>CM053983.1:7759507-8959507 GCA_028641955.1 Protonibea diacanthus | reverse complement strand
CCCATGTTGACCACATGTTGGTCATGCAGATTGTCAGTATTTTCAGCCATGTCAGACACAGTGGGCGGTAGACTGCCATATTTTCAAGCAAAGGTTCATTATTTCTCAAGCCACATTGATTTCGTATTGTATAGATGACAAAGAATGACTGTTTTATCGTTAAAGTGAGAGGAAATTCCCATCAGAGGCCTCAGAGAAAATATAATTTTTGGAAGATATTTGTTGCCTGAAGGCTGCGGGATGTTATATTTCTCCCCTGTGGATTTATCTCTGAGATTTTCCACAGTAGGTTGGTTTAATTTCACTTCAGGCTTATTCTCACTACTCAATCCCTGCAAATCACTGCATCCCCGTGGAGCCAGAAATCTGCACTCACAGACTCGGCGTAGAAGAGCAGCAGTGACAGAGAGGGAGAGAGAGATAAAGCGAGGTACAGTGGATCTCTGTCGCCATCTACAGAAACATGGACACCTGCCTGAGTTTCAGGACGTCAGTGCACCTCGGAGGTAGACCCAGAAAAGCAGGTAGTGTCACAAAAAAGGGTCAAAAGTTTTAAAAAAAATACTACATAAAAATACAGATCTCTCAAATATAGCCAATATATATTTTGGTGCTGAGCCATACTTGTTACCGCTCTCTTCCGGCACGCTGAATGAACAGAATCAAGCGCACCCAGCGTCAGGAGGCGTCATGTGATTGGTCATGAGGAAGTAAACAGGGAGCAGAGGATCCAAAGAGGTGAGCAGTTTACTGACAGTCCTGGACTTTTAAAGTTTGCAACTATGTAAATGAAATCATCAACACGTATACTAAATAGTGTTCCACGATATGTTTGCATATGTTCACGTGTTGCCGTTTGTAGCATCCAGGCTAATCATAGCAGCTAGCAGGCTACGTGCTAACCTTAGCTTGGTGGTAATAGATCATGTAGTAACTCCTCAAATGCTACCATTTAGTAAGCGAAAGCTAACGAGTGTTTTTAATGTGTTATGATGTGAAACTTGTGTTGCTAAAACGTTTTACACACATCATTTAGGACCAAGACTAAAGTTAGTGTTGCATTTAGATGCATTAAGGTAATTTGAATGACCTGAATGTGCTGAGAAACCCTCCATTCACACGCAAAGTGCTCTGGGAGCACATCACTGGGTGATGGCAAGCATTCATGTTTTGTAGATGAAACTTCTATTTATTAAAAAACAGCATCAAAAACAAACATTGATTTTGTTTTCAGACATCCTGCCTTTCTTTTTTTTTTTCCAGTTGGAGTATCAGTCAGTCTGCTGTAAAAACACAGAGTCAGTGTGTGGCTGTTTTCATCTTCCTCCAGCCGCCATGGTGGACTTCCTGGCGGAGAACAACCTGTGCGGCCAGGCCATCCTCAGGATAGTTTCCAGAGGAAATGCTATCATTGCTGAGCTCTTGCGCCTCTCTGACTTCATCCCTCCAGTTTTCAGACTCAAGGACAAGAGCGACCAGCAGAAATACGGAGACATCATCTGTGACTTCAGCTACTTTAAGGTAGGCAAAGGTTTCATCAGGACATGTGCTCGAAGACGTTGGCTACAAATGCTCAAGTGACAATTAGGAAACTGGACCCATGATGCATGCTCATTGGGGTGGAAAATCTGAGGAGAAAAGGTTCAGCTGTAGTTTGAAGAAGTTCTCAGGAGGCCTTGATGACTTTGATACACAGTAGTATTCAATTATGAATTAGTTGAAAACAAGGAACTGTGCTTACCTAAGCTGTCCTTGATCACAGTGGATGGGACTCCACATAGTACAACGTATTCTGAGAGGCAGACAGCCAGTTTGTCTGTTACATTTATAGCAAAGTGGAACTGGGAGCCTTGACTCTGCCCTTATCAGCCCAGCTGCTCGGTGTGTACAGCCAAGGAGACAGAGAGGAGACACAGAGTTTATTGCTTTGGATGAGGCACAGGCTTGACATTGAGACATTGAGCTCAATATGTACAATATTCAACGCTGTATGTTTTTCATAAAGTTCAGGACATAAACAAACCTTTGAGCTCTGTGTATGATTCATGAAAATAATTACTTTCTTATTGGAACAGCTATTCTACCTTGTCATTCTACTTTGTTGGTGGCTGTGTGTATACTTTCATAAAGACATGATTATAGAATCAGTATTGACTGTGCTTGTTTTAAAATGTTGCTTTTTTTGCCAGGGTCCAGAGTATTATGAGGGAAAGCTGGAAGCCAAACCTGATCTTCAAGACCTGGATGAAGAGTTCAGAGAAAACAACATTGAGATTCTGTCCAGGTTCTATCTGGCTTTTGAGAGTGTCCACAAATATATAGTGGATCTTAACAGGTAAGACAGGACGAGGTTATTTATGTGGTTTGTTATTCAGTTCACTTTCACTTAAGTCAATTTAAGAGTGAAGGTTGTTCAGAATACGAAACCATGTTTTAAGAAACACATTCTCTGACCTTGATTTATACTCTGTCCCTCATTTTCTCTCGTCTAGACCTCAAAACATGATAAAGGCTATATTACAAGATGATATTATCTTATGATATTATATTATCTCCTCTCTTCAGGTATTTGGATGACCTACATGAGGGTGTTTATATTCAGCAGACCCTGGAGACTGTGCTCCTAAATGAGGATGGGAAACAGCTATTAGTAAGTCACACAAATGCTAATCAGTTTGAATTTTGCAACATCACAGAAACAATATTGATTTCCATGCCTAGCCCTTAAAATTACACATAAATTGAATGTGTTTTCTCTTCCATCTAGTGTGAAGCTCTGTACCTGTATGGAGTCATGTTGCTGGTCATTGACCAAAAAATTGAAGGGGAGGTCAGAGAGAGGATGCTTGTCTCCTACTATAGATACAGGTGCGCTTTTGACACACACACACACACACACACACACACACACACACACACACACACACACACACACTGACTCCCATGCTCGGTGTGCTCAATTTACTTGTTAGCCGGTGAGCTTGTTCACAGCAAAACTGAGTCACTTTACTTGACTCGTATGTGCTTTTCTCAAAGTATTAGACAGGGTGAACCTGATCTCTTTTTATTTCTCCCCTTCTGCCTCTCAATTAAACATCACCTTCTTATGTAAATGTGATATAATAAAGATGTGGATGCATTTATTTCTTTCTTGACTTAGTGTTTCACTTGCATCAGTCTTTAAACTGCCTCCCATTATTTCACTTTGTTTCACGCGTTCTTCAGTGCTGCCCGTTCATCAGCCGACTCCAACCTGGATGACATCTGCAAACTCCTGCGCAGCACCGGCTACTCCAGTCAACCTGGAGCCAAACGGCCAGCCAACTACCCAGAGAGCTACTTCCAGAGAGTGCCCATCAGTACCCCTTTTATTAGCATGGTCATTGGGAGGCTGCGTTCAGATGACATATACAACCAAGTAAGAAATTAGATCGAATTAGATCATTTTGAACTTAGAGTTAATTTTTTTTTTTGTTACATTTTATTAGACTGTTACAAGTTGACTTGGTATAGAGTGTCATGTTATAGTCCGAAACTAAACTCACATTTGTCTCCCTGTCCATCAGGTGTCTGCGTATCCTCTACCGGAGCATCGTAGCACAGCGCTGGCTAACCAGGCAGCCATGCTGTACGTATGCCTCTACTTCAGCCCGTCCATACTGCATACCCAGCAGGCCAAGATGAGAGAGATAGTAGACAAGTACTTCCCCGACAACTGGGTAAGACATCTGTTATATCGTAGGATTGTTCACTGGACATTCTGTAGGATTTTTCTGCACTGACAGTGTCATGCAGGTAGATAAGAGCTGAACTAAACAACTTGAAATGTTATTGCATGCACCGTGTTGCGTTATGGCATTCATTATCTTGCTTTGTCTCAGTTTTTTTGTTTTGAATGTCGTGCTGAAGTGTTTGTTTTGTCTGCCTGCAGGTTATCAGTATCTACATGGGGATCACGGTGAACCTGGTGGAGGCTTGGGAACCGTACAAAGCTGCCAAGACCGCTCTCAACTACACCTTGGACTCTGCAAACATCAAAGAACAGGTATTCAAGAATTTGGTTTGGCTTCAGTGTCACGAGTCTTCAGCTTTATCCATTTTACAGTCCTTCTGTGTGGCGTGTTATTGTATGCAGATACTGATAACTATGTCTGCAGAATTTGTAAGTCATCCAATGTGATCTAAATTAAAACACAAGGGTAAATCACGTCAGTGACTTTGAAAGACATTTTTAAACTTGTCTTTAAAAGTTTGATGGTGAACATGAGCTCAAACTGAAGTACAGGTACAAACAAAGACACACTGAGGTCATGGAGAATTCTGCACTCACAGCAGGATGAGACGTGAACCATCCTTGTTTATCATCTGCAAATATTACCATGATTCCTAATGACCACTAGTGGGAGGGAATTCATTATTTATTTTTCAAGGTGAAATATCCCTGCCTGTAATACACCTCTCCCAACATCATCTGTGTAGGCCACTCGATATGCAGCCAGCGTGGAGACCCTGAGGCCTCACGTGCAGCAGCTGCTTAAGGAAGGTTTCCTCAGGGAGGAGATCATCCTGGACAACATTCCCAAACTACTCAACTGTCTGAGGGATTGCAATGTTGCTATCCGCTGGCTGATGCTGCACTCTGCAGAGTCAGGTGAGAGTATTGAGGCACATTTTTCCTTGAAGAGTAAGAAGATAATGTTTCTGACTTGCTCCAGACTTGTGAAAACAGTGTTTTCATATACACTTTACTCAAATTTAAACATTTTCTTACAGCCTATGACCCAAACAACAAGAGACTGCGTCAGATGAAAGACCAAGTGCTCAGCGACTCCAAATACAACCCCAAGATCCTGTTCCAGCTCCTGCTAGACACTGCTCAGTTTGAGTTCACACTCAAAGAGGTGAGTGTCAATACTCGATAATGTGAATGACGACTGTTAAAACATAGAAAATTAAGGAAGACACCGGGCTTCTGTCTCTTTTAGACAGAGTGAAAGTGTGAAACTAATGAGAGAATAATTCCAAAGTGATACAGCCGACCGTGGTTCTCGTTAGGTGTGTCCCCTCTGTCGTCGATTAGCATACAGTGAGACAGCATATGGCTAAGCCAGTCTATCACAAGGAGAGGACACAAATTTAATGTTCTCATTACACATCTCATCTGACTAATCCTTCCTCATCGATTTAGCATCTGTGCTGTCCCTCTTCCAGATGTTCAAGCAGATGCTGTCAGAGAAGCAGATCAAATGGGAGAGCTACAAGAAGGAGGGATCAGAGAGAATGACTGAGCTGGCCGAGGTCTTCTCTGGTGTCAAACCTCTTACCAGGGTGGAGAAAAACGGTGAGTTGCAAGAAGCGGTGCTGACCAAAAGGAGACTCAGCCATGCAGTGTTTCATGCTTTGGATTTCACAGGTTATTTCAGCGCTGGAACACAAATGCTGAAATGAGTTTAAGCGTGAAGAAACTCAGAGTAAAATGTTGAGGCAGGGAGACATCATGGGAAAAAACGCATCAGACACACATGCAGGGAGAGGCATATTAAAATTACATCAGTCATACTTAACTTCTGTCACTGCGACTCTCGCAGAGAGAGACCCATTTTTCATAACCACCACTTGTGAAGAATACTTAGATAACATTCTCTCTCCGCTTGTACTAAACATCTCTATTACTCCTCACAGAGAACTTACAGGCCTGGTTCAGAGAAATCTCAAAGCAGATCGAGTCTTTGAACTACGAGGACTCCACAGCTGCTGGGAGGAAGACAGTTCAGCTCATACAGGCTCTTGTTGAGGTGAGCAAGATAATCATATTTCACGCAAGCTTTACATTTTCACTTTAAACCCAGAGTGCTGATCTTTAAGATCTGATCCGCTAAAATTTCACTGGCGTCTTTTGGCCTGAGAATCCTTTTATCCTATCTGATGAAGAACAATGTATGCCAATAGTAGCAAAACAAATAGACAAAATAAACTGCTATAAAATGCATAGAATTAGAGACACATCAGAGTACATAATAGAAATGTATTGTTGACTCAGTGCGTTGTAATGCCCTGATTTTCTTCTGTCTATCCAGCCACATTCTTTTGCAACATAAAATATGGAACAAATATGATTATGAACACTGGGTTATGTTTATTTATGTAGCCGCTGATAACTGTTTACACAATTAGCTAGTCCGTGGGTACAGTCGCCAGCGCCAGCAACAAATTATCCTCATGAGCCAGAAATTTAATGAGCGCCAATAGAGGATTGTTTTTTTTTTACACCTTGGACACAGATATGTGTTTGTAGTGTTGTTTGTTTTCTCTACAGTTACGTGTTTCTGTGAAAATGTTTTTCACTTCGTCTTCAGGTCCAGGAGTTCCACCAGTTGGAGTCGAACCTGCAGGTCTGTCAGTTCCTGGCTGACACCAGGAAGTTCCTGCACCAAATGATTCGCACCATTAATATCAAAGAAGAGGTCCTCATCACCATGCAGATAGTTGGAGATCTGTCCTACGCGTGGCAGATAATTGACAGGTGCCTACCCACTGATGAGTAATAAATGAATGGAAAATGAATCTTTGACTTTAAACTAAACTCATCTTTTTTCTGCTCCATGTGTTACTCTGCAGCTTCACATTAATTATGCAGGAGAGCATCAGAGTCAACCCGTCCATGGTTACTAAACTGAGAGCTACGTTTCTGAAGGTGAAGATCTGTGCCCAGCACACATGCTCATACTAGGACAAAGAAATTATAGCAAATCATAAATTATACCTATAATTTTGCCTTAATTTGGAGAAATGCTACCTCTGACGCTAAAAAAAACTTTTGTGTGTGTGTGTGTAATTAGCTGGCATCTGCATTGGACCTTCCATTGCTGCGTATCAACCAGGCCAACAGTGCCGACCTTCTGAGTGTCTCACAGTTCTACTCTGGAGAGTTGGTGGCATATGTCAGGAAGGTAAAGTACATCAGTTTTCATCTCACAAAAGTGGTTCCTGCTTTTAAAGTTTTTGAGCAGAAAGGACTTTCCTGTGGTACTCGTAAATGAACATGGTTTCATATTTTTAACAAATCAGCTCTGCGTGCTGTAAGCTGTTGTTCAGTAACAGCTGCAGACATGATTAATGTTTCTGCAACCATCTGCTTGGCAAATTTACCCCAAAACAGCTACTTAGTGGATGTGTACCTTAAGATGCTATTACCTTCTGCTTTCATCAGCCACATTCCGTGTTACTGTCTTCCAGAGGATTTGCTTCTCCTAGACGTACACAGGATTTTTCATTTGCAGCATTGTGCACCATCTGCTTTTGAAGACTAATCTCGACTTTTCTGTATTAAAAAAAAAAAAATCCTCAGTTTGGGTATCTTATCTTCTTGTTTCCAGGTGCTGCAGATCATCCCAGAGAGCATGTTCACTTCTCTGGCCAAGATCATCAAGCTTCAGATCCATGACATCATGGAGGTGCCCACACGGCTAGATAAGGACAAGCTGAAGGACTACTCCCAGCTCGGGGCTCGCTATGAAGTAAAAGAATTGTTGTGTTTCCATCACACTTTACAATGTGCATGTAACTCCTGGAGTGTTGTTCAGAATGAAAGAAAATATCAAAAGCAGAAAGAGAGGCCTCAAGTTGTTCTGTTTTGATGTCGACTCATCTGCAGTATGTGAGTGTGAGGCAATCATACGGGCGGGCATTTCTAAACATTTTTCAATCTCACTCGCAGCTTTTGATGTGAAATACAAATTGGGAAAAAGGCTCGATGTGGAAGCAAATTGTGAGACTTACTTGAATTGCATTAATTAGAATTTGTCCTTGGTTATTGAAATGGGATCTTTTGAAATGTAGTCAAACGCCTTGAAATTTAAGATGGTTACAGAGTTTAACTTTTGAATGGAATTTCATCTTTAAATTTTAAACCACATTTTTTTTATTTATATTGTTGAAGTGCAGTATCTGCAGGCATATTCTTTATATAAACTGATGTAGAAGATTTTTTCTTTCGCTTATCTAAATTCTTTGACTGATTTAATTGAAGGTCCTCTGGGTTCTGTTTTTTACTTGTGTGCCTGAGCGTCCTTCTACTTCTTGTGATTACAGGTGGCCAAACTCACCCATGACATCTCTATTTTCACTGAGGGCATCCTGATGATGAAGACCACTCTAGTTGGGATCATAAAGGTAAATGATGTGATGAAGTTGTTTGGACTTGTTAAAGGTTTTCTACCTTTACTGTTAGAATGATGATAATATATCAAAACAGCTTTCTCTCTGTCCCAACATCCAAGCATGGATTTGGCGTTGACGTCACAGTCTAGTTAAAGAATAAGTCACTGTTGTGGATTTTACTTTCCTAATGCACTGTGATGCTTTAGGTGGATCCCAAGCAGCTTCTGGAGGATGGCATCAGGAAGGAGCTGGTTAAGAGAGTAGCATATGCTCTGCACAAGGGACTGATCTTCAACCCCAAGGCTAAGGTCAGATGTGCTATCTGTCACTGCGTATAGTCAAAACAAAATCAATTCGGAATTATGGGTTTTGCCCAGATTACCATGTCAATCATCTTTTTACTGGCACAGTCTAATATCTGGGCTAATCTCCATGCCCTCATGCCCTGTGAGAATCAGGGATAGGAGCATGAAAAGATGAGTCTAAACAATAAATGTCCACTCTCCTAGATGAGTGAGCTGATGCCCAAACTGAAGGATATGGCAGCCACCATGGACGGGTTCTACAGGTCGTTTGAGTACATCCAGGACTATGTCAGCATCTACGGCCTTAAAATCTGGCAGGAAGAAGTATCCCGCATCATCAACTACAATGTAGAACAGGAATGCAACAGCTTCCTCAGGGCCAAGGTCAGGCTCAATGCATTAGCAACGGTTTCACTGTGTCTGACTAGTGCACTGACATCAGTTCATGCCTCTGTAATCAATACACAATGCTCTGGTTGTTTGTCTTTAATGGCAGTTGATTGATTGGTTCTTTCCTTGCTTCCAATTAGATCCAGGACTGGCAGAGTGTGCACCAGTCCACCCACATCCCCATCCCAAAGTTTCCCTCTGTGGATGAGTCTGCCACCTTCATCGGTCGTCTCTGCAGAGAGATCCTCCGAATCACTGACCCCAAGTATGTCTGCTCAAATCTCAAATATATTTCTCTCAGAACAACTTCAATCTGCAGGTGGACATACAAGCCTTGGTCATAGACACTGAATTTTGCAGTATTTACAAGCTTCCCTGTAAACCATTGGTTCTTTTTACAGGGTAACGTGCTACATTGATCAGATGAACACTTGGTACGACCTGAAAAGCCACCAGGAGGTCACCAACAACAGGCTGTTCTCTGAAATCCAGAACACCCTCGGTACATTTGGCCTCAATGGACTAGACCGCCTGCTCTGCTTCATGATTGTCAAGGAACTTCAGGTAATTTGTCTCAGACTGTGCATCAAATCTACCACCGAACTTTTATTGAATAAAGAGCGGTGACAAATTACTGCTTTCAGATCTGTGAGGGGTGATTGTATATTTTTAGTGCACATGGTATGCACACTTGAATATATTGGCACTCTTAGCAACCTGTTTCTTTCCTTAGAACTTCCTGACAATGATTCAGAGGACCATCCTGAGGGACAAAGCTGTGGTTGATGTTTTTAAAGCCATGCTGAGTGTTGTCAACCCAGTCCAGGGCATTGTGGGTAGGCATTCATTTGGGAAATCCTACAAGCTGCCAGAATCTTTTTATTCCTTGAGAAGAAACTATTTGTTTTTTTTCTCCAACAGCTAATGCCAGCAAAGTGTACGCCAGTGCTGTGACCAAAACCCAGAAGATCTGGGGTGCATACCAGGAGTCCATCATGAAGGTAGTGCTCCATGATATTCTCTAATGTTGTGAATCGAAAATAATTGTTAATAATTCGATGTTCATGGTTCATTATTTGAAGAAGAAACAAGAATTCAGATGGTGTTTACAATCTTTAATTTTTAATGAGCCCTTCATGTTCCCTCTGATTGTTGATCATTGTCTGTCAATGCCAATAAAGTCATGATGCTATAAATGTAATGTCTTATAAATGTGTGCTTGTCATAGGTGGGTCAGATGCAGATTCTCAGACAGCAGATAGCTAATGAGCTGAACTACTCCTGCAAGTTTGACTCAAAACACCTGGCTGCTGCCCTGGAAAACCTCAACAAGTTAGTCCAGTCTCAGTACATCAGAGCATACTGTCCCACTTTTCTAAAATCTCTGTAACAGTGTTGCAATATCATGATTATCAATAGTGTTAAGGGGGGAGCATTGCTGTTTCAGTATCATGAAGAGATACTCGTAAATATTCCATGCTTCAAAATGTTGCTTATATTTAAGACCTTTAGATTCATGATGTATATTAAATATTTGATTATTACCACTTATTTTGTACTACTAGTATATTAAATATACTACTATACATCATCTCTTCTTGTGTCCTTACCAGATCTCTGCTGGCAGACATTGAAGCTCACTACCAGGATCCATCCCTGCCCTACCCAAAGGAGGACAACACTTTGCTGTATGACATTACTGCCCATCTGGAGGCTGCTGGCATTCACAACCCACTCAACAAGGTCTGATTATTATACAAGAATATTGGCGTTGCTTCCCACACAGCGTGATCAGTGCTTGACAAATTCAAATTGATTTTCAGAAACTCTCGCTGTCTGTTTATTTTGTGTGGTTATGCGTTACAGATCACTCTGACCGTTTGTTTTCCGTTTACGTTTGTCACAGATCTACATCACCACGAAGCGCCTGCCGTACTTCCCCATCATCAACTTCCTGTTCATTATTGCACAGCTGCCTAAACTTCAGTACAGCAAAAACCAAGGCACGTTTTTTTTCTTCTGCAGTCCTGATGTCGTAGATAGTTTTGCACCTGCACTTTGCATTATTTTGTGTAGTGCAGGAAGTCACTACTTAAACAAGGAAGGTTTAAGGAATTTGGGTACAACAAATCTTCGTCACAACAAATTATCTGGTGGATTTTTCTCTCAGTATACCAGACTTAAGTGGCATGTAAGACTGCACCCACATGTAAATGACCACATGGCTGATTTCTTGTGTTTTCCCAGGAATGACATGCAGGAAAGCCACAGACCCAGTGGACTGGCCTCCTCTAGTGCTCGGCCTGCTCACCCTGCTCAAGCAGTTCCACTCCAGATACACACATCAGTTCATGGCTCTCATTGGTCAGTTCATCCGCTCTATCATGGAGCAGTGCACAAGGTAACAAAACAAGCTTGATTACTTGGGAATAATTACTCAAATGACATATTTTAACACTTTATTTTGTGTATGTAAGTAAAAAAATTTTGTGTCTTTTATTATATTTACCCTGTTATAACTTTATGAACTAATGTGTGAGTTTCCATTTGTTGCTATATAGTCAGAAGATCCCTGACATGCCTTCTGATGTGGTGGGAGCTCTGATGTTCCTAGAAGACTATGTGAAGTACACAAAACTGTCACGCAAGGTAGGACAACTCAGGCGTTAGTAATGCTGCTAGTTATGTCAAAAAAAATGTGGTAAATTACAACAATTACATGAACTGTGGGTGGTAGGAAACCCGGGGCTTTGATTTCTAATGATTCTAGTCTGATATGTTTAGAAGCTTTATTGTTATACAGTCAGATGTAAAACTTAACGGTAAGAAAAGCTTAATGGCCCCGAATGACACACAACTATAGACATTTTTAAGCACTATGTCTTCCATGTTTACTGTATGTACTGTGGAATAATGATATGTATTTATGTGTTTCTCGTTTTCTCTGTGTTCCTCAGGTGGCCGAAGCCCATGTGCCCAGTTTCATTTTTGATGAGTTCAGAACAATACTGTGAAGATCTGGATGAAACAGTTCATTGCAAAATCATGCTCCTGTTGGCATAGGCTTTTTTCACTGTAGACATTTTGACTTTTTGATATTAAGAGGAGCACAAATGTTACGGTTTATTAAGATGCTTGAAAAGAATGAAGAAATGATTTATGCTATTAGTGTCAGTTTGACAGCGACCCAGGATGCACATTACCAGAAGCAGCTGAATGGAGTTCAGCCTCACTTAATTTCATGATCTGCAGCTGTGCTTCAATGTCTTATATGAAAAAAGCCTATTTAATTGATAACCTACACATTTCATTGACCATTAATGTCTTAATGCACTAATAATAGATTGTACAAATATAGAAATTTTAGATAACATATGACTTAACTTGCCAACTTTGTATATTGTCACTTTGTGCCATTTCCAAATAATGTTCATTAATAAAAAATAAAAAAGATGATAATGTGTTGTTTCACTTTAGTTGACTTTGAAGGCTTTTACTTTGAAGGCTTTTACTTTGAAAAAACAATCCCGGAAATCAGATCTCAGTTACAACTACTGCTACTTCGCGCGTGATTTGTGTGTTATTTCTGTTTTCGTGTATTATTAATATATCATAAGTTGTTATCTCCACAGCAGCATCAGGAACAAACTAAAACATTGCTACTTGACATTTATACGGTAGCTCGTCGCTAAGCTAACTCGAAGAGAAGCCGGTAACGATAGCAAGTTAGGCTAACGTCAGTTAGCTGGACTTCAGGTTGTGTGTGTTTGTGTGTTTGTGTGTGTCTGTGGGCTCAGGTTGTAAAGGACACACACCGTAATGTCTCTTAGCGCTGTTCACGGTACACTGTCGAGCCTGAAGGCGTGTCAGGCAGACATCGGGACCGGGATGGACATAGTGACAGATGTGGCTATGGACCTGGCGGAAGCTCAAGGTAAACACTACAAACACTGGAGGATGTCTGACACCGTCACTTGTGTTGCTTTCAATCGATATTTTGTTTTTGTCCAACTTAACGTAACGTAATAACCAGGAATACCCCCAGAATTCACTCTTCATGATTCAGTACATGAATTTAAGTATATTCACTCATGTACAGTACCATTTGAGCTGGCTAAGTTACTTGTACTTTAGTTACTTTTATGCTACTTGATACCTCTACTGCATGGGTATGGGAGTGCATGGGAATTATTGTACTTTTTACTTTTTATTACATTGACCTGCAGCTACTAGTCACCATAGACAGTATGCTAGTTATTTAAACTGGACATGAAACACTATATGTAGTATAATTTACAAGATGGACTCTGTATATCCTTAAAAATAATAAGTAATCCAAATAACATTTTTCAAACAAGTGCAGCTCGATTATAGCATTTGATATGTGTTAGTTCATACAATATGATGTATTGGTATAGATTAAACTACTCTGCAGTATAAAAGAAGCTGAAACTAGCTCCACCTTTAATACAGGTTTTAGATTTTTTATGCAAGTAATGCAAGATTTAATGGATTATTTTATATAATGTATATTTTTATGCGTTGTAGTGTGGTATTGCTGCTTTAATTTAAATAAATGATCTAATGTAAATGATCTGAATACCTTTTTACGCGTGCTGCTATGTTACAGATAAAGACGTGAACCCTGGCATCAAAGAGATGGAGGCCATGATTCTGGAGTGTGCCAAGCTGGACAGGGAGATTAACTACTTTGTTGACGTCGTGCAACAAGTCACAGCAGAGGTGGGAGCAACCTTTCCCCTTATAGTAAATTAATAGGTCAGCCTCAAGATGCATAACTTGGATTAGGGCTTAAATATGCATAGAGATGACTGGTTCTTTGGAAGGTCATTCAGCACTCATGGCGGCCCCCGCTATGCTGTTTACACCCAGTTTTTCTGGAGTGGCAAGTCTTAATGTCAAGGTGTTAGTTTGAAATGTCAGGGGAAATACCAAAGTTGACTGAATTGTAAAGGTGGAGGAAAAAGTCTAAACTACTTCGGTTTGTGTAGGTTACTGCACAGCAGCCAGAGGCCATGTTCAGCCTGTCTGCCAAAGTGAAGGAGCAGTTCACGGAGAGGATAGGCAGGCTCTCGGACGCTGAACTGCAGAATCACCAGAAAGTAGTGGCCTTCAAGGACAGCATCAGTAACTCTCTCAACCAAGGTAAGGCCTGAGTAGAGAAAAAGTGGAGAAAATAGTCTGAATGTATGCACTTATCGACTCGACTAAATGCAGTGTATCCGGGACTTATAATAGACTTTGATAATAGCTATACGTGCAGGAGGGATTCTGAGTCAAGGAGAGAGAGGAATCTTGGGATGTGTCCTTTATCAGGATAATTAGCTTAATTTCAAACAAGCACACTAGACTTGGCAGTGTTTACTCTTGAATAATTATGTTTGTCAGCCACCCCGTGGCTGTTATTTTCTGCTCTTTAATTGCTGTTCTTATTACAATCCTTATTAAAAAGGCCACACACAGATAATGCCATATTTTTAGGTTCTCTGTAGACATTCTGAGTGAAATTGCTGCTGCACCACTGTTATTTTTCCCCGTTTGACTCAGTCTGAAAAGTTTTGTTGTGTGGGAATCTAGTTTGAGGTGAGAACTTTGTGAACTGAAGTGATTTATACGAGATCATTTCATATACTGTCAATGTATTCTATTATGTGAAGGCTTGAAGGCCCCATCAAACATAATTATTATGACTAAATGGGCGGCAGAACTATCACCCCACGCTAAACTTTATGAAGCTTACATGTTGAACTCTTAAAGGCTGAAATTAAAATACATAACTCTTGGATGGGCTATTGGATAGTGTTTTTTTTTATAGACATTGAGCACAGGGCGGCCTTTGACTATTCGATTGTTGTAGCTGCACTGGGGCATAAAAAATAAATATTATGAACTTCATGCGTGGGCTAAAACAGCGAAGATTTCTTTATGTGTGGGTGTGTGTGTTCGATGTCGGTATACCTGTGTGAGATTTCGGTGTGTGCATGTTGATTTGTTGGTGTAATATCTTAAGGCTATGTGTGCTGCTATAAATGTATGTGACTGTGTGTCTTATCCTGAAGTAATAGCTTGTGGTTGGTGATCAATCCTTTGTGGCTCTGCTATTAGAAGCCCCAAAGTGGGACACGTTTCAGTCCATGTTCTTGCCTGCTGGATATTTTCCTGCCATCTTGTCTCTGATCCAGTTCATTGTTACTGTCAGGGGTTATGCAAGCACACTACATGTATGTATGTTGTGTTTGCAGCCAACCAAGTGTCGGCAGAGAACATGGAGGAGCTTGACGAGGACATCGCTGTTACACAGAGCCAAGTCAACTTCACCTGCCCACTCACACAGGTAGACCACTCTAACCTGCTGACTGTCCCATTTAATGACTTTTCTCATTTGAATATCATCTCATCTCATCTCTACCTAATTTCTGGCAATAACATATTAGTTTCAGTATCAACAAAACATAGAAAATCACCTTGATTTGAAGTTTCAGTTTCAGATATATTTTTCTATCCCTTTTTCTTTATATAACACACCGCTGTGTGTCTGTGTTCAAGGTTGAAATGGTGAACCCGATGAAGAATAAGAAGTGTAACCACCACTATGATGAAGCAGCCATACTGAGCCTGATCAAAACAAGACACAGCCAGAAAAAGAAATGCCGGTAAGACACTCTCCCTCGGAGAGCTCTTAGAAAGTTGAGTCAGGTTTTATAGCAGTAAACAACTCGCTGGGCTGGTGTGGGACCAGCAGTCTGCCTTAATTCACATTTTCTTTATTATACTGCTTTGATGTTGGGATGGAATTAAATGCGGCTCATCCTGCAGGGAAAACTGCTGAAATCCCGGGGCTCGTCTATGCTGTCGTCAAAGAAACTTGCCTATTATCTTGAGTCCTGACTGTGGTCACTCCACACCTTACGTGCACAATTATAGCAGCAACACTCAAGAGGGCTTTCTTGAGTCTGATTAGGTGTGTGACTGATGAAAGGCTCTTGTACTTCAAGAGAATCCACACAAGGATATTTTAATTCACGTGTGTGAATTTGCATATTTTTGTGTTGACTGATATGTTTTTTTAGAACCAATTACAATTATTAGTAATGGAGACTGATAATCAATATTTGGAGCTGATATACATTTTCATAATGAACAAATATGCTTCCTTGATAACAGCAAAAAGGCTTTGGAAAGCCTTAATGTTGCCATCCACTATCACATTTAAATTAATGTACACATTAGCTTAACACTATGTTAGTAAGGCCATTTTATAACATGTAAAAACACCAGCTTGTATGGCCGAGCGATGTTATATCTGCAGTATAGTGATTAAAATAAGCTGAAGTATCCCCACCAATGTTACTCAGAGATATAAGGTTAGCTCTTCTATTTTTCAGGCATTTTCAGTGGTATAATACGAAGCAGAGCACGGAGGATTGTGATGTTCTAACTTCAGAACTATCTCCTGCCTTGCATTGGAAACAGCTCGTCCCATGGAGCTGCTCCAGTCTTCTCTGTAGCACAGAGGAGCAGCCCTCAGTATCTATAGGCTATTACTTGTGACATATAACCAATCAGATAGTGTTGTGGGCAAGACTTTTATTGAGATTACAGACAGAGGTGGCTGCATCGGAGCCAAAGCAGTGTGTTGTGTTCACTTTCAATTTCTTTTTCTGTCCTTTAGCTGTCCTGTGGTGGGCTGTGGGAACACAGATGTGAAAGAGTCGGATCTGATCGCTGACCAGATGTTGAGGAGACGGATCCAGAGCCATAAGAGGCAGGCCAACCGGACATAGTACAGATTTACTGACAGAATCATCATGGCCTGTTTTTTTATTATTATTATTATTATTTGTTTATTAACAAAGTTCCTCAGTGCTCAAGTTGTTGGGTCAAGTTGTGTTTTTTAAAATGTAAATAAAAGCTGCAGACCTTTTCATAAAGAGTATTTGTAATTGGGAATGTGCGTAAATTATTTTTTCAAATATTTTCTGGTCTGCATGATGCAGTAAGTTGACAGAACCACAAGAGAGCAGTGTCTGCAGGGGGGGACAGGATTCATGTAATATGCAGAGCCAGAACAGAAGAAATGAACTTCTCATTTCTGGATTATAAATGATCAGCTCCAGTACTCCTCCATAGGATTATTGGTAGAGCAGAGTGACCACTCCTGGCAGCTATAAATCCAGGAAGTGTTCATTTTAGTCTTTTTTCAAGTTTCTGAACATTTGTGCTTGAAATAATACTGGAAATGTTCTTTCAGTGACTTGTGGTACTCATTTCTCAAATGAGACATTTTCTGCAGACGTCTGAAGCAGAATACTGTCGAACTTCCTGAAAAGAGATTTGTGAATGAGCCACGAGCAAAACACTTATGTGATTAAATCTCTCCCCTCCTGCATGCTCTCTCTGCCTTTGAAGGGCCTTTCTTCCAAAGAGAAACAAACAAAGGCAGCGTTGAGATGAAGCTAGGTGAAGCTAATCTTTTAATAACCTTGCATCAGGCATTTTTAAAAATCTCTAATTGCCCCTTCCTTCCAAACAGCGCGTCACGCAGCACTAAAAGCGTTTGGACTATGAAGATATTAAGTGGCAAACAAATGATCTAGCTAATGTTTGACTCATTCATTTCTCCACTCTGCTTCACTTTGAATCGCCATTGTGCAAAGCTAATCCTGTTTACTGCACAACATGTTAAGTCACAGGTAATTTCACAACAACAGTTCAATTTGTGGAAAGTGCACACACAGGCACGCACCGCCGCTGCATTCGCCATATCACAGTCAGAGCCATTAAAGCTGTTTTTTTTTTTTTTTAGGATGGATGCTGGAGTTGTGAATATCCTCAGAAATTCAATCACAACATCATACAGACATGCAGTGCTGGGAGAAAAAAAAAATCCAATCAATCCCCCATAGATGTTTGCTTACCTCTGGTTATATTTGATCTGGAATTCACATTCATCTGTAGAAAGCTCCTAGAAGTAGGTGTAATGGCTGACTGAGACACTGTAAGCCTGAATATCTGGCTTGCCCAAGAAGGATTTTACCTTTCTTTGGCTGGAAGTGAACACAGAATTGCTTCCTGGCATGGGGAGTCCTGGTTGGGGCATGGCCAGAGCTGGATGAAGAGGGAGGTGAACAGCGAGGAGAACATAGACCGGCACTCCAAAATTCTGGTTTGATCCAGGTATCACGCTTCTCTCTCACTGCTTTTTAGGGTTAAACCTGAACAGTTTGGCACTCCTGCTCCCATGACCCCCCCTCCTCTGAGGTGAATAAAACAAGAACCTGACCATTCTGTTTAAGATTCCCGTGTTCCTTCTCATAACCTGCACACATGGAAAAGGCCTCTTTCACTAACATTTTGACACATCACGGTAGGAAATGTACAGATGTAAATAAAATGAATGCATTTAGCAGTTTCAGGGTGCTGCTATTGTCCACACTGGTTGTCACGCTTTACTGGGAATTTTGAATAAAACAGAGCCTTTGTTCATGTTATTAGTAATGCTTGTGCTTTTCCCCACTGTGGCGAATCAAAATGTCTGCTGTGAAAAAAGGTCTACTGTAATTTAGGCAGAGTGCATTTCAGAGATACTTCCCATCACTGTTTTGATATTCCAGCTGGCATTAGAGATGTGTAAATGTTTGTAGCTCCAGAGGTTTGCGGGCAAAATCCAGTGCCAAGCGAATATAGAGAAAGAACTACATCACTCAAGTCAGTTTTGATTTGATTGTATAGAGTTATGTATGACTGTCTAGTATGACGCAACCTCAAGTTCACTGGGACGCTAATTAAATAAAAAATGTATCAGTTTTGCAGGACATTTGATTGTATCGAGTAAACGAGTCTGTGTTGGAAAGGATGAAGGAAACTCTAGTTAATAGCATTTGGTCTTGAATAGTAGCGTTTTTCAGGTCTTAATGATCCTAATCCTCCAATGACATCATGAGCGCCTGTACATACAGTACAGGGATAATATAAGATTTTACTTCATAATCCGATTCCACTTTTAAACCTCATTTCTTTAGAGCACACAAACTTCCTGAGAATGGAAATAATAAAAGAAGTGATTTGTATACTGAGAGCTGCACAGTGGGATACTGTCACTGGCCCTGAAGTCGGGTGATTTTGCAAAGAGTTTTTCTTTCAAACTCATTATACAGTGCGTGGATTCTCTTCACCCTCAACCACTTCCTTTATTTTCTTTCCTTTATAGTCTACAGGATGTGTCTGCTTCATGCACAATTGCATGAAGATTGTTTCTGTTAGTTAAAAGACATGACTTTACAACCTAGATACGCTCTATACTCCTTACTTACCTATTTTATTTTAAGTTTTTGTCCCTATATAATTCATAATTTATGTTGGCTAAACCATTAAAAACATCTATATTTGTGTTGTAAAATGCATTAAACTATATTGATTAAACAGACCTTTTTCACTACTATTTCATGTTGACATGAAATAGCAGGTAAACCAATGATACTAATTAAGGTCCCGTTCCATTCAGGTCAGACAGAGTCAGGGTGCTGCTGTGGTGCATGTTGACTTACTGGAAAGTCTCTGCTGCACTAAATAACACTGATAAGAAGTGAAGTTGACACTCTGTATGTAAATGAGGCAAAAAAAAAAAAAAAAAAAGGCGCACTGTCTCTTTAAAGGACAACACCTCCCAGCAGTCACTAGATCCTGCTTGAGTTTCGTTGCAACAAGCAGTGTGGTTCATACTACAGACGGTCTGTAGAGAGAGCAAAACCACGCAACAGTCTACCCTGACCTACAGGAAGGAGCAGCTGCCCGCACAGTGTCAGAGCGCTCTGGTTTATTTTACTGATGTGACAACAGGAGCTGAGCTGCAGGTGAGTCTGCCTGTGCAGAGACTTTTGTGAGAATGTAATTCTACAAAACGACAGAACAGAAACAGACTAACATGACAACACGTGTGTGGGTGATGTCCTGGGTTTCAGTACTGAGGTGGAATTAAAAAAAAAAGTAGAAATAGCAGTATTCATGTTGGAGTGGATCGTGGAAACTGAGCCAACAGGTGTGTCAGGTCACACCTGTTGGGAATGTAAACTACGTGTAATACTTTGACTTGCTGATAGGTTGCTCTGGACTCGTTCTGTAACCCGATGTCTTGTTTATTTCAGGTTTGCCCACTTGGCTCGATCGTTTGGAGGATCTATACAGCTGGACATGGATTATTGGTGCCCGTCTTCACCGCTTTGGATTTAGTTAAGACACCTCACAGTCCTGCGTCTCCTTCCCCGGTGAAGTGAGTGCGCCAAGAACAGGTGGATCCTGTTTATGTGCTCAGCTTTATCCGACCCAATTCATCCACCTTTCACCTTTATGGGGAACCAGGTGGAGAAACTAACGCATTTAAATTACGCAGAGGTGCCAACGTCGGATCCAAATGGGTTCGATCCGGACGACGACGGACCGCGGATAGGCGTCTCTTATATTTTCTCCAACGACGACGGAGACGACGATCAGGATGAAAATTTTGACCACTTTACGTCGGTCAACCACGCAGTGAACCACGAAGAGAAGCCCTTCGACCCTCAGGATGAGCTGGAGTGCGCGATTTATTACCGAGAGGAGTGCGTCTACGAGAGAGACATCGGAGCCGCCACGCTCTCACCGGAAAGTCTCCTGAACAAGTGCCGACCCGGAGACCTGCTGGAGTTTGTGGCCACTGGACAGTATCCACACTGGGCTGTTTACGTCGGGGACTTCCAGGTGGTTCACCTGCACAGAGCTGAAATAAAGAACAACTTTCTCACCGACGTGAGCCAGGGAAAAAAAGGCAGGATAGTGAACGGCCTTTACAGGTACCGTGCGCTCCCGCCGGAGTCAATCGTGCGCAACGCCCTGGATCATGTTGGGTCGAGAGACAGAGAGCTGTACTGGAGGAACTCTGAGTGTTTTGCCGCCTGGTGCCGTTTTGGCAAACGGGAGTTCAAAATCGGTGGGGAGATAAGGATAGGAAAGCAGCCGTACAGGTTAAAATTACTCTTTTCAGAGAAGAAGAGTCACGTCCTGGAGTTTCAGAGCCTGGAGGATGTGATCATGGAAAAGAGGAGGAACGATCAGATTGGCAAAGATGCTGTGACGCAAGAGCTGTCCAACCACCTGAACACAACAAATGAAATCAAAGAGGAGCATTTTGTTGACTGATGGTCGAATCTCTGGTCGTCCGAGGCGGATTTGTGCCGAAGGAGATGATCAGCGCTCAGTTTTGATCCTTTAAAACAAAGCTTGTGTCTTGTTGAGGGAGTTTTTTTTTTTTCCAAGTGTCAACCAGTAAGAGCTTTGTCTGTGTGCTTGGGTACATGAGCAAACAAAAGTGAATCTTTAGATGGAGTTAAAATTCAGATTTTTTTTGTTCCCCAGAATGCCCTGACATCTGTGGTGACACTTAAAGTTTCTTTTTCAAGTGCATGAGAGCAGATCACAAGGGCCAAAACAAAATTCCCACAAGTTGATTTGCATCGGAAATGAGTAGAAAATTGCACACTGGAAAATTTCCTCCCTCCTTCTAAGAAAAATGAGCTTTTTGCACACCCCAACCCAAAAATGAATTCACTTGTAACATTTGCAATCGGAGCGGCACCTGCAGTCTAGGCATTTGGGGATGAAGTCAGAATTTAATTGCCCATAATTATCTTTCTAACCCAATGAATCTTTGCACAGAGGAGCAAAACCTCTCCAATGTACTTGTACCTGACGAGAGTGCTGAAAGTGCTCGCTCCTGTACAACTCAGGTGTCGGAGATCAATACAGAGTGGAAGAGAGAGAGACGAATACTTGCTTTTATTATAATGTGTGTGTCCACCTTGAGGAGCCTGTTCTGTTACTTTATATCCAAACATCACACAGCTTTGCCCACTCTTTGCCTACCACGTGGACACTGTTCGCAGCTATGACAGTGCACTTGTATTGATTCATCCGTTTCACAGTTTATTTTTTTGGAAAAAAAAAGATGTTTGTATGAAGGAATATGGAAATAAATATATATTTGAACAGTAAAGTTTTATTTTCTCTTTTTAGTGATCAACCTTTCAATGATTCATGGTGCATTGTTGCTTGTCGATATGTCAAATCAGGGGAAACTCAGGCAAAGTAAGAGAGGTTATTCTATTTTCTAACCAAAGACCAGCATTGTTTTGCACTGCACAAACCATCACAATTCCAGTTCACATCTCAGAGGACTTTTTCAACTTTTCAGCTACTAAGATCTTTTGCTTTTTGTTTGTTGCCGTCTGATGAAGAGCGCCGGCTGCCCCGCAGTTAAAGCTGCTAATGCTGCCAGTTTTGATCTTTAATATTTACTTCAGAGCGCCAGCTCCCAGAAACCACATTACTTTTAACATCAGCTTTGCTAGCTTGTGTTGTGTTCCAACCGTGCTGGACATTTTGCTTTGTTTACACCTCTGCCGACTGAAGATAAGTAATTTTTGAAAAGTTTAGCCACGGGCTAAGAATGATCTTCACTCATATTTGGCTTTCCTTTGTTTTGCTGGAATTACAGCATTCATTAAATTTCAGGCAAAGGGGCAGTTTTGTTTTGTTTACACCTACAAGGAGGCTCAATTTGAACTCCCATTTAGCTTTTCTAATGATACACTGTGAGACAGGATAATAGATGTACATGGGGTAAAATTACAGTTGATATAATTTGGTATGGTTCAAATTTGATGGAGAAACAGGAAATGGATGGAAAAAATTAAGGTGCCTATGATATCTTAAAAGCCATGTCTAAACAATAACTGCCTCTGAAACACTCTACAGTTTGTTCACATACAGAGTCGGCAACGGAAATTACAGCAGACTCTGAGGTTATTTCGTATTGTGAGACATCTTGTCTTTTTTTTTTTCTCCTCTGTGTTTCAGAGGAAGCTGATGACTTCCTCATAGCCAGTCAGACGATGAGTTACTTTGCCTGTTTGTTTTCCTCTGGAAATATTTGCATGGAGATAATTCTGTAGTCATTTTGCTGCAGGTAAGGTCCCACTGGACCCAAAGCAGGATCATCATCAACTCTGGTACCGAATAGGAAAGCTGCTGGACACATTAGCATTTCTTCAATCCTCTGTGGTCTACCACTGTGATGAAATATAAATTGTGTGTAGTGTATGTGTGTGTGTGTGTGTGTGTGTGTGTGAGAGAGAGAGATGCATATTTATGATAATCAGTCATATTTTTTAGCCCCAACAGAATGCAGCATTGGATGAAGCACACAATGTTAAAGCAGCTGCCAGTCGAGTTGTGTAATTGTGAATATTAAACTCACATTTTTCATCATGTGTGACAAAGTTGAAATGGAATTATACATCATATATTTTATTCAATTGGATTTTCTCTCCACAAATTTGTGGATTTTCTGCGATCTCTGCATACATATGATGTTCCATGTGTTATAAAAAAAAGTATGCAGCTTAAAAAAAAATCTATCAAACTGAGCTGAATTTATATAATTTTGAGTTCTGTTTCATTGTGCAGCTTGTTTGTTATTGAAATTTTAAAACCTGTGACACTGAGGTGTACACAAAGTGTTTGTTGAGCGTTATTAACCAAATCACATTGCAAACAAAACAAAGATCTGCTCATAGAAACAATGTGTCATAGTGCTCCCGGTGCTGAGAACTCTGCAGTTTAATTTATCTTGTCTACACAAAAACCTCATCCGTTTTCACATTTTTGAAAGCTAAGCCATTGTGCATCCCCGATTGAAAGAGGTCACCAATCTGATCTGTAACCATACTAGATTAGCTGTGAGGGTGATGTGCCGCAACACCCTCTCTTACTGCTTTAGAAAAAGTATGAAACCAGGGGGAAGCTTTCGGTTTGACACATTGGCTCATATATGTCAGACTTTTGGCCAGTGAGTCTGTCATGTTTCCTTTGGAGGATTGGAGGAAAGCCCACACCCCTCAGGCAAAACTGGCAACATTACAGAAGTTGGGGACAAGCCAGAGCGCAAATCAAACCCACTGTATGTGTACAAAATGGCATTATCTAGAAAAAAACTTCCTTTGCCACGTAAACATATCCCAACTTGGAGGAGGAGTGTGGTTATGAGGAGATTCTATCAGACAGGCCCACAGGAAGTGGGAGTGTATTTTAGATGCACCCTCAAGCCACTGCAAGATCATTATCCGTGTGTGGAGCTTAAAGATGGATAGTTGGAGGACATGTGACAATTTCAGGTTATATGCTCGACTATTTAGAACATGAATCTCACCTGCGGCGTTTTTATTAGATTACCAGTTTTGTGCTATTTTTGCTGCTCAAGTATCTCTAAACTACTGAGCTTTTTTTGCCAGCAGATAGGATTCCTCTTTAACCAATGAAGAGTGGGACTTATGAATGGCCGCTGGGAAAGCACGTGTGCTGTAAGATAAGATAGTAAAGCAGATGACTAAGATTACACCAGTCTTTGATTAGCAGTGTCATGTTGAATGTTTCAATTTTTTTTTGTAGCCAAATTTTGCAGACACGGCACTCTGATACTGACTTGAGAACCAGGCTACTTTCAGATCATGTTAACAGCTAACTGTAAAAATATTAATTTGTTTCCTCACCTATAAAACCATCTCCTATAGACAGGCACAGAGTGCTGTGGGGTTTTGTTTGTCAGGCCATTTTCACTGCCCACTCACCTGAATCATGTTTATGCCTGTGTTTGGAGAGCATAATGAAGCTCCAAAATGTACCTCTAAAATTAACTACACTGCATTCATTAACAAGTATTGATCCATAGTGCTGCAACTCACACAATTCACATTTCACTGAAACTTTACTTCAAGCATCACCCACCTGCACTGGGTTAATAATTTATACAGGACTCCCACCAGTTTGGCTTGGACTGGGCTGTGTTTACTGTTCCTTTCAGACTGGCGCTGCGCTGTGATTCTTGCCCCGACGTGGGACGATCATTTGTTTTTTCAGCCGCACAATAGCAAAGTCCATTCCCTCCTAGTTCCATGGAGTTCTAAGGTTGCTCTCCCTTTTCAAAGAAACATTCCCATAGCCTAGTTTTACTCTGTTTGTGCTTCTCCTGCTACTTTTCAACAACAATTGAATTTAGTTTGTATGCCGCCACACATACAGGCAGGCAACCAATGTTCCCTTCCTTCCTTTGTGCTTTCTTTCACTTTCCTTGACAAATGTGGTTTCGTAGGACCGAGCAGTAGGCTGTGAAGGTAAAGCCGCCGTTAAAAGCCAGGACTGGGGAATTGCTGTGCTCAGAAATGATCAGTTCAAAGACATCATGATGGTTGAAAGGAAATAACAAGGAAACGAGAATACCAATGTAGTGAGTCAGGCGGGGTGAAGATACAAGACAACATGTGTAAGGATAGCTTTGTAAGACGGCATGAGAATATCTTTGATTTGATTGTCTTGTCTAGAGGAAGAGTTTAAATTCTTAGACAACAGACGCCGATGAGGAGCTCGTCAGGATAGAATCAGGCCCTATTCTAGTTCGAGCTGCCGTGTGTGCGGTCAGCCAGGGTTGTCTGGTTTACATAAGCAGAGCCAGACAACAGGAAAGGGCCCGAGGAAAACCTTAATAACCCGACCCTGCTTCTTTAGGATGGTGATGGATGAATGAACAAAATAAAGAAAGAAGAGAGGGATAGAAGATTAGAGTTATGGCCTGAGAGAGAAGGAACAGAAATTTGTGCTGTGGTTATTAAAGCCTCATACTTGAACTGAGATGTGACTGGGAATTGTTGCCTTCGAGCACCCTGACCTGTTTGTCACTTCAATTATTTATGGCAGGCTGATTCAATAGCTATCAACGTTCAACTTCTCCTGAGTCATCACAGGAAATCCTGCCCTGCATCTTCAGCTAGGCTGACTAAAACTGTGTGGGTTAACAGAGGTTAAAAATTGGAAAATTTAAAATTCTGCTAGTCCAATCACGGCAATGATACACTTGTAGGCCTTTTGAGAAAGTCAATTTTGTTCTTTCTTTTGTTCTGCTTCACTCAAAACTGGCACTTTTCCACAACTCCGTGCCTCCATTATTATTTTGTTATGCATAAACTGTGATTATTTATTTAGGGACTGTGTGTTTGTAGGTATACATAAGGTTATGGAATATAAAGGTCCTTTCTTCATCTTCTCAATAGTAAGGCTTTTCATGTGATTTATCTGTAAAATGGTAAAATATGAGTGCACTTCACCTGGCAGCAAGACTCATAATCCCCTGAGAGTCTCTTTTTGGCAATTAATCTAGCCCACCCTCACGGCTGTCTTTTCAAACCTTCCTTCCAGATCCCAGGGAATCAAATTAGCGCTTATCAACATTCTTGCTCTTCTTTAATTTTAATTCCATGTAGCTGCTCCTGTGCACCACCAGTTTAATTGTCAGGGACAGAGCTGGGTTTTCTTAAGCCCTTCACCCATAAACAAAAGGTAACCCATTACGATGTTACCTTCCTCTCATCCTCCCTTGCCCCCTTGTCTCCTTCTTTTTCTTTTTTGCTTCCTTCTCGCTCATCTCTTGCTGTTCTTATTTTGAGTGGTTTTGAGTTTGGTTGACACACGATGATGTCCATGACTCTGACTTTGTCACTTCTGTTTTTTTGTGCCCACTCATTATGAAATGCAGATTTTAGATAATTGGTTTAGAGAAGTGCTGTCAAGTGTCAGGTGGGGGCCATAAGCAATAGCCTTAAAGGAAGAGTTTAATATTTTAGAAAATAAGCTTATTTGTTTTATTGCAGAGAATTAGATGAGGAGATTAATACCACTAACATGGCTGTACGCTAAATATACATACTTACCAGTCCGCCCGCATGAAGGCTAGCTCAGCGTCATTTCATGAAGCTCTCATCAACAACTGAAAGCCAGTACAAGATCTGTCCACTGTTGTCTGGTGGTCTCATGTTCAGTCACTCTCTCTATTTCTCCTCTTATCATCCTCTCTTGTCCTCTTCGGTCTCTTTGCCTCTGCCGTGCTCTACTTCTGTTCTACACTCTCTACTGTAGCTATATATCTACTGGACAGACACGAGAGTGGAATCAATCATCTATCTCTTGGCAAAAAAGCAGATCATATTCCTTTGAACCAAGTTCTCAACAATGATCAGATTTTGCTTGATGAATTATAAGTTCCTTTGCTGAAGATAAAAAGAGCTTAACGGTGAGCTGATAATAAAACATGGCATGAGTTCTGGTATTAATGTGCCCATGACATTCTGCCTGGGAATCCAAATTATCTTTAAATACCACCTGAAGTCTTCATCCTAACATGTATCTCTCTATTGTCTGCACCTTTCTGTGTGATTTCAAGGTATTTACTAAAGAAAGAATCATCAAGAATAGACTCAGGCTTGAATCACGGATACATTATTGCAGGAGTATGACTTGCAGGCATGACGTCCATGTTCAGATTGCGACCGCTGATGCTGAATGACAAAAAGGTCTGCACGTTGTTTAGAAAAGGTTATACACCAGGCGACATTTCCTCTGTGTAGCTGTGTGTGTGTGTGTGTGTGTACATGCAATTTAAGCAAACTTAACCTTTGCTCTGTGCACATGTACGTACCGTGCATGTGTGAGTGCTAAGAAGCTTGTTCAGTTTGACTGCTGTGCAAATAGAGGAGGGGTGTATTGACGCTCATGTTCATCCGTATAAAATCACTCCTATTTCCACTGTCATCTTGTCATCACAAAGCCTGCCGCCCACCTGTGGGAAAAGCTATGATTCACTATTCCGTCTCCAGCTGATGGGCACACTATCAGTCTTTGTGTGCGTCCGCTTTAAAGCAGGTGTTCTCAGTAACAACCAACATATCCTGCTGGCTTAATCAAAGATATGGAAATAGGAGTATTAGAGTGTAGGTGTGTGAGAGACAGTGAGAACATCATTACATGCGTGTGCCTGTGCATACCTGTGAGTTCATGCATGTGTGTGTGTGTGTGAGCCAGTAGTGGGGTAGCAGAGGTCTGGCCCTGCAGGCTAGATGTTTGCTACTGATAATGAGGCACTGTTGGAGCTAATGGAGGCAAAGCCAATTTAGACTCACTCAGCGGTTGTGTGATATCGCCACATCGACCAGATTGACGAGAACTCGAAGACGAGCTGTTGTGCATCAGAATCTGAAGACCTGGGATTGGACAGTCTAGACAGCCTTTGGGGAGAAAGATGTACAGAAGGAGAAGTGTCGACAGGACTGGAATTTCAAAACAAATCAGGGCAATTATTTAGTTCTGATTTAACACTTATGTCCACTTATGTCCGTGTTCTGCATGTCGTTTTAGGAGGAACAGTGCAGAGCTCCACTTTGCTTCTAGAGATTTGTCACAGCAACACATCTTAGCAGGGTAATTGCAGTATCCCAGAGATGGATCAGTCTCCCATGTGTACTGCAGTTTATTGCCTTATAATTATGAGACTAATTACGAAGATGTATTACAACCCCCCATGTGCATGGGTATATGTGTGCACACACCACTCATACGCACAAACTCACACGCACACATCAATCAGAAATACTGTAGCCGATGATTAAAATCTGAATGTGAAAATGGGAGACAGTAATGACTTCACCACTGCCTTCCTGAGCCCGAGTGTTTGCTCTGAAGTCATTCTAATGCTTCGCTTTAAGATCTGCGTTTGAGATTTATGGTCAACAAAGCTCCTGTTTCCATTTTTAACAAAGTGTGTTAACAACAAAGAAGCAATTAAACTGTGTTCAAATTTCTACACCTTGCTACTGCGGCTTTCGAATAAAAACCTTCCAGAAAAATCGCCTCCACGATCATCATCGCAATTACAGAAAACCGTTTTATTGGTTTTGTATTGTTTCATTTGTTTTTCTTGTAAATTAAGTTCTAGTCAAGTCTTACTTTTTTTTTTTTTTTTTTTGGTCTCCTACGCACCTGTCACCAAGACTACTGTGACTTCGGTGCAGCTTCAATAAGAGTACATACCACAATAATTGCAACAAGGCTCTTCTGTGTAACATCAATCAGGATACAAGAAGTACAGTAAATTAATACCACCGCACATACAGAGCATTTTATTCTTTATTCCTCAGGCATATTACAACAGGTTATACGCTCTTTGATCATTCAGACGTGTGCACACACACACATACACACACACACACACACACACACACACACACGCCCTTCCTGGGGACCTCAGGGGATCTCTAAGGACAATGGTGGGATACTGTACACCAGGACAAGGTGTGGCTTCTCTGATGCAGCATGACACGAGCCTTAGATGTGTTTACACACAGTGGAAGGCAGGGGAGAGAAATAATAAGAAAATAAACATCAAGTCCACACAGGATCCTTCTGTTTTTATTCGCAGATGTGACAAAATCAACAACCCTGCATATCTATTCCTGATGGACAATGATGGGAAAAAAAAAAAAAAAAACTTCCATCAGGAGCAAGCGAAAGGCCTTACAGTGGACGCAAATGTGCTTTCATTAAAATCTGACTGAAGTTCATCAAAGAGCATTCTGCCCCCTCAGCAAATCCAGTTGTGCTCTTCATCCGTAGCAGTGAACCAGCGATAAGTAGTTAACTCTCTCATGATAAAGACTCCATTAGTGCAACACACACAGAGTTTTGGTGAGGTGGAGGAAGAGGTGGAGGAGAGGGAAGAAGATAAGAAGAAACTCCATGTTCCTAAACAACAACAGGCATGACTTCCTGTCCAGGAAATCCTACTTGGCACAGAGCAGCAATATCATTATCATGGAAAAGGCTTCAGGGTTATGTTTAAGGTCACAGATTGTGCTGATATTCTCCAAACTTTCAGCTCTGCATGACATCCAAAATCATATTAGCTCTATAGCTCATAGAGGTATAGAGCTAATGTGTGTGTGTGTGTGTGTGTGTGTGTTATGAGCTACGTGCACAAAGGTTATCTTGTTGCCAAATCTCTGCAGTGGTGGTGTAGACAGGCTGGTGGGGCTGTGTCTATCTGAAGGCACGGCCTATTTATAAGAGAAAACTCAGCAATTTCCTTTTTATAAAACAAGACACAGCCTTGTGGCCCCTCAAATCACCCCATACCCAGCACCTGAATGCAGAATTCGATACCTACACGTATCCCAGCAGCACACCCACTCGCACACCACAATGAATACTGTCTTGTTGTTCCATTATACTCACACAAAAGCGTACAGATATTCAAATATATATTTGGCATTTTCACCACGACTTTCAGATGAATAATTCAGACCTGATCTTCAGAGGTTGGCATGAATTGAACATACACCAGTGAGCGCTGGCCATCTCTGTCTGGTGTGCTGTATGTTGAATGATCAACACACGGGCAATTTGCCTCTTTGCTCCACCTCTCATTGACTTTTAATGTAATGCACGTGGAATGTATGATCATTAAAAATCAGAGTGGCGATGAAGGGAGGTCATGCTGAATAAAAGCAAAAAGACATCCTTCTCCCTCTTACTCTCTCTCTCTCTCTCTCTCTCTGTCCATTCATTAATGATATCTATAGCCCTTTAAGCCCTTCATGAGTGTTGGTGGAGTGTCTGGAAGCTCTCTAATCCCCGCGTTGCTCTTTATTCTGCCCATGACGCTCATCCCCTCTGTGTCAGATCCTGAAACCCTGCTAATCCCCTGGTGGCATTGCGCACGGGGCCCCAGCTGTCGGCTCCCATGCTGCGCCGCTTCTCGCCCGGCTAATTTGTGGTCCTGCTTGGGATGCTATTGATGTCACCCTGCTCCATCTAGTCCAATAACTTTTTTCACTCTTTTGCTGTTTCCCACTGCCTCCTTTCTCTCTCTCATTTTCTCACCTTGCCCTCTCTCTCTTGCTCTCTCTCACTCTCCTGGCTGATGATGAAACTCCCAGCTGGCACCAACTGAGCGCTTTTGTTCCCTCTGTTGTATAAAGAGTCAATGTCCTTTTCCTCAATGCCCGCACATTACAAATCTGCCACGGAGCCCTTCCGCCCGTCCACCAAAAACTGAATGGACGTGCAGTGGAGGAGGAGGAGATAAATGCAGCACAGAGGGCAATTCGGACTAAGCACCCGAGAGCACACAGACTAAGCATTTGAATGATGGCACATTAAGAATCCTCAAGTTCAATTAAGAGTGCTTAACAATGCATCAGTATGCAGGCTAGCGTTCTCAGACTTATTCTAATGAGAGGAAGGAGGTGGGAAGGAGCAGAGAGGAAAGGGAAGGGTGGTGGGTGAGGGTGTGGGTAATGATTAGCACTGTTTTCTTTCTTCCTAAGCTCCTCTGTGCAGCTCAGTGGAGCAGTGGGCTGCGCAGAGATTTTGGACACCTTGGTGTCGCCCACCCAGACTAATGCCACCCGCCTGGCACTTTTTGTGGGTTTGAGGGAGCGTACATGCAGACAAACAATATTATATTATGTTATCGTTTTATTATCATCATAGGTGACCTAAAGGAATGGTTCAACAATTTGGGGAGATGTATTTATTTTCTTTCTTTCCAAGAGTGAGATAAGAAGATACCTCTGTGGGAGCTGGCCAACTGTTATGGACGACCGACAGCTATGACTGTGTTCAAAGTTCAAATTTTACTTGACAAAAAAGTTTATCAGTCTGCCAGCACTTCTTTGGAGAGCACGTCCAGCTGCAATGTTGGTTGTCTGGTCTGGCAACCTCACTGATAACGAGGCTCTGGGAAGTCTCCGCTAGGCTGTTGTTTGCCGGCAAATAGTTACAGCACAGAACTACCTAATATCCTGAAAACAACAAGTGGTTGTTGATCACATTTGTATTTTTCAATCATCCATCCATTTTCTAAATCATCCATTTTATCCTGATCAGGGTCGCGGAAGGCTGGCGCCAATCCCAGTTGGCACTGGGCGAAGGGCGAGTTACAGTTTGGACAAGTCGCCAGTTTATCACAGGGCGGACACATAGAGACAGACAAGCATTCACACTCACATTCACAGGGGTAATTTAGAGGCAACAATTAAGCAATTAACCCATAAACCTGCATGTCTTTGGACTGTGGGAGGAAGCCAGAGTATCCGGAGAGAACCACTGCTTTCAGTATCCATGCTAAGCTACTTAGCTACTTAGCCTTACTTAAGTGTCAAACGTCAAATGTAGAGAGGTAAAAAGTGAAGACCTTCTTTTGAAATACAGTGGAGTTGAAGTATAAATGTTCTGCTTGAATAACTGTACTTTAGTCAAAGTTTTAATGAATGTAATTCGAACACAATCCATGAAGCCAAATCCTAACCACTGTAGTATTAACTATCTGTGAAGGTTCCTCTGTCATTCTTTGAGAAGAGTTCAATCTGAACAGAACTGAAGATGCCTCTTGGATGAGGGGTGAAATGTCTTTGTGGATTAACAAGTCCATTTGTCCTAGATTTAACCCAGTTTATCACTAAGGCAGATACATTATTTGTTGGATTCAAAATGCTTTGTCACATTACTTCTCATACGATTTGGTGCTGTGGTCATCAGTTCAGAGTAGCTTGCTAGTTTTCTCCATTTTGCCTGAGACAGAAAGAGAAAAACTAAAGCTTAGCTGGCTAAGGCAACACAGCCTGCAGTGGGTCAGATGGACAGATCATTTTAAGATGGCCATAAGTTACTAGCTGTTGTGCTTATACACTTTAAAATTTTAATTTGAACATAATGATTACATGTCAAATATTTATTTTGAATGAAAAAAACACAGCCCTATACTGCACTACCATTTGTGCAGCACAAACAGGCTTTAAGGGGGCCTTGTTTAATCCTGGCTTCATTCCTTTTACAAGGAAAAGTTTAGAGTCCAGATCATAGTAGTGAATTGTAAAGAGTTTGGAGAGACTGAGAGAAGAGAGAGACTTAGCCATGGGTGACAGATGAATAGTATCCCATTGTATAAAGAGTAGAGAACTAGAGGGAAGAATAGTCCCAGTGAAGGCAGAGGCAGATTAGAGGAAAAGAAAAGATGAATACATGGACAGAGAAAGTCCAAACAAACGATAGCAGTGAAAATTGGAGTTAGAGCCTCAAGCAGAGATACTGGGAGATAGGATGTGGAGCTGACCCCATTCCCAACTAACTTCTCTTGGCATGGCCTCATCGATGTGACATGCATTACCGTCGCAGCTCTTGTCTCTGGCCCCGCCGTCCGTTTCCTTCACTGTTGTCTCTCTACTGCCAGTCATGATCACAGTGTCTCCCGAACATGCAGGGCCAACGCACCACGCCGCCCTCTCTTTCTCTCTGTCATCCCCTTCTCTGGACCCACTGTCACAAAGATAAATAAGAAAAAAAAAAAGAAAGAAGTCAGTGAGAATTTTCCAACAGTCACTCTCATCGGATTTTTCTACAGAGTTTCTTCGCTCTTCTGTGAGGATTATCTCGGGCGGTTGTTAGGCTATTCGAGGTCAGGATAAGTATTTACAGGTCTGGTACGCAGTGAGGATAGTGGGGACAAAAAGTATTTGCAAAGTGACTCAAATCAAATCAGTGTGAGCAGAGTTTTGCAACGAGTGTTAACCCTGATACAGGTGTCATATCCCATTCTGCTGAAAAGGCCGTTGCTTGAGAGGAGACGCAGAGGGAGTTGGAACTAATCAAGTATATTTCAAAGTGACATCGAGTACAGTCGCAATCTTGTAATGTTTGAGCTATTTGAATTACAAGAGTATAGAGAAGAGGCCTCAAAGGGTTTTGTTAATTTGTGTGTACTGTAAGCTGTACAGACCCACCATTAAACTCCAAATGTTCACCCTCTCTACTTGTACAAGTGATCCACAGTCACCGCAGTGTATTCCTGTGCATAAACAGATAAAAACCTCTTATGGTGTTTGTTTGTGAAACCACCTCATTGAATAGTGAATCGCCAAATTATTATCTCCACTTCTCATTAAGCTGCAGCACTGTAATTTCACCCATCACCCTATGACAGATTTTTGTTTTCTTTCATGTCACTTTGTTGGAGGGAGATAGACCCCAACCACCCCCGGGTGGAAAATGGAACATACTTGATGTTTGTTGACAAGAGTTTGTAATTTCTATCAGGCACTGTGACTCTGTTTTTGTTTGATAAGTCAAAGCAGCAGTCCTTGTGATCACTCAGAAAGGCCTCAGAAGAGAAACTAGAGAATAGAGAAACAGTATGCTTTAAACAGACAGTATGAGACGAGGCGGACAAACTGACAATGATAGACAGAGACTTGGAAAGAAATCGACACAGTGAGGTAGAAGTCTTTTATTTCACACCAAATGTCAGAAAGTTGGCATCACTGTCAGACTGACCAGACTGACTGCACCATTCATTCATATTTAAACCTTTTATTATTACTAATGCGACAGACATGTTTTATTACAACAATAACTCTTTACATTTATTCTTTCAGTGATTAAGAATGTGTATATAAAATTGTGAAGTGAAGTGAAGCCTACTCAAATCAGACACAGTTTTTGGTCATGTCAAAATGATGCACTTACAGTTTGCTGACAAAGATATCACAATGGTTGTGCATCACTGACCTGTCCTGATTATCAGCACTACATTTATCACAAAGATATTCCTGTCTTGATGAGGTTACTCCCCTGCCACAGTATTAGGAAATCATAGAAGGAAACAAAATCTTCCAATGCTTATTTGCCTTTTTTTTTTTTTTTTTTTGTCACAAAACCATTTCAGAAACACTACTTAGTACTATTTTTCCACATGCCAGCGGCTCCTGAATGAAGGTATTATGTACACCGGAGTTCACACAAAGTTTGCAGGAGAGATTACGGAGGAGCCTGAAAGCTGCACTGCACAAGGTTATGAACTAATTCCTCAACAAAAGTGAGCCAGATGAGCGTTGTCGATTCCATGTAAGACAGCAGACAGTATATGTGTGTGTGTGTGTTTGCATTAATGGAGTCACAGAACAGGTGAAGTTTGTGCACTGGTACATGTATGTGTATATACCTCTTCTGTGTGGTTTCAACTTTCCACATTCCAACAGTGTCCTCCTCCTCCTCTTGACTCTCTCACTCCCTGTAGATCATTTCAGCAGCTGATACATAGCAACATTGTGCATGTCTAAATAGCATGAATATTTTGGCTTTCAGAACAGTTACAATGAGACTTGTAAGGCGCTGATTTGTGGATTATAAAAAATAGTTATTGTAATGATACAATAACCAGCAAATGGGCAAGAAATACATACACTCTGCCTGTAAAAACACACCACTAAGATTTGCTTTAACTGTGACAAGCATCAGGTCTGGATTTTAATTTATTTATGTGACTGACAGAGATCTATCACAGCAGAGCACTAATAATACACAGAGGTGTTGCACCATCACTGAAAGAAAAACCCGGGGGCAGGCTTATGGCCAGGATTTCTATGAGGATCTCCGGTGGGGTGCAATGGGTGATTTGCATTGCCCCCTCCAGGCACTTTCATCCTGACCCGGCAGCACTGTGCACGTGGCGGAACGTTACCCAGTGCTGTTGCCTGGACAACTGATCGCTGGATTACAGGTTGAGAGAAAGGAACAGAGAGAGGGAGAGACAAAGAGTCAGTAAGTGTTTGGATCGGTGGTCTTCAGTCCTAGTCCTGCTGTTTTTTTTTTCCATTTTAGCCGACTAATGAAGGACTGTTTCAGGCTTGGGACACAACGTGAATGCAATTAACTGGCTGGCTGGAAAGAAAACCATCAGTGCTCTGTGGGCTGAAATTGGGAACCAGTGATTTAAATTTGCTGTCAGTGAGGATGTTTTTCTTACTGGGCATGTTCTGTGTGAAGCTTTAGCCAGTTTCATCTCCTTATTGCTAAGCACCATATTGTATCAGTGTGAATTATTATGAGTCCAGCAGACTCAGCTCGACACGCATTGACTGATAACTGATGACCGTCAAAACCAAATGTCATTTCAGTTCATTATAACTGGAGTGAAATTTTTTTCCTATTCAGATCATTATCTGACCTTAGCTCTGAGCTTCGAAAGGCTCACATCTGTTCATATGAGTGAAAACGTCATGTTTAATGTAACATTATGCAAAGAGTTTTTCATTATTGTTGCCCTGTTTTTTGGTTCACCTAAACTTATAATTAATTTAACAGAGGAATGGACGTGTGTTCGAGGATCCACTGCTTTATTTTTGCTCTTGTACTCATATTCAGCTAGCATAACACAGCAAGAAGGCTCTGAGGCTTTTTCCCAGATCAAATTATATAGACGAAACAAAAAAAAAAAACCCTCTCCAAAATGAAAACAAAAACTGAGCTATTTTTATGACAATTGGTTGGATTCCAGGCTCTTATTGGGCTATTTTATATCTGGCAACACTCTCCGTATTTGCTCTAAAGGTTTGCCATTAAGTGAAATCACATTGTTGACGAGTACCCACTGTTGCATTAAAACCTGTAAGGTTTCCAGAACCGGTGCTACTGAAGACACACGTATGAAGAGAGCTGAAAGTGTGTTAATGCAGACCTGAACTGTATACTGGTCTGTCTCACGCTGCATAACCTTCCCTTGAATTCGGCGAGGGGCCTCTTCTCATCTCTGTTTGACTCTGTTTCCATGTAGACCAGGCCATTGAACCACAGGATACAGCACACTCAAATCTAATGCCTTCAGGGGAAAGAAAAGTTTCTACTGCTGCTGTATATTATGGCGTAGCTATTTTCTGTAAGTGTGGCATGCCTTTATTCAATATCAGAGATTCCACAGAGACACGTGCAGCTTTAGGCTGGCAGCAGTGTGGCGAGAGTGTGAGTTGCAATCTGACTGACTGATGTTTTTAATAATGCTCACGCCCCTGTGCTCACATTTGTTCATATTTAACAAGGGAGACGTTAGAGTGGACCAGTGTTGCTCTGTTTTTCTATTAACCTGAAATAAGGACAATGGTCATTATTATTTGTGGCAACAGGAGGGAGGCCCTTCATCTTTCACTACCTAAATGACTTCTCAAGAGAGAATGATTGTGTATGTTCACCCACGCGTGAGGGAGATCCCCACAGTACCACAGCACGTAGCATTATCTGTAACTCCGAACTCCGGTCTTTTTATTGCTGTTCACATGGGGTTAAGGGCGCACACTTTCAGACTCGCCTCAAAGACATTCATGTTTTCTCACCTTCACACACCTGGCTATTCTTTGCATTAAATTTGGTGGGGTTGTCAGTTTGACTGTTTCAGAAAGTTACAAACTGTTTGGAGGTGGCTACACCACTTCCAGTGTCTGAAAGATGATACAGGGAAGACTTTTTTAAGCTTTCCTGACTGAAACTGCCCTGATAGCAATAGCCAACATCTCTGCTGACTGTAGAGTCTATTTTCAGGTTTAGCTTCCTGTAGGTCTCACAATCATTGGTTTTAAAGTATGTGAAACATTTGCACAGATTCCCGATTCATCTGTCTGTTCAAAGGACCACAACAGGTATTCCTTATTCTTTGTAGATGAACTCTATCTGTCCTATGAGGTGAATCACTGACATAGCCCACTCTTATTCAGGTATCCTACATCTTATTTGGCATGGCTAACAGCATGAAAGCTGTGCCAAGCCTTGTGGGTATTTTGTCTGCATATAATTGACAGGTCTCTTCCCTCTGGATCTGTGTCTTAACTTTTTAAGCACACAGGTGTTCATCCATTTTTAAAGAAACAAGGCATGATTCCTTAATCTCAGAAATAAATGTGAAAAGTAGATCTATTCTGTCGTCTGTCACCACACTAATAAATTCATCCATGTGCTTGTGACAAACTGGGGAGATTATTGTGACGCCTTTCGTTAATATTCACTGTGTCAGTCTTTAATAATCTACCTTGTTTATCTTGTCTCTGCTGCTACAGTCATCTCACGAAGGTCTCCCACTGACTGAATTTAAATCTACAGATTAAAGACTCTTGCATGTAGTGCATACACTCAGTGACATACTATATCATGCTGAGTGGTTGACTTTTGAAATATTTTTAAATTGGCTCTAACCCACATGTACAGGTATGTCTTGTATTTTTTTCTACCAATTCACATCATTTTATTTTTTTATTATAATATAGTTTGTAGGTTTACTTTGTGTATTTATTTTCTAATGGGTTGATATCTGAGGTTAAATTTTGGTATAGGATGAAAGATATTTTCAACATTTGCCCTCACCAGCCCATAGGCTGAGAACTGTGATATTATATAAGAGTTTAAAACTAGAGATCTGAACCTATAAACCTCTTACCGTTGGTTCTGAACAACACATATCAGAACAGAAATTCCTTCTGTTAAAAAGCATTTGATAAGTCTTGGTCAGGTTTAGTGGCTAAAAGGAACTGAACAGCAGTGCAAACATGTGAGTTATGTAAACCATACCTTTATCAACAAAAAGCTTCTTTCCCTCATCAGGTCAAGGTGAGGGCTAACTCAACATGTTAACAGAACAAGAGAAAGCAATCATGTTATTTAGTGTTCTTGAAAAATGGCAATCACTTCATATCCACGGATGCTGTTTAGATATCCTAACAACATTTAGGTAGATAAATAGCAATTATCTCTTCTGTTTTCTTTGGTAACCCAGTTTCTCAGTCCTCAATTATACACTTAGAGGTCAAGAGGAAATAGAGTGTAGATGGGACAAAACTGCAAATGTAGGTCCACTGACACAGTTCATTGAGCTGATTACACTAAATGAAACAAATTTAAGAACAGCACCCGAGGCCAAGGAGGCTGATACGGAACACAGAAGAACACTGTTTTTCTTTGACAACATTATTATTTCTCTTGTTCTTTATTCTAATAAACACTCTGTTTCTGCTGTTAAATGTAAAGAAAGGCATTCAGATGTTGAAATCAAGCCGGCGTTAGTTGGAACATCATGCAGCCATAGATACATGTCTCCAAACAACAAAACAGATTTAGGGCTAAACAGTACTTCGAAAAGTCGGAGGCATGTTTCGTTCTTTGGGATGTTTGTTCCAGATTGTCTCATATCAGAAGATTAGCTTCTGTTGTTGCTTTAAAGCGAATCCATACACAGGCACCGGGTGGGTCTGGTTTGACGAAATACCACCATCTTAGACAAGGTCAGAACAATCATCATCCCAAGCTGCATTATCTGCCACTAAACTACATTCCATTAAAGTCGATGGTGTTTAGAAATGCGAGGGAGGGCAATGAGGGGGAGGAAAGAGTGGGGAATGTGAGAGGAATGAGGGAGGAGAAGAGCAATGTAACAGGTTTCCAGGAAGCAAGAATGATAATGTGGTGAAACCATGAGGAACCCGAAGGTAGAGATGGATGATATGAGGAGAAGGAACGCGGCATAATCGGGGTGAGATCAGTACTCCATAGGTCTGAGCTGAGAGCTTGGCTTTATGAGATTTTCTTGTGCCAAAAATGAAGTTCTGCATCAGAAAATAATGCTTCCCCTCACTATCATCACTGACGGGCTATTGAGCAAGACTCTCATTCCCCAAACAGATCAGTGTGTGGTTGTAATGGACAGCTTCCAGGTGTGAATGTGAACTGTGTGAGTGTTCCTGAAAAATGAGAGCATAGCCTCTCTGTGAAACTTAACCAGATAAATAAAGGTTAAGCAAGCTTTAACTGAGGTTTTTGGCTACTTGGTAGCAGAATGAACAAGCTGTAAAGAAAACATTGACATACCTTTCGCAGTCAAATCTCCAAACCTCAGAGCAAGGTTAGCTTTCATTTGAAGTTGTTTGATATGGGAGGGTATTCTTCATCTCTATCAGAAACATGCACCTTTGTAGAGATGGGTGCCATTTGTTCTTGTTCTCCATTCCCCTTTTGTTTACTTTACTTTTCAAAATACTGCACAAGAGAAAAACTAGAAAATCATATTTTTAACTGCTGTTTGAAACACTGGGTCAGCACCAAAGAAAATAAGAAATCCCACAGAGTAGGTTAGGTTAGGTCTGATTAGGACTGTAAAGAACCTTAAAAAAATCCCCATAAGAAACAGCATTGTTGTCTACCTGATGGCATTCTTTTTCATGTCTATGATTTATTCTTTTGTGTTATGATGGACTCGCTGACCCTCGCTGCACCTTTAAAACCGCTCATTGCTCTGTTTTGCAACCTGACATTTCTGCTGCCTGTCCGTGCATCTACCACTCCCTCTTTGTCCATCTGTTTCTCTGTCTGTCTGCCCGACGCCCCGAGAATACAGAGGGCGAAGACAGTCATACAGGCCTTCAAAGACATCTGAGTAATTTCACCTCCAGAAAACCCGCCAAAGAGTGCTTTCTCTCGCTCCCGTTTCGATATTTTCTCTTTCTTCCTCTCCCTCTCTGTAGCTTTTTCCTCTCCCTGTGTCTGTCTCTTCATCTCCCTTGCCTTTGTGTTTCTGCTGTCTTTCATGGCCTCTCTCTTGCTCTCTACATTTCTATCTCACTCCTTTACTCCCTTTTCCTCATTCGCCCTCTCTCATCTGTACCTCGGGTACACCTGGCTGGCTGCTGAGGGCTGACACTTTAAAGACATTGGCTTCAGCTTCTGCTGCTAGTGGAATATCAATATCTGCTGCACACACACACACACACACACACACACACACACACATATTCAGCAATTCCTCCCACACATGTAGCAACATATAACACACATAAAGGCACACACATCTACAGACACCCCCCTCCATCCAGACACCACCCACTAACCCTCAACATGTAGCTGACTCTATTAGAGCAGACATAAAGGGAGGCTGTATCTGCCATTGTGCACAGCGGCGACGACTGAATGACCGCCACGCCAACAAGAGAGGAACCTTGGGAGGGTTACAGCGGAGGGCACAATGTGTAAACACAAAGCGTTTCTCCCTCCACGTCCACATTTTTATGTTGCCACGAAGCACTTTTTTTTCACCCCAAATAACACGTCCCGCATGTGCTGGTTACATCAGAAGAATTTTAAGCAGCTAACTGTAAGCCCTTTAAGACCTCATCCCAGCTTGAGCATGTGTGGATGTACAGAAACACACATACACCTTCCTACCACAAAGCGCTCTACCTCACTCTCTCGCTTTGTCTCTGTAGGCTGCTCCTCAAACCTCCCTCTCTCCCCCTCGCTCTTTGTTGATTTACGCATGGACGTCTCTCCATCAAAGCTAGATTACTGCTCTCAGTGCAGCCTCGCATGGATCTCTTTGCGCCTGGGAGTAATACCCCACGGCAGATTGACTCAAGGGGTTCACATGATTCTCACTGTCGGTTTCAATTGTTTTGGCGATCTGGGTCTGAGTGAATGGCCATTCTAAAGTGCATGTCTGCATCAGTATAAATAAAACCAGTTAGAAGATATCTGGGTGGATAAATAGCTACATTTTCTTTCTTTGTATTTATAGAAAATATTCTGTTGTTCCGGCCTAAAAATACCTAAAAAGCACAGATACTATTCTCATCTCACAATTTTTGGATCTGTTTTGTTTACTGTGAGTTTAGCCTTGATAGCTTCTTGGAAGTCACAGGGGACAAAGTCAGCTTTTTCATCACTCTGAAATTTGCATAACGTTGGCCTGACACCTAGTGGATACAATAATGTTGGTGTGGATGGGGTATCTGCAACGACACTGAAACTTGGATTGAATTTCCCATCTGCATCATTTTTTTTTTCTCAAAATCACCAAACATGCTTGATTCAGCTGCAATATGACATCAGAGATGACATTTTCTTGAAGAGCTGTAAGTGCAAGTTCATCTTCACCCTGAACACTTCAGTTGAACTGATGTTTGATTTGCAAATCGGATATAAATGTTTAGTCAAATTCATAGGCCCCGTCATTTAACGCTTTAAGATAGTAGTGAATACCTTAAGCCAGAGCCTATGTGAGTGCAGCTGCATAGAAGAAAGTCCATGTAATCTAAGCACAGTTTATTTCGCTATATCCATTAGATGCAATTGCACTCATTACAGTTTCCTTTCTTTATCATATTTTCCATTATCAGTGGCAGAGTCCGCCACTTCTGCGCTGGATTCAAATGGTGCAAATGCACACATAAGACTATGCACTCAAGCAGTGATAAAATTTGTAAGACCACGGCGAACACACATTGCATGTCATTTGTGCACATGTTTCAAGTGAGGACATAATCCTGAAGAGCAGAGCAGCCAGTCATCTTGAGGAGAAACATTTGCGTCAATACACATATGACCACTGTGACACACAAGTTGCAGCAATCTTCTTCTATTGTATTAAATTGTGTTTCCTCCCGACTCAGTGTTACCACAGTAAGTGCAAGTGCCACCAAGTAAACCAGAATTGAAATCCTAAGGATGACTAGATCTTTCTTTGCTGGAACCAGACCATTTGAGGGCATTTATGGCTCAACCCTAAATGTTTATAAAGCTTTATATTGACTGTGAACACGTCAGATAATGGACCAACTCCACTGTCAATCTGAGAATAATTAAGAAAATCACAAGCCCTGCCTAGTCTTCTTTGACTCTGCTGTGGAAGCGAAGCTCGTTTGGGCTGTGAAATTCTCAGCAAGCTTAGTCGAGCGCACAGTCAGTGCTCCGGCTCCAGGGCAAGTTATCTAAACAGACATGAGAAAAAGTGACAAACCACTATACTTTGGACCAAGCCTGAGATTTATCACTGAACAACAAGAACGAGATTCAGGAAGAGCCCATTTACAACTGGAGGATAAAAACAAGCACCATTCTGAGTCAAACAGAACAGACAGTTGTTTTTTTGTGTTGTTAGGGCAGGATAAAGTACCGGTGAGCACCATAATCTCAACAAACATGATTGTCTGCAGGATATCTTATTGGTTTTTAACTCTTCTCTGATGGGCTGTGGAATAGCACTGGCCAGCACTGATACAAAAGGTCTCGTTTGCTTTCGCATTCATTTAATAAAAAAGACCTTAATTGAGCAAACACAGATGAAAGGGGATCATTATCTGGGCTTGCATGGAGATGAGTGCTCCCTTGCCCTTGTGCTCTTTGCTTTATCCCGTGTATCACAGAACCTTTTAAATAATTTCAATACTACTCATAGTTTAGGGTCATAAGTGGTAAAAGCAACAACAACAACTCAATTTGCACAACAAAATATTACCCATGGTTCCTGTACTGAGTATAATCCAAAGAGGACTAGTAGAAAACGTAAAATGGACTCAGTGTGAACTCACTCCATATTGCTTTTAAATAGTCTTTTATTTGACCGAGGAGAGCTGTCTGCCCTTCACACACACACACACACGCACACACACACACACACACACACACACACACACACACACACACACACTAATACTAATCAGTGCGATCTAAATCCTCTGGGTATAGGCTCTATTAGACCATGTGCTTATGAGAAGATAATCATTTGGTGATATGAAGACACAGCACCGGGCGGTGGGTGGCAACAGTAATGCTGCTGCATGAAAATGCTCTGCTGCAAACGGTGTGTCAAAGCCTTAACTTTTAATATAAGTTGTAGCCTAAAGGCAGACATTAATGAGTCCTTTTTGTCAAGGTGAAGGAACAGCGATAGCAGACAATGTGCTTAACTTTAAAGGATGCAATCACAGCTTTGAATATGAGAGCGTGGGTTATAAAATGACACTGCAGTCTTCTGAGCAAATAAGTTTCGCTTTTGCCCTTGACTATGAAGAGCGATACAATAATTTAAATGTCAGTATCAAGAAAAAAGGACAGATATTTGTGTTTGACATTTAGCTGAGTGATGCAGTCAGGATTGTCCTACAGGTATAGATAACAAGTTATTGTCTCACAACTTAGCTGCTGAGCTGTTTATGTATATATTTTACTTTAACATTAAAAGGGGAGCCAGCTTTTCACCATGCCAAACTGACTTTTTGTAGGTACAGACACTAGATGGTGCTATTTAGTTTTGGCTGCTTGCTACATGTGAGCTGCCCCGGTTTCATGGTGTCACATGTGGGAATAAAGCATCACTTTTTCTTGTTTGTAGCAATGCAGTTGATTTACATATACAAAATCTGCGCTCCTCGTGTATGTCTTTTGACAACTTCAGAGGGTGTTTAAGCCCACAAACAACAACATGACAAACTGGGTGCATAGATGGCTAGTAAGCGCAAGTAGTTTATGGTCTAAGCTGGTGATTCTGTTGTGCAATCCTCATTGAACTGCACTCTAGTGGTTGTGGTTGCTCGAGCAGCTATTTATGTCTGATTTGCCGAGCTCTGTAAACAAGCCCGAGTACAAGAAAAACATGTCACATCTCTGTCTGTGGCAGCTGAAAAATGCATTCTAGTTTTGTTATTTTCATACACCCACATTAATGAAACAGCCAGGCAAGCTGTTATTCTTTGATTCTTCTCCAGCTTTAAGGAACAGGCAAACGTATCATATTGCCACGCTGTGGGATGTACTCCATGAAAGCGTGTAGTGAATAAGCTTAATCTGTTTCAGGGATGAAACAAATGAGATGTAAATGAGCTTAACAAATACAAAGATAAGAAACGCAAGCATCTGTTGTTGATGTACAGTTAAATTAGAATATTTCTTTTTGCTTAAAGGATGAATACCATCTGCAAAAGTAAAGCCAAAAACATTTTGCAGTGCATCTCGTGGCCAGAGTAACACTCCTTCTCACTTCTCTCCATTTACCCGAGCCTTTTGAAAACATCCTCTGAACTCAGAGTGACTTTTTATAATGTCAATACTCATGGTCAGTATGTTTTACATGTGGTTGCTTCTTTTCCTCATATGCAGACTTCATCATATGTCTGTGTGCTTCTGGAGTAACCTAATCCTGTTTTTGTATCTCTGTGTTTCCAAGCAGCCAGCCGGCAGTGTGAGCAGCCAACAAAATGAGTGTTATCAAGTATCAGCACTGTTTTTACTGGTACAATCATGTGCCAGACAGAGATAGAGATGATGGAGTGAACAGGAACGAAAGCTATAAAGAAAGAAATGAGAGATCAGATCTGGGGGGGAAAGCACAGAAGTGAGTGTGATATTAGAGGAAGGGAGGAAAGAAAGAAGGCGAAAAATAGAAGCAAAGTAAGAGATTAAGTGCGGGAGTCAGACGTTAACTCAAAAAGTGCTTCAACAAGTCACATGTGAGTCTGCAGCAGTGTTGCCAAGATGAGGCTCTATTTTTAGGGGAGGAATGTACACAGAGGCCTCGTGGAAAGAGACCATAACAACAAACAGTATGCAACGCGCTCCTACAAAGAGACAGCCCCCTTTGGAACATACAGTCACACAGCATCAACACGAGTGAATAGAGGAACAAAGTACAGGAAAATGTTGAGACATCAGGTTTTCTGCTGAGATCTTGCTTTGAATACAGTGTGGGACCCCGAGAAAACACAAAGAGAGAGAAGAAGAACAGGTAAGACATGTATTTTCAGGAAGGCTTCATAAGCTGGCAGGAGCACTGAACCTATGCTACGTATTGAAGTATAATTTAAAGTGTATGCAACCATCTGTTATAGTTAAAGTCAAATTATGTTGCTCTGAATGTAAATTAGTACATTTATTTGTGTCAGTTTGCACTCATCTAACACATGCAATGGAGAGGAGAAAAAATGCCGCACTCATCATTCATCCAGTTTTAAAGCCAAAAGGAAACAACAACATTTTGGCTCCACATAAACACCATCACACAACCGAAGCACCGCTTGCTCCATGACAATGAACTACAATTTGCCAGCAGAAATAGTTGCACAGGTGTTTTGGTTCTAATCTACTTAGACAACTAGTCTCCAAAGTAATCAGACAGGCGCACTTTAGGCCCTAAAATGTCTGAGTGCAGCAGTGCTGAACTGACTGGTCCCATATGCAACGATCTAAAGCAATATAACAAAGCGAGCGTTTTATTTATGAGTTGAAGAGATTTCAAATTACTCGTACATCTGTAAGCTCAACAGTTGGGGGAGATTGGGGAGAGCTTACCAAGAATATTTGCAGGCAGAATTTCAGAAACATGACAGGACTGGAACTTCTGAATGCAATTCCACTAGCTGTAACGTCTTTGAATATTTGCTTGTTTCACCCCTCTTATGATACTAAATTCTGTAGATTTTAATCTTGTAAATTAAAGTAGTACTTGTTGCTTTAAAAACTAAACTAAAACAAAATCTAATACAGTTATGATGAATAATCATTCAATGATTGAATTACAGAAGGTCCACAAATGTAAGCAAATCATATATCTGGAATGCTTGAATTAGAAATATATATGACTGCTTATACAAGGAGGATTGAGTTTAAATAAAAAAACCCAAGCATGAAAATCAAATGATTTGACAGTAACAACATGGTGTCTCTCATCAGCATGGACCAATCAGCAATCAAAGTCTTCCACTACAAAGACAAGGAACAGTCCTCCAACCTGCTACTGCAGCTCAACAGACTGAGACAAGAGAACATCCTGACAGATGTGTCACTGTGTTCAGACAACACAGAGATCCCGTGTCACCGCAATGTCCTGGTCTCCAGCAGCCCCTATTTCAGAGCCATGTTCTGCAATAACTTCTTGGAAAGGCAGCAGACCCATATTGACTTGAAGGGAATCACATCATCCATTCTGAGCAGTATCATTGACTATGTTTACACAGGACTCATTAGTATCAGCATGGACATTGTGCTGCCTTTGATGCAGGCAGCATCCATGTTGCAATATGACCGCCTTTTTGAGGCCTGCTCCAGCTTCCTTCAGGAGCAACTAAGCCCTGACAACTGTTTGAGCATGATAAGACTCTCTGAGATCATGAATTGTTGCAGTTTGAGAGACAAGGCAAAAGCAATGGCCATGAAGAGCTTCTCAGACGTATCAACATCTGAGGAACTGTGTGAGCTCTCCTTACCAGAGCTCATGGGATACCTGGAGGATGATAGTCTTTGTGCTGAGGAGGAGCAGGTCTTTGAGACACTTGTTGCTTGGATCCACCATGATCCTTTATCCCGGCGCGGTGCCATCAGTGACCTTTTCAAGAAAGTTCGCCTTCGCTACATCCATCCCACCTACCTCTTTCAATTCATAGCCAACGACCCACTGATCCAGTCTTCCACCCTCTGCACAGAGCTTGTAGAGTCTGTGAGACGCCTGATGTTTTCTGTCAGCACAAAATGCAACGGTGATACAGCAGTTGACTTCAAACCTCTCTGGGTTGCACCTAGGCGCTACTCCTACCATGACATGTTGGTGGTGGTAGGAGGGCGGAAGAACAATGAGCAGACCTCAAGGGAGGCCCTTGTCTTTGATGAGAAGAGCGAAAAGTGGCAGTGGCTGGCCAAGTTGCCCATTCGTTTATACAAAGCCTCCTATGTCGCCCTCCACAGTGTCTTGTATGTTATCGGAGGCCTGACCACAAACACAAAGTACAGCCAAGTCAGTACAACAGTCTACACCCTCTCTCTCAAGACCAACCAGTGGAGAACAGCGGAGCCAATGCTGGAGCCACGCTTTGCCCACCAGAATGTCTCCTACCTCCACTTCATCTTTGTCCTGGGAGGCCTTGGGTCTGACAAGCAACTGACAGACAGCGTGGAGAGGTGAGTTGGACCATAATTATCCGCGCATACAGCATAAAAGACACAAATGGGACAAATAGTAACACATCTCTCAATAATGTGATTAGGTACAACAGTATGTTCAACCAATGGGAGTGTATGGCGCCCATGCCTGAGGCTGTGTTGCACCCTGCAGTGGCTGCTACTAACCAGAGGATCTATGTGTTTGGAGGCGAGGATGCTATGCAGAACCCAGTCAGAATAATACAGGTAGGACACAGTGTTCTTCAGTCACTAAGTTGCTGCTTTTGTTTTCATTCATCTATTCACTCTCTCAGTTGACCTGTGTGTGCTGTCTGTGCTTCTGTTGACCTTCACCCCCGCTTCCCTCTTCCTTTCTGTAGGTGTATCACATTGCCAGGAACATGTGGTGTAAGATGGAGAACAGAACAGTGAAGAATGTGTCTGCTCCTGCTGCCATTATGGATGATAAAATCTATATCATTGGAGGTAAATAGTAGCTGTAATAAAGGATAATAATGAGAAAGGAATCTAGAGAGAGAAAGTCAACCCTATTCATTTTGCTAGGATTCATTAGTATTGATTTGTTTTCAGATAAATTAGATTGTAAAGTTACGTCACTGCATCTCTGCTTGAGCCACTTGTGCCGCCTCTCTCAAATTAATGCCTCCGCTGTCACAGGATACACCCGGAGAGTGATCGCATACGACACCAAGGCCAACCGGTTCATCAAGTGTGCCAACCTGAAGGAGAGGAGAATGCACCACTCTGCCACTGTTCTCAATAACAAGCTCTACATCACCGGCGGACGTTACATCAATGGCCATGACGTCATCATGGACTCGGACAATTTCGAGTGCTATGACGCAAAGACAGACACTTGGACATCTAAGGGGACTCTGCCGTATAAACTGTTTGACCATGGTTCCCTGACTCTGACACATGTCTCAAAAACATGGACAAAATCGTAGCTGAGCTCTGATTCATACTTGAATGAATAATAAATGATATTCATCTGAAACCAGTTTATTTAAAACAGAATGATTGCCATTCAAAATGTATTCATGCAAAGAAAATGACTAATTGCAAATACGGTGGTTTCGTTTTGTTATTTATGCTTTCATCAGAGAAGTCCTTGATACATTCAGAATTATGCATACCTAAAATATTCATCAATATATAAGAATATTTATAGTTGAAAATGTTCCTTTCAATATTTCATGTATTTTCTGTTTTTAACAACCAAACCTGAACCTTGAAAACAAGCCAGCCTGCTGTACAGCCCCTTCTTAACCTATTTGACTTCCCAAAGGGTGAACAAACTATTTCTAGTCTGCTCTAAATCATGAGATTTCACTTGTCATGTTTAAATCCTTGAGCTGTGTACTGTTTGATGTAAGTCAAAGCCATGCTCAGCTGTTAGCTCTGAACCCGCTGCTGTGTCTGCTGAACTTCTAGATCACAATTTGTTGCTTCAGTGCAGAATCATGATGAGATTATTGTCATAATATTGTTATCAAATATTTCATGCTGGAGTGCAAAACTAAAGAATAGAAATTTGTTAAATCTGGAACTTTAGATACAAACACGAGTGAAGTTTTTGGTTTTGTGTTTTTTCCCCCTATGTTGGACCCATTACCTTGATCATCATATACAGCATATGTATACTGAAATGACAACTAACTTTTATATGACTGTTATATGAAACTGTGGCTAAAAGAATAGCACCAAATTCTGCATTTAATGAGACTCAATTTTACCTTTTTGAAATTGTTTTCGGATGTTTTTGTACTTCTTTTTTGGTTTTAGCTCTTGCTTTTTTTTCTTTTTTTTTTTTTTTTTTTACAATAAAAGCTAATGCATAAGTATGACATCTCCCCATGTCTCTACTTGTGGTTTAGTATGTCTTGACAGTGTTTAGTCAGTTGACAACAAATGCAATCTGAGCAGCACGTGTCCTCCAGTGTGTCATCATGTATCTGTTTGACCCCACTCACACTCCTGTCCACATGGGACTTTTACATGCCCAGACAGGTTCCTGCCATCCATACACAGGGCAGAAGATAATATAGAAGAAGTATCCGTTACAAGGAACAGCCATAAATATCATCCAGGGGGACTATATTGAAATGACTTTGCTCCACTGTTGCAGGTGAAACTAAAGGCAGGAGATCCCCAAGAAGTCATAAGCCGTTTGCTCATGATTTTTTTTTGTTTGTTTGTTTCTGCTCAACAGAAGACACATGAGGTAAACAGGATGCAGTCAAGGCATCAAAGCCGGATTTAGTTTTTAGATTTAGCCAGCTGGACAAATAGTAATTTAGTTAAAGGTTTTAGTGCCATCTAAAGGTGTGGTTGTTGATTGCAACCACTTCTCCTCATACTAATGTTCGCATGTAGGACAAAATACGATGTGTTCACTCTGCAATACTGTTGAAAAATGGGGATGCAACATGGTGGACTCTGTGGAAGAGGACCTGTAGATATAAAAGGCTCATTCTAAGGTAACAAAACAATTAAGAGAGCTGTGGGTTTTTTTTCTCTTCTTACATTTAATGTTAATATAAAGAAATGCAGATAATTCAGATCTCTGTAAGACTCTGTAGACAGTCTCAGTTCGAATGATTCCTCAAAGACACATTCAACAACAGCTCCAGTGATTACATAATTTCATTCATCAATGACATTCAAAGACAGTGTCAGCTGTTTCATAAGGAGTAAACATAATGTGACCAGGAGGTTTACATTGGAGTCTATGTACAATTCTTTGAAACCAAAAGTCACTGGGTCAAATGTTTCAGTCACTCACTGCCAGCGAATAGAGTCCAGGGGACAGTGGGTGGAGTGTGTGAGAAAAAGGTGGGGGACTGGAAAAACTATAGGTGATCTGATGTTATTTTGAGAAACAAACAGGGGGTTAGATGTTACACCACGTGAGGCATGTGGCCCTGTCGTTGCCACACAAGCTGGCAGATGTGAGAGAGACTAGCGGCAGCGAGAAACTGATGAGCAGTGTTTCACAACAGAGAATCTGAGCGTCTGATGAAACTCAACCAGGAGAAGCAGCAACAGGTGTGACTGCGTGTATATGTGAGAGTCTGTGTGTGTTTGTGATTAAGGTTTTTGAAGGGTTGAGCAGGAATGACCAGCTGTCTCGTCTGGTCAAAACATCACAACAAAAACAGAGATGATGGACAGATGAGAGGGATGGTTCACTAATAACCTTTTAAATTGTTAGCAGGGTAGAACTACACATAAAGTAGCCTACAGCTGAGGCTGATGGACAGTGAAGGGATGACCAAAGTCTTTGAGATACATCATCTTGGGAGCATGAATATCTATAAAATCCATTAAGGAGATTTTGAGATATTTCAATAGATAGTAAAATAGATTATAATAGATAAAATATTGAGGTATGTGTTGACATGCTGGTAGCACTAGGTATTAAGTCAGGGGATCACCAAAGTCAACACACTTCATCCTCTGGGGACCATGAATAGAATTATAGGCTAGCGAGACGGGTTGCAAAAACTAAAAACTAAGACTTCTTGTAAGTGTAGGAGATACACAGATTACTTTATCTTCCTACTAGTTGGACTAACACTCAACAGTGCATCTCTGATTCATCACTGTTTGTGAATCACAGAATAAACAAACTCTTTAGAGCCTTAGGTCATAGCTTCCAGTCGCCAACTGACCGAGCACTTGCTGGGACTTTCCATGTAATCCTGTAGTTTCTCTGAGAATAAACTTAGATTTAAGCGACTCACAACACCATGCATATTAATATATACCCCCTATAATACTGTTTTAGTTTTTTAAGTTTCACTTTTCACAAGCCTCCCTCTGGCTCTGTATGGTTAACCAAATGGGGAACTGCTGAATTATTTCAGTATGAGTCACTTCTGCAGTGGCTGCAAGTAAGTCATGATCAATACACCTAGTCAGGCTACATCTGTCCTAATGTGCAGTGATATATTCTCATATGACATCTTGTTGACAGATTTTAACATGCGTAACAAATGTGTGCAGTGCTCTTTGATCGTTTGCATATATCAAGACGTTACATCAAAACCTCATTCATAAAGATGCATACACACCTGTTCCAAAAGCTTCTGCAGCACAGGATATATACTAAAGAGTGCAGTAATGTTTGAATGTATTCAATGATTTCAATAAAACTGACCTTTTTCTGTTTTAACCACTTTATTTGTTTGTTGTTTGTGAATGTCACCAAAAGGAAATACATTTCAAAGAAGAAGAGAAGTAAAGGAAACAACAAAGCCCTTGCCAAAAATAACTTCATAGCACTACAGGGTAGATTGTAACCATTAGTGATTTGTATACAGAATAAAAACCACATAAGCAAGCCATGCATGAGCATGAAGTAGTGACTGATGTGTTCATGGTCATGCTACAGTGCACACAGGATGTGTCCCAACACAAGTGCTAGATGAACTGAAACACCGTTCTTCTGGTTCTTAGAATAAGTACCATGTGCTGCTGCTGACATGTTTTGCAGATTGTATACTGTGTCATGAATTATGGGGAGCAAGATACTCCCCTCTCACTGCCTCAGTGCAGACATGTAAGTGTACACTCATTCAGTCACATGGATATAGAGACACACACACACTGAGGTGACTTCTGAGGACATTATATAGATTTGCATACATTTGGAGACTAACCCTCACCATTACCATAACCGCTACTTGCCTAACCCTAAGCCTTAACCACTGACCAAAAATCAGATTGTTCCCAATTGGGGACATGTTTTTTGTCTCCAGTTGGACAAGCTGTCCCCAATTAACTGGTGTTTGGTCAGAAACGTGTCTCTGAATAGCCTTGGTAAGAACATGCACGCACATGTTGTGGCTTTTTAGTGGGAATGAATACACAAAGTGTTTCACATGCTGACAGGTTTTAGGTGAACTTTAGCCTTGTACAGTCAGCAGTCACATGACATCAGTGATCAGAATGGGTGAGTTTTAGATGAGACATTAACATTATTTCCTCATTGATGCCGGTGCTGTCATTGTTCCTTTATGCTGAGTGACAAACCCAATAAAACAACACTTCCTGATCTTGCGCCTTAACAAAGGACAAGGAAGCATTTACTTTTCGAATCAACCTTATAGTGATTGCCTAAGAAAGGTCAAGGTTAAGTGGCATGAGAAAGACTATTATAGCCTTAAACAAACACTAAACACTAAACTTTGAACTACCCAAAAGCCTCATGAGTGTGTAAATATGTCATGTGTTTAATTCAGCTGATAAGAGTTGACCTAGTGACATGGACAAACTTAGTTACACATGATCTTCAACAGCAGTCCAAAACAAACAAAATACCCTCATCCTGTCTTCATGAAATAAGTTAGTGTTGTCTGGGGAGAATTTCACTACAATGGTAGACACACACACACACACATACTCACACACTCCGATGCAATCCACAATGAAAGACAATACTCTGGAGGAATCCAACGAACAACTTGATCTATTTATAATACTGTGAGTGACTAAGAATCAGGGGACTTTACAGCCATGTTACTGGGAGGCTCAAATGTTTTTGTTTTGTTTTGTTTTTTTCCCACTTTATATTTATAGTGTCATAAAGCCTGACAAGCACTGATAAGCTTGGGCATAACACTTCTTGAACAGTAATTACTTTTATCAACAGCACTGAATTAGCCATTAAAATGATATAGTGAGACACAATATTGTTGTAAAGCCTCTATATGTTGGACTATATTGCTATATATAGTCCAGGGTTTTTTCCAGCTGTGAGCCCCTGAAAGGGGCCTGTAGCAAAGTGAGAAATAAGCTGTAGTTCACTGTTTTATTTACACGACTGATTTCACTGTTAAATCACATACTCGTGAGAGTGTGTAAGAATATGTGTAAGAAAGACTATTATATATTTGTATTGATGAATCTCTGTCAAAACCAGTAGCGAAAGAGGTATTTAGGTCCTTTACTTGAGTAAAAATTGCAATACCACGATGTATAAATACTTTATCCAAAGTAAAAGTCCTGTATTCCAAATTGAGTAAAAGTACTCATAATGTTTCTATTGTTAGTTTTGTTGCAGGGGTCATCAGGAGTTTTTGAGCCTTTATGTGTTTATTCGGTGACATTAACATTTCTTAAAAATCCAACCCAATGAAATAACTCAAAAGAGATGTAAAACTACCACAAAGATAGAAAGAAAAACAGAAAAGAAAAAAAATGACCACATACATACACAAAATAACTACAAGGATGCAAAAACTATTACTACTTTGCAGTTCAAAACAACTACAGAGATGCAAAACATAATATACTTGAAACAATCCCACTGTCATTTTGTCATTGCTCAGAGCCATTGTCTGATAATCCCTTACAGCAGTATCAATTGGAAATACACATGTAAATGTCCTTAAGTAGGCCTATAATAACATTATGTCCAGTGTTTGAGTAAATGTAGTTACTTTCCAGCCTGGTCACAGCAGAGATGGTTACATAATTGTCTCCCATGCCGTTTAACATTTAGAAACTGCTTCCCTAAGAGATACACCGTGTTAAAATTCTTCAAAATGAATTCCCTTGGTGTTCTCTATCTCTGCTTTTCCATGACATGAAGACTTTTGTTACCAATGCTCTTCTCCCCGAGAGGTTTTGCAACGCTCGAGTTGATAAACAAAGCCACGTGTTGCAGGGAAGTTTCCAAAGTGGGCGGATCTCATGTATTTCCGGGTTCTGAGTTGAGGATATAAGAAGAGCTGCGCAATGTCAACAGTAGACCAGAAACACATTCAAGACAAAGGAGTTTGAAGAGGGGATACATCTTTAATCAAACAGGGACTAGTTCCTGACACTTTTTCAGTTAATTTAACTGAACGTCATCGAAGCAAGATGCCTTTCCTCGGACAGGACTGGAGGTCACCGGGTCAGAGTTGGGTTAAAACCGAGGAGGGATGGAAAAAGACATCAGCAGACGACAAAAACAACAATGTCTCCGTGGAGAGGTTGGTCATTAAACATGTCCAGAGAAATGTCGCTGTCTCCATCACAACCGTTTCGACATTGCGCAACTCTGAAGTGCGCCATCACTTAATATGGAGGGAGGAACAGAGATGTAGATATTTTACAAGGAAGTCCAAAAACAGCTTTATGAACAAAGACAGGCAGACAGACAGACAGCAGGCCTGCACCTTCATGTTTTTCTGTGGCCTTGGTCCTTTACCAGGCTAATCACTGAGCTATTAATAACCTGACAACCAAGTGAGTGGATTAACAAACGTCTGTTGAGTCTGTCCACTTTCCAAAATGACTTCTGAAACATGTCCTGAGGTTACACTTGAAACACATGCATAACAAAGGCAGTTGTGAACGCTTTGTTTTGATGCTGGGGTGTGCTCTGAGCAGGGCAGAAAACACTGAAAAAACATTTTTAAAAAGTGCTCCATGTAAAGTCTGCACTATGCACCGAGATAAAATGGTGAAATGATGCCTTTAAAGAAATATGGGTCTTTGTGTTTTTCCAGCTTCTGCAAAGCTGAGGAGGAGGAGTGTTTCAACAAGGAGAACCTGCTGCTCTCTCTCGGCTATGACATGGCTGCCAAGAAGAGGAAAAAAGACCTAATGAACAACAACACCAAGGTCCCCTGTGAGTCACAATGAAAGAGCCACACAGTCTGGCTTATTGTATAAATATGCAAAGGATAACATTTTGTTATTGTATGTGTGGAGTTATAAATCACCTAATAATATACCAAAGTTAGGTTCTGCACCAAAAATATTACCCTGGGAGGCTTGTGAGGGTCTTATGTAACATTCATGAGGGGAGCTCTGCCCTAATAATATTGTTTATGATTAATTTTCCATTATTTCATAAACTCTATTTCAATAACTCTGCAGACAGAAATTGTATCATGTTTGTGATGTGTGCGTGTGCATTTGTCACAGTGCTTATAAGCTGCTTAATGAGGGCAGGCCACTAATATAAACATTCTGCTTTCTCCCAGATTTCCACAGGGAAAAGTGGATTTATGTTCATAAAGGAAGCACCAAGGAGGTAACAAACCAACTCATTTAGTTTCACATCAACTTTTCATATCATCATTGCTAATGTAAACATGCTGAGAAAACTCTATACTCTTGCCGAGGATCGCAATCTAATACCCTGATAATTAAATTCTCCCAGCGCCACGGATATTGTACACTAGGAGAGGCCTTCAACCGCTTAGATTTCTGCAGCGCCATCAAGGACACGAGGAGATTTAATTACGTCGTCAGAGTGAGTCCTCATCTCTTTCTTTTCTTCAAGTTTCTTCTTACTTCTGTTTTTGTTTCTCTTCCTGTGTGATTGTTAACAGGAGATTGTTTTTGTTAGTGGCAGGGAAGGGGTTAAGGTTAAGAGGGTGTGTAGGCTTTTGCCAGGCTCTTATCAATGCTCTGCAGACAAGGGTCTCTCAGTGGTAATGATACAGACTGAGGGATTGTACGTGTGTGTTTGTGGCAGGATAGGAGTGCAACATAACACGACATTTTTCTATAATATGGTTGATAAAGCAATTTGGCATCCCAAAATTGAGGTGAAGCAAAGCTGTATCTAAAATTAACCCATTTGTTACTCAGTGTATTCAATTCAAGCACTAGTCTGGATTCTAGATGTAAAACTGACGTGGACTTGCCGTAGTATTTATACTAGGGATGCCAAATGGCTTCGTGTAAAATATCTACTAGGGGCAGTTCGTTATACCATCATAGGATATCAATAGAAAATCACCTAGCTGATATTGGAGCTTTTCCCCTGGACATCATCACATGTAAACACACTGAACCAAACACCAGCTCTCCCACATGTGCTCCCATGTGAGCTGAGGGTCGTGTTCTCCTGTGCTAGAGGGGGGGGCGGGTGGTGGGGGTGCTGAGAGGGGGGTGACAGCTGTGCAGTGAGGTGCGACCACCCGACAGGGGTTTATGAAACCAGACCTTGTGGTTGTCAGGTGATTCAGACCCCAAACACACACACAGGCACACACACGCAGACAGACAGACTCGGGCGGCCTCCTTTTGTGTTGTTTCCTGCTCTTTTTTTTTCTGTCTCATCCTTGGCCACAGTTTTCTCTTGAACTTCCTATTTAACTGTCATCCTAATGAATGTGATGTGATGTACTCATTCAGGCTCGGTCAGGAGGAGACATACCAATTTCCTGTTTTGGCAGGACAGTGATATTGCAGGGGATCATGTTTTATGGCTGGTTTTATTGTTTTTATGTACATCCATAAACACTAGTATAAGGTATTGGCATTATAATAGTCCTGAGACATCAAAATACAAAATAATCTAGTATTCCACAAGCAATCTAAGTTTTTAATCTCTTTACATATAACTTTCCACAGCTAGTTGGCCATTTGTGTCCGTCTCTGTTGAAGTTTTGGATTGACCTTTTAGCACAGGCTCCAGCTAACAAGTGCAGTGTAGTGTGGTAAGCCCAAAGAACAATATGGCCGTGTAACACTAGCGTCTAGTCTGGACACGGTGTCCTAGGTCACTGCTCTTCATTGGTTGTGTCTGATGGCATTTGCGGGTTCATTTAACTCCGTCTCAGTTGCACAGATCAGGTTCGTCCACAAAGACGTAACAAGTGGTCCTCTCTTTTCTCCAAGCGTATAAATGGAGGTTACTTCAAGGAGACTGAAACCTTTTAAAACGAAAGCGTTTTAGCAGCACCATTGTATAGCAACAAGAAGATACAGTGCTTCAAATACTGTTGGTTTGTTTGTGGAAAAGTATGAGCAGCACGCCAGGTTATGAAGTGCAGTTTAGTGAACAGCGGGGGCTAAAAGTAGATACGGAAACGCACATTGTTCTGCTCGGCTGCTCTACAAAGAGAGGAACACTTGATGAGCTGCTAAAAGAAGAAGGACATGGGATTAGGCTTTAGGAATGGAGCTGGAAAGAATGGAAAAAATGAAGCCAGGAGGGAGTGAAGAAGCTCAAAATTGGTAAAAACAGACAGGGAGGCTGAGGATGTAGAAGAGAAATAATTTAGTTCAAACTTGGGTATTATTAAGACTGCCAGACTTATCAAGCTTTAATTTGGGATTTACTCACAGTAGGTGCCACTTGCTGTAAAGAACCTGCGTTTTTCATTAAGAGTCTTAGAAACGCAATGCATGCAATGAGCAAAGTTTGTGCACTGCCAAGTCCAGTTAACCAGAAAGTACCCTGCAATATGTTGATATTGATATGATGACAAAGATCACATGCTGCGGGGAGAAATGAGCAAAGGGGGAACTTGAGTTTCTCCATGATGTCACAGCATTTGTTACATGCCAGACATGCCATCCTGGAAGCCGCAGTCTGTCCGTTAGCCAATGGCAACAACCTCGCAGACATACATGAGCACACGTAGCGCGCACAAGCATCCGTGGACACACAAGCATCCGTGGACACACGAGCGCACACACTCTGTCAAATGATTCAGCTAATTCACATGACAGGAGGATCAGGAGTCAAATGATTAAAAGCTTGTTTGTGGAGGCTGACGTTGTTGACAGCCTGGGCTGCTGTCCAACACCTTTCCAGTAGCTTTTTCTCCCTAAAGAGACCAAGAGCCAAGAATGTTGTTAGATCCAGCTTCAGTTGAGAGTAATGACCAGGTGGAAAATCTCCAGATTTTGTTCTAGACGGCATTTATTGGTAGGAGTGCAACTGTCTTTTTGTAAGAATCTGGCATAACAAACATTAAGTAATGAGGCACTGGGAACAGAGAGTCTCAGAAACTGTCGGGATGAAATTTATGTCATGTTTCTTTCTTTCTGCCTCTTTCTCTAGCTCCTGGAGCTTATCGCCAAGTCCCAGCTCCCCTCGCTCAGCGGAGTGGCACAGAAAAACTACATGAATATTCTGGAGAGAGTGGTACAGAAAGGTGAGCCCCGTCACTCTTTTAAAGTCACTCAACTAGTTTGCCTCTCAGTTTCTCTCCTTTTGTGTCAAAGGGTTTCGTCTTTCTGCTGTGGTCTGTTCGTTTTTTTTTTGTGTTTTTTTTCTTCACACGCAGATACAAAGGTACCTCTTACATTATGTACGTCTTAAAACACCCCCTATTTAATTTTCTCAATTATTAGATTCCTCATCTGCATTAAAGATATACCAGTGGAGCAAAGATCAAGCCTTTGTGTTGATGATGAAATGAGCCCTGACCACATCTAAAGAAGGCCGGGAAATAAATCTAGTATTGTAATGGCACAGTAAAAAACACTGACAATCACCAGACTCCTCTGCAAGCTACAGTGTAAACCAAATGTTCTCTCTGCTAAACAGAGATCCAGGTTGTTTAGGTGCCGTTATGAGACCTGTTGGCCAAATATTATGAGTGTCACAGGAGGAGAGTACATGCGCTCCAAAACATTTGGTTTAATAACGTGCTTTTTCGATTATTCACAATAAATATTGCCCTCTTTGGTCGTTTGCCTGGTAGCTGCTAATCTCTCTCTATAACACCCAGGCTTTAAAACTGCACTTTAGGGTCATTATAAAAACAATAAATTAAGTTCCAACGATTATCATCCGATTTCCTCCCCAGTTCTCAATGACCAGCAGAATGTTCGTCCGATCAAGGAGCTGCTGCAGACGCTCTACATCTCACTGTGTGGTCATGTTCAGGACATGGGCAAATCTGTCCTGGTGGGGAACATCAACATCTGGGTGCACCGCATGGAGAACATCATGCAGTGGCAGCAGCAGCTGGACAACATCCAGATCAACAGGGTAAGCATCTGCCCAAAATACAGAGCGGAAACGCTTCAAGAAAGACCCGGTGCAAACTCTCCATTATACTCATGACTTCCTCCGCCTCCTTTTTCCTTCAGCCCACATCTACAGGGATGGGTCTGACTGACCTGCCCATCAGTCTGCAGTTGAACATCATGCAGCGTCTGTCGGACGGCAGGGACTTGGTCAGCCTGGGCCAGGTGTGCCCCGAGCTGGGGGCCCTCACTGAGGACCGGCTGCTGTGGAAGAAACTCTGCCAGTACCACTTCACAGACAGACAGGCATGTAGAAATGAATGGATAATTATGGAATGCGTGAGAATGATTGACTCTTTCTAGTGGACTTTAAACTGTAACCAGATCACCTAAAAGTTATACATTTGTAAAATTAAACTATAACAACATAACATCACTAAAGTCACTCTATAAGGAGGTCAAGCATCTCTGATAAACAAAACTTGCTGCTGGAAAATTAGAGGCTGACGAATACTGACGCTACAGTAACCTAGCACCGTGTTTAAAAGCATGCGCTTGATAAGCAGGTGAGGCGGTGTCTGGTTTTAAGTTAAAGTAGGTTAAAGTAAAGCTTCCTGACAGGTTAGAGTGGTTTAGATCTAGTTTGCGTTAAAGTGAAAAACATCATCCATTTATGTTGGTAACACCTCCATCTTTTGAGAAGTTACTTTGTGTGTAGTACCAAATTGGACTATAGAAGAACTTCTCATGAAAGATAAGTATTTTCCTCCCCTTGGGTCTTAAAGTCTGTGCTCCTCTTCTTCAGATCCGAAAGCGTCTGATGGTGTCAGATAAAGGTCACCTGGAGTGGAAGAAGATGTACTTTAAGCTGAGTCGCTGCTATCCTCACAGAGAGCAATACAGTGACACCCTGCACTTCTGCACACACTGCCACATCCTTTTCTGGAAGGTAGTGTACTTTTCTCTTTTTACTTGATCAAAGTGGATATAAACCTAAAATGTTACAGCTAGTAAAGATGCACTTAGATCGTAAAACAAAAAAAAATAAATAAAAAAATATTGATTTGTTGCTTGGTTCCTTTTTTGCAGGACACAAACCATCCCTGCACAGCCAACAACCCAGAAAGTTGCACCATGTCCCTCTCCCCTCAAGACTTTATCAACCTTTTCAACTTCTGATCCCCATTCCCCCACCGAAAGATGAACTGACTGTACATACTGTACATAGAAGTGTACAATATTGTTTTTGTTTAATGGCACAATCGATTCCTGAATGTGTATTTAGCTGAGGTATGACTGGAGGGCGTTCATGCAGCGGGACAATTATGCAATCATGTTTTCTTTTTGAAAGAGTACAGAGGCTCCTGGGAGAGTTCACTGTTGAAAGTGAGTGAATGTGACCGAGACGGGGGGAAAAAGATGTAGAAGCAGTCGGCCTGTGGGTGGAGGATAAAGGGAACACTCGACTGTCAGAGTTTAGTCTTAGTTTCATGAGTTTTTTTTTTGAAATTATACCTCCAAAGTAAACCTGATTTTAGATGTGCACACCTGTTTTTTTTTTTTTTGTTTTTTTTTCACCAATTAAAAGAATTTATTTGTTTTTCAAACCTTTTTTTTTTTCGACACAGGAAGTAGGAACATTATTCAAACCTGTTTGTTTGATATTTGAAATGTAGTTTAATATATTACAAGACCTGCTCACATAGGGAGAAGGAACGTATTCAGGTGAAGTTTGCAGTAATATTGTGTTTGGCACTCGGACAGAGAGAAGTAAATCTTAAGTTGGTGCAGCACCGAAGGGATAATGAATCTGGGCAAGGGACTCTGAGTGATGACTCTGTGTTATGACACACTGCAGTTGTTTTCTATTTTTCTTTGTTTGTTTTTCACTTTTTATAAAGATTTGATATGACTTTTTGTAATTAATTGTGTGTTTGTTTTCTGCTGTGGCTGCTATAGCAACAACACCTGAGTGCAGTATTACCAAAGATATCAAAGTCAATATAATAATGGTGTGTGCCTTTTTTATCATGAAACTTGAAACCGGTACAGCTTAATCCTTGTTTGCAGTCTTTTCAGATCCCAGTGCTGTTTGTATGATCAACAAATGTGTCATTTGCAGAAAAGTGCTATTTAACATCTGATGCTCTGATACCAAAGTTGACTGTCTGAAAGATCTTTTTTATATATATAGCCTCCTGCATGATTTTTTTTTTTTTAACACCGAGCTGAGTTTACTTATTTATTGAGATTCTGGCAAGTGGCTCAACTTGCACTATTAGGTTTGAAGGACCTTTTTTGGTATAAAGTTGCAATGTTGACTTTCCTCTGTCACTGCTCAGACAGTGAGGACTGATGTACATGCTATGCATTGCGTTCTGCTTATGTTCTGTTGAATAAATAAAAGAAAATAACTTCTGGGTGGGTTCTCTGTTGTCAGTTTCATGCTTAAACGTGAGTTTTGTTTTCAGACACTGAAGCTTTATGTAGGACGGTTATTGAACTTGTCCTCAGAGTTTGTGCACAGCCCCAATCATAAAGACGAGCAGGAGCTGCTCTGTAGGTTTGCTTGCTGCTGGCAGCAAATTCTGCTCTCTAGTGGACAAATGATGAACTGCAACTTCCAAAAACATACTGTTAGTACTCTGCACCATCAGGACATGTTTACAACAAACTACAGTTGCTATTCATATCTTTTTCTTTTTACTGGTGCAGAGGACTGAAACGGTGCTTAGATGATGAAACACTAAGCCAAGGCTCTAATTAAACAAATAGGGTAAGCCCCTCACCTAACTGTGGAAGTAGTAGTGGAAACAAACTACCTTAAAATACAAATGGGCCTCTCCAGAGTCATTAAACCAAAGAGACCTCCGGGGCACTGGTCTTAATGAGGCAGGCCTGCTGTATAATAGCACTGCTCCTGTCAAACAATGAGCTCAGTTTGATCAACAACAACAGCAACACAACAGTGTTCACAAGTTTCAACATGTCATTTCCTCAAACAATTGTTTTAATTGTTGCAGTAGGACAACGGCTGAAGTTAGAACGAACAAAGCAAATGCAATATTTTTTTTTTTTGCATGATAGAAACAATGTTATAATTCACCATGTTTTAAAATTAATAATAGTTATACAAATATTATGTAAATATTATTCAGAATTCAAGAAATATGATTGCGCACGAGTTGCTGTGACTGTGCGTCTCCCACTGCAGCATTGCACATACAGTACAAGCCCTGCTCTCCAGGGTGTGTAAGGTAGCTTTTAGTCCAACATTTGGGAAGCATGATGTGTGTGCGACTGGCAAAGGCATGAATGTGTGTTATTGCTGTCAAAGCTATAATACACAGGCATCATGTAAGGTCCTCAAAGAGAGTTTGTTCATCTCTTTCACTAGACAAAAGCTGAATGCGTCATCTTTATCTTCCTCCTTACAAATTTGCTGGTTTGAGGCAACACTGCCCACCGGTCATACATCAAAAAGGTGCCAGTGTATTGTTGCTGTGACAGCAGAAGAAGAAGAAGGCAATGTTAATGATACATTCCCATGTTTTTTTTTCGGAGATAAACAATATAATTTCTTTGAATTTTCTATCTAAAGCTGCATTAGCGATCATATAGTTAGCTACCTAGCTTATTTTCTTTAGTAACCCCCCCCCTCCCCTTTTTTAACTACTATCATGCAAACATATCATCTACAGTTTGTGCCTTTTGAAAAACATAACAAGCACCAGTAACATTTTTTTTGTACTCGATCTCCTGCTGGAGGAGTCGCCAGTGTTTGACATTTGAGAAGACGTACATCATTTCAAGGAAAAGCTACAAAGTTTGTTGCATATTGTCATTGTACCATTCTCAAAATTGTGTGCGTGTATCTCCGGCATCCCTTGTCTACATCTCTTCTGCTAAGATATGACATGAGCCCAAAGGAAATGTGGAGTAGTGATGTTATATTCAAACCAGTGAAGTCTGGTAGGCTGATGATATCGAGGAGAATCCTGGACGGCTGCATCCTTAGATGTTTATTCAGCAGTAGATCTTGTTCAACACGTGTAGGGAAGCTGTCCTGCTCTTCTCACTTGCCTAATTTGGATGGTGTATTGAGTACAGTCTTAGCATTGAGCCACATCTACCAGACATGGACCCACAAGCCCTTTAAGCCATTTCTAACACTCTTTGATACATCATTTGGTTTGGCAGCATTTCACTGTCTGTCTGAGCTTCCAGTGCATGTACTCCAGAGGTGAGTGAGGTGGTGTGGGAGTTAAAAAACACCCCAACAAAACCTCCCAGGCGGTATAAGTACCAACTGCAGAGGATCCCGAGATGTTGAGAATCCCCGGTGGTTTGTGAGGTGTAGCCAGGGAAAATAGTCATCACTGTAGAACTGTAGTAGTCCTGCGTGTGCAAACAAATGAGCGCTTAGCATTATGTGATGCGTGCATACACAAACATGGCGTTTGTAGTTTTGAAAGAGGATAAAGAGAAGAGTAGCATTCTTATAAACATCTGGTAACAGTGAAGGACAAAGTTGCAAAGCAAAGTAAAGAGTTACCAGAGTTAGTAAATGTCACACAGAGGTACGTTCTCTCTTTCTGAGTTCTGAATAATCCACTCAATAGCATCCCAACCCTACAGGTTCACACAGGGAAAGAGAGAAGATTAAAGAGACCAAACACAGAGACAGACAGACTGTGAACACCGCTGGAAATAGTAACTTCTGACTCAATGCTCAGTGAACTTGCACTGGAACAGCTGAGAAGCTAACAGTCACTGAAAAACCCCAGTTTGAAGGCATGCAAAGAAATGATCGCCAATATCTTTATCACTTGCACTTAAATTCAGACTACATGCAAAAGATGAAATAAATACAAATGTTTTTTTTTTTTTCTTTCGCTTTACCTTCCTGGCGTTGGCTGACATCCTTCTAGCCATCATCCCCTCCAAGTAACTGCTTAGGCTCACTCCCTTCACTGTGATGATGGCCTCCTGTGTCAGGACAGTACTGAGAGGAGGAGGAGCGGGGGAGGGGGAGGACATGATTACTGCAAGACATGAACAAAGTGTATAACACTGTGTACCTACAAGGACACGGTGTCTAGCTCATTCTGGTTCTCATCTGTCTTTACAGTGTTACACACACACACACACACACACACACACACACACACACACACACACACACACACACACACGCACACACACACACACACACACACAGCACCCAGGAATGATTCCAGAGATGAAATGCAATGCTGAATAAATTGTACAATGTACTTACACCTCGGGGTTGTCAGGGTGAGGTCTGTAAAGAAGGCGCTCATCCACTGAAATCAGGTTGGTGAGCGTAATCTGGAGGAGATGAAATACATTTATGGAAAAACATGGAATATTGAGATGCAAACACAGCACGCATTATTGTTTTACTTTACAATTACAATCAAGTCACAGCTGGACTCAGCATAAACTTACATTTGTTGAGCAGAGCTCCATCTTTTTCTCGTCTGGGTCGACTATAGAATGTTCCTTCACGTATGTCTGCGTCTGGCTGGTTCCCAGTATCTACAAAGACAATAATACACAGTAAGACCAGTAAAATATTGCCAAAATATCACGTGGCATGTGTAACATGCACTAAGTGTACTCACTTCAGATGAATAAAAACACATGCGCTCAATTCACTGATGAAATGCTGCAAACTCTTGCAGAGAATACCCAGTTTAGGAACCCCTCGCCTTTGTCTTTTCCACATATTCATGCACCTGTATGCATCTGACCGTGTGCATGTAAATATTACAACATATCGCAGTGTGTGTTGATGACTGACCGCTCGCACAATGCCCGGGAGGCCCCACTCTGTGCTGAGGAGTCTGTGGCTGTGTAGGCGTCCCTCTTCATCCAGACTACGGTCCAGCACGTCCACCCCGACCACATTAGGGTTCATGGGGTTTGGGTACTTCCTCATGGCAGCCTTGATCACCGTCTCCCATGGGTAACTGCACACAAAACATATTAACTTACACTGATGGCAATCCTTGGATAAACTGGGTTGAATATGTTTCATGCATTTCCTGCACAGGGTTATTAATGTCAGTGCTTCTCTGGGACAGATCTGTGCCTGGGCAGGCTGTGGTTGTGGGTGCAACCTGGTGTCATATAGTGACTCCTCATCAGAGCAGGTGGAATATATTAACCAGAATCACAGAAGTCATGATTCAGAGTTAATAGATTAAATGTAGTTAATCAAGTTGAAGGTCCCAATGACAGCCTTGCAATGACAGACCATCATGGGTACACAGTAAACACACCTGAAAACATGCTCGGTGCTCCAAATCTTCATTTTCTCAAAAAGAAAAAAAGCCCTCTGTGATCCGAAACTACGTCTCACCGCATCATTTCCATATGAGGAACTAGCTCCAGTGACCAGAGAATAAGGCCTATGATGGAAGCTCACGACTATCAATGAAGTGAGTCCACGGAGCGCATCTCCGCTTATCTTCGCACATCAGGCTGACGCAAAGACTGCGCGACATGCGCTGCTGATCCCGGAGTCACAGCGACAGACGGAAAACATGTAATTTACACATAAACACAAATAGCTCATACAGTAAAGGACGAGAGAGAAGCCGGTGCAACACCGAGTGTCGAGCCAGACACAATGAGATATAGGCTTCTGGTCAGGATTTTCAAAATAAAAGAATTTGCAAGCATCATCAAAGGACGTTAACCTGTTACGATGGCATCTTTGGTTTAAAAGATCATCCTCATCCTTTGAGATGTATCACTGAGATATAGAGGTTTTAGAAACATTGTATCTTCTAATTAATAACCTCATAAATTCACTGACAAGTTGCTAATTATGTCATTTAATATTTTTCCTTATTTATATCCATTAGCCATGTATAGTATAAGTACTTAATGCACCATGTTTATTTTACAGTGACACTGACTCATGTGCAAAGTCAACCATTGTGTGTCATACCTATAATTATTTTTCTCTAATCAGGCGACAGATTTGACAGTTTTATTTTGAAGGCAGGAGCACTGTTTCCGCTGCCGTGCTCTGGTTTTGTCTCTCAGACTTGACGAAGCTGATGTAGCTGCTGCTGCATCCGCCTCCATTTGTGCGCATGCGCATAGCATCTTGCCATCATCCCCCGTCAAGTGTCGCCAAAGGAGCGGGGCTGCGTCAAGGCAGACACAGACGGCAAGACACAAGCCGGAAACACAGCGATGCTGATTTCAAAATAAAACATGTGGCGGCTAGAACATGAGTTCAAAATGCTAAAGTAAAATCCTCATTGATATTTAAGTTAACTTTATTTATAATGATAAAATGTTATATCATAACTTTGTAATTATTGTAATTCTTATTAAATATTTTGGATTTTCACATCTTTTATTGTGCCGCTTTTATTCTGAAAGTGTGACCGGAAGTGTGAGGTGTATTGTCTCCGCCTTGCCGCTGGTGTTGTGGGATCTGAGGAGGAATTCACTGAAGCAGACGCGCAGTGGAGCCAGTGTGTGGTCCCTTAACGAGAAATACCTGCCATCGCCGTTCATTCAGCGGCCTTTTATTTCACACTGGATACGGAACAATTAACCGACTCATAGAAAACACTCTCAGACGATTAGAAGACGGAATAACGCACACTGCATGACCTTGCATTGAATGTCACTATAGACAGATTTTTAAGGCACCGACACGGTAAGGTAATAAGCATCCTCATACGCACGGAGGAGAGGGCGAGAGCAATGTCGATACGAGGGGCTGCCGTGTGTCTCCTGTGCACACTCTTCGTGTTGATGTTTGTGCACAGTGATCGTGTTATTTTAAGACATCTCGGACGGAATCAGCTCAGGCGTTTCAGAGAAATCATATTGATAACAGGACTGCTCTTGCAGCCTGGTTGAAGGCCGGACTGCATGCCGCAGAATGCAAATTCGCCATTCAAATAGTCAACAATCCTATCGTAGATATAGTGATCTGAGTATGTTTTTTTTTTTTTTTTTTTTTTTTTTTAGAAAGGTGCGGTTAAATGTGTATTCAAACAGTGATGTTTGGTTTATTCTCAGAGCAATTTATGCGGAGAGTGCGTGAGGCAGATGCTGCAGCAACGCTTGATCCGCTCCAGGCTGGAGAGAGAGGGGGGAGAGGAGGGAGAGAGAGAGAGAGAGAGGGAGAGGGGCAGAGGGGGGCGTCATCTTTATACGATCATTAAATCACACTGTCTGACCGTGCACCCCGCTACTTATCAGCCTATGCGTCTGACAGTGCGTGACCCATATGTAAAAGTGGGGCACGAGGCATCCCCCTCCTCATTATAAGGTCCACCAGGTTGGCTGGTGGTCGTGCTCAAGCCAAAAAAATCTGCTGACACATGCGCTGTGCCGGCCGGTGCTCCCAGCCTTTGTGCGCAATGAAGTCTATAGCTCATCTGTCACGGCCTCATGGGGCCACAGACTCCTATAGGCTTAAGTCTGGCCGTCTGTTGACCTGGGCTCATTTTAGGGCTTCATAGAGAATTTAAAATAATGTAGGCGATGAGAATTATCGTGTTTTGGTTTTAAAATAATGTTAGGATTCACTCTTGATTACTTGTCTCTGTGGAAGATGGTGCCACTCTCACTCAGTGGCTCCAGCTCCAACAGCTGCGAGTTTTCGAGGCCTCTATACTAACGCCTGTCTCTTTATTTTCAGGTAATCGGCCACAGCCATGGAGATTGTTACACATTTAATTAATGACACCATAGAATTCTACAAATGGACCCTAACTATTGCAGGTAATATATCATCTATCTTTGTCTGTTTTTGTCATGTCTGAGAGTCAGTGTAAGAGAACTGTGTTTCACAAGTGACCGAATACACATTGTCCTGTGTGTGCACTTACATACGCTACATATACGTATACATGCATGTTTCTCCTGTTACAAGACAGTAACAAGTGTCATAAACCTGCTTTTTAACTTCACATATACTTTGAATTCATCGCTCTCTGAGCACTGACCTCCAGACAGATCACCTAGGAGCTAAATCAGACATCTGTACTCATCAGCTGCTTTGACCTGCCCTCTCCTTTAAATTTAATTAAACTCACGCTGTGCCAGTGTAACGCCAACATTAAGAATAGTTATGTAATACTATGAGAATATCTGTTCTGCAGACAAGCGGGTGGAGAAATGGCCTCTGATGGACAACCCCCTGCCCACGCTGGCCATCAGCACCTCCTACCTGCTGTTCCTCTGGCTGGGGCCCAAATACATGAAGAACAGAGAGCCCTTCCAGCTCCGCAAAACCCTCATTGTTTACAATTTCAGCATGGTCTTCCTCAACTTCTTCATCTTTAAAGAGGTAGGTTAGCGCTGTAGACTAAAAACTAAATGTAAAAACTTGAGTTGAATTTGTGGAAGTCTTATTCCAAACCATAACTATCCATCCACGAGTAAATTACAATATCAGTTTTGGCCCCTGGGTTTAGGCTAACCTCATTAGAGTGTATCCAGTTTTCTGCCTGCACTCCATTTCTATTTCTCTCTCTGCCACTCTCACTGTGAGGCTCTGCCTTTGTCCGTTTATTTCCAGTGATTCAGTAGACATGTTCTCTTGCTTGTTTTTTTTTTTTTTTAGCTGTTCATGGCAGCGCGGGCGGCAAGCTACAGTTACATTTGTCAACCGGTGGACTATTCAGACGACCCCAATGAAGTCAGGGTGAGTGTTGCGGGTGGTCGTAGACACACACATGAAGACACGTGCACGCACGCAAAATTTACAACAATGGATCATGTGCCCTATTATGAAATTTACTTTCATATTGCTGTGCGGTACTTTACACCTCCGCCTTCCACCTCCTCCTATTATTATTTATTGTTATTATCTTCATCTTTTTAGTGCTCCACTGTACCCAAATGATTAAGAACACCCATGTCAGTGTGCCAGCGAAGCTTCAGTCTCACTGGTTTTTGGTAACATGATCAGCTTCCATTCTTTGAACTGCTCGTGTTATTAGAAAAAGCACAAGCTGGAAGAGGGACCATGGAAGGTGTTCAGTTTCACCTTCCTTCCTACTGCTCCATGACGTAGTTACACAAGTGGCCCAGTCAAGTTGGTCTCAGGTGACCCTTAGCATTCGGATGTTGTGGAATAGAATAATCTAGAAAAAAAGTCTGAAAGAACTATTCCTGTATTTCTTCAACTGTCTGTGTTTGTCTATTTGTTCCTATTTCCTTCCTCCACCTGCGCCTGTCTTCCCTCTTCAACCCATTTCTCGTGTTCATGTCTGAGACAGGTGGCAGGAGCTCTGTGGTGGTATTTCGTCTCTAAGGGCATCGAGTATCTGGACACAGTGTTTTTCATCCTGAGGAAAAAATTCAACCAGGTTACTTTCCTGCACGTCTACCACCACTGCACCATGTTCACGCTCTGGTGGATTGGCATCAAATGGGTGGCAGGAGGGCAGTGTGAGTAGCTATCCCATTTCGCAAAGTAATACATTAATAAACCAACACTCAAATAATTGTGATCTTTATCCCCTATTTCCTTTAGTTCTGTAGAATATAAAGTCTGAGCTGATGAAAGACTAATCGCGTATATATACTGCGCTTTACACACATTTCCACAGTGTACCATACTGTAAGTTGAAAGATTGATTTCCCATTTTTCAGGGAGCCTTTGGCTTCCAGTTATTTCCCAGTCATGGATGGATTACCAAATGGACCTACTGGCACAGGCCCAGACCTGAAGCCATCCAAAGGCAAAGAGTCAAAGAGTCAGTCAAATCTAGGGATTTCTTTTAGGATTTTTTTTTTTTTTTGCTCCTGATCCTGAAATGACCGACCTACCTGTAGTAATATCATGCAAAGATACATAATCCATCACAGTGGACAATGTTGATGACTTATTTCTCGTTAATTACTGTGTGGTAATGGAACTGTAAAAGGATTCTCAGTGAAATATTCACAATTTGTGACTTTAAGCATGACAAAAAAAATTTTAATGTTCTATTTTTTTCTTTCATTTTCAGCGTTCTTTGGTGCACACATGAATGCAGCAATCCACGTCTTGATGTACTTGTATTATGGCCTGGCCTCCTGTGGACCTAAGATCCAAAAGTACCTGTGGTGGAAGAAGTACTTGACCATTATCCAGATGGTAAGATATTACCATAATAAAAAAGTATTATTTTAACACATCCTAGAAGGCTAATCTTACCTCATGTTACTCTGAATGTCTAACTGAAATTATGAATCAGCCATTTTGAATTTTACACAGCAAAAATTGAATTTTGTCTCTCTCTTTGTGTCTCAGATTCAGTTCCACGTCACCATCGGCCACACAGCCCTGTCCCTCTACGTCAACTGCGACTTCCCCCACTGGATGCACTACTCCCTCATCTGCTACGCCATCACCTTCATCATCCTCTTCGGCAACTTCTACTACCAGACCTACCGCCGCCAACAGCCCAGGCGTGACGCCTCCTCCTCCTCCAAAGCAGGCAAGGCCATCTCTAACGGGACCCTCAATGGGCTCAGCAAGGCTGCCAATGGCGCAGTGGTGACGGGGAGCAAAGAGGAGAAGCCCCAGGAGAACTCTGGCAGGAGAAAGAGGAAAGGAAGGGCTAAAAGAGATTAGAAGAAGAGGAGTGAGAGAGGCAGAGGTGAGGTAGGGCCTTGATTTGGGTTCTAGGTTGATAGTGCTAAAACATGAGAAAACTTAATTTGAGGGAGATTTAGATGAATGGATGCTTTAAGGTGTGACATGTTTATTTAAGCCATGACCTGAGTTGTTGTAGATAAAATATGAGACAGGTTTGTGTTGAGAGAGGATCATTCTGTTAGTAAGAGGTGTCAAAGGTCTTGCCTACGGTGACCGTTATCACGAATAACCCAAAAATACAGTTCAGTTTGGTACCGGATAGATCTTAGTATTCCTTCTCTTTATTGTGGTGCCAAGTACTGTGGATCTGGTTCAAAAAGTGACATGCAGCTACTGAAAACTGAGCCTGAAAAGGAAAGTGAGTTTACCAGGCCTGTTTGGCATGCTGGGAAAGCTACATTAAATGCACCTGAGCTGCTTGAAAAAGATTAAACACCATTATTATTGCGATCACTGCTGTATCGAGACAGGAATACACATCATGACACACGCACAAACACAACTTTTTTTTTTTTTGTTGTTGTTGTTGTTCTCCTTTACAGATATAAAACTGGTGATAATGTACAGTATCATGTCATATTTTCCTCATCTTATTCAAGTTATTATTGATGTTATGTGAGAGAGACTTAAGTTTACAGTTCTTGTCTTACTGAATAGACACCTCTACAGTTATCCACTGATTCGTGTACATTGAGCTGTCTTATTTATACCTATTTATTTCAAGTTGTGGCCTCAGCTGCCACTCACTTTTGAGCTTTCACCCCATTAGCGCACAGTTACATTCTAAAGAAGGAAAATAAATCAATATCAAGAGGCAAGATGTCCATAGAAATAGAAGAAAAAAAAGTTTTCCAACCCTTTGAGACTTGATGGGATTGTTTCATTATTGGTTTATGATGGAATAATAATCATCTGTAGCTCATAGAAGGTTCAAATGAAGATGTTCTATTTCTGTATACAATCATAACAGGTTTTTTATGTCCCAACTTGTATGTAATGCAATGAAACGTAATGAATATTATCCAGAGATATGATGGAACTAATGATTATCTCAGTGTTTCCTGTTTTCACAGAGAAGCTGGTGGAGTTTTGTCTTTGCAGATGTTTACCTGTCTTTTTTATATTATATCCTCTCTGATGTCGTTGTTTGTCTTACACGCTGGTGAAAATGTTCTGTGCCGAACAAAGAAGCGGTGGCGTTCTGGGTTCCCTTTGTGTTTACGGAGAATTCAGAACCAGCTAACAGCCAGTTTTTATCGAGTGAACTAAGCCTACTTTTAGCGCCATTTGCTTCCCATATTCAATCAAATATCTTTTTGTGTCTACGTTTTCAGGCTTAATCCACGTCCTGAGATGGCTTGAATGTAAATTCATCAGGGGAAAAATTTGGATTTAAAAAGATAAAGAATACGATTTATATACAAAAAGAGCTGGTGAACCTCTATAGTGACTGTGTATGTTATACCACTATGAAGAATAACTCTGCTCTGCCTATAGTATATAGAATATAAATCAGCTGTCCTGCTCTATATCAGCAAATCCAGCTTCCTGTCATCCATTAACCAACACATTTTGATGTTATTTATTGGTTCTTTCTATTTATTTTGATGTAAATAACAATTTTCATCTATCTGAGAGTGCTTGTCTGTGTATTTGTTCTTTTTGTGTTGTACATATTACATTGTGATATTTTGTACACTGCGCATTTGGGAATGTTCCCAGCTTGTTAGCTTGGACAGTTATACGTCCACATTGCCTCTGTGTTTTTTTTTAAAGTATCATAACTTTGAACTCTCTTCAAACTGAATTAAACTGAATGCCTCTACACATGTTTTGCCACTTTATTTAACTGTCTCATTCATAATGTAATAAATATGATGGGTCAAGGATATAAATTATCTTCTTTGTAGATCAAACCATTGTTTTGACATTAATGACTTGAGTGGTTTGGTTATCGGCAAAAGACAATGTAACAGATGTGCAGGGTAGTTTACTAACACTAGAGGGCACCGTGGTTATATTACAGTACATAAGTGTCACAATATGCTCACTTTGATTCTCAGGTCTTGAACCATCCACTGTTACCAAAGAAATGGCTTCAGCTCAAGATGAATACTTTTATCAAGTTTTATTATATGAGGAGAACTAATTATAAAAGCTACAAAAAATTACTAAAAACCTCAATTCCTGGTTATCAGTCAGTTATTGTCAAAACTCATTTCACCCAGACAGCCGCAACAACGAGGTAGCCTTTACACTAATGTTTTGTTATCTGTAACATGAGCTGAAACCCAGTGTTTGGCAGTAACTAAGTACATTTACTCATGTTCTGTACTCAGGTTTTAAGATACTTTTACTTTATTTGAGTATTTTCTTTGTGCTACTTCATACTTCTATTCCACCAGATTTGAGATAGAAATATTGCATGTTTTGACAGATGGACCTAACTGGGGGTTCAAGGTTTTACAGATAAAGATAAGATCAACATATTACATACATATAAAATAGTTAAATAACCTCCACCTTGACCAACTACATTAAAACACAGCAATAAAAATTAAATAGCACACTACATTTTAATACTGGGGAAAGTGCTGTTCAGCATAATTTGTATTTTTTTCCCCTTCTTTAAACATAATGAGTACTTTTACCTTTAATACTTTAAGTACATTTAGCCAAGAACACTTCAGCAGTGTTTTTGTAATATTTTGAATGCAGCACTTTTACTTGTAATGGAGTGTTTCACACATGTGGTATTACTACTTTTACTAAAGCAAAGAACCCAAAACACTGTTGAAGCCAAAAAACCCAGTTTCATTTGTTAAACTGTTAATGACTGCATAACTGCACTGAAAGAAAGCCTGGTGTAAAATGTGCGTTGTTTTGTTGCAATGCAGCTTCACCTTTTCTCTTTGCCTTTTATGTCTTTTCACCAGTTTAAACTATCATGATTTATTCAGTTTTAAAAAGACCCCCACACTGTCAGCAATCCATATTTATACCAAATATTTATCAAAAGATCTGGTTTGGTGTGGTTCCAGTTTGGGTGGAGTCAAGCATTGACGTGCTTTGAGTCATATGTTGCTCGTCGGATATACTTAAAATGTCCCGGCACTAAAGACAAATCTCGGGCAACATGTTTGGTAGACAAAAAGAGAAAAACATGTTAAAATTGAATTTACAACACTGCTCATCCCTGTCCAATTCTTGAGTTAGACAAAGGTTTCCATGGTAACTGTACACAGCAGCTGTCTGACACCCCTTACTCCCCCATCCTCCCAAAGACCTCCTACCCCCACCCACTACATCCCCTCCCCCTGCTTCTTTCTGAATCAGCTGGGTATATGTGGGAAACAGCACCAAAGCAATAAACTATTAAACAGTGTGTTTTAGTGTGTTCATGTGTGAGTGGGTGGATGAGTGAGAGGAGGATGCATTTATACGTGTGTGTGTGTGTGTGTGTATGTGTGTGTGTAATTGTGTAATAGGTAGAGAGAATTGAGAAACATGTATGTGTGCAACCACCCCCCATCCTCCCGCAGAGTTTATGAGTGGGAGGCCTCCTCCAGCAGAGAGGTATTACATGGATGAGGTTTGTGTTATTCTTTAACTCAGAGCAATCATTTCACAATTCAGTAACAGAAACCCTCATCAGCAACATTTCCCTTGGATGGGGTCTGCATATCCTCCCAACTTCTTCAACCCTTTCCTCCAGCCTCCTCTGGTTGACAAAAAAAAAAAAAAAAAAAGATTTTTCACTGGCACTCAAACGCCCCACAGCATTTCTTAAATGGTAAGCCATTACACATCATTTATAAGGAACACAATGGCAGATTTGGCTTGTTTGGCATCCTCAGCCTTGGCACACAGTATGCCAGATCATGTGTTATGTGTTGGTTTTATGTCTCATTAGCGTAATCTCATTAACGTGTGGCTTTTCAATTTCATGTCAGTCAACCCAATGCCTTCATTCAAATGTTGGTCTTGAACAAAAACTAAATGACCTTGTTTTTTTTTTTTTCTCTATATATCCCCACACGCCACATAAACAGAGTATAAGTACAGAAATACAAAGCCACAGCTAGAAATACAGAATGTGTATGCACGTCTTTATGCACTGTATGTGTTTGTGTAAGGCATAAAGTACAGGTTGGATTCAGACAACTAACATCAGCATTCATATATGTCAGTTTGAATATGTGTCTGTATCTGTGTAGAGCCGCCTCCTTCCGTGAAATTCCATGTGGATTTCAGAGCAAAGTAACAATTTTCCTGCCTGTCAGAAACTCAGTTGATATCTGGAGCACAACAACTGAGACCGGAGACCGGTGTGTTTTTTTATGCCTCATGGGAGAAATGTATTGCACCAAAAAGGCTTAGCTCCACAAAGCCTTCCACTGCTTACCTGTCAGAATAACAACTTAAAGCTTTAAAACTTTTTTTTTCATTACCTCGTCAATGGCATGTCATTATTTTAGGAAAGGTTATTAACGAATGATGAAAAAAGTAAATGTATAAGTCAGTATGGTGGCCGGTTGCTGCCAGGCATCACAGTCACATTTTATATGGTAATCATGCAAGCATATAAAACGTTGTGTGAAAAGGATTCATTGATAGAAAAATATTATTTGTAGCCATTTTAAATAACAATATACACAGCAGTTTCTAAAATATCAAACCCAGCACGGAAACTACAACATGACACTGTGGATTATTTCTGTATTAAAAGTAACACCGCCTGGGATGTCCGTCTACACATGGTGTTACTGTGATGATCCGACATCAGGGTGTTTGTGAATTATACAGAAAGTGAGAATGAGAGAGAAACTTGGGAGAGTGAAATGAATAAGGGAGATATTTTTAGATGGATCATCATCATGGCCTCTGTTTCTCTCTCTTCCTCACTCACAGCTACTCAGTACTCTCACCAGTAAATGGCGTGGGATGAAGGACTGGGACTACTCGAGAAGATGGACACATAAAAAACAAAAAACAATAGTGATGACACAGGCAAGAATTGTTGAGGGAGCTGTCTCATTATCACTGCAGAAAATGTCGATTAAGGTCCATGTGAAGTCTTTAACATTTCTTTTAATGGGATGAGATACAGAGAGGCAAATATGCAAACTGTTAAAGAGATACAGTATGTGAGGAGTCATTCCTAGTGATTAAGGAAACTGATGTCTTCTCTCAGCATGAAATGACACTTTCTCAGCCAAACATTATCTTCTTTTGTTTTACTTCAGACCAAGCAGAATCAGTAATCTTGTCTGGCACATAGCAGCCTCCATGATGCAGACATCTGTCACTTTAATGCAAGCAAATGATTGAATAGTCCTGGGGCAGAAGGAGAGGATAGGTGGGGGAAGTGGTTGCGTTAGTGTGTGTGTGTGTGTGTGTGTGTGTGTGTGTGTGTGTGTGTGTGTGTGTGTGTGTGTGTGTATGTCACTGTAAAAGGGAGTGCAAGACCCCAAACATCTGTTATCCTATTCAGAGAAAATGGATCATCATTCCTGGCCAAAGCTGGCTGATTGGCCCGGCAACATCTTGTCTGGTAATTAAACTGTGATTACAACAGAAGCAGTCTTGTATCTGAGTGGATAAAGATATAGTGTTGTAAAAGCCGGCTGTGACAGAAACAAATGGATTGCACAGAGGTATAGTGGGGGGCGAAGAGCTGTGGTTACTGAAGCCTTGACAGGAGCTAAAATCCATGCCATAAAACTTTTAGAGCAGAGCAAATCCTAGCTCTCAATCCAAGTCAATCCCTGGCACTTCCTGCAAACGTACTTGTTATTTTACTCACACAGGGGTGATACATGCAATACCAACCTGCCTTCTTTCCTTTCTGGTGCATCTTTAAACAGCCATGAGCCATTTCAGATGTCTGTATGCTTTATCTTGTCGGCACAGGTCCAAGAATTAAAAGGCTCCAAATGACTGGTGAGATGGGTCTGGCCAACCGTAATGCAATTCGATCAAAATGAAGATGCCTTAACTTTATGAGGAACTCATGAGAGTTCAGCCTGTTTTCAAATCGAATACATGGTACTCAGTCATAATTTCCTCTGGAAAAACTCACATATGAACCTGTTTTCAACCAATTTCACGTTTTCCATTTCCTTACAACACAGAATCAAACAAATTCTGGGAGAAATGAATGGTGGGCCGAACTCCAAATGAAATAGCTTATTTATCCCCTGACAACATTAAGTAAGGCCCATTCTCCCCTCTCCAAACACTAAATAGTTTGACAAATGATTCCTGGGCATTCATGGAAAGAGGTTGTGCAACAGCTTTAGTTTTGGATTTTGAGAGAATTAGGGATGGGAGAAAGAGGGCAACGGCCAAGAAAGAAAAAATAGAAAAAAAAGAAAGAAAAATATAAAAACTAGCAAGATTTTGAATGTTTTGAAACAATCACTGGGTCTGTAAATAAAACCTCATACTATTTAAGTTCACTTCACTGAAATCCAAGTCATAAATGGACGTCATGATCATTGAAAGTAATTCAAATAAATGTCGACATGCGTGCAAACAAAACTTTTTACATGTGCTCTTAATTTGAAGAAGGAAATGTCCAGTGAGCTCATGCATTATTGTAAAACCTCAACATTAGAGGCAATCCTATATGTGCAGAAAATCCTAAGTCTTCGATAAATATGCTGGGCTGATGAATGACTAATGTTCGTTCATCAGTCATATTGTCCTAGAGCTCCTGGCATAAAGTATACTGTTGTACCCTTGGAAAAACAAGATATAATAAACTTTTTGGAATAGTCACATCCTCTCTAGTGGTCAAATCAAATCTATACTCAAGGTCAGTTCAAATTATTGTATACATGGTGAATGTACCAATGCCAGCCAATCACTGTTGAGAGAGAGAGAGAGAGAGAGAGAGAGAGAGAGAGAGAGAGAGAGAGAGAGAGCGACAAAGAGAGAGAGAGACAGAGAGACAGAGTCCGTCTTCTTCCAATGAGAGCAGCCCGCTGCGTGCAGCTTCATTTCCGTGCAGCCCGGGCCCTCCCAGCGATGATGTAATGTCATGAATATTGAAACAGGTTGCCTGGTGGTCGGGAGGCGCTCGAGTCAGCATCCCTTCTGCCTCCCCATCACCACTACCCTTCAGTATCCGACAAAAACAACCAGAAAAGGTAAGAAATTCAATTTGAGCTTTATGATTTCCACGTGATACTCCCCTTTCTTTGTGCACACAGGCGTGTTTTAGATAAACAGTAACCTGTATGAAGGGCAAATGTTTCACTGTGGTCCACATTTTTGTTCTGTACTGTCAGGCCTCCATGGTGGGTTGATTTACTGTTGCTGCTCTCAGTTGTTTATGTAGAAAACACTCAGCTATGCTTGCCTCCTTATTTGGACTAATTTAATATTCCTCATTGAATCAGCACTGAGAGAGAGAGGTGTGTGTGTGGGGCAGTGTGTGTGATAGGCAGTCGATGTTTGTTGCTTTTAAAAAACAAAGAGACAAAAGAAAGAAAACGGACAAACTGGTCCAACTGTGGAGTGTGTGAGAGACGTTGTGTTTGTTGCTTCTGACACTTTTTATGGATCATCTTCCATCCATTTGAGTAATGAGTCATCGCTAATGTTGAGTATGAGGAGTGAGATGATGGCTGACAGGAAGCGGCTCTCTCTCTCTCAGTGTACTCTTGCAAGCCTGGATGTGGCTCATCCAGTATCAAGAAGCTGGACCATCCTTTGTCTCTTTTTGGGTCGATAGAGGATCAAATCAGAGGCCACTCAGAACCTTATTTCGGTCAACTGATCTGAAACCGGTTGGTTGGCTGCCTCCCCGGGTTTGATAGCCAATGACATTGCCCTCTCTCTCTCTCTCTCTCTCTCTCTCTCTCTCTCTCTCTCTCTCGTTGCCCTTTCTGTAGCGCGCATGACGCAAATGATTGTCTAATTGCCCGACATGCAGCTGATCTCACACACATCTCGTCAAACTGGGGATGAAATCCGGCTGCATAATCACTGGTGATCACGTATACCTGACTCTATAATCTCTGTGCGCTTCCCACAGACAGTAGCCTAATTAACCTCATTAATGTAAGTCATTTAAAATACAAGGTGCGCCCTGATGTACCTGTTAATAACCAGATTATTCCCATTCGCTGTTCAGTAAGTTTGTTACTTGGTCGACCTGTAGAGGAGTAGATTCTTATATTCTTCATCTTTTGTAGCCTTTAGGTCTGAGAAGTCGTTTGTTTTCTAGCTGCAGGGAAGGGGATGGATGTTGTTGAGGATGAGCTGAGCCTTTGACACCATGATGAACCCATCCTCTGCGGACTCACCGCGGCAGCCAGACAATAGCAGCCGGAAGCAGCAGCGCTCGTCGTCTCCGGCCGGGCTCAAAGACAGTGGATCTAAAACTACACAGAAGGGCAGCAGCTCGTCAAAGCCCATCACGTCAAAGCAGGGAGGAGGAGGAGGAGGTGGGGGAGGGAGAAGCAGCCGAGGTCATTCTCCCGTTTCTACGGGCAGGGAGCGGCAGGCCGGAGGCGCTCCTGCCATCAGAGGCGCGGCTGCTGTCCAGGCTGCTGGTGCTGAAAGCCCGATACTGAGCAGGCCCGCGGCGGCGGCAGACCGAGGCGGCGTCCAGACACCAGAGGACTCCTCCCGCCTCGCCGCTGATGCCTCATCACCTTCCAGAGCAGATCAGAACCGCGTGGTCTCCGACCAGCCCTGCGCATCCAAATCCCCCAAACTGAGGAGCAAGAATCCCAGAGGTGGGGAGGCTGCCGCGACGACGAGTGGCAGCAAGAAGAGCTCCAAAAGCACTGTAGGATGCGGACCCGGTTTCTGGAAGGAGGGATGCTTGCAATCTGAGCTGATACAGTTTCACTTGAATAAGAGCTTGGGGAAGAAAGGGACAAAGATGCAGACGAAATCAGCATCACCGCCGGCCTCAGAGCCGGAGCTGTCTCCCGAGCCCGACAGTCCTCAACCGGCTCCACTGCCAGACCAGAGCAGACTACAAGAAGAGATCGAGAAGCTGGAGGATGAAAACGAGGATCTTAAGGTAAGCTAGTGATATATTGACAATTTAGATTTGTTTCTATCATACATCATTCTTAGCGTGCGCAATTGTCGCACCTGTTGTATTTGCTTACAGGCTGCGAAATGACTACTGCACGCAGCTGCACGCTTTGTTTTGAAAAACATGTTTTTAAAGGACCCTGAATCATTTTTTATGGGATCAGGTTTGATTTAATTACTTTGTGACGCAGCTTCATTTTCCCCGTCTGTGTTCTAGACTGAAATCGAGGAGATGCGGGCAGAAATGGATGAGATGCGGGACACCTTCTATGAGGAAGACGCCTGTCAGCTGCAGGACATGCGCAGAGAGCTGGAGAGAGCCAACAAGAACTGTCGGATCCTTCAGTACCGCTTAAAGAAGGCCGAGAGGAAGAGGCTCCGGTTTGCAGAGAGTGGACAGATAGATGGAGAGCTGCTCAGAAGTCTGGAGCAAGACCTCAAGGTGAGTCCTGGTTGAGCGTCATTCTGTTATATTCAATCATATTCATGATTCATAAGACCTCTATTTCCGTCTGTCTCTGTCTTTTCTGTCTTGGATCCCTCCTCCAGGTGGCGAAGGATGTGTCTGTGCGCTTGCACCATGAGCTGGAGAATGTGGAGGAGAAGAGGATGAAGACAGAGGAGGAGAACGAGAAGCTGAGGCAGCAGCTGATAGAGGTGGAGGTCACCAAGCAGGCCCTGCAGAATGAACTGGAGAAAGCTAAGGAGGTGAGAGGCTGATGGGAGTTTTTGTTTCACCTTCTTTATGAAATTGCAATGCAAATTATGGCCTGGACCATATTAAAGGTCAGGTTGAAGATATTATAAGATGCCCTTTGAGTGTGTGAAGGTTAGGGGAACAGAGCAACATATGGAGTCTTTTCAAGGTGGTGCATAATGTGTTAATCTCTGACAAATACAAATGTATCTACAATATTTACAACACTCTCTAAACAGTGCTAGATAGATAGATGGCTAAACAAAATAAAAGTGCAATACAGCCCACTGTACATACTACAGGTTGGCAAGGGTGACTCTGACTTTAATCTCCGAAACAGATATTTTTGATTAGATTAGATTTAAGCAACATCCATTACTACTCACACGACAAAATGAATAACAAATGTTCTTTTTGGGATTGTTTTTACTTCAAGGCTATAAAATCACACTTGCACTGAGAGCACCGTGGTGTGATTTTGAATATTTTAGCAGATATTTTCAAACAGTCCTGTTTTTCCATTACTGGCCCGTCAGTGTTCCATAAATCTGGATGATATCACTGCCTCCAGTAAGAAAACAGTGACCTGCTGATGATGATGTAACCACTGTTTCCCTGCAGCTCTCATTGAAAAGGAAAGGAAGTAAGGACGTGCAGAAAGCAGAGAGGAAGGCTCCACAGACCCCGATCGAGGTGAGTCAGCATTTACATTATTAGATTATGTAGTTATAAACTTCAGTGGAGATGTTTTAATAATGAGGTTGTTTTGCAATGCAATTTCCAAATTAAAACAAAATGTAATATGTAGAGCTGGGCACCAGAGAGTCATAATTTGTAATGAGTGAAAGTAACATTAAGGAAGAACATGACAATGTGTGCAAAGGCAATGAAACTGTTCTCAGGAATGTTACTTTTTAATCACGCTACCAAACTAATTAGAACTTACACGAGAAACTGAACTGCCATTGTTTTTTCTTCCACTTTGTGAAAATAAATTTACCACTCAGAAGACTGAAAGTAATGGTCAAATACATAAACTCTCTTCACAGGAAGAAAATGATGATTTGAAATGCCAGCTGGCCTTCATCAAAGAGGAAGCCATCTTGATGAGGAAAAAAATGGCAAAGATTGACAAGGAGAAAGACCGATTGGAGCAGGAGCTGCAGAAGTATCGGTCCTTCTACGGGGACGTGGACAGCCCTCTGCCTAAAGGGGAGGCTGGAGGACCTCCCACCACCCGTGAATCTGAGCTGAAACTCCGCTTACGTCTGGTGGAGGAGGAGGCAAACATCTTGGGAAGAAAGATTGTGGAGCTTGAGGTGGAGAACAGGGGGCTGAAGGCCGAGCTGGATGACATGAGGGAGGACAGGTACTGCTACATTAATTCATCAGATTGTTGATAACTGATACTGTAGAAAAGACTGGTTGAGATGTAGTGAAAGGAAAAGCACTGTTCCACCACATTAGAGGGATCCATAATTCAATCCATAATTTGCTATTTATAACTTGAAAAAGGGGGCTGTAATGTCACAGTTATCAATGCTTCTCTCCTCTCCTAGCCTGGCGGCAGCAGGAGTGGACAGCTCTGGTACTGGTGGTCAACAGTGCAGAGAGCAGGGCGAGGCCCTGTCAGAGCTGAGGCAGCAGCTTCAGCTGGTCGAAGACGAGGCCGAACTTCTCCGCAGGAATTTAGCAGATGTGGAAGAAGAGAACAAAAAGGTAGACAGACCAATTTTCTCAACAAGTTATTACGAGATCCAAGGACAAAAATGAATAATTCATAAATTATAATAGTAGTAGTAGTAGTATATATATACTACTACTACTACTACCACCACGCCTTTGATAAAGTACCTTCTTTATCAAAGATAAAGTACATTCTGAAGATCTGCTAGAGGATGTGAATGCAGCGCTACCGTCTATAACTACCAGGTCTATAACTGAGACCAATCAGTTGATATACATCACAGCAACAGTGATCCTGGAGATTCTTGGCTACTAGATGACCATGACAAGCCAGAAGAAAGGCCACTGTCCCCCATGGAGAAAGAGATTGGAGGCCAAGATCAGAGGCACACAGAAAGAAGTTAGCCAGTTAGCGGAACTGCTGAAAGGAAGGCTGAAGAAGGTGAAGATGCCCAAGAAGTACAACAAGCTGTCTATACTGGAAGAACTGGAGACTGCCAAGGAAAGGCTCATGGCTCTGGCTACCCGCCTGAAAAGATACACTGGAGAAGCAGAAGCTGGGAGAATAAACAGGATGTTCTCAACTGAACCATCTAAGGAGTACTCTCAGTGGCAGGGTAATAATAACACAAGAACAGATCCACCCAGGGCAGAGACAATGAGCAATACTGGAAGAGAATATGGGAGAAGGAGGCATCACATAACACCAATGCCTAGTGGTTAGTGGTTAAGAGCAGACCACAGCCATCTTCCAGAACAAGAACCAATAACCATCACATTGGCAGACATCCAAGATAAAGTATCAGGTATGAAGAGCTGGACAGCCGTGGGCCCTGACATGATCCACATCTGCTGGCTAAAGAAGCTAACTGCACTCCATGAACACCTGGCAGCACAAATGAACAAGCTGCTGCTGGAAGGGACCCACCCAGACTGGCTGATACAATCTGATACAGTCCTGATCATGAAAGATTCCCAGAAGGGTCCAATCCCATCTAATTATTGACCAATCACCTGCCTGTGTACAACATGGAAGCTCCTGTCAGGCATCGTAGTGGCTAAGATGAATAGGCTCAGAAAGGAATTGGCAGCAATACCAGGGGAGCCAAACACCAGCTAATGGTCGATAGAGCAGTCACCCAAGACCGCAAGGCCAGATAGACCAACCTGTGCACCGCCTGGACTGACTACAAGAAAGCCTACGATTCAATGCCACACACATGGATACTGGAATCCAGTATCCATGTGTGTGGCATTGAATCCAAGATGTAGGAGTACATCAGGAAGATGGCCCCCAATGAGCTGCTAAGTGAATGCCTCAGTCAGCAGAAACCCGATGGTGCAGATGCGGATGCAGGTGCGGATGATGAACCATCATGGAGGGACAAGCCATGTATGGCATGTATCACCGACAAATTGAAGAAGTGGCAGACATCAAGAAATCCTGCCAATGGCTGGAAAAGGCTGGACTGAAAGACAGCACAAAAGCACTAACCATGGCAGCACAGGCACTCAGTACAAGATCAATAGGGGTAGGGATCTGCTACACCAGACAGGACCTGAGGTGGAGGCTGTGCAAAGATGCTCCTGAGACACTTCAGCACATAATAGCAGGGTGTAAGATGCTGACAGGTAAAGCATAAATAGAACGCCATAACCAAGTGGCTGGCATAGTGTACAGAAACATCTGCACTGAGTATGGGCTGGAAATCCCAAGGTCAAAATGGAAGACACTTCCTAAGGTGATTGAGAATGACCAAGCCAAGATACTGTGGGACTTCCAAATCCAGAGCGACAAGCTGCTGATGGCAAACCAACCAGACATCGTGGTGGTGGACAAACCACAGAAGAAGGCTGTGGTGATAGACGTAGCAATTCCGAGTGGCAGCAATATCAGGAAGAAGGAACACAAGAAGACTGAGAAATACCAAGGGCTGAAAGAGGAGTTAGAGAAGATGTGGGGAGTAAAGGCAACAGTGGTGCCAGTGGTAATCGGAGCACTGGGAGTTGTGGGTCACAACTCCCAGTGCTACAGCAGATTCCAGGTGCAACACCTGAGGTCTCTGTCCAGAAGTGTGCAGTCCTAGGAACAGCTAAGATACTGTGCAGAACCCTCAAGCTTCCAGGCCTCTGCTAGAGGACCAGAGCTTGAGGAAGACACAGACTTTAGTTTCTCAGTCTGGGACTGCTATCTACATTGTTTGCCCCTTATTTGAAACCTTGCTAATCACTGTGAAATTTAAATATTCTCATCAAAACTGCAACAGACTGTAAATAATGTATAACATATGCTTTCTGATGTAGGCAACATCATGTTGCTTTAATTACAGCAACTATTGTCTTTCTTTGTGTACCTGGTGCTATTATTGGCACCATCAATGTCTTTGAGGCTTATTATAAGTCTGTCTGTAAAGTCAAGCCGTATACATAGGAAACTCAAATGTGTGAACTATTCATACTTGCAGTACTAAATGCACATGGGAATAACACTGATTTGGATCTTTAGGTGACAGGTGAACTCAATAAACTGAAATACAAGGCTGGATCCCATGAAGCTGGATCGAGACATGGAGGAGGTATGTTTTCATTTTTTTCAGTCCGCCATTGTCACAGCAGACGAAACAACTGCACTGCAGAGCATGAGATGTCTGTTCTACTTCAGCTTAATAAATCTATATCTGATGAAAAATGTGGTTCATAAAGCCTCCAGGAGCTTCACATTAAAGTCTCGTTTGCAGAGGTGTTCCACTTTTCATTTTTGCTTTGTTTCAACCCCAGGAGGAGCTGACCCCGCTAAAGTGGAGGGCCTCCAGGAGGAGCTGAAAGCGGCCCGTCTGCAGATCAATGAACTGAGCGGCAAAGTGATGCAGCTCCAGTACGAGAACCGAGTGCTGCTCTCCAACATGCAGCGCTATGACCTGGCATCCCATCTGGGCATCCGCGCAAGCCCTCGGGACAGTGATGCAGAAAGTGACGGAGGACGGGACGACGACACCCCCTCCGCCTCAGCCTCCTCCCCTCGCCTCCTCCCGCCCCACCGCAAGCGTGAGGGCCCTATTGGAGGGGAGAGTGACTCAGATGAGGTGAGGAACATCCGTTGCCTCACCCCGACGCGTTCCCTTTACTCACCTGTAGACAGCCGTTTTTTATCCAGAAGCCTGAAGGACCGACAACAGATGATAGACATCCGCATCGAGGCAGAAAGGCTGGGTCGGACCATCGACAGGCTCATCGCTGACACCAGCACTATCATCGCTGAGGCCCGAGTGTACGTCACCAATGGGGAGCTGTTTGCCAGGCTGGATGATGACGAGGAAGGTGGCAGGTAAAAAACACATGAAAGTAGTCAGGGATCATTCACTCACTGTTTGTTGAACTATAGTATTTCAAGTGATATTTCAAATCCAAACAACACTCCTACCTCTGCTCCACAGGATCAGAGAGCATGAGCTGCTGTATCGTATCAACGCCCAGATGAAAGCCTTCAGGAAGGAGCTGCAGAGCTTCATAGACCGGCTGGATGTCCCCAAGCAGGAGGATAAACAGGCAGAGGAGCCGCTGTCTGTAAGCAGAAGCAAACACACGGATATGAATGACTTTAATGACTGTAATCTTTGTGTTCTCTAATATGCATTTTTCTAACTACTTGTCAATCTGCCCCTTTCTTCCTCCTCTTTTTCATTTATCTGTCTTCCATCAAGATGTTCCAGCCCATTATTTTGCTGATCCTCATTCTTGTTCTGTTTTCCTCACTCTCTTATGCCACCATTTTTAAATTGGTATTCCTTTTCACCTTGTTCTTTGTTCTGTAAAGCACACACTCAAATTTCACATTATGTATGTTTTCATTATTTCTTTTTTTACTTATTCATTCATTCATTCATTCATTCATTCATTTCGATTCTGTTATGTTGAACACGTCACACAAGGTCACTCAAGGTACAGGACATTATCATTTTCCATGTATGATTCACGCCGCCCATCTACTCAGACGCTTTCAGCATTTACTGGAGACCAAATTGGAGACAACATCTTGGAGCAGACAGTGGAGTGTTAGGTGAGTATGTCACTACACTCTGTTTCTGTGAGTAATGAGCTTTTGTTGTCAATCTAAGTTATAGACCTGCAAATGTTGCAGTCTCAAAGGCCCAGAATACACCCACACAGGCATATTCACTTACTATGCCTAATTGGACGCTTCTCAACTGTGTGGGTTTGTACTGCCTGTGCTTGATTGACATTTGTCACAGTTTCCTGTTAGTTTAAACTATTTTCACTCTTAATAATACATAGAGAACGGGGACATTGTGTAATTCCCTGCATAGCTCATTTGGAATTCAAGTCTAATCAGCACCATTTACTGAAAATACCTGATTGAGTGTGCAGGGCCTTTAATTTGATTTAAAATGCCATGGAGACACTTAACCGTTACCGCTGTAAATACTGGGAATGAATCATGACGATGAAATATGTTTTCAAGAATTCCAAAAGCAGAAAAACAGCCTTATTTGTAGTTTGTGCATCATATTTTTTTTAGTTTATCTAGTGTAATTTTTAATGTGTTTGTTTATTTGTGGGATTTTCACATGACAGAAGAAGACTGTGTTATGACTGTTAGTGCAATGCACACAGGGACTACACACACACTCACAGTAATAACACTGACACACTCACACACCATCACATCTGGCACTGAAACAAACATAGGCCTATGTCTCTTGCAAGTTCTTCGTTGGCAACTACACTGTCTGAGTCATGATAAAATGTCAACATAATCTGTAACAAATCACCCCCAAAACGTCCAAGGGGAATACTACAGGATTTGGCATTTCACCCATATTTGGTTACTGGTTGTATCTCATTTAGAGCAGTGTTAAAAATGCCCATGGGTGGGTCTGAAAAATCAAGCCAAAAATGTGCTGATGGTCAATCTGTTTAACCGACGGACCTGACCACCAGGACGGGGGCGGAACCGGTCCACTTCTTTCATCCCACCGGTGGGATGTTTTACGTCACATATTAAGGCCAGCTGTGGAGAGAGAGAGGGCGAGAGAGAGAGAGAGAGAGAGAGAGAGAGAGAGAGAGAGAGGAGGATTTTATTCTCGTTAATGAAAGCATCATTTCAGCTGTAGGCTGTCGCTTTCCAGTTGTTTTTAACTAAGCCACTGCATTCCAGTCCAGAGTTCATTTCAACTACTTCGTTTGCAAAAATGTAGGCTCTCGTGTGGCTGTGTTTCAAGGACACTGATTGCAACATTCAGGATCATATTAGAGGAAGAGGTAAGGGTCTGTTCATTCACATGGCACGTGCGTCTCATGGCTCCAGACAATGGAAGATTCAAGTTATTTTGGGCGCTCGAGCGGAACATTTGACAAAAACGGACACCAGAACACCGTCAACATCACAGTTTTTTTTTTTTTTTTTTTTGTGGAGAAACTTTAATAACGTCACTATTACTTAGCATTACTTAACCTACTGTCGTGAGTAACTACAGTGCGACTAATGACTTTTTTCAGGCTACTACTTGTGTTATCTCTAAAATCAAGATGAATAAAATCCCACTCCTCCTCGCTTTCCTCGTGATAGTCACCCCCCTCTCATGCTAAGATATCGGATGAGTAGGCTTCCTCCAGCTGCGGATGAGAAAAGAGGAAAGGTAGGTAAACTAGCTATTTTTTACAGGCAAGGTAAAGACACCTACCGAGTATTTTGTAAGAGTAAGTGACAATTTGTGCAACAATTGCTGCTCTCAGGTCGTAAAAAGCGGCTTGTTGCCTCTAAAAAGAGTGATGGTTAGCACACAGCCTCTTTTTTTTTTTGACTCTGTCGCGCGGCGGTGCGTAAAATTAATTCGTTGCCGTGGCTACAGCGCAAGGTGGCATCCTGCGACGTAATTAGAGCAACCCGGTGTTGATTAATGGATGTTCCTCCACCACCTCTTCCAGACGCCGTTCAGCTATCTGGCTTAAGGAAAATAAAGTCATGGTTACAGAGGGGGTAAAAATACTCGGCTGCTCTTACATCAGTGCGCTCCGTGATATTTTTGGGACCTTCTCCCATTCGCGTCGGAGTGGTTACTGGGTGTCTGCCTTTGCCAGCTCTGGATTGTCGCCTACAACGCCTCTGTGCATTGGAGGGAGACACGACACAGCGCGTCCTGGGGTTTCCGTGTAAACATGTAAAGGAAAAACAGCGCGGGGGTGCAGTAGCAAGGAGGTCTTTGAAAGATATACACACACAAAAAAAAGGACAGGACACCGTGGGGACTCAACAATGACGGCTTGACCTTGTCTCTGTGAGGATATGGAAGGGACCAAAGCGTCCAGTCCCGTCGCCTGTGTGAGCACAGCGGTGGCTGCTGCTGTGAGCGCTGCTGTGCCGGGAGATCTGGCCGAGTTTGGATAATTGGCGCATTCAGTGTGCCAAGACTTCTTAGACGGGACATATGGGAAAGTGTTGAACTGTAACAATAATAATTTGAACTTATGCTTTACACAGCAGAAATGGATACTTACAAAATAGCGTGGTGACCAGCTTTTAATCATTTATCTAATTAAGTTGTTTTTATGTTTTATTTTGATGCGCTGGAGGAATGTGGAGTGCGTTTATGAACGGTTCGGGACTGCACGGTGGGGGCGGTGCTGGCGGGGGCTACGTCCCGTCTCAGGGATGGGAGTTTGTGCCGTGCACCAGGATGGATAGAGCAGATAGAGGCAGGGGCAAAAGCCGCAGTCCGCTGAGGAGGATCTCCTCTCCGCCCACCGTCTTCAGTCAGCTTTACGAGCCCCAGTTCGGCGCTTCACCGGGTGGAGGAGAAGGTGGAGCAGGGACGCAGCTTGAGGTCCTCAGGGGACAAATGTGGCCGGGTCCCGAACCCCAGCAGCAGCAGCAGGCAACCCAGCACACGAGGCTTAAAAAGAAATTTGAGGAATTGAAAAAGAGACACGTACAAGACAAGGAGGGATGGATGCGCGAGAAGGAGTCATTGTTGAGAGAAGTGGCTGACATACAAGTAACTGGAAATATTTACTGTGTTATGTGGTATCATATCTTATATTCCCAGAATATTCCCCAAAGCTTCAAATTCAAAATTTGATAATTTGACACACCACAGTCAGTTTATTGCAGTCCTGATTTACTTGTGTCTGAGTTCTTTTCTAACTGATTCAGTTACACTTTGTAGAAGAGGAATAGTGGACTTTTTTTGTCATTTCATCTCGTCATATTTGGTTAAAAAAGATTTCCAACTGTGTTTCCATGCAGGGAGGAGAGAACAGGAGGATTCTGCTGGACTTGAAGACAGTTTTGGAGGAAGTGCAGTTGGAGGTGAAGAGAGAGGAGGAGAAGAGGAGCGAGCTCCAGCTGCAATACACCAGAGACAGATGTGCCTGGGAGCTGGAGAAGGCTGAGCTCAAATGCAGGATTGCACAGGTATAACTTAGGGATGATGATGGCAATGATGTGTGGGATTTTGGGTTTTTGGCTGGGATACAAACACATCTGCAGACAAATAATTGGTCAGTTGCAGAGTTTAGATGGTGTTAGTGTGTGTGAGTAATGTACTGTATGTATTACTATATTACTATATATGTATTACTATATCGCTGTGTCTGTGCCATTATACAACGTAGCACTAATCTTGTCACAAGGAATTCTTCATTGCCATTAATATCCACATTGTTTCTTGTGTGTATTATGTTTGTGTATTTTCTCATGTCATGTGCATGTGTGTGCATGTCTGGTCTCCAGTTTGGTGTAAATTGGGCTTGCCACTTTTGCCACCCACATGGCAGGGTGATAAGTCACCCTGGCATCCGTCCAGCTCAAGCCTCAGCTTAGACAAAAGATTTGCACTGAGGAGACAAACACAGTTATCCCCGCTCAGCCACAGACACCCAGCTTGGCTTTTCAAAGCTCGCTCTCGATGAAATATTAACCTATTGTTGCCTTGGACAGCTACTGTTCAGTGTTTCTTAAAATGGGCAAAAATACTTTAAGTTTGCATACCAGTGCCATGCTGTGTCAGGCACTGCACGGATCACTTGAAGGACCCTGCATAGTTACTCTTCAAAGCAATGTGGCTTTAAGGATTTAGCATTTTTTTTCTGGTTAGATCAGAAGATATATTTATTCGGTTGCCTTAAAGTAGGGGTACAGACCAGATCAGACATGCTCATGCAAACTTTTGATTCTGTGAAAGTTTTGTTTGTGTTGCCCGTGTCTCTGCATGTCTTGGTGCTTGATGTATCTCTAGTTTTGTTGTGATGTTGTGATGGCAGTGCCTTTATCTGCCAGCTGAGCCCCATATGATTCCTGTCACAGTTCAGAGGCATCGAGTGATGTAGTTGCTGATTGTGACCCCCTTACATCACCTTCTCCTTAGTTTGAACGAAAAGGTGGCAACATGGCTGTGAAGCTTGTGAAAAAAGTGAAATGCCATTTCTAGAGCCAGTGTTTAGCTTGTCTCTTCCAGGCTACTGTGGAAACATGGTGGTTAAACATGGCGACTAAGTAGCTCATTCTAAGCTAATAAAACATAATTCTTATTTTCAGGTGATTATACACTGATGAAAACATAGTTATGCATACTATAATCAATTTCATCTAAATCTCACGTTGGACTTTTAAAAACAGATTGGTGATCACTGCAGTCCTTTTGTTTGTCCTCCAAAGCTACAGGAAAAAAATCAAAATGATGAAGCTCAGAAATTCCATAATGTCGTGCTGGAAATTAACAAGGTGGTGCAAAAATACTGCAGAGCAGCTGGACAAGGCCACTGATGACACAATGACACGGGAATGCAACATAGTAACATGGTTTTACCAGATCACACACACCTTGATAGGTTAACTGCCATCAGAGCACTCTCTGTGAGTAGATGGCACAATGTTGCTTCCCAGCTCTTCTTCTTTGTTGGCTCTGTGCCTTCTCACACAGAGAGCCTTACAGAACAGAGACATTTACTGTCCTGTTTTGTCGACAGATCTTAATCTACTACAGGAGGTCGTACCACACATACACACAGACTGATGTTTATACCAAGATGCTGATGTGCATGTGAGACGTCTTTGTTAGAAGTTAGAAGTTAAGTTTCAGTCAGTCAGAGCTTTGCCACAATAGAGAATCAAGAGAAATCAGGATGATTGTTTGGGACAGAATCAATGTCACGATGGTCCATTTCTTTATATATATGCAAAGTGCTCGTCTAAATCTGTGTGTGTGAACATTCAAAGTGTACAGTCATTTTGAATGGAATGTGCGCCCACACACACACAGACATTTATGTATCGATTGTGCAAGCAGACCAAAGGAAATGTGACTTGGAGTTAAACCATGCTGGGTGGGGTTAGCTCCATTGTAAAAGCTGTTTTGTCTTGATGCCACATCCTGCCACAGTTTATAGTTTTGGGTAGATGTTTACCAAGTGTTAATCTAGGGCTGCTCATCAGGTTAAAAATACATCAAGTCAAGATTTTGGAAATCATTTGCAGCTCAGTAATCAAGTGACTAATTTACACACTTCTAACTTCCGAACATCCATCATGGGCAAAAAATTTGTAGAACTGAATTTTGGTCTGCTATTAGTTTGCAAAAGTAGTACTGCATGACTGTTGATCTTAGGCAAAGTTCTTCAAATCATAGTTAATTAACAGCCTGATAATCAAACTGATCATTTTGTTTCACTTTATTCATTTCTATATGAATTGCTGAACAAATCAGAGGTGGGCAGCTCTTCTAGAATGCATGCTGGTGTAACTTCATTTCACTTCGAAGTGAAACGTGAAGACTTTCAGCATGGGTGAGAAACTCCTGTCATTTTCCACATGTGCACAGGAGATCCCATTTTTAGCTTTGACAGAGATTGAAAACAGAGAGTGTTATGGAGGTAAAAGGTAGTTGTTAGAGCAGTAAGAATGAGCTGATCTGAAAAGTAATTGTAAAATTAACATTTGTGTCTGAGTAGAGCTTTTTGATGTGATCAACTGAATGATACAGTCAGAGGGTAACTCTGTTACTACAGTTTTCTATGATAATCCTGTTAGTGTTCTGCTGCTAGCAGGACAGCTAGCTTCTGTTTGTTCATTAATGCACTTTGATTGCGTGCCATTGCTTTTAAAGTCTCTACAAAGGAAGCCGACTGGAATACTGCAGAGGATTATCCAAGCAGCCAAGTGTATTACACAAACCTGAAGTTAGTGAATGGAAGAAATGGTGGATAGTCAAGGACCTGGCTCCAGTAAGCTGGAATTTTGAAGTCATTTTGAGAGACACCATAAGTGAAATGACACTTTGATGTTGTCATGGTGAAGATGTCCTTATCTGTACTTAACCAAGAGAGTCTGCTTAAGTCTATAATATATCTATAATATATTAAATCATTAAGTGAGTTAATTAAGCACCAGCCAAAACAGTTATAGTTGCATGCCTGTTCTATTCCTGAGATTTGATTACACACTCTTCTCCGCAGCGGGCTATGGCTGTGAATGTAAGTACTGTATGTCGTTTCCACATCCTTTTTGGGCACTTCTACCACCAAATACCAAGCAAGCATCCAAAGTCCCAGGCAGAGGTCTTAGGCCGGATATTTCCAGGCATATTTCTCTGCATGCCACTGATTTATGAAAGCTGCTGGCAGCTAGGAGACATCTCACTCCGCCTTAGCAGCCAACTCCCCCCCTCCTCCATTTACCTCGTCTCCCCACCTCCCCTAGGAATGTGACATTGTACAAGGCTCTGTGTCCGCTATTTATAGTGGGTCACCGTGGTGACACAGTTACCTTCATATACCCTGTGCCATACAGTGACAGACAGGGGATGGCTCCTCAGGACTGATTTTTAAGACTGCTATAAGATGACAGGCTTCTGTCTCAATCAATGAAAAACGACCTTCAGCCCTCTTGTTTTTGCACTTTCACTATTTGTTTACGTTTGGATGTTTAAATAGACTGTGGACAGCACCCACCATCATCCGTCTGTAATTGTGGAGAACTTTGAGAGGAGCCACAGGCAGACAGAAAGGGTTGACTTGTTTTTCTACACCATAATTTCATGACCCCAGGCCACAGGCAGAAATAGCACCATGACCGGGGCTTGTAAGAAGGCTTTGGTCGCTGTCTGTGACTGAACACTGAAATAACACACTCAGGCATGCTCGTATGCATTCTCTCCCTCTTTCTAACACACACTACAAACACACATGCACAAGCGTATATGCACATGCACAGGCGTTGTCTTGGGCTCTTTCCAGCTCCAAAGCCAACACTTTTTTTTCCGCCTTTTCATGAGCAACAAAAATGCACATATTTACCCCAGAAGATTCAGACCTACGTGCGAAAACACATGCTTATTTTTAAACGCTACAAAAGAGGAAAGCCTCTAAATCAGAGAATTGCCTTGTATTGCAGGATCTTGTTGGTAGAGGACATTTCAGATTAGTTTTCCCAACATCGTTCTCTTATCTAGAGGTACAAGACCACCAAGACGTGACTCTTTAATGTCATCAAAGTTAGTCAGTTTTAAGCTCGTTTTAAGCTGACAGTGAACTCCAGCTTAGAAATACAGTTTGAAGGGGGGCATAGTTTTGCAAGCTTTTTCGTCGTTCTATAAAGTGAACATGTTTTTGGCCACAACATAGTGAAATTCCCTGGGGAAATTCCCAGGTCATTTCACATGAAGAGAGCATTGAATAGGAACATTCAGTAATATTCTCATTAAGAATTGAACCTAATAAAATTGGTATTTTTGTAATGTGACTGTTGAAAGGAGTCACAAGTTTGGCCTCATTTGTGTTGAGATATCCTCTTTGTATGATCAGCCTCTCGAAAAACAGAGTATCGTCTGACTGAAGCCACATGCATCCTCTGCAGACGCATTTCACAGTGCCTAAATCTGCTGTATCCTGCACTGTATCCTGTGTTAGTGACATACCATAGAAAAGAGATTTGAACCCTCAACCCATGAACTCTGTGTGTGAGTTCGTACAGGATATTTTCATCTTTCAGTCTACTCTCTTTTCTCCCTCTTCCCTCCTCTGAACTCACTCACACTCGTCCCCGTGGTCTATTATTCCCCCACTTCCCCCACCTTCTCTTCCTGCCACTCCTTCATTCTCTTAATTCCACTTTTAACAATTTCTCATCTGGCTCTCATCCTCTTCTTCTCCCAACTGCAATTTATCCTTTATCACCACTAACTGTTTTCTCCACTGACTCTCCCACTCTTTCCCTTCCCATCTCCCTGCTCCCTTCTCTCTCCTCCTCTGTGCCCTCTGCACTCCCTGTCCTTTTCGTTCTCTTCAGTTGGAGACTAGAGAGGGTGCTGGGTTGATCGGTGGAGGAGGCCAGTCAGCAGCAGGTCCCAGCTCTGTGGCGTCACGGGGCGCACGAGAGCAGCACGGCGAGACTTCAACACTCCGCCGGGAGAGGGAAGAGCAGCGGAGGCTCCTGGTGGACACACACTCGACAGCCATGGACCTGCGCTGTCGCCTGGAGCACAATGAGAGGGACTGGTCAAGGGAGAAAGCCGAGCTGCTGGAGAGATTCGACGTGGAGAGGAGGGAATGGGAGAGTCAGCTGAGGGATATGCAGAAGAAAATAGAAGAGGTAAGGCACTTTGTGTGTCTAAATGAGAATATTTCTGCATTTTGTCAACATTTAATGATTTGGTTTAGTGTTAAGATTAGATTTAGGTAAGACAGAGCAAGTTAATGACTAGATAAAAACCTCAAAAGTATGCAGTACTGTTTCCAAACTTCCCCTTCTGAAATGATTACATGTCTACATGTATGATGTATGGCATCCTATGCACTGAGCAGCGTGTAACACTTCCCTCCTACACATCCTGTTCACCGTCAACTCTGTCAAAACAATATCCCTCAGTGCAGCTGCAGCGTATGAGGAAAGGAAGGACCAGAGTTCTGTTCTTTCTCTGATCTCTGTACTGTCTACTGAGACAGAGGCAGTGATTGAGACGGTCTATAACCTGGAGTGATGTACACAGAGAAGCTGGCAAGCAACAGAAAGACATTTATGAGCGAGAGATAGATAAAAATATACTCCTCCTTGGGTAGCTATAATATTTGACAAACAAAAGCAGAAAAGTTTATTCGTTGACAATCAAATTTGTCTTTTTTTTATTGGGCTGATAGCATATGCTGTTAAAAGGGCATCTATAGGGCATCTATAGTCCCATCAAAAATTGAATAGACAACTATGCAAAACTATAAGGATGTCTGTTCATATTTGGAAATATGCTTGACTAACTAAATAATCGATCTGTATTTTAGTTAGTATAATAGTATACTAGAATTGTGCTATGGGAATATGAGAAATACAGCTGAAACAACAAGGCAACTGACCAAAACGTAACTGGCAGAAAATCTGATACTGGATTAATTTAGTTATAGTTTTTCAAAGATTGCCAATGCCAAAGATTGGCTTTTTATAGTTTTTAAAATGTGATGATTGATGATCTACAACTATGATAGTAAATCTTCTTGTTGTACATGGCAGTAAATATCTTTGGGATTTGAGTTATTTGGACAATTTAAACCTTTGACCTTGAGCTTGAGCAACTTGTTGTGAGTATTTTCCATTATTTTATAGACCAAATGATCAAATAATTCATCGACCAAGCGGATTTAAGTAGAATGCACATAAATGTTGGTTGTACTGTAGCCTTATAGAGAAAGGTCAACTTCTTGAGCTACTTGGGTTAAAATGGCCATGAGATGACAATTAGCTGATAAGAAGGTATAAAAGGATAACGCAGGTCAGAGAGGGAAGTAATTACGAGCAAATTCAGCATAAAGGGACAAAGGGAAAGAATAATATAGTTTTGCATGGGTGGTGACGAAGCCTGAGTCGAAATCTGACATGCCCAGAGCAGATTAGTGTTTTTAATGAGGGAAGCCATACAAAAGTAGTTGGACAGAGTGCGAAGGCACTGGAACAATTTGCTATGAAAAGAACATGTGGCTCTCATTTGTCCCTCTGAGACCAGAAAATGAGAGAGGAAAACAGCCGAGGAATAAAGCAAGCTAAAAGGCAGAAGTCCCATCTAGACATCGCGTGATGGGAAAGGAGCCCAGTCAACATGAAATGGTTACTATTTTTGGATTCTGTGGCAGGAGGCCAGAGGTTATCCAATTTTATTTGAAAGAATTCTTTGAATGATTTTGTTTAATCGTCTGTATTAAATATGTTCATAGGATTCCTTGCTATGCTGCCTTGCTATATTAGTTTGTGATTATGCAGGAGCCATAGATACAGTATGTGTACTAACCACTGCCACTGATATTCATTCTTTGCCCATATACTGGGCCCATATAAAAACATAATGTGTTTATATTGAGAGTATTTAGCTGATAACATTGCACATGTATCTAATGTAATATTGCTGTTGCCCAATTATTGCTGATAAAAAGTGTGACCTCTTTTCTTTTTCTAGCTATACTGTGAAGTGAGGGCCAAGCGAGAAGGGACCGGACTGGACGGCAGGAGACAGGACAACGATGATGCTGCATATAGGCTCAGCATTCGCTCAATCAGCACTGGCTCCAGTCTGCTCAGTGACAACTCTCGCTCAGAGCCGCTCAGCAGCAGCAGTCAGTCAGAACCCATCAGACATTCACCTCTACCTGGTTTTGGTCGCAAAAGAAACATCAGCGGTTGTGTTGGCACAGATAGTCACCCCTCCACCTGCTTCCAAGCAGACAGCTTCGGTGAATATAATATTGGCGGACAGTTCACTCAGAATGACGTTTCACAACCTGAGCCGGTCGATGAATTAAGATCCAGAGGCACTTGGGAGCATGACGCAGTCACCGATAGCAAGGAAGCTGTGGATACAACAGAGCTGGATGCAATTTTTCATGGAGCTCCTGGACTTCGGGTGCCACAGAAAAATGTCTCTAAAGATGATGAAAAAAATGTCCATGTTAGTCCTCAAGAAAGTCCTCGGTGGTCAGAGCGGAGCTGTGGCAGCGACAAGAAGAAGAACACCACTGCTCTCAATGCTGTGAGTGTTTCAAACTATTTTTGTTTTGCCAAAAAACACTATTTATATGCAGTTCAGGCACATCGGTGTGGTTCTCTGTCTGTCTTAACTGCTGACACAAACTTTGATCAGTCCCCCTGCAATGTCTCCTGTATGCTAGTCTTTGTCATTCTTTGGTTTCTTTAAATAATCCTCAGTTTAAGTTTTATTTGTACAGTGCTCCAGTAAAAAAGATTTCCAGCATGTCTCATTGTACCTCTGTCTCCTTTCTCTGCGTCTCAGGCTCTGAAGGAGATTGCCCGTGTAAGTGAGGAGCTTTGTAGCTACCAAGACGAGATCAGAAAGAAGAGCGAGGATAGGAGGTAAATAAATCCCCATTGCTATATTAACTTCTTGGCACCAGCTAAGATAATCACTCAGCCTGTCTTGTTTTGATGCACTTATGATGTAAATAATGTCAATGCCACGTTTTAAGAGACTTTTTAAAAGTAGCCACAAATGGAATGGAGATGTAAATTGCATAGATTGATTTGAATTAAAGTGACATGAGTAAATGCATTTCACTGTTTAATTCCCTTCAGGAATCGATCTGAATCCTTGTGCCTACCTGAGGAGAGCGAGAGGCTGTTTGACCATGATAAAACCCAACTGGAGGTTGATGAAACCCCCTGCGACCTCAGCCAGATATATGATGACCTTCGGGCCTTGGAGAGGGAAAACTGGATCACCTTGTCACCAGATAACACCTGGCTGGTAAACAGAGGCCTGAGCAAATCCCGCAGAGCCAACAGCGCGGATCCAGACAGAGAAAAACAGACAAGCCCCGGAGTACTCTCTGAGATTGATACAGCAGCTCCACCCATCCCTCCCCGCGTCTCCTCTTGGAATCTGAGTACACCCACCCATCCAGACACAGAACTCCACATCCCAGAAACCCCTGTGACGACCGTGAGGAAGTGCCATAGCCCTTGTGTTCTGATAGACAGAAAGTGTAGCAGCCCATCTATTGTCAGGAAGTTCGGGGCCATGCTACAAGAAAACGAAGGAAAAGTTTTAATAGATGGTGTGGTAACATCGTGTGCTGTGCCTGCTAACCCAAAATGTAATATTGGCTGCTGCCACAACCGCTGGTCCTGCGATGCAAGCAAGTTTACTAACAGCAAGCTGTCTACACACGGGACTGTCCAGAAAAGCTTCTCTGAAGTCAACATATTGACTGCTGGAAAAGATTACAGGCCTAGTGTTGGGGACTTAAAAGAGCTACAAATGCCTCCGATTGTCAAAGAATTACCTGTAGATTTGCTCTTGTCCACTCTCGAAATATCATCTTCCATCCCCAAACTCCAGGGCTCCAAAAGAAATATAATGCTGGAACAAAAAACAGCAGAGTTCAACAGAACTTTGTTTCAGGCTGAGATGGGTCGTGGTGTAAAGGAAGACGGTTTTACAGTAGAAGATGGCTGCTCTGTGGGTTACCAGCCAGTCTTTCCAGCAACTTGTGCATCAGATGAGTTTTTAACTCCCAAGGAGACTAAACTTCAGCCACATTTTACTGATGTCATCACCAGCGTCATAGAATCACATCCTGAAGTCACATTACCTCTCTCTACCTCGGATTCCACAATTCACGAGGTCCAACTGAGGAGAACTAAATGTGGTCCTGAAGGTCAAGAGGTCAGAATGAACCTCTCATCTGAACAGCCACAGACTGGACTCAAAGAGGCAACCACCATAACCTCTCAGAGTCCTGCACACCATTCTGAGGTCAAGCACAAAGTTCAAACAGCAAGCAGTCCTTCCAGGAAAACACAAAACAGAGCGGCCACAGAGGTTCTCTTTTCTGAGCCTCTCTTGCCTGCGAGTACCCAGCCAGGTCAGAATGTGGACGGTTCCAGCTCCAAGAATGAGAATCCCAGCGGAGCAAAGCCACAGCCGTCCAGAGTTGGTGCTGAGCACAAACCAAGAGAGATAACACAGCCAAGGCATGTGTCTGTTCCTCCTTCCCAGACGGACTCCTCCAGAGCTGGGACCCGAATGATGAATGACCATCCCTGGAAGCCCCTCACTCTGGCTGCCTACCCACGGCCCGAGGGCTCCAGGTCCAACTACGGGGCAGTGGAAAGGATTCTAAAGAATTATGAGAGTGCAGCCCGGGCTCAACAGAACCAGAGCCAGCAGGACGGGGTGTCTTCAAGTCCTAACATCAGTATCAGGCAGGAGGAGACGGTCACAGAACTGGACATGCTGGACATGGACCCCCTTCCCTTACCTCCCACTCTGAGACACACACAGACTTCACACACCTCACAGATGCACAGCACACACGCGCAGCTCAGCAGCCACAATGCCATGAGTGGGAAAGAGTTGCATCTAACAGTGCAGGTGGGTAGAGTCTGATATGTACAATCTGTAATCACATTTTTACATGCAAGGGCCCACCTCGCCACTCAGCAGGTGTACTCTTCACTCCACAGATGTTAATATTTAGGAGAAATGTCTTGAAACCCAATATGTAAGCCTACATTTTGTTTAGAATAAAATACATTAAGTCAAACTATATTTTCAAGGCCAATCACGCCCGTGGACCTGGATGAACTTGCACATTTCGTTCTGTTTCATTCCATTCTGAAACACTAAGCGCTAGTTGCCCTTGACTGAGGACAGCTCCGGTGGGAATGTTGTTTATTTCTGGTATGTGCTAAGAGACAGAAGCAGGCCAGAGCCTCCATTATAATCTGGGCATCTGGGCCATTCCATTGCTTAAAGGCTCCTAACAAAAGGAACTGGTGGTGTGGCATATACTATAAAGTTTAAACTTGGCAGGAGGTCTATCACCCTCATCAACTTGTCTTTCATCTTTCAGTCCCTCCACGGGGCCTCGTAGTGGAAGTGTTTTTCTGCTCTTTGTGTTGTAATTACAGAAGTATCTGTAAGAAGCCAGCTGACTAAATGCCCTTGGCAGACCACTGAAATGAGAGAGCTGAAGTGATTACGCTGCTTTAAAGTCATGCAAATGTTAAAGAAATTGTGGGAGCGATTATCGAGCCAATTTTATATGACCTCTTGAAACAAACGTAATTAGAGGCACCGCTTTAGTTTAACCTCAAGCCGAAGGGGCACTGTCCAAGATTCTGAAGTTCTGGTAAGTGGCAGCAGAGCTGCAGCACGTGTAAGGTATTTCAGTTCAGAGATGCTTTTCTTTTGACCAAATGGGAAAGGGATCTTCCTGCGTGACCTTTTCCCGTGAGCGTGCTGAATTTGTTTGAAATATGCCTGTTGTTTCCCCTAGGGTCAAGAAGACTACAGATGGAACACGTGACAAAATGTAAAGTATCTGAGTGTGTGAATTAGATCGTTGATAGAGCGGTGTGATAATCCTAAATGGTAATTCATTTGTTTCTCCACAGGAAAACAAAGAGTCGTCCGTCTCCTCTTCCTCCCACCAGAAGAACTTCTCGAGGCCGGCCCGTCCAGCCAACCGACGCCTCCCCTCCCGGTGGGCCAGCCGCTCCCCCTCTTCCTCCTCCTCCACCTCCTCCTCTCCCTGTACCACCCCTCTCGCACCTCCATCCTTCCCACTCCACAAACACACTTCCTCCTTCACCTACTCGCACGCCTTTCACATGGAGACTGTCATCATTTGATCTCCACCTCCACTGTGTGACTGAACCAACAAAAAGCCTTTAGTGAACACTACATTACTGTTGTACATAAATGCCAAACCCAGACTGCTTCTCCACTCCTACAGACTCAGAAGTGCTTTAGTTGTGAGTTTACCAACTCGCTGTAGAATGTATGTGGAACATAACTGACCACGGAAGAAAAGGATCTGAAACAGCTTCACGTATTCAGCAGTATGCTACAAATAACCTGCCAGGCATCATGTGTAGCCTCAGAGGACAGTGAAAATGTCACTTTCCAAGGAACGATCACATCCAAAGCGTCATCCGTTCATGCCAACAGATCATCTAAATGGATTTCCTATGCTCAGGTCTGGATTCTAGCCTTGACTAGTGTAGCCTTGCAGATCAACCAACAACAGACCCTTCACTATCCCCTCTGTTCTGTATACTCTATTTACACCTTAAAAGTGATGCTAGCTCATATTCAAATGATCTAAAAACTTCCAGCCAAAATGAAATCCAGACTGATGTATTTAATATGTACTGTATTTTGTATTTTGTGTGCAACATGTTTTGTGTGCATTTAGCACAAAATCTGACGTTGCATACACAATATGCAGCATCATGTAGGAGTTAAAGGCAGTGGAGCAGAGATTTCCCCCTAGCGTCGCTCTCAGTGTGCTGAATAAAGTAGTGTTGGTTTTCTGCCTTCTTGAATATTACCTGCCTGGACTGTACCTTGCCTGTGACTGAAACATGTTTGCTTTATGATTGGCTTTACATTTTTCATGATTACAGTAACGCAAAAATGTGAATGTGAGTTCCTTTTTTTATAACTTTGTACCAAAGGCTGGTTTCTTTATATGCATTTTCCTGATTTGAAAATGAAATGCATTGTTTGTAATAGCATTTTTTTTTTTTTTTTTTGCTGTACACCCATTGCTAATGTTCTCGAATCAAACTGTGTGTTAGACATCCTTCATGGGAGCCTGCTTTTGTGCATAACATAAATAATGATCATGAAAAAAAAAAATTAAAAAGCCTTTTTTCTACCTTTACTAACTCTGAATGGTCACATATCAGGACATTACTCAGCTTTTTTGGGTCAAAGTGGTGAATCATATCATGATGAAGGTGATGCCTTTGCTGTTCTTTTTGTGTAATAAACATAAGGACTAAATGTTTTCTCTTCTTTTCACATCACATACTCAAGTGTCTACATTTGTATTATATTTGCATTATACTACAGAAGTTGAGCAGCCCCGTAGACAAACGTTTTTAGCCTCATTTAACCTGATGTTATTATTTTCTCCCATAATGTAGTCCATAAACTACAAGCTAAGATGACCATGCCACTTTTCAGTTGCCATGCCCCAGTGCAGGTCTCTTCAGTCCTTATCCTGCAGTAGGAGGAATGATTTGATAAGGTCAAACGCTGCACAGAAATATTTTAGGGACGACATCAAGAGGAGCCCTAGGTGACCGTTCAGCTCAAAGAGATGAAGCACCAGAACCAAACGGCTGTCTGGCTCCTTTAATCTTATTGACTGACATCTTTGGCGACACTGTCATCTCTCCTCTGAGTGATGACTGCAGAGCTATGTGACGGCAGCAGAAGAACCGTCCATTACTCTGACAGAGTGTGTCTTTGTGCTTTGCTGCTGGATGTTTGTGCACAGTGTTTAAGCATTTCTCCATAGATATTAACTTTCTATATGTGATTTTGTTCGACATGAGATGAGCTAAACTCACCATCTCACTTCTAATATATGTCTAGAACGTAAAAATACCTGGATTATTTCATTTTTTATTTTTTTCATTTTTATTGCACCATGGCAAATGATTAGTTTTCTTTTTTTACACACGCACGCACACACACTTATGTGCCCATTCACTTACATAAACATACAAAGGCACATGCACAAAATACCCCCTTGGCCCTGAGAGGGACACCTAACCCCTCACCCTGAAACCTGGCACCTTATGCTGACTGAAATAACAGGTGCGACAATGTTACGGTGCCAGAAATCCTACCCCGTCGCTGATATAAATATAAATATTGTCATCCTTTCTTGATGGGCAGCCTAGCGCTGTACTGGCTGGCTGGCTCACCCTGTTTTCCTGTGTCAAGGTTGGGCAAGGAGTGTAGATTCCCAGTACTGGCCTGTGTTCAAGTCTGGAGGTTTCCAGATGTTGAAACCATTATATAACCAGTACTAAATGTTTTGATTCCAGTGCTGCTTAAAACACAATAACACTGGAAAGAATTTATGGAACAATCTGCATTTTATCATGCAAGCATAGAGCGAGTACAGTTAACAGATGATTGTCATCAAGTGCAGACAACAGCTCCTTCAAAGTCTGATTATGATGCCAATAGTTAGTTCCCATGCTTATTACAATAAATGTATAATATTAGTTTTTCATGTTTTATTTTGTCATTTAAAACCACGCTCCACTGAGAGATGTCTGCATGCATATGTTTCTAGTTTAGTTAAACGCTGCAGGAGGTGATTTTATTATTTAACACAACTTCAGCCAGAGACAAGGAACTAATCAGGCTGCTGTATGCAGCTCGTTTTCAGTGACGATGCAATAAAAATCCATATCCACACAGACACACAACACCCCCCTGGCCATGCACACTATTTGATATGATTTGATTTGATCTGTCTAGACCAAAGCAGGTCCTTTCTGTAGTCTCCCCCCACTCTCGCAGCCTTGAATAAAAGAACTCAGACTATTTTCATTCACGACACTGCACATGAATTCTAATTAGCTGCTCTGACCTTTTGGTTGTTTCAATGCTACATTTTGGCTAGCGGCTTTCTGTTTGTCCACAGCCTTATTTGTTTTTGCTACAAACATTGTGAAGTCTGATTGGCCTGCAAGGAAGCTCTCCGTCATTAGTCTCATGTCCACTTTATAACTAGTTAGGCATATTTGTTCATTTGATATATATCCTTGCAGAATATTTAACAATAAGTTTGAGTGAAGACTATGTTGCAGTTCAATACAAATAATACAGTAAATGTTGCATTTTGTCTATTGATGGTTGTGCTTTTTGAGTTGCCGACACATCCCAGTAGCTGCTACTGAGGAAAAGCATTCATTGGCCCTCTGGTGTCTCCTGGATCCCTGCCCTCCAGCTCCAGACCTTCCCACACTCCTCACAGGAAACCTCCAGGCCCCTGAGAGCCTCTGGCACCTGCCAACCTGCCATTCTCCCTGCCCTGAAATAGACCCTTACTGGCAATCTCTCTCTATGAGTGTGTGCGTGTGTGTGTATGCGCGCGCGCGTGTGTGTTTTCTTATCTTAGTGAGTTGGTATAGAGCCATGCTGACTGCAGCGCATTCCCTGACTTCCTGTGGAGCCCCAGACAGCTGCATATCGATCAGGCCACTGATGCATCACTTCAGAGGCCACATGCAGTAAATGCTGAGACGCACACAGGCATACATGCAACGACATTTGTGCATGCATACAGACAAATGTGTATCTTTCTGTGTGTGTGTGTGTCTCTCTCTATCTCTCCCTCCCATTAGTCAGCTTGTAATTTCAGACAGGCTTCCATTATCAGCTGGAGTCTGCGGCTGCATCACTGATATCCGGGCGGATCATAAAACAGCAGGGCTGACTTTAATCAAAATGACTGAAAGGGCCGAGCAGAGGATGAATGAGAATGGACAGGCACAGTGAGATAATGGTTTGGGAATGAAAGTTTCTAAAAAAAAAAAAAAGTATAAACACTCTAGACAGGATGCCAATCCATCACACACTTCACACAGATAAAGTCAGAGTACCATGTATGCAAATTTCACTAAGCCGCCATGTCCTCCAGGTGCTGTACTTCACAGAGTGATATTTAGAGACAGGTTTGCAGGCAGGCTGACCTGGCTGAATGTACTGTACACAGCAAGAAGGAGAGTCAGCGTGTCTGGAATGCCTGCCTGGGAAGAGTCTCACCCACCTTTTTAAATTCCTTCCCCACTTTTAAATAGACTGTAGAGGTGGGGACTTTTAAACTTAGTTTAGTCTATTGCAGCTTTGGATGCCATGCACTGTGTCCTCATCGATAACCTTTTATGTTTGCAGTACAGTCAAGGGGATAGTTGATTCCACAAAGCAATATGTTTAGGGAGATATACCACTGTGTCTTAAAATATTAAATACTTTGTACATGTGCAATAGTTTGTACAGATGTTAGATTACGATACACAATCACTTTTGCAAGTCTTAAATTTGTTTGACTTTTGATTCACCATGTTTGTGGTATCCTCAGCGATCCAGCTGAAACAGAAAGGTATTTTTGGTTCCTTACTTTGTTTACACAGACATGTTCAGGGCTGTGAATAATGGCAGAGGATGTGCGGATAGAAGTGAAAGATTTATGCTCCCAGTAGCCATAGATCAGACCACAGGACAGGAAGTGTCTCAGCCTCCCTCTGTCTTGGCACATTTTCCCTCCTCTTCCTGCACATCTTTTGGTCTTTATATCATCCTCTTGTTTTTGTTTGTCTATGCTTGTTTGCTTCTGTCTGAATGCCCTCATTTCTAAGTTTCACCCACAGAACATCACATTTCTGTCCTGTCTGACCTCTCACTTCTCTCTGTGCATGCAGATAAAATTGAGCAGTATTTACACTGATGCCTTTTTCAGACTCAAAGTTATTTGAACAACTCCTGTTACATTATTAACACACCTCCAAGTCTGTAGTAGTTTGTTTTTGCACAGTGCTATGATCCCTGAACAATTCACACTTTTTACTGCCTGTCAAAAGGTGGTAGTCTCTCTTGGTATGATATTACATATTTCTAGGAGGAGCTTGAGCGAGACCATTGCTCAAAGAAGGACTGCATCTTCTGATGATTTTCTTTGATGGAAAAAGCACAGAGCCGGGGCACAACCTGCTCTTAAATCAGCAGTAAATGTAATCTCAGTCTTGTCTTAACCCAAAACCTATCCTCAGTGTTTATTTCAAACACCTTATTTAATAATTTTTGATATTAGATTCATCACTGACACTTCAAAATGTATACAGCATTTGGTTGTTTGGCTGGGCCACACAGAGAATCTCTGAGCAGGCTTTTGTTTGAAAGATGTTGACTCAGTGTTGGACTTGGAAGTGGTCACGGCAATAGTACCTTTATGACTCAGCTCACTGGTGCCAAGAAAATATGTTTGAGGGCTTGAATAAAACAGAGCCTGCTATTTTGCTGATCTATCTTGACATGGACCCAGTACAACAATGAAAACTCCATTTGACAATCGGCCATGTTAATATAACTGTCGCGTGCCTGTGCCAACACTCTACTAGAACCATGGGCTGTGTAATAACTCGTAGGTGTTATTGAGAGGCCTCTGTCAATACTACTGAATAAGGACATGTATGTAGAGCCAGTTCCTTCAGTATCCTGTGTTTACAGAGTTTGGACAGATAAAGAGCAGACCACTCTGTGCACTGCACGGCTATTACAGTTCATGTGGAGCAATAAATTATAGCTTGTAGAGTGTTGTGTAAAATAAATGTGGCACAATATGATGATTTCACAACAATGTATATATTTGACTGTTTGTAAGAGGTGAGAGTGTACAAATGAAACGCAAACCATAGCCGCTGCGTGACAGTGTTATTTCGCCCCCGTGCGGAGACGTTGACAAACTACATCTTTGTGTTGCCATTATCTACTTCCGAAGAGCTCTAGTTTCCAGGGGGATGAATTTCAGAGTAACACCACACGGTCACTATTATTAAGCAAGGTTAGTGCTCGCATATTGTTGATTAAAGGTCCGTAGTAATAATAGTAATGTGTTAAAACTGTTAACGTTATGCAGAGATGTTAGTGAGACACTTGAACGTTGTTTGACATTCAGTGTCCAAATGACAAGATTCAGTGGTTTGCTGCAAAACGGTAGAGTTTGTAAAGTCGTTCAAACCCGTTTGAATAGTTTGTATGACTGGTTTGCTTTCGTACTGCAGTACATTCAACCAGAAACGTGCCATGACATTAATGCTGGATGTTTTTCAATTTAAAATAAAGGTGTAGTCGTACAGTAAGGTGTGCCAGCTAACTAGCTAAAGACCATCCTGTTTGGTGACTTTAGCAGCCTTTTATAGTGTCAATAAAACATCTTTAAATGAGTGATATGCTTTTCCATAGTTGCTGTTTAAAAACCACACCTCTTGTGGGTTTGTGCATCGTGACTAAAAGCCCCTAACACCAGCACAGGTGTTTTTAATCCGGCTAACTAGACCTGGAGCCAGGTTGAAGCTATGCTGACGTACAGTATGGGCATTACATGATGTCACAAACTGTATTTAGAGGTCTAATCAGGCAACAAGTGAAAACAGCTGTGCGTGTAAAAAGAGCTCCCACATTGAAACAGTAGCAAAGCCAGTTTCTTATATACTTATACTATATACATAATACATGTTTACATGGCACAGTGGGGAAAACACAGTTATAAATAATGAAATTTACAGCTGCTTCGGTTTCAGGATGTTGGCATCGTGCATACCGGCTCACTGTCATGTTGTCATGGTTTCATGGCACACTTGAACAGAACACAGACCTCATTAATTATTAGAAACACCTGAAAATGTGTGTAGTGAAAAAAAGGCCTGTCACAGTCCCAGTTGTGTCAAAGGTAATTTGATTCTGATGATTTTCATTGTATACAGTTCTCTCTCTCATGTAACATGTTGTCTTGGCAGTCCTAAAACTTTGTGCCTTGTTGTATTTACTTACCTAGTCTGAAGTAGCTTCTTCCAGTGAAGATAAAAGTGAATGTTTTCTCCATCAGTGCTGCTGCAGGATGGTACTGTGTGCAGTGAGGCGACGACTCCTGCGGTGCAGCAGCAGCTGTGGAGCCTGGGCGAGGTAAGGGAGTCTATACAGCGTTGTTTATCACCCTGCAGGTGACAGTAAATAAAGTCATAAATAAAGGAACATCAAGTCTGCCGAGTCGAACCCACATTATTTGTTCACAAATCACAAACATATACAGGCCTTTGAAATATTCATCAAAATGTATTTCTGAGGAGCTGAGAGTTGGTGACATGCTAATCTATAAATGTAATAACATCTCTGAGTGTGACTGCAATGAGTCACAGTTGGAGATGATTTATTTTTTATATGTTACAAGTTTGGTTTGTTTGTGTGGCTGTGGACCATAACTCCTTCAGGCTGATTTACAGAGGCAAGGGAGTGTGTCAGAAGCATTAGTCTCCCGCTGTTTGTGATAGCAAGCATTAACTTTCAGTCTGAGCAACATCAGTCTCATTTCCATAAGGCAGTTTTGCATACAATTTGTTTTTACTGCAATTCCTCATATGTATATCCAATTTTTTCACATAAAGAACAGCAGTATATGAAGATATGCTGTCAAGACCAACTTGTTAAATCTACTGCTTATGTACCTTAACTGATGAATCACAGTTTCATTTTAAACAGTTCCTGTTCTCATTTACTGAATAGTTAAATTAATACTTTTACTTACTTTTCTTGTCTTGTTTTGTCTGTTTGTGTGGTAAGAACTGTTTGTGTATTCCCATCACCTTACATGATCTAATTATAACTGGTGCCCATTTGTAATTAGTAAACTCCCCCTAGTGGTTAAATCACAATTTACACACAAGTGGCTCCTACACTGTCTAATCTCATTCTATAAGTGCAGGATTTGACATTTGAAAATATATAAATAAATACTTAAATATATATAAATGTTGTTCCTCCAAGGATGCTGCAGAGACAGAGCAGTGGCTGCGTGTACTCCAGCACCCATGGCTTCAATCCGGAGGAGATTAGAGAGAAGCTGCAGGCCTTTCCTGGAGGCTCCATTGATCTGCTGAAACAGGAGTCTGGCATCGCTGTGCTGACCATCAACAACCCTTCCCGCATGAACGCTTTCTCTGGTAAGGTGTCTGTACACTTCAGTGCAGCCTTGGTGTTCCTGCGATGCAATTCATTCACTGACTTTTACTCTTGTAAACAAATTACTTTGCAGCTCAGTTTATTGTTTTGAGTTTTTCCCTTCTCAGGCAGTATGATGGTGGATCTAGAGGAGAGGGTAAGCCAGCTGGAGAGCTGGACAGACTGTAAAGGCCTGATTGTTCAGGGTGCTGCTGGAACTTTTTGCTCAGGATCGGACCTCAACGCCGTCAGGGCGATATCTAACCCACAGGTAGAAAAACAGAGGAATTCTTTACAGTATCTTTTTGCTGTGGCTGTCTGCTTGTATCTGCTTGTCACTGCCTCAATGACTCTTGGGTGTAAACCTGCCTAAAGATCTCTAAATGTTTCTGTTACCATGCAGGACGGGATGAAGATGTGCATGTTCATGCAGAATGCTCTCACAAGACTGCTCAGGTAAGGGCTCTCATTTTCCTCTCCACTCCTCCAGTGAATATCAGTGCAGACTAAAACAGCAGCAACCAGTCTGATGTTAAAAAGTTTAACTGTTGTGTAATGTGGACTACAGTATGCTGACAGAATATTTTACTCAGTGCAGGCTGCCTCTGATCTCTGTTGCTCTGGTGGAGGGGAGAGCGCTGGGAGGTGGTGCAGAGCTCACCACTGCCTGCGATTTCAGGTGATGTTTTTATACATGCAGATCTCTTTAACACCGTTACCTTTCATCCAAAGGTTTGCCAATAATCTCATTTGTGTGTCATCATCTCTCTCATAGGTTAATGGCATCTGGCAGTGTGATCCAGTTTGTCCATAAACACATGGGCCTGGTACCAGGCTGGGGTGGAGCAGCGCGACTTGTCCGAATTGTTGGAAGCCAGAATGCCCTGAAGCTGCTTGGTGGTGCTGTAAAAGTGGACCCCGGTCTTGGCCTTCAGATTGGACTGGCAGATGGAGTCCTGGAGGTCCCCCAGGCTGAGGAGGGTGCAGACACTCTGCTACAGCAAGCTGAAAACTGGCTCAGTCACTATACAAAAGGACCTGCCCCAGTGATCCAAGCTGTAAAGAAGGTAGTTTTGTCAGGGAGAGAGCTCCCTCTGTCAGAGGCTCTGAGGACCGAGAAGGATGTATTTGGGACAGTGTGGGGTGGTCCGGCTAACCTGCAGGCTCTTGCCAGCAAGTCCAAACACAAATGAGTGTTCACTTTTCCTGAGAACTTCTCAGATTAGACATTTCAGAAAGCCCTGTCCGGGCCAGGAGGAGAGCTGTTTCAGACTGATGGACAGACTTCATTTCATTTTCTCACATACTTAAAATACTTTTTGTTTGCTAGGACAACAAACTTCAATAACTAAATTTCAATAACTCAGATGATTCGTTGCCTCTAATACAGTGATGGTATGCTCACATCGCTCATTAACACATACTTTAATATGATGCATTTTGTTTTTTATGTCTCTGTGATGTACAGTTTGTTATCACAAGAGTAGGAGCTGAGATGCAAATACATAAACAGGTGAGTGCTGCTTGTGTTTGTATATTGATAACTCTGTTAGTTAGGATGGAGGATGGAATGAGGGTGGTGTTTTCTGGGATGAAAACTGAATTAAAAGCATAAATAAAAACTCTCCTGTTACTTTGAGGTCATATTTTAGTGGCTGAAGTCTGCAGCCTCCTGTTTACAACGGAACATTTATCAACCGTGGTGCAGTGTCAGTTGACCTGAGAAATGATCTTGTGCCACTAATACTCTGTAGACTGATACTATGTATAAAGACTTGTTTTGTTTAGATGTATCCTCTTAATTAAAGCATATCTGTAATGAAACACTAAACATTAAATCAGTATGGGTGAAAACAAGGACATCATTCTCCATCTTCTAAATCCCTTCTGTGCCCATCAGTTGAACAAATTAACACTGTCTCTCCTCCAGTTCCCCTGAAAATGGGATTATGGTAATGACTAGATGATGCCAGGCGCATGCTAACTGGAGCAGACAGCAGCATACAGACAAGATACTGATGAGATATAACTTGCATGACCCATCAGCATCTGTCTGCAGGAATGAGAGTAGTGCTGCTTGCACATCCTTCCACTTTACCTCAGTTTTGTAGGTTAGTGCAGTGGATCCTTCATTGTGGCCTTGATAATCCACATTCTCTCTATTTCTATTCTATCGGGAGTGTCTCAGCTGTAGGTAAGAACATTGTTTGGCTGATAGTCAGTACTTTGCACAATTGCTTTCATTGGCACCAATTTGTAGCTCATTTTTCATTGCACATTTAAATTATTAATCCATTCAGCAAATAAGGTGTTACAAAAGCACAGACATGCAGGGACTGAAATGGCAAAAACGGGACAGGTTGCTCGAGGATGCCAGGCCTTTATCCCCAGTTCCTCTTTCCAGAGGTCACACTTCCTGGCCAACACCCAGCTAGAGTGTTGATAGCTGCTGTGGTCAGAATACCAAACACCTACAAGGTGAGTGAGGGAATGACTAGAGCGGGCCTCATTGTGATGTCCAATGAATGTTGTTGTTTATATAGACTGTGGACATTATGGATATGTAAATGTCACCTCTCTGTACTATATTTATAGCTACTTAGGGAAACCACAATGGCAATTCTGCAACAAGCATTCTGAAAGATAGATATTCACTACTACAGTCCTCATCCAGAGCAAAGAAAGTCATTGAACTTTTCCCCCTTAGAAAAATCTCTACAGGTGGTAGTGTGGAGACAAAAAAAGCAGCTGAAACTTACAATGGGCTCATTGATTGTCCTACTTATGTAACACTCAAGACAGTTCAAACCTTACCACACAATCAATTCTGAAGGCAAAAATATAATAAGAGAGAAGCGCACAAAAATATCTTTTTAGGATGATGAAATGACACAATTTATTCTTAAATTACAAACCATGTAACAAAAAAAAAGGTTGCCAAGCAAAAACTGTTACACAAACTTAATTCTTCAGAATGGAAAGTCTAAGACTGAGCTGATGGTGTAAGCATGTAAGAAATATAAAAATAACATAACTTGAAATCTCTGCAGCATGGCCAATCGCAATGGCATGTTCTTGTTCTCAGACGTCATACAGAAGAGGATTTACAACCATAAGAAACACAAAAAACAAAAACAAATTAAAAACATGTACTCAAAAGTCAATCCAAAAATTTTCAATTCTCAACATTCTGCCAACCAGTAGTGTTTAAATAACTCTCTCTTCAAACATGCACAAATCACAAAACTTTTGAAACACACCAATTCAGAATACTTTAGTCAGGGACGATAAGAATACTAATGGTGCTACAGAGGCCTCGACAGCTTTAAAAAAGGAAAAACACTGATACTTCACATTAAAATGCCAATTATTTAAAGCTGGGAAAGGTTAAAATAAATTTGATATATACTTCTATTACAAACAATCATTTATAACAGTAGTTGTAATCTCTACAGATCGTAGAATTTCAGAAAGCTGCAACTTAATGGAAATCAAAAGACAAACCGTGAGGCAGGTAGCCAGATAATCTTGTGGGCTTTTGAGTTACATTATTATGTTATGGCGCATTAAGTGTGAAATTTAGACACCCACATGGCTTTAGAGCATCAGTAAGTACTTCTGTTTCCTTTCTTTATCTGGATATACAAGCTGAAGATTTTCGTCAAACCACAATCTGCTATGAAATGACACACTGCTAAAAGTTTAGGTCAGCATCAGGAAGGAAATGCTTCATAATCAGTTAAATCCGAAGTGAGAAAATCATTCAAGTCGGGTGGAGGCTTAGAACAAGTTAAAAAGGATTCAATTCTTTGCAAGAGTAGTCAGATTACTTGAGCTCTAACAGCCCATTTCTGCGTGCTATGTTAGCTGAGAGAGTTAAAGTGTAGATGATTAGAATGCAGCCGTTCATGATAATGATAAAGACACAGTTCCATTTCCAGGAGAAATATCCCCATTTATGCTTTTTCCCCCTCTCGGACATCACAGATCTCGGTGAGACTGCCAAAAACCTTCTGAGTATTCAGGATCAGCAGGTTTGTGAGTCACATTTAACTTTTAAGTTCCACTTTTCTGGAGTTTAAAAAGAACAGACTCAATATGCCTGTGACCAAATGGCAACAAGTGGGCAGACTGATGGCAGCAAAGTCTGATACACCTACCTCACATGATGTGACGAATAGACAAATCGGAGTTTTCATGGCTCACAACAACGTGCTGTATCCATCTGGCTGTTACCGAGCTGTACCTTCTGTCTCAGTACTAGAACGCTCAGTGCTACAACACAAAACCCAACACTAATTCTACTGGCTGGGTTAATATTGTATGAGACAAACAAATCGCACAGATACATCCAGATCACTGTGAGCCAAAAAGAGGCACCAAATTTGATTGCTAAAATTTAGCTGTTTACCTAAAAACATGGAGAATGTTATGGTTGATTTCTCTGGCATCAAGCAGTCCACCCACAACCGATCCGTGACAGAGTGAACGACAGCATACAGTGAGGAATAAATTAATGAAATGGAACATAGCCATTTGGTGGTGATGGGATCAATGATGACTTTACACTTCAGTCACTGTACACTGGCCATCGGGCATTCTGGACCTTCCACTGCTACTGGACGAAGAAGGGGAGGAGGCGGACTCTGCGCCAGGAGGGGCTCTGTCCTCTGGATTCAGTCTTTGCCTCCTTGGCCTACCCTCCCAAGGCTCCACACGCTCTCCATTTCCCCCCTCCTCTTCTTCATCCTCCTCTTCCTCATCATCGCTCCAGTCTCCAGAGCCAGACTCGTCCACAGAGGTGTGAGGGTCAGAGGATCTGGAGGGTGAGGCCTCCTCTTCCTCTTCTTCTTCCTCTCCTTCCCCAGCCTCAGACCGCTCGTGAGAAGGTGTGGGCCTGGGGCTGATTTGAAGCTGGGAGAGAGCATCCTCCAGAGTAGGGCTGGTGGAGCTGCTGGGCTGTCCACCAAGGGAAGTGGGAGGTCTGGCAGTGGCTGGAGGGGCTGTAAGAGTAGAGGGGATACTTGTAACCTGCTGCTGTACACCTGCAACTGTGGTATCAGCCCCATCAGCAGAGTTTTCTCGACCCGCTGCCCCAATGGCCCCAGTAACACCCTCAGTGTCCAAACGCAGTCCTGCCACTCCCTTCTTGGGGATATCCAAAACGTCTCTCTTCATCTTGCGTCTACGACCGTGCTCATTGCGCCGGTACTGCACCATGTTCTCCAAGTCGGCTACGTACAAAAAACCAGCAATCAGCATTTCAGCTGTTTTCTTTCCCTTGGAGAAAGCGTCCTCCAGCTCGCGGCTGGTTCGCTCATCATACTGCCACCAACCGTTACGGCCCTCGTAATACCAGGCGTGATCAGTTGCTGCCCCACCCCGACCTCCGGCTGATGCTTTCAGCTCCTCCGGAGAGAGAAGCGTAGGCCTTTCCAGGAAGTCATCCGGTACTTCCTGTCTGCAGAGAGCGCAGCGTTTGCTCTGCCAGGATGCTCCCTTCACACACAGGAAGCAGAAGACGTGATGGCATGGCAGTTGGACTGGGTGGACGCAGCTCTGCAGACAGATGGCACACTCCGGCACAGGCAGGGCTGGGGAAGAGTTGCTGGAGCCAGAGCATGATGATTCTGCACTGTTTCCACTTCCACCACCGCTGCTGCCTTTCTTACTGGATGGAAGCGAGCTAACAGAGTGGTCTACCTCCCCACAACTAGCCATCCTTAGGAAGTACTGAGGAAAGGGAACAACAGTAACTAAAGGTTATAATGTGCATGATAGGATTATTAGTTTTTTTTTTTAATCAGCACTATTAATTTACATAAAGAGAAACCAGTATTCATGATTCATATTATTGTGACTGTTGCTTTAAGGTGCACATATGACCAAATATTATCATGACATATATAATGTGCAAGAAAATACTTTTATTTTACTGCTGGTATCATGATCACTTTTAGTACTCAACTCACTAAATAACAAACAGTCCCAAGTCAACCCAAGAATTATAAATATCAAATGATACTATAATGTATATGCCACCTGCAACCTGAAACAAGGCTGACTGATATGATATTTGATACTTACTGGAAGTACCCTTAATGCTGCTGTATCATTAGGAGAGCTGATGGACCTTCAAACTTGCCACTGCCAAAAGATAAAAAGCAGTCAGTGAAAATCTGTTTGTTTTCAGTCTAATCCTAAAAGTAAGTGCAACTGTGATCTTCCATGTAAACTTTAGTCAAACAGTCAACATGCAAACATTATTTAACCACCAAACTTGAACGACACTTTCCACTTTAAGCCTGATGTTAAAGCGGATCGGCTCAAAGTTAGCGTTAATTCACTTAGTTATGACTGAAATGTAACCTGAGGGTTTACATAAGTGTGAGGAACAAAGAGCTGCTCTGTCGACTGTCTGACTACAAGCAGTGAACCGTGTCAGCTAACTGTTCAGCTAAGTTTGTGTCAACCTAGCTGGCCTTGTGACAGGGCTACTAATAGGCACAGCTAACGTTACTCGACTCAAATCAACAGCTAACGATCCAACAATCACATTAATGCTGACAGTCTGTAAGCAAACGAGTCCAGCTCACGTTAGACACATAGCGGACACTGAAAAGCGAGTGTGTCCTCACCGTTACCGGAGTACAAAGTCAAACAACACAAAGGGGTTAGTCGACTGGTCATAACAATAAGACCTGTTGTAGCTAACGCTGGCTAGGCTGATGGTAGCACTTGACTCCAGCAAATAGACGGAGTTCATCTGACGGCGCTAGCTTATTTTAGCAGGGCGACATAAACAGCGAGGAGAAACGACAGAGACAATGCAACGACTGCGTACATACCGGACCGCTGGATTCTGCTGTGTTGGCCTGATAAACAATTACGAGTCGTACAGCGGTGCTGATTTCAAATGCTAATTTAAGCGACTTCCAGTGTTAACTGGCTTTGTTTTCCTCCGAAAAAAGAGGCTGAAATAAAGACGACGACGTAACAGTACGCGCTGACGCAATTTGACGTAATATCGCACGACCATTATCCTCCACGCATGACAGTTTACAGTCTTCCTGTTCGCTCGTGGCTAGAGGACGTTGGTGTCACAGAGGAGAGGGGCTCTTCAGGTACTTCACCTTTCGTTAAAATAATAAAAGAAACCACAGAAACAAAATGTTCTCCCGCGCAGTGAGACCTACCGTCAGCCTGGTTCGGAGCCTGTCCACCTCGACGCAGAACAACGCCAAGGTGGCTGTGCTAGGAGCGTCAGGCGGTATAGGCCAGCCGCTATCTCTGCTCCTGAAGAATAGCCCCCTGGTGAGTCACCTCTCCCTCTATGATATTGCCCACACACCCGGAGTGGCTGCAGACCTGAGCCACATCGAGACCAGGGCCCAGGTGTCCGGCCACATGGGCCCCGACCAGCTCGATGCTGCTCTGCAGGGCTGCGACGTCGTGGTGATCCCCGCCGGTGTACCCAGGAAACCAGGCATGACTCGTGATGACCTCTTCAACACCAACGCCACCATCGTAGCCACCTTGGCCGATGCCTGTGCCCGCAATTGCCCCGAGGCTATGATCTGCATCATTGCCAACCCTGTCAACTCCACCATCCCGATTACATCAGAGGTCATGAAGAAGCATGGAGTGTACAACCCCAACAGAGTGTTTGGTGTCACAACCCTGGACATTGTCAGAGCAAACGCCTTCGTCGCAGAGCTTAAAGGCCTTGACCCAGCTCGCGTCAATGTCCCGGTCATTGGAGGTCATGCGGGGAAGACCATCATTCCCCTCATTTCCCAGTGCACACCTAAAGTAGAGTTCCCTGCTGACCAGCTGTCCGCCCTGACCGTCAGGATCCAGGACGCTGGCACAGAGGTGGTGAAGGCCAAGGCTGGAGCCGGATCTGCCACCCTCTCCATGGCCTATGCTGGTGCTCGCTTCACCTTCTCCCTCCTGGATGCCATGAACGGGAAGGAGGGCGTGGTGGAGTGCTCCTATGTCAGGTCTGAGGAGACAGAGTGCAAGTACTTCTCCACACCTATTCTCCTGGGGAAGAACGGCATTGAGAAGAACCTTGGGCTGGGCAAGCTGTCCGCCTTCGAGGAGAAGCTGGTGGCCGAAGCCATGGATGAGCTGAAGGGGTCTATCAAGAAGGGCGAGGATTTTGTGGCTAAAATGAAGTGAACGGGAGGCATTTAGTTTAAGACCTGTGATTGATTTATTTGTTCTGTCTTAACTTGAAAGGCATCCGGTAAATCTCAAGATCTGTCAGTGTTTCCTCTTTTGTTTTTGGTTAAGCAGCAGAGTACTCTCATTTCACAAATCCTCATTCCTGTGTATGCTCACTTTTTCAAACATGGCTTTATCTCGCGGCTATGATTTGTGTACATACTGTACCGACTTATCTATATTTTGCAAATGTTAAATTTAAAAGAGTCTCTTATATTTTCATGTACAGTCTGTATTAGTGGGATTTTTCTCTGCTGAATGAATGAGGGGGAAATACTGTCATCATGTCTGTTGATGCAAATAGATGTTACTGATGAGCAAAAATACTCACTCCACCAATAAACAGATTAGCTTTGAACACATGATTCTTTATTTCTTGGCTTTGTGATACAAAAATAATTTGGCTTCACAGTGTACATCTGAAATGAACCAAATGCTGACACGTGTGAAATGAATCAGGGTTATGGTTCATTAACAAACTTTATAGGCACTGAAAAAGTGTAGATACGAGTTGTTCAAATGCATACAACTTGATATTAGAGAAGTGATTCAAATTAAATTAAATCTTGCTCCGCTACATGATGGTTAAAGTTTATAGAAAAAAGCCTATTGTTCCTGTGAGAACCAAACTAATCATAAAGAATAAGGACTGCAGGTAGTCTGACAACTTGAAACTGCATTTTTGATGATTCGCAATATGCGTTGAACACTTTAATAGGTATATCAGAATAGTTGTAGAAAAAAATCTTTAGACCTTCCTTGCTGCCATGCTACTTAAAATACTTGAATATTATCTGACTTTCAAGACACTAAGATGTCAGTGTTCAGGTATTGCAGTATGTCACGCCTTACTATTGCTACAATACACCCAAATCAGTGCAAGGCAACCTTTGTCTGGACAGCTGATAGCTGCATATCACCGTCTGAGAAGGTTTATAGCATGTGGCTTGCATAAGATGACAGTCAGATGAAGAACAGATAACAGACACAGGTACAAACCCATTATAGTTTTATTTGACATACAGGTGCTTTTGGATCCTAGTCAAGGAGCTTTACTGAGAGCACAGATTCATTTACACAAAAAGAAAAACCAATAGTAGATTAGATTTATCACATATTTGGATAAAACTAGCTTTTGTCCAAGACATACAGAACACGTGTTAATGGTTTTCAGTCTTTGACCATACTCGGGCTCTCCTACATCTGTCACTTGCAGTGATTATGAAGATGTCACAAGATGGCAATAGCAAACTCACTTTTATTTTTTTTCTTTACAAATTCTGCACCAAATAAAATAAAGTAAAGAGATCTAAACAACAGGAACAACAATAATAAACAATTGTTCTACATAATGTTGCAAAATCTACATTCAAAAACCAAGACGCGCAATGTTGTACCAGGGCCCCATTAAATAACCATATCAACAAGCACATAGTATAACGTCTTTGTCTCTCTGTCCGTCTGTCTGTCAGCCGGTCCTCCACACAGTCACAGACATGTCTCACTTTGTTCTTCAGTCCCAACAGCAGTCTCGGCAGTGTCTCCTGCACTTTTCAACAGAGACACTCTCTCAGTGGTGGAAGTGAAGGAGTAGAGGCTACAGGGTAGAAAAAAAGACTTTTTAAAGTCCATAGTGGCCCAAGCCTTGTGGCTGAATGTGCCCCATCCCGCTTGTGCATAAACATTATATTCAAATCATACAGGTAGCAGCAACACCCCTGCAGAGAGGGGTCGAGGGGGGTGAACAGTGGGTGAGGGTGGGTATGTGTTGGAGAAGGAAGAATGGGAGGATAACAGGAGGAGGAGGAGGATGCGGAGGCGCTAGACTTTGTCTGTCCAGAGCACTACTGTACAAGGCCATCTCCAGTAGAGACTGGGTCTGTGTCGTGGCCTCTGCGATGCCTGTGCTCCGTTTTGTTCCTGTTATCAGAGTCTTCACGTTCACCTGTGTCTCTCTCCCTCTCTCTCTTCCTCTCCCGTCGCCCCTCTTGGTTCTCCTTATCTTTCCGGTTGTTGCGATTCCTCCGTTCTCTTCGATCGCCCTTCCTCCGTCCTCCTGGAAGATGAGGAAAAATGAAATGAAGATTAGAGGAGAGGATGAAGTTCTCTTTCTTCTTCTTCTTCTTCTTCCCAACAATGTCAGGAAGTAGTATTCAGTTAAGAAATGTTATACTTTGCATCAAGCTTCATGAACCAGTCATTGGCAATAACATCCTTACTTCTCAGGCTTCCTCTGTGTTTAAAAATATCAATATTTTTAGATTTTGTTTGGAGCATATTTAATACAGCCATACAATATGTCTGAAATGCTGATCTACATGTCAAACAGTACCAATTCCAACTAAGTCAGTGTGGTAACATATAATCTGTGATTTACAGGACTCATAATCCTTGTGTTGGCCTGTAAATAATGACAACCACCAGACATGAAACAATCCCTTGAAGTAAAAGACTTGTTGAGGGCATGTGAACACACTACAAATACACGTCAGTGTGCAGTGTTCCTTTAAAGTGTGACACACTCTGTATTCACCCCTAGATGGCAGTGTTTAATCACACATCAGCCCCGCTCCCTGCGATGAGCAGACCATTGTCCAAAATAGAAAACCTTTAAATAAACCCCCAATTTATCTGTGCTTGCAACACCATCTCATAAACAAAACCAAGAGTTTTGGAATGCTGAAGGTTTATCTCTGCTCGGACTACAGTTATTAATGATAATAACAAGATCCAAACCCCAGGGAGGTTGGAGACAGGACCTGCAAGTGAAAGCAGAGGAGGCCCTTTCCTGTTGTTGTACTGCTGCTGTTCATGTGTGATTGGAACGGAGCAGCACGGCCTGCTTGGCTGGTTGGCCGGACAGTCGGGGATTGTGAAACTGCTGAAGTAGGCAGTAGGCACAGACACAGGGAGAGAGAGAGAGAGAGAGAGAGAGAGAGAGACCTCTGTCTCCCTCCTGTCAGCTTCATGTTCGATCCCCTACGCTCTTCCTCCCTCTCTGTCTGTTCGTTAATCAACCCAGGGCTCTGGTTGGACCAAGGGTCATGTCTGACCCACACATTCTGGGATAGTGATACCAAGCTCTACCTGCCGGCTGCATTTAATCATCTTCTAGAAGTAACGAGAGAACAGTAGATGGACGTAAGTGCATATGAGTGCATATGTGAAAGCACAATATTCACATAGTTTAATTACAAGACTGTGAGTAAAAAAACAAATCAAAGATGGTGAAGATAGGAGGGTGCATGGATGGATGGACAGATGGAGTTATCTGGTACACTGACTCATTCGGGGTCTGCCCCCTGTCCTCTATAAACACAGGAAGTCCCCTTCGCTCTCATTGTTTTCTCTGCCCTGACACCATTTACAACTATTTACAAGTTCAGTGGATTAGTCATACTGTAGCCCCCGTGCTTTTGTTGAGCCAGAGGAGAAACCTAATCTATGCCAGTGTTGAGATGATTAGGAGAGTGTTTATCGAACCAACCTGCGTTTGGTTAGTTGGAACAGTTTCTGTTGGATTTTTGTAAACTGTGTGTTGACATGTGTGTAATGGTCCCCAAATGAGACACCCTTTGGAGGTTTTGGAACATTTTCAACAGACATTTAGCACGTTCCCAAAAGCCAAGTTTAAATGAATAATGTCATCAAGAGTTTGAGACTGGCAGTGACTGAATAATTGGCTTTGGGGACAACACGTGAAAAGCTTCCAGTTGTTTTATGAACAGGAGCCAGTACCTGCAGTAACATAGCTCAATTTAAATGCAAAGGTTTGAGAAAAGCATCCAAATTTGTCTTAATTAAAAGTGGAGTTGCTCTTAAGAGAGCTTTTCCATCACCAGCTAATCCTGTTTCGGCCAAGACTTGTACGATAAGGATTATACAAAATAGATTTTTCTTACTAAATAAGAGTTCCAGCTGGTGATGTTGTTATTAGTGTTTCACAGAATCCATTTGTCCTGAACTGAAATTTATCAGATGTTTTATTAGTATACACACAGTTTATTTTGCATTTAAAACTATTACTACACATTGAATCATTTTCATTTTTGGCAGGTACTGGGATCGTTTTGTAAGTATGCAGTTCCGGACATTTGTTGAGTCTGCACGCAATATGGGATGTTATCATTGTAAGTGTTGAAGAAACACTGTTGTGGTGAAACACTGCAAAAAGTAAATAATGCAACATTCCTGAGAGGAATAGGTAGAAGAGATTAGCTTAGCTGAGCATGAAGACTTAAAGCAGGGGGAAACTGGTAGCCTGGCTCCATCCAGAGTTTGACAATGCACCTACCAACACACGTTATTACATAACTATTTCTTGTCAACCAGCAGACGGGTGCAGTGACTTCCTGATGTCTTCACTGGTTTCCCAGAAATAGTTAGAGCAAGTAAGTCCTTATGAATCCATCCAAACATGTCGCTTTTACATTTCTGTTTGTGTTCGGATGAAACAACTGATATGCGATGTTTTAGTGAGCTTTAGAAGTGCTGTTAGGCAGATCTTTAAACCCTGGACACAGCCGGGCTAGCTGATTACCCATTTCAATATTTTGTGCTACGCTAAGCTAAAAAATCTCCTGGCTCTGGCATCAGTTTTTTTTTTCCTCTCATTCTGACTGAACTATTAAAAATACATTTCCAAGAATGTTAAACGATTCCTTTAAAATAGTTTCAGTTGATGTAACTGCCACAACTGTGGAGCACTTGAAACATTTATTTAACACCCAGCCCTGAAGCACTGTCTATTTTGTTGTCTAGCAATAGCTCATAAAAGTAAAACAACAAACCAAACAACACAAAGACCCTAATCCCGATGTTATATAAGTGAGCACTTGTAAATCTTTGCGGTCACTGTAACCTGTCACTCATATATCAACACACACACACACACACACACACACACACACACTTTACACAGCATTCTCCACTTGAGATTTTATCATTGGCTCTAGGACTGGATACACCGTAAAAGATTTATTATGACCAATACCTTTTGAATATCGACATTCAGTTCAAATGATCATGAATCTGGATTCAATCAAAGCCTCGTCTGTAACTTGTCTTAGGTTCCCAGCATAATTATTGCCACATTCAATAAACAGATGTACAAATATTTGTCAACCGTACAAGTTAAGAACATTTGCTATCATCTCTAACTAATAAAGGAGTATGTGGAGATGTGATCCTCTTCATCCTGTGTTATTCCCCTGAAATCCCTGACTGAACAGTGTACACGCACATGTGGACCTGCTTAATTGTCTGTGGCTGTAATGTAACTTCTAGAAATCTGTTGCAGCACATTCACAAAGGACAGGAGTCAGTAAACTGTACTGAGAGCACAGAGAGAGAGGCTTTACTGACCGTGACACTGCGCACTGTGTGTGTGTGTTGGCACAGTGAGCGAGCATGCTACTGAAAGAGACATGGGCAGAGAATGAGAGATGAATAACAACCCAGAGAGAGGACTGAATAAACTAAAGAGCAAGGTGAGGGTAGGAAACAGATAGAGATAAAATAAGAGAGGGGCACTGAGGGTAAGGGGAGATGTATGTGTGTGTGTGTGTGTGTGTGTGTGTGTGTGTGTGTGTGTGCACTGTGTGTTTTATGGTTCCACATCCTCTGTGGCAGGCGTTCTGTCGTCCGGGGAGCTTTTGGCGGGAGCCAGGCTGGGATTAAAGGCTATGGGCTGTCCCACAAGTGGAATGCCTGCCGCATGGCGGCCAGGATGTCATGAGGGGGGCTCTGGGTGTGTCAATGTGAGTGTGTGTGTGTGTGTGTGTATCAATCCCCCTGATGTTAGTTTGTTTAACTGTATGTTTCTCTGGGTGTAATAGGTCTGTGCGAGTGTCTGTATGTGTGAGTGTGGGGGAGTTAAAGGGTTTGCAGAGGGCACACGGTCTATCCGGCTACAGAGATAGAGAGGTGAACAGCAGGTCCATCGAAGGACAAATTAGCCAGCATTAACTTGAGAGAGACGGCGGCGGATGTGGATGTAAACATTCACAATCTCCAGCCGTAGATAACAGAGGAACAGAGCCAAGTTTTTCTGACTCAAAGCCTGAATATGTCAGCATGTTTCCTCCAGTTTCTGATGTGATATGTGTAATTTAAAACATTGTTCAAGAGTCAAGAAAGTTATGATTTTGCAATGGTTCTGTTGAACTGGAGGCTGTATTAGCTGGAAGCTTAAGTACCCTTAAAGGAATAGACTGACATTTTGAGGAATGAGTTTTCTTGTTGAGAGTTTTATGATGCGACTGACCACGTTAAAATGAAACTGAAGCCAGGGAAGGAGCATTCTTGTGCTAACAAGTCAGATGGATTTAAAGATTTGGCTTTCTAAAAGTTGCCTTTACAATGAACAAGGATCATTTTCTTGATTTGAGACACAAGGTCATAGTTTGAGTCTGAACCATCTTAAATTGTTCAAGTCTGTCTTAAAACAAGAGTCACACGCCCATGTGAATAGTGAAACAGGCTTTGCTTGCTGTCATCATTCCTCCTGGTCATACTGGGCATGAGGAAATCACATCTTAATTCCAGTGCAGCTAAAAGTGTGCATATTTATTGAAATGTTTATCTGAAGTTAATGTGAAGCCTCAACGCGCTGAGACAGGAATATCAAATGGCTATATTCCAGTCTTTTTGGTGTAAAATTCCCTTATGTGAGACCTTCAAGCATCATTTCTATATTCAGAGGTGAGGAGAGAATTGTCAGGATTAGTGGCAACAGGAGAAAGAGGATCTCACAGGATTTCGCAGAATTTTAGAAGGATTTGGGGTTGAGGAAAGTATAAAGACTTAGTAGGCTCATGCAGAGGAGAAAAATGAGAGGCAAGGAGAGGAACGGGAGGAGGAGAGGCAGGTCAGAGGTGGAAGAGAAGGCAAAAGGAGAAAGTGCAAAAGAGGAGGAAAGGGAAGGAGGAGGAGGAGGAGGAGGAGGAGGAGGAGGATGTATCAGTGTCTGAGGGCTGCTGGAGGATTACCGGGGGCTCTCTGGGGTTGGACCACTGACCCCCTAGCGTGTGCAGAACGTAAACAGCGAGGAGAGGATGCGCCGAAGCAGATAATTAGCTCTCATTCAATGCAGATGCTCTTGGAGCTGGTGCAATTGGGTAATCACAAGCGGGGGCAACGCTGATAAACAGGGTCTGTAGTGTGTGAGTCTACCCTCAGCTTCCTTCCTTCCTTCCTTCCTTCCTTCCTTCCTTCCTTCCTTCCTTCCTTCCTTCCTTCCTTTCTGCAACCCCCCCCCCTCCCTTCACCAGGCTCAGGCTAGATCAACAGAGCTGTCGACTCCACACTAGTCTCGGCCCCGACCCGACTGACTGGGAGCGCCAACAGGGAGCTTATATGGGGGTCTATGTTTTCTTTGGTGTGGTACGGAGTGTGTGTGTATGTGGAGGGGAAGAGGATGGGGGAATGGATCAGTAGAGAGATACAGATAGAAGTGAGGGGGGTGACAGAGGGCACATTTCACAGTCTGCATTACAAATCGCGTCGACCCAGTCGACTCTCTTCACAAATTACCACCAAGAGCAACGGCTGTGTAGTTATTTTAGTGAGCCAGTGATGGTATGTGTGTGTATCTATGTGCATGCGTGTGTTTGATGTGCCCATTTGTCTGACTTGTTTGAAATGGAGAGGGCGTATCTGTATCTGGATATGTGTGTGCATGTGTTAGTTTGCATGTGTTGGTTTGTGTGTGTGTGTGTGTGTGTATTGGCAGCTGTGGGGATAAACCAATACTGATCCCCTGGTCGCCGCGTGCCTCCCATGGGGAGGATGTTGATGTTGAGCTGGCTGTTTCTGCTCCAGAGTCAACTGCTTTTCTGCTGCATCACACACACACACACACACACATGCACAGAAACACGCACATACACACACATACACACACACTGTTTGTTCTGTAAGTGTGAGGCCCCAGGGGGCTGGATCTCAGCCTCCTACCCTGTCTGCGATCTGTCATTTAACACTACAGAGCCCAGGCTAAAAAACAACCAGCCGTAGCCGCCAACCAGCTCAGTAACCACACACACGCAGTACACACATAACAGAAAATGATCGTAAATGCTCCACAGCATCGGGTTTTATACAGAGACTAGCCTGTCTGAAAGCAGTTTTCACTCTCTTCATTAGAAATGATCACGCTATTCCCTGTTTACTAGGAGCAGAGAAAGCGGTTTTACTGTTTAAAAATCCAAAGAGGTCTCGTGGGAAAACACACAACATACCCATTGCAACATCACACACATGTGCGTTCCCCCCACTGTCCTCACTCTAACCACAATGACAATCCTCTGAGTAAACAGTCGTAGTCCTGAGCGGAAGAACGACTAGCTCTGATTGTACAAGCTGAAGCAGCAAGGTCTGGAATTCATAGAGAGTAGAAGTCGTGCCATGTGTCACAAATTCATTGTTGGCAGTGAATGCGATGGTCAACAGCAAATACAATAGACAATGTCTCAAATGTGACCATTTAAAGAATTCTGTTTTTGTTTGGTAGTTAAAGTTCAAATCCTGGATCACAGGGATTCAGCAGTCAAGATCTGACACACAGCTGGAACACTAACACGCTGAATATTTACAACAGTTTTTTTTTTTTTTTTTACCTGGACATTTCCTCCTCTTGACCAGACACTCTTTGATCTCTGAGATCTCGGGGCAGGGGTTGCCAAAGGGCGATGGGTACTGGAGGACCTGCCGCGTGCGGGTCTCCTGGCCCCGCTTGAACCCACAGGTTCTGCCGGACCGAGAGCAGGGGCTCCACTCGCTCCATTCACCCACCTCGCAGTGCACTGACAGGGGAAAGATTGAGGTATTTAGTTATTTTAAATTGGGGTTACCCTCTTTTCTTCATGCCACTTGTAGCTGTTCTACGTGGCATGGGCCCTACCAGCAGTACGGACACCTTAGTTGGTTGTCTGATTCACACTGGACTGACCTTGTGCTGTGCACTCCATGAGTTTGTCATTGGGCTCGTAGTCCTCTGGACAGACATGGTGGCACCTCCCGTTGAGCTGGTACAGGCCTGGCCGGCACCGCTCACATGTCTCACTGTTCACGCACGACTCACACTCTGCAGGGCACACTGCAAAGACAAAAGCACTGTTATGCACATTTATGTGCCCGCTTAATTCCAAAGTCAGTATTTGGTAAACTCTACATGGCTAATATGGGATAAATACAAGGTAAATCAAGTTAAGTAATGGGTAAACCCAGTGTTTATCCTTGTCCCTGATGAATGTAAACTCTAAACACTTACTGGGAACGCACTCCCTCTGTGTGTCGCTGCGGGCCAGCCCCTCAGGGCAATTCTCCTGGCACTTGCCCTGGTGAAGGTAGAATCCTGCTCGGCAGCGTGTGCAGAAGTTCCTGTTGAAGCAGGAGTCGCAGTCCGACCTGCACTCTGACAGAGAAACATGGACCCACCGCCAGAGTTTATTTAAACCGGTCAAGTTATCGAGTGTGTCCTGCGCGTTAAATATACAGGGTGTCAGTGTGTGTGTGCATGTCTCACTGGGAATACAGTCAGGAATATAGGCCACTGCAGTCAGATTAAAGCCTTGCAGAGGTACTTGTGATATATGATTTTAACTAAAGCAACACCTGATTTAATTTAATGTCACCAAAAGGAAACATACTTATCAGGTACCAAGTTTTAAGTAATTTGAGTACATACTGTATGTATACATAATGTCATAGGAAGGTCTTGAAGCTGTTACTTGTAAAAAAGTGTGTATGGAGGGAGGACATATTTTGACAATTTCTTGGAGCCGACTAGACTTCTTGCTCTTGTCACATATAAGTAAAACACACTGTTAAGAGGCCACATTTAATTCAAGACAAGTTGGCTTGACAAGTTTTCTCTGTGCGTTTGTTATGAGAGAAGATTATGCAGAGGACAATGGTTAACACAGACGTCTGGCTACTAATACCACACCTACAGATCAACCTGTTCCTGTTACAGTATCATTCCATGAAACAAATACAGTCATTATAGCTTACTTGTGCAGGTGTTTCTTTCTGGGGAACGTGTGCCGTAAAAGCCTGGAGGACAGGAAGTCATGCACACCCCGATCTGCTTCATCCCAATCCTCTCCAAATGCATGAAGAAGCGCGGCTTGCAGGACAGGCACCCATTGTAGTCAGAGCAGGTCAGACAGCCACCCTGCTGGCACCCTGAGCTCACACCAGAGATCTCTGTTGACAGGAGCAAAGTTTAAGTATGAATTTCATATGGAAAACTAAAATACTGGGATTACTTTTTTTTTTTAACTTAGATTAATTTTGAATTCACAACAATTGCTAAGCCACAGTGCCACTGTTCAGTGACACAATGCTAGTAATACCAGACTGCCTCTCTTTCGACGCTCACAGCAGGAATTCACTTATTTATTCATCTAATTTAGCAGTAAAACGTTTAAGGAAAGAAATAAGACAATAAGACACCAGCGATCAAAACCTGATATAAAAGTTCTGACACTAGACTCAGAGGATAAGTATAGTACCAATGTCATTTTGCAGAGTACAGCGGAACATTTTGGTTTTCCTAATGATCATGGCGCCCTGCACAAAACAGGATCAAGTGGATCTAATGAATCTGATGAACCTAGAAAGTTCAACTCAAACTCTGTTTTGAGGGTTCACACATTTCATACAGTTTCATACATTTCATACATTTCAGTGCAGTTTGTTTGCTTAGTCATTCATGACCCTGTAGGTTTATGCTGTTGTTAACAAATCAGCAGCAAAAAAGTGTTGAAACATTTCAGTCAAGTGTTTTTCATGCCTGACTCTTCACTAATTTGTGGGATGACTCACTGGACTTTGTCTGGATGAGAGCTGCGGTTGTAGGTTTTAATCATTTTTAATTGTATGCTGACAGCTTGTCATAGACGTGTTTAATGTCTGCCAAGTTACAGCATGTGTATTTGAAAGTGAGAGTGTGTTTAAGCAACGATTTAAAAAAAAAAGAAAACAGATAGATGCAGTGTTTGTAACATATTGTAGAAATCCAAAAAGTCCAAAGATTATAAAAGTGCAAGCCTTAACGTCTTCAAGAACTAACTGTATTATAAAATAGGAAATAAATTCAGTCTGTTTGCTTGCTGTCAGCTTTCTGGAAAAGCTTCTGTGTTATTTAGTAACAGATGCAGATGTAGATGCACACAGTGGACGAAAATGGTAACAAAGAGGGTTTGGTGGTTGGATGAGGATGTATATGTTCTGAAAGAAAACGACCAGATACGCATAACAGGTCCATGATGTTTGGTATTTCAGAGAGGATGTTTTTAGCCTCTAGTCCTAGATGTTTAAATGGGTTTAACTCTCTTCAGTTATATATATGTATGCTTTAATTGAATACACAGAGTTTTGGGAAAGGGAAGAACTCAGGACCGAGCATGTTACAGCCTACTTATATATACCTGTACCAGGAGTGACATCTATGACTAGCCACGAGAGAAGTTTTATATACTTGCACAGCCATGCTGCATCGGTGCTCCGTTCCCGAAGTCATTGTTTGGATAATGTTGCAGTAGTCACACAGGGCAAGCAAATCAAACGCAACCCATGTAAGTGCCCAAGCAATTAGTTCTCCTCTCTAGTCTTGACATCTCATGCCACGGGTTTAAGCTCGCCCTCTTCCGTCTTCTGTAAGTTCGGCGGTTTAGCTGCCAGTTAACTATAGATCATGGATACTTTGTTTGAAATATCTTGACAATCTTTACAACTGCTGTCCATTTGCCCACATGTGTTCCTGCCAAGCTGCCCTGATTCACACAAGTCTTAAGACGCAGGAATTTGGCCTTGCCCTCGCACTTGCACCGACAAAACCTCAGTTGGACAGTGGTATCTTGCATAACATACCAACAAAGTTACATATGAATAAACACATTCATAGCCCGGCACACACACAAACACAGATGGTTGATGGAGAAAATAGAATTGTGCAACAAAATAGAAGTAACATGGAAAAAACATTTGGCCTTACGTATTGAATGTTTACATCTTTACAATCTTCATCTTCGACTAAGTGACCTGTCTTGATAAACTATGTAATATATATAATTACCACTGTTAGCATACAGGCACCCACAAGCCTTCATTTTTGGATACATCATCACAGACAGGAAGCTCGGAGCCCGGGTTCAGTCTCTGCATGGTAATTTTGGCCAGTTGACTCAATGGTCATTGACTCTCAGCTCACTCTTACCCCCTTCTATCCCCCTAAAGTCTGTACTCATTCACCCTTTCACCAACTAATCCCTCCATCCTCCCTGATATCTCTGGAAGTGTTACATATCTGCATCCTCAGAGGAAGTTTGGATTCTTGAAAGCACTTGTCAATTACTGGGTACTGAGTCAGTCCGGAAAAAGGCAGACATTCACCCCTTACAATAGAACATGAACTTTAACTCTGAAGAAACAAAATGCCGTCTCACATCACAGTTACATCATGGGCGGGTTTGTGGATATGCTGCATGATAAAAATCAGTCCATAAATCAGAGTTTCAGCATGTCACCTTGAGCAAAATCAAATTTATACAAATTTAAATAATTCAAATTTCACAAAAAGCGCAACGTTAACACTGCTTTCGGTCTCAGGCCACCATTTAAGAAACAACGCTACACTCACTGGATCCTCCTGCCTCCGTCCCCCTCTCACACTGTGTTAAGAGGCTCTTTAATTTTGTTTAGGGGGAAATAAACATTTAAAAGAGAGAATCTGTGTCTTGATGCAGCGTGGAGTATAAGTCAGACTCAAGAATGTCTATATATCCTGCATTAGTACAGCACAAAACAAATTTAAATGAGAATAATCAACCTGTTAAATGAAACATGTACATTTCCTTGTCCTTTGTTCTATGTCAGTTTGTTGCAGTTTAAAGAAGATCTATACAGGCTGGGTTACCCTGTTGAACAGCAAACTGATGCATGTTTAGTTCAGTCTGACCTAAAATGTATTGAACAGAGCTGCCATGAGCAAAGGTAACCCCGGGACCTCTTTTGAAACTACGTAATAAACACACCATTAACCCCCCCCCCCCAGTGATACTGCAACTCTCTGCTCTTTTAAAAACAAATGTCCACTTTGGTGGTCATGGGGGGAGAAAAAAAAATGAACAACAAACAAAAACAGCCTTCTTTCTGGTCTGGCCTACAGATCTGAGCTCTGAGATTAAATGTGAAGAGAGGGAGATGTGGAGAGGAGTTTCAGCCCCAGGTGGCAGGGATAAAAACATCACTTCCAAAGTTGTAGATCACAGACAGTTTTCGGCCACGCTGGCAAGTGATACATGGAATATTCCAGTTATCACTGCTCTTCTCTAACAGACTTAGTCATGGAGCACATCTGGAGACCCTCAGTGATAAAGTGTGCGTAGGAAGAATAGAAAAATAGACTTTATTGATACTTATTTCGTAGTGTCATGGAAAAAGGCTGGTCGTAACTCAAAGATGAGACATAATGTTGGACCCCGGGGAGATATATGGCAGATGAAATACCATTTTCAGTATGCAACATCTCTGGTGTCTGGATGGAGCCTACTGTCAAATTTGCATTAACTCAGATTTTGAGCAGTAACAAGAACAAGATGGGACATGATTTCAAATTATGATACTGAGTTAAATTTCTAACTGGCATGAATGTGTATCCCTCTCTGGGCCAACATCAGAGGAAACTTTCCTCCATAAATTCCCAATCGTGACAGTGTGAGGAAATAAACTGAACATGGAGGTTCACTTCTCCAAATATGGGAACTAAAGCTGTGAATATCCATTTGAACAATGATCGGCTCTGATACCCGAGGAGCACACAGCGTGCCTGAAGTCTGCCGCTCTGACCGCTAGAGAGCGACGAGAACCAGGAGACTGAGCGCAAAGAGCGACGACTGCAGGCTTCAGGTGCCGGACAAAAGTATTAATTAATCCAATTAAGGTTGAAGGGAGACGCATTAAAAGTGGATTAAAGATGGTGAAGTTACTGAAGATGTCATGGATGAAACACTAAGAATAAATTTAGTGCGTTAAACAGCTGGAGTGCGTAAACCTCATAATGCAGCAAAGTATGGTTGGATGTGCGTAAATTAATGATATTATCTTAAATGTCTTTTATAATACACATTAGTCATCTGGGAAACCACTTTCATACTCTGCCAAAAGCGAATTAAGTTTTTTTTTTTCAGATTTAAATTACAAAATGCAGCAAAGGTCAACTGCAATTTATTTTTTCTTATTTCCCAATATTGTGCCAGTCATTCATACAGATATTTAGAATAAACTGAATATTAGATTCTGAGTTTTGTTGGAAAAGGGATGTTGAATTCAGGCTGGAGACTCGTGTCTCTTTGAGTAGAACAGGTCAATCAATTCTGAATTAAAAATACAATACAGGTAAAATAAGAACAGAGTGCGTGCTGAGCGTTTGCACCAAACACAGTTCAGCATCGCTGCCGCACTTTAACCTACTCACGTTTATGTTGCCGGTGTCTGGTGCTGCTGTGCTGCTGACAACCAGTGTAATCCATGCAGTGCAAGATGATCAAAACAAAGGAGATCAATTGTAATTGCATAGTAGCCCAGAGATGAGACTCGTAAAGCCAATGTCAATGTTCACCAAATCACTTATTGGATAAGATTCCGTTTTTCTTTCCTCCCAGACGGAGGCAGAGTGTGGAGGGTAGATAATTCCTAGACACAGCAGGACCCCCAGCTATGTGGTGATATGTGGTGATGGTAGTGTACGGTGGCCCAATGATGCCTGGGCCGCTTAGACTGTAACATCCTGGAGAGGATCTTCAGCCAGACTGAGTCAGGGATCCGTTATCCGTGTTGTGATAAAGAACATTCCCTCCAAAAATTAAAAAACAAACAAACACACCAAAAAAGCTCGATTCTCATCCGGTGCGCGCAGGAGGAAAGCAACATCAATCATTAGTGTAGGTGAAGAAGATGAACAGAATTATTATTTATGACTAACATAACTCTCAGAAAGTTTGACATATAACATCCATGTGCAGAACTCCAAATTGACCTCCCTCCCCGTCTCTCTCTGAGGAGATGCGCCGTGCGTCCCGATGTGTGTGGATACTCTAATGTGCCAGGCGCGCTGAGGGTCTCGGTTTCATCTCAGCATCAGCTAAAGCGCACAAAAAAACCCCCAACAACAATAAAAAACAAAACAAAAAAACACCACAGGACCGACACCTGTAATCACAAAAAAATCTGTAAGTTGAAGGTTTCGTAGTTCTTTTGGCTGTCAAACACACACCTCCTCTCGCTCGCTGTCGGCGGCACGCATCTGAAACAAAGTAAATCTCCGCAGTTTCAGCGCTTTTCTGCTTTGTGTGCAGGACCCATTCACTACTCCCCTCCTGCCGGCCGGCTGATGACTTCAGCCCTCTGCTGTCTCTCTCTCTCTCTCTCTCTCTCTCTCTCTCTCTCTCTCTCTTTCCCCCTATGAGCTCCAAAGTTTATTTAGAGGGCAAGCCCCCCGTGTCAGAGAGAGAGAGAGAGAGAGAGAGAGAGAGAGAGAGAGAGAGAGAGAGAGAGAGCATAGCAAGTTATTTCAACAAGGGTTTAAAATGTGCACTGTAGCTTCTCTTTGATTCCTGTATGTCACTCTGCCTCCAGTGATGCTTTAAACACACATCGCTTAACATGTGTTACCCCTTTTCAAACTGATAAAAAAAACTGTAGTTGAACACTTTTTTTGGTGAAATTCCAGTGGTAAAGCTAACCGAAGAAGTGTTTTTCTCTCCCCAATAAAATCACATAATCAATGAAAGTCCTTGAAAACGATCTTTTAATCTGGTTAAACACTACATCCTCAAAATCCCAACCAGATTACTTTTCTGAATGAAAGAAGTTCATCAAGGTGCCATTTTGTGCCCATAGATTTCTCCTCCTATGGTTCCTTTCTTCCAAATGTTTGTATGAGTCTGTGTGTTCAAAGAAAGATGTGACATTCTGGTTGAGATTATAATATATCCTACTTGACAGTGTGACATTAGCACAAATATGACTGACTTAAGAGTGATTGTATTGTAATGTAGAGCTTTCCATCAGGGTAAATTTGCACATGTTTCTAAAATGACTCCAGGAAAGGATTAAACAGTTTGAATAGAGCAGTTATTTTCAATTATCTATGATTGATCGGCAAAAATGCATCTAAACATGTACCAGTGTACTGGAAAGTCGCTGTTTCACGCACCAGGTATCTTAAAGGATATTTTTAGATGAGGGGAGAGGTACAAAATTTCCATGCAGTCATTTTCCCCCTTCAGTTTCTGTGGCAGTGATGGTTTGGTGCAGAGAGAGACGATCCAAAAAAGTCAGCCAAAGAAGCAGCAGCATCTCAACTTATTACCTCTAGAGGGAGTTAGTTCCATAAAAGCTTGAGGCACACTGTCATAACAGACAAGCATGGGTATCAGTGAGTTATTGTAAACTGTAGCACTTGACCTTTCCCTGCTGAGCCCACGTATGATGTTGTTTGGATTGTTACAATATAGAGGAAAGATGAAGAGTGAAATAGCCACTCAAAAAATAATGAAAGGAGCATCCATGATTGGTTTTCCCAAAATTGGTTTTCCTAATACATAGTCCATTATCAATAATTATTCCACAGAGTTTGTCACCTGAGCCTCAGTCAGCAGGTTCAGGACTTTTGGTAATAACTGATCTTAAATAGAGAGACTTCCATGTCCAGATTTAGTGAAGTGTGGCCTCTGCAGCAGGGCAGTGTCGCTGAAGCCTCATTTGTCTAACTAGTGTGTTGATGTTTAGGGGGAACAGTATGCACGAGTCCAGTGCTTCTAGTCGCTGTGGCTTCTGGTCTTTCATCAGTCACTGTGCTGAGGAAAGCAATGCAAACACAGTGTGGGCTCTTTCTTTATGGGAATACTTCCTTGTTTGCCCTGTACTAACTCGGGAACAGACGGAGAAACATAACAGAGATTGATGCATTGTTTTAAACCCTTTCACCTCCGCCGAGGCAGACTGCCTGAATCCAAACTTTACCCAGGATAATAAAAGTGTTGCAATATAGATATTAAGCATGTGGTTCTGATATGCAAATCCAAAATGTGATGGTATTTTTATAGGTTTATATTTGAACAAAAGCTCTATCCAATAACTCATGTAAACTCGAGTGTATTGTAAAATATTTTTGCTAAAAATGGCAAAAATTGGAAATATTGCAATAAAATGTTGTGAAAAATTATGAAATTCTCCCTCTCTGCCGTTCCAGCAGTTTAGTGTGAGGGATGTCGAAGAATAATGCTCGTCTTTGTGTCTCAGTCTGAACTAGCCCCACCGTCCCCTGGGGGTAGGAGTGTGTGTGTGTGTGTGTGTGTTTGGGTATGTGTGAGTGTGTGTATGTGGCATTGGGGTGCGGAAGGTTAAGGTCACTTGGTCAGTCCCTGTGACCGTCCAGTGAGAGAATCAGTCGACACCTGTAAATGAAGTCGGGCAGGTGCATAAACCCTCCCGACCAAGGATGGATGCACACTACAACTTTTTTTTTTTTTTTTTCCTAATATCACATTTAGTCCTATTTTAGCCTTACTCTAATTTAAGTCATGAACAGGCATCAGAGTGTATGGCATCATCCATGCTGACATAAAGTTTGGCACAAATTAAAGTCAACATAAAACAGTTATGTAGCCTATTTCTTTAGTTCCATGATTTGGACATGAGCCTGAACATAACATGTTATTACTCATGGTGGGTGAAAAAGGAAAACTCCACTGCATGGAAGCCTCAGAATCCTGACTGACGTAAAAATGGCCTCTTGGTGTTAGTATTTTACTCAGCATCAGAACCAAAACAGTAAATTTGCGCGCCATAAAAACAAAACACTAACAGAGTTTAGCTGAGGGGAACTGAATAATCATTTCTTGTGGGTTCACATAAGTTACACACATAGTTGTTTCATTGTTAACATGAACATATTGATTAGGGCAGCTTTATCACATTTGTTTGGTGCTACACGTCACCTACACAGCCATCTCTGGCCCAACAATTAAAAAAAACGAAAATGTCATGAGGACTATTTTTATTTTAGAGTTTTTCATTTCCTGATAAACAATTAAAATGATGCCAAAACACTTAAATATGAGGAAGAAAACAGCACTCTGCTTTCTGTTTCATGGCGACTTTAAAAATACCCTGTACTTCTAGTAGCACTGCGGTGCTGGTCCCCGTTTTGTGTGATGCACCAACAAAGTGAAGAAATAGTGCCAGCCAGTAAACATGAATGTAAACAATGCTCTCCAAATGTTTTATGAGGTAGGAAGTGCACTCAGCATGTTTGTCAGACCTCAAGGAGACACACAGCGTTTTGAAAAATACTGAATGTAAACATAACATGGCAAAACATTCTTTCATTTGCAAGGAAACTCCACAGGGCACCTTTAAGGGGAATGCCAGGCTGGGGTTCAATGTGCATCAGAAGATTACACTGTGCATATTACTGGATTAATGTTAATTATTATACCCCTATTGTAAAGTATTACCATTACACTTATAATTCCCCATATGTAAGCTACAAATATCATTCAGTTAAGCAGATGTACTTTGTTATAGTCATATGACATTGCATAAATCCATTTATCTCGACCTTATCAAAAAAATCATGCTCTTAATCCCCAGCCGCAACGGGGTAGTAAACATACCACTACACCACAAAGCTCATGTCTGTGATCTCCAAATTGTTCATTCCCGGGCCTATGACTCATAAAATTCCCAGATGACAGTGACAATGTTGATCCACCGTCCTGTCATCAGCTAATGAATTAGGCCGGGCTCAGTGTGGACAGCAATTGATAGCGCATGCCTCACTAGGGTCTGTGAAAACATAGAGGCTCAGTCTGTGGCCTTATAAGCAAGTTTTTCTGAGGTTGCATCTATTAAAGCTGCAGATATCCCGGTGGCAATCCTGCACATTCTCTCAGCATGAAGCAAGCAGAGCAAGACAGTGGCACGGGGCGGCAGAGGGTGCACAATGTTATGAAAATAGATTTGTATGAGCTCACACACAGACATAAATACAAGATCTAGTCAAGTTCTAATAAACAATTATTGATTCTTGAAATTCTATTACACACACAGACACGGAGGATTAGATTCATATAACCAAGGATAAGACAGGTGCATGTGTTGTGGGGCAGCAGGTGGGGCGACCTTATCTTAAATGTGCCTGTGCGTGTTTGTGTGGCTGCATTTCTGTGCGTATGCTGGGGTGATTGAGGGGATCATTTCATAGTAAGAGGGATTGAGAAGGTAGTCAAGGACAGATAATCACTGTGAGCAAGAGCTGTCAGCTGTACACACAGAGGGAAAGCAGGTCAGAGTTTTGTATAGAGAAGGTCAAAAGAGAAGGGTACTTTGTGTGTGTGTGTGTGTCTGTGTGTGTGTGTGTGTGTGTGTGTGGTGAAGGGGGGTAATTACCTCTGATTCCCAATTTTGACCACACTCAAATGTGTCCATTCACTGTAGCTTAGCTTAGCACAAAGACTGGAAACAGGGCAAACCAGCTAGCCTGCGTGCATCCACACAACTGAGCAAGTTATATTTTTTGGTTTAATCTGTACAAAAACTCCTGGAAATACTGACTTTTTGTTGTCAATATGAGGTTGCTTGGCAACCAGCACAGATGCTAGGATATCACAGCACTGGGCCAAGAAGTAGTTTGGCATGTACGCCTTCATAAAACTACTTATTTATTGCTTTTACACTGTGGTTTTGTTACCAAAACAGACAGAACCGGGCTAGGTGTTTCCCCCTGTCTCCAATATTTATGCTAGGCTAAGCTAACCGTCTGCTGGCTGTAGCTTCTTATTCAGTGCACAGATATGAGTGTGTGTTGATCTTTCCATCTACTGCTTGGTAACAAAGCAAATATGTGGATTTCCGAAAAAAAAAAAAAAAAAAAGTCTAAAAACTCCTTTGAGCACGTCTTTCCTGATGTGAGCCACTGCCTGGACTTGACAGTGAATGCTGCTCACACTTATCTTTTCGTCTAACTGTGATCTTCTCAGGAATGTTAGCACAGCATTCCCAGTATCTGTTTGTTTATATATTATGAATATGTATTTGCATGTGTAAGTACAGAAATATCCCCTTCATGTGGATGTGATGTACCGAAGCGTAAGTGTGTGTTGTGCTTAACCGTGGAAGTGACCCCAGGAGGAATCCCCTCAGCAGGCCTGACTAATTTGACCATGAGCGTGGCATTAACTACACATTCCTTCCGAAGCGGTGTCTCCACTTCCCTCTCCCCCTTGACAGCAACACTTTAAATAAACTGAGCGCAGGACTGTTAAGAAAGGCCACCGCTTTCAGTGTCTGACCCTCGGTATGACCTCAACTGATGTATTTCCTCTTCTTTTTAGCCTCTCTTTGAAAAACGTGACTGACCAGTGAATCGTCAAAGTGACTAGTATGACAGGAGGGGGTAAAGTAAAGAAAGTCCTGACTTGCTTGAGTCGGGTGAGGAGAGGGGGGCTTCTTTATCCTCAAAAAATTAGAGGAAAAGTCAGTGAGTAAAGCCAGCCACCTCTTGACAAGAGTGAGAAAGTTTATATATTCTCTTCCCTCTCTTGCTGCCCCAGTGTTGGGTTTCTTATGAAGCCGTGGAGAGACAATGACAGCGTACTGGGGATCAAACACTGCTACCCAGGAAATTTTAATCATCAGAGCACCACCAGCTTTTTTTCCCATCGGTTGTTGCCAGGCAACAGGTAAGGCAGACCCCAGATATTATGTATGTATGTGTGTGTGTGTGTGTGGCATTTCTGGTAGTGGAATGGGAGGGGGTGCAGATCAGGATGTGTATAAAAGAACCTTGGGGTTATTTTATTAATCTGCATGGGGAGTCTTTTCTTTTCCTCCCTGATAAAACCCTTTGTGCTCTTTCTTTTTAGCAGGCGGCCCGTCTGCCCTCGACTTTTGTCCTGTGATCATTCAGCTCTGCAGGGACCCGTGTCAGGCGTCCCCCCTCAAAGAGAGCCTGTGTGAGGAGGTGTGTGTGTGTATGTGTGAGAGATACAGAACGCTGTTATCATTATGGAAAGTTTGCAAAGCTACATCTCTCAGAAAAATCTAGTTTGTCATGCAAATACTGCAGATCTTGTTTTTGACTTTTTACAGAACATATGGTCCAGGAACAGCCCTCGAGAAACTTCACGATTATTCGCTAAAGAAAGTTGAAAGAAGGCAGATGGCCTGAGCTTTATTTTTCTAGTGAACAATTTCCTCTCAATCTAAGAGGTACTAATGGAAAGACCCTGAATTCAAACATGTGTGAAAGTACAATTTACCCCTTCGTTTCTCACCCAGGCAGAACAACCCCGGCCAACCACACTGAAAGAAGAATTTGTCTTTTTATGAAGCTAATTAATGAAGACATTTTCCAGCAGTGAAAAAAATTAGGACTCTTTCCCTCTTCCAGCAAACCTCAGCGTTGGCCAAATCTGTTAGATCTGTTATCTACTAGAGTTACCAGTGGCTGATGTTAGGTTGTTGATTTCAGGGACTGTTGAGACAGTGTGGTTTTAACAGTCAACAAATAGCTTCTCAGATGTTCCAAACATTAAGACAGCGGAGTGATGCCTCTCCTCTCTCGAATGCACCACATAATATCATGCTGCAGCCCTTGGAAGACTTTTGAAGGATAATTCCTGGATGTTCCCTCTTTCCACATTGTTTTTAGTTGATTCAAGGATCTTATTGCAAAGGAAGTATCATTTACAGGATGACAAAATTGTATGTTTAATTGAAACTAAACACAGAAACTAACTGATGAGAGAGCCAAGAGCAGCTTCCACCTAATACAAACAAAATTTAGACTTTTTCTGAACAAGAGTCTGAACAAGAGCTCTGTGAGGCTGTGCTTTGGCATGGCAGTGCAAAACGCTAATGTCAGCATGCTAACATGCTCACAATGCTAACAATGCTAAGACACTCATGTTTAACACATGCAATGTTTAGCAAATTAGCATGCTATTTGTCAAATGTGTTAATTAGCACTCATTGCAAAGTGCAGCTGATGAGAATGTCATTCGTTTTGCAGGTTTTTAGACATAAATTAAGTTGATTAATGAAGTCGGTTTTGACTGATAATGGTGGAAATATGAGGAGTTCACTGAAGTTATTACATTTTATCCTGTGGGGGACAATAAGGGGGCACTTCCACAGAGAATGTTTCTAGTTTGAATCCAAGCTGGGACCTTTCTGTGTGGAGTTTGCATGCACATGTCTGTGTGTGTTCTCTCCGGGTACTGTGTAATGTGAGCGTTGATGTTGTCTCTATGTATATGTCAGCCCTGTGATGAGCTGGTGACTTGTCTATGGTGTACACCACCTCTCACCCAATGCCAGCTGAGATTGTGACCCAGGTAAGGATAAGTGGTCATAGAATATATGTATACCTAATTTCATGGCAATCTATTCAATAGTCTATCTAAAAACAAAAAATATCAACCTCATTGTGGCACAAGGGGAAAAGTGACAGGATCATCAGTCAATCAGTGGGATTCATTAGGGATGATGTTTGTACAAAACTTTTTCCTAAAAAAATACATCCCAAAAATGTTGAGAAATTTCAGTCTGGACCGTCCAAGAACCAACAGTGCTAGAGTGTCTAAAACAACAACATGCCGTGTTTTCCTGTTTAGCATGCTGAATAAATAAACAGATGCATGAGTGTTGCCATCTTGTCCCAGAAATGGCCAATCCTATGAGAGATTACATAACATTTGTATAAGTCAGAAACCCAAATATAAGCAGGCTGTGATGTTTATGAAGAAAATAACATCAATTATCTGTTACATCCCTCGTTCTGTTCAATTTTACTCTCACATTGTTATAGTAACCAACAAAAGAGAAAGAATCTCTCGTCCCAGAGGCCGGAGGCTCTAAAAATGAACAAGTGTTGATTATTCTCACACGAGCAATCCATTTCATGTTTGAAAACCAGTCATATAAAAATACCCAGGACCTATAAAACAGTGGGATTCAAGGGCTGGTGTTTTTATAATTAAAGCCAAAGCTCATTCCTGCTAATGACCAGAGTAGGACTGTTTAGCCGGGGACGTACATGTGTGCTCCACACAGGGAAAATCCAACTGATGTGATTTGCAGCGGCTGTAGTGAATAAAATAAAGAAAGAAAACAATAAGAAAAACAACAACAACTGTGAGGTTAAAATATGAGCATGAGGGAGGGTACAGTGCCTCTGAATGCCCCTATTGTTGAGCCAGCCCTGTAAGTGCAGTGCTGGTCTGATTGTAATTTGGCTTTTTGTATGTTTGATCTCATGAACCAACTCAAGCTTGGTTCATAAGTCCTGGAGTAGTTTCCAAGAAAATAAAGAAAAGTGCCACATGATGATTTTACATCATAGTTATGTAATACATACACACATATATAATATAATAAATGCCTACATTTTAATGCTCACGTTATATGTGCTTATATATTGTACTGTTATTTGAAAATATTGCATGTTAGTAACTTCTGAGAATAACAGCCTGGTTTCATCTTGATTGAAAAACATTTGTGATCCAGTTCTGAGTTTAATAAAACTTTGTTGATGTAAGTTAGATGGAAAATTGTTTTTAACCCAAAGCCAAGTATTTAATGGTTCAATGAAAATTACCGATGTTTGCATAGTGTTTTTGAACATCAGAAATATGAACCACACCACCACCACCAACAACAACAGTTATGTTGAAATAAAACTATGTTGTCTGTGATGTTTCATATCATAATCAGTAACCCACATTTTAGACATTTCTTCACCCTCCTGAATGTGAGTCGATGTGAAATATCTCCAGTATTTACCCACAGAGGACTGGAGTGGAGCTGGACAGCACACATGTTCGACGTATGGAAAGCACATGAGGCCAGTAAAACATGACTGATCCTGGATCTGACCAAAAGAGCGGGGCGACTGACTACAGTGGCTGTTTATAGCCAGTGATAATGGCCTCCATATAAAAGCAACAGTAGTCTAATTATGCTCGTGAGTTTGTGACATGGGGCGGTTATTTCATAAAAACAAGGTGCATGATGCAAAGTGCAGCTGAGTGCACCAGTTTTCTGACACTGACATATCAGACACAGCAGACTGACTGTCTGTTTTAAAGGCAGAGTCGGTGTTAAACCACTCATGGGAACTAAAGTATATCTAAAGTAGGGTTGTGTTTGGGCAACTAAAACCACTAGTTTAATGATCGGAAAAGACTGTGGTCATGGTTTAACGTTAGATTTTAAATGTTTTCCTTTCTCTGCACTTTTTGCACCATTTTGCAGCCCCATATATAAAGCTAAATACATAGATGCAATTAAAGTATGTATTAAGGTAAAACAAAAGTAAATATGGTCAGTGGAAATACCAAAGGAAATCTTGTCCTTTGTGGTAGACTGTAGATGTGCAAATAATTCCAAATGGAAGTTGTGACATGAAGTGAAAACATGCAAATGTCTTTGATTAGTGCTCAAGTTTATTATTACTAATATTTAGCTGATTCACCAATTACGGGAATGATCTGCGTGTCATTGAGAATGACTCTTTGTCATTCTTAGCCAGTTAAACTGTGTCCACAGATGGTTAAGGCAAACCATCAAGAAAATAGACTTTCTTCTTCATTTCTGTGGACGACAGAGGTCAAGGCAGAATCACGCTATGGGAATCCTATTCAGATTCAAATGGTACTGAGCTCTTTTTTTGTTGGGCTTTTTGGTGAGAACATGAGAAAATTTTCTCCCAAAGGTGGGTTCGATGTCCTATGCCACGGTCAGGTTGATTTGAATGTGTAAACATCTTAAACTTTGGGTCTCAGCCCTTTGCATAGTCCCAAATGACAGAAATACAGATTTATTTTAATGAGCCTGAGATCTGAGATGAAACTGAATTTAATTTGATTGGACCCTGACTGGGAAAAAGCCTTCATGAAATCTTGGCATAGACTGTTCTTTCAATCAGTGGACCTTTATGTCCTCAGAAGAACCCTCATCCAGGACAAAGGGCAAACTTCTCTGGACACGGACATACATGTGACGTGGGATTGGCTGTTGGGAACAGCTAATGCAGCACAGATTTGGGGGGCGCTGAGGGACTATACTTGGATGCGAGTGATATGGGCAGGTTTGTTGTACTTGGATGATTTGTTGGCAGTAGATATTCCCATCCTTGATCGTGACTGAAATGAGTTGGCTCTGATGGCTCGCGCCAGGAAATACCACTTACCATACATTTGAGTATGTGCAATGTATGCGTATTATAATCATGTGCACACGAGAAGATAACCTAATAACAGAAAAACTGTGGTGAGGTACCAAATGCTTGGGGGCGGGGTTGCACTCACACACACACACACACACACACACACACACACACACACACCACACCACACAGGATATGGTGGATATCACCAATCTTCATAACAGATGACTCATTGTCATTTCGATGTGGAACTTACTGGAATTTTCAAATTATCAACAGGTGGCAAATACACACACAGAAATGTGGGTGTATGTGTGTGTGTGTGTGTGTGTGTGTGTGACCTCTTGAACTAAATGTGAAATGTGGTTTAAAAAACACAGACACACACAGTTTGGCTTCATAAACTGGAGCATAAACGTTACAGTATACACATATACGCTATCATACATCATAGGTAACCTTAAAATGCATGTGTAACCATACACAGAGCTAAGAAAAACACACAACACGCGAAGAATTGACAGACAATTAATACTGTTCTTTTGCAGTGCGGTAGTCGTGGTTAACACCAGCTTCCTCAGTCTCAGAGGGATTACAGTGACTGCAGTTTAAACCAAACAGCACGTCTTGTATGCACTGCCACATGAATCATTGCTTTTCCCTTTCTCATGCCTTCTCCATTTGCCATTTACACTTCTCTAAGCTCACCCTATAACTTTTCTTAAGGCCAATTAGTAGTGAACAGTATTTTGCCGCAACAATTTATCATTGAACAAAAACAAATTTCTGAAGAAATAGCTGCAGCAGCTGTGGCTGTGAGTGAATTAGCTGATTAATGTGTTTGTTATAAGGTGTTAAATCAAAGTTATTAGGCCGTAATGATTTTTTTACAAGACAATACTTATAGCTCAATTTCCTGCCGCTGTCATGTTGTGTATGTTTGGTTCTGTGAGATAAAAAACATTTTCTCCATGTGAGTTCCCTGCTAAGGAGAATTTATGGCGTCTATGGCCTTTTGCCTTCAACGTGGCTTCAAAACGGTTTTACAGCAATGTTTGTGGAATAATTTACACCAAGAACCACCAGGGATGGCAAAACAAGTTACCTGGCACATCGGAGACAGGAGGTGGAATACTCATACTTATTTTATGTGAAATACCTGCAAATTAGACTGCTGGAATTTTTAAACACTAAACCATTTGGAACATTTCTATGTCATAAAAAAAGAACTTTCTCTGCTGTATATATCCATGCGTTTTACGTTAGAGCACAATTTATGAATCACAAAGTTTAATTAAAGACATAAGCAAAGAGAAGGAAAGAGTTGGAGACACAACAGAAGGCTGAGAAAGAGACAAGGAATGCAAAAATCGGACAGAGAGGGTGGAGGAAAGATGAAATAGCACGTGTCTGCTAATAAATCAAACACCCACCACATCCTACTGTGCCAAAGTGAGTGATGACAGCATAGTATAAGTCACACAGTAACTGACTTCAATTCAGTAATTACAGAGAAAGAAACTAAAAGCAACTGCAGATCAAATCCTACAAAGCCTGATCCCACTGGATAAAAATCTGAGGAGAGACTGGCCATAAAGACAAATACGCTCTCTCAGCCTGCAGTATAAGGAGTTGTCTCCCAGCTATTTAATCAGAGAAGTTTTAGTGCTGGTAGTTAAGTAGTGGAGAGTTATGGGTGTGTAGAGAGGTGTTGCGTGAGAATGGAAAAACATTGCCTTGTTGAACCCAGCATAAAGCAGGGCAGCGTGGATGAGACTGACAGGTTATAGTCGAGCTTTACCTTTCTCTGGATCTCATTCTCACTATCAAGCTGCTCCCTACATCCTGTATCTATATTTGTAGCTATTTATCACCCAGCTCCTCATTTACAGCTGTATCACAACGACTCTGAACAGGAATATTAGCCCATAAATTTGATCCTGAACACCTTAAGGCCATGCAGACCAGTCTACGTGCATACGTGAGAACCCACAGAGACTCTTGGAGGAGTACCCACTGCAGTAAATATGTCTGGGGTTGGAACGCAGCAACACATCACAGTAGTGTTTTCATCGGCAACTGGATAAACAAACACACCAAACCGAAGTTGAGCGAGTGGATAACAGGTGCCAGGGCAAAACAACGCGAGGCATTTATTCAGCATGGACACTACTATGGTGACGACGCATGCAAACACAGTAGACGCACAGTTTCATGAACTACAGCAAGAGACTTCAAAGATGACAAATGAATGACCTGTATCATTAAAATAAAAGTGTGTGTGTGTGTGTGTGTGTGTGTAACTGTCTGTATTTACGACAGCGGTTTTGCACTCTGAAACTGGAGGCACTAAATCACAGAAATACCTGTTTCTACCCCACGTTGCTTTATAGACCCACACTTTGTAGAAAGCCTGTTGCCATCCAAGTCCATCAACACTTTGTGGAGAAATTCAGATGTGTTTCTCAGCTCCTTGGAAAAGCTCACATTTAAACAGCAGATTAGCCCAACCAGGACGGAGCACTTTGGCTCCCTCAATTAGGAATTCAACATCCTCAAGCAGATCTGTGGGCTCTGCTTCATTGTGCTGGGAAAAATGTCCACGACTGTTTCCTCAGTTTCTTTCTATACACCAGGATCAGTATCCTAAAATATAAAGATGGTATTAATTGTAATCTGTAGGCCTGTTACTTGTTAACTGGATTTTTTTCTCACTCATTTGTCTATAAATTGAGAGACAATATTGAAAAATATCCATAACAAATTTCCCGGTGTCTGAGAAGTTGTCTTCAGATGTCTTGTTTTGTCTGCAGGACTCCCACTGACATCTTCTCAATGTAGATTTTCTCAAAGTCAAAATGGTATTCTTTCACCTATCACACTCTCATCATGTTTAACTAAATGTGTGTACGTTATCAGTGCCTTTTCAAAGCCAGCATTCCTGTGTGGCTTATGTGCGTGTACGTGTGTGTGTGTCTGCATGCAGTGCTCTGTTTACACACATAGATGGATGCACTCCCTTTGCCCTGTACATGCCCCGAGAGAAACATGCACACACAGTCTCACACATATAAGCACACACACGCAGACCCACAACCACACACACGCACACACATTTTATGAGCCATCTAGAAAAACAAATAAACAAACTCCACAATCGGACCAAACAATGGCACACACACACACCCCAACTCAGACATGCACTTTCTCTCCAGCTGTTCATTTATCTGTCGGTGTATCTCACTCTCTCTCTGTTGATTTCTATCACACACTACCACACAACTACAGATATGTTTAAAGAAACATTTTTTTTCTGGACTGACGAATATGAAAAGGTAAACTAAGTAATGACCGGCCAGCAGAGGATTTAGTATTGTTTGATAATGAGGAAGAATACAGTCATGTACATAAAAAATATCTTTGCACCTCCCCCCCGCCCTGTCAATAAAGATGCTGAGACACTGTGTGTTAATCTCCCTCCCTTCATCTCTTGTCACCCTCCTCTCCTCTCTCATCCCACTCTCCCCTCTTTCTCTCAGAGTCACGGCTCATTGGAAGACAAACATCCTGACCCTCCACACACCCCCACCACTCCCCCAGGCCCATCTATAAACTATGCCTCCCTCTATTCCTCCCTCTTATCCCTTCATCCCTTTTTCCCTCCCTCTCAGCTTAGCTTGTAACCATATCCTACCTGCAGCGTATTCTTTACATGCATTCATCAACGTCAGCCATTTAGACAAGCTCTTAGAGGGCAAGAAAAAACAAAGCACAACATTAAATTAGTGGCTGAGGGAGAGTTGTTGTGTGGTTGCTGGTGTGATGTGAAAAGGAGGCATCCTGGAGAGAAGGCATGCATGGAATCAGTAGTATGGCCCCCTTGCTGAGCCTGAGAATCAGGATCATCTGAATCAGGAAATCTCAGTGTCAGCTGTGTTTTTTATTGACTGAGGATCCAAAAAAACTGATTATAAAATAAAATAAAATAACAATACATTGAACACTGAATGCTCTTGGGACTATATGACACCATAGGACATCATATATAGATCAGGGAAACAGCACAGGAGATACTGCAGTGTTGTTCTGATATAGACACAGCTTGTGTAATCAACTATGCACTTATTTTTTGCACAAAACTAAGTAACTATGAGGTAGAAAGGCACGTTGGTGGTATTCTGGTGGAATATTGACATTGTTTTAAAGTGGACATTTTAGGCACGCCCTTTTACTGCAAATCTATATTCAAATATTATGCTGAAGTCAACAACTAAACTCTCTGTTACAGGTTACAAGGTGGTGCCAACAGTGATATTCTGCAACGGTGAGATTGCATGCATCAGAGAGACAAGGGGGCAGGTGGTGGAGGAGGAAGAGGAGGAGGAGGAGGAGGAGGAGGAGGAGGAGGAGGAGGAGGAGGAGGAGGAAAAGAGTTAAAAGAGTTAATTTCCTATTTAATGCAGGTGTAAAAATATTTTTGATATTCACCATTAGTTTGGGTTTCAGATTGTCGAGGTTGATTTCGGTTACTGTTGGCAGACATAAGACCCATGGGCTTCATACCAAGTGTGACGCCGCCACCACTAGCCAACCACCATGTCGCTCTGCTTCCTGAATCAGTTCCACATTTAGGAAGCAGGGCACATCACCAGGAGTGATCCTCCATGCTGGCTAATGGGCCGATTCTCGCTTTGTAGAGAAATGACAATCAAACAGGAGGAGATAACGCAGAAGACATGCTCACCTGAACTCTGTGTTTGGGTGCGACCTACACCAGTTCCTAGGTCTGTTTTTCGAGGGCTGTGGGTTCACTTTAGTACTGAGGTTGATTGTTGAAATTGAAGCTGAACAGCGGAAAATATGAGCACAGATAAGCAGAGCAGACAGTGGATGGCAAGAATCAGACGGATATTAAATAGACTTTGGTGAACAATTAGACAGTCTAAATGCTCTTGTCTGGAGGGAGGTTTGCTGAAGAGTAAGTAATCCTGTCTGAATTGTTTTTCTCCTCTGTGATTAAAAGCAGTAATTTCCTTACCAATAGGATAATTGCTTAGGAATGAAATCAAACAAGATCTCCATTCATTCATGCTGGATTTTGTCTAAAGCACCCTTAATGCTATTCCCCCTGCAGAAAAAGACGTAAGACTTGTCTCTAGTAAAACATTACAGTTAAAAAAAATGTCCCTCTTGCTCAAAAAAGTAAACATTTGTCATATGCACTTAAAGCTGGATATACAAAAAGCTCGGACACAATTGTTGTGTTAAGAGCAGCCTTTTTCAAGCTATTGTTGTGTGAACTGGACAGACTCTGACAGGATCAAAAGTCCCTGAGTGGTGCCTTGTTTTCCTGTGTGTCATTCTGTGGCTGAACTGCAACTGTTTGAAGTCAAAGCCCTTCATTGATGAGCAGGGTGCGTTGCAGAGCAAAGAGAAGCTCTCTGGAGTGATGTGTCACACTTTCATCTTTTGCTTTCTTTCTATCATATATACATAGCTTCCTCATGACAGGAGCGCTTGAGACTGTCGGCGTTGGTGGATGAAGTCAGTGTGGAAGTTGTGGGAATGTCTTTGAGGTCATGGGGAACAATGAGAGGATAATGGGCGATATAAGTGGTGGGAGAAGTGGGTGTGTTTTAACAGCTTGCACTCGTTCTTGCCTTGAAACTGTCCTGCATAAATCCTGCGTTAAGGCCTGGTCACACCAGCATTTAAAGCAGCACACCACTGAGGGAAGAGAGAGCTTAAGATTTTAGGATGGAGGAAGCTGTTGTGGCTCATGAGCTTTGCACTTTTTGTCTAAACTGTTCTATAAAAGAGGAATGGTTTGCAGTGTGGAGACAGGACTTATCAGATGTACGTCTTTTGAATAAACTGTAGCCTGTAGCTAACTTGTAGCTTTGTGAGCTTTCCCTCCTTGACTTAACCTTTTTGTATAAAATTATGCAAAATCCTGTGAAATGCCAGTTGGGAGTACACAGCTCTGTACAGAGAAAATAAAAAGAAGCTTGGGAGCTGGTGTGACTCCCTATCATTAGCATGTTAGTGGTTAGCTAACCAGTTACAGTAGTTCACCAACCAGCCTCTCTACATATTTTGTAAAGACACATTGGATGAATTTTGCTGTGTCACGTGTGACCAAGCCATCAAGATGTAAAATATGCTTTAGAAATATTTTTCATTTCAATATTTCTTTAGTTTTTTTTCTTTTTTTCAAATGACAGAAAAACGCTCTTTTATTACAATTCTGTACTGTACTGAATGCATCACAGGACACTAGGACAATACAAGTACATGTAAAACTATGACTGAGGGTGCTTTCACACTGTTCATTTGGTTCGAACCTAGAGGAGTACACATGAGATTATACAGGTTGACAGGTAGTTCGTGGTTTCGACAGTTTTGGTGGTTGTCATCCTGCTTCAGGACCCACATACAGATCGCACGGGTCCTTCCACAAAGTGTGTCATGTTTCTTCAGGAGCCTAGGATGGACAAACCAAACACTGGTGTATTTTGTGGCCACCAACACACTGACCTCTTTAATGAAGTCACAAAGTATATGGTGTAAAGTAAAAGAGCAGTTTTAACAAATGATGTACATAAATATCTACATGGCTTATACAGATTATAAGATCGCTTCCTGAGCTGTTTGTTAAGCTTTTGAAATCACTTGGAAGTGGAAGAGACCACCCTTATCAAACGGTCTTGGTCTGGTTGTTTGGTCCACACCAGGGTTTAATTGACAGCTTTAACATCAGCCCAAATAAATTGTAGTGACTGGGCACAAACGCACCAGTGTTAGTTATAACTGATCTGCCTGTCTTTCTCTTCACAAGAGTTTATCATAATATTTAATTACAATGAATAAAATGTACATATTTGGTCATAAAAGGTCTTAAGTTGTTTGTGCGTAATCAATTTGATTCAAGCTCTCACCGCGTCCTTGTTACTGGATTTTTCTGATAGTGTGTTTTTATTGTTGCACCTGCGAGCTCAGGGAAATTAAAATGGAAATAAAATGCGTTCCCAATTAAAACTCAGATTTCATGCAGTTGTCTCGTTAATGAACTGAATATTATGGTGTTGTTCCTCACCACCCAGTAACACAAAACATTACATCAGCAACAACACAAACAAAACACACTTCCTTGCCATGTGCAAACTATCAAACATGGCGAACTTTGTGGGTGGGAAGCCAGTGTGGGACTTTGACCTTGCACTTCCTGTGGTTCGCTGCACTGGTGAGTTGTATTAGGTTGTTGGGGCACCTGCATGGAGGAGAGGTGAGGTGCCTATGGAAAATATTGCAAACCTCTGCTTGTGTTGCACTGTTACAGCTCATCTGCTGCTGGGTGATAAGAAGAGGTTGATGCTTCTCAGGCAGGAAAATGGTTGTCTATATCCGTTCAACAATGGAGTTTGCAGTGACCTAGACAACAGGAAATTCCGGATTGGTTAGAAAGACAGAAAAACAAAAATTAAAAACAAATTACCAACTGCATCACCATAAACTAACCCTAACATTGCTTACAGCAAGATGAGTAAGTGCAGTGAGTAAGAATAGGAGAATGTGTTATTGGCTGTATTCCGTGTCGGCTACTGTGAGCAGCCAACATCTCTGGAAAATGGCGATACTATCTGTGTCCATGTGCTGCAATCACGTACTAGGAAAGTTCCAGGAATATTTTGGCACTGTGTTCATTTTATAGTCATCATAATTTGTTTCAATTACAACATATTTTTGTGAAACAGTGTTTACATTTTATTTCCATAAAAAGAAAGTTTTCTGTTAATGCAATGATGAAAAAATGACAACACTAAAGTCAGCTTAGCGCCGCACTCATTCAGGAAATCTTGTACATCCAGGTAACTTTAGATGATTGAAACAAAGCCCCAAGCACCTTCAGCGTAACAGCTCACATCCTTGCATCAACCCGGTGAATGCTTGACTGGTGATTTGGAGGACTCCCCTATGACTGATGGAAAGAGAGAATGGAGGAGAGGAGGGAGAAGTGGAGAGGCGATAGAGATGAGGGGGTTGAAGGTATGCTTGGCCTCTTCAGCCTGTTTGTTTCCGTTCAGTGTTGACAGACTATCCTTTCATCTCTACTCATATACTGGTGTCTGTCGTCACACAAAGGGAAGCTTGCAGAGCTTTATCTTGCAGAGATTTACAGAGAATTATGAGGAGACTCAGTGTTCCCAGGACCAAGTGTTTAAGTGGTCTGACTGATAACGCCTTAAGAGATCTCTGACTGTGACAAGATGTGTGGAGACGTGTGTACAGCAACTCATGTCAGAGATGAGATTGTAGCAAAATCTCTACGTTGCGCAGCACGTCAGATTTCTGATAAAATTGTGCACGGCAGTGATTTATACATGTTTACTAAGTATGAGAGAAATATCTATATTCTTCCAACATTTTAATTCTTACTTACTGTAATACATTAACCACCCACAACTTAAATATAATAATAAATCTTAATGCATTTTATTTGTATGCTTTATAAATATTTTATCAAAACCATACTGTATATGGTACTACTACTGATTTTACTTATTTTCTTTATCACTTTTCAATGTTAAAGCTGCCAGAGCAGCTTCTTGAATTCATTATAAGCATGATAGACTTTACATTCATTACTTATTATCTGGTTTATAGGACACTGAATGAAATTGGATCAGCAAGGATGTCTTGTAATCAAATCCAGCATTTGTTAAAAATAGTTTCATGTGTGCTTCAATGTTTTAAAATGGCACCAACTGCGCTCATACTGTACGCTAAATTATCTTTTTGATTTGATTTTTGATGTGTTGTGTAATTACATATTCGCTGTCCAGGGTGCTGAATTATGTGCTAATAGGGCATACAGTACGTACCTGATGTTAATGTCATTGACTAACACCAACAGCATAACAGCAAGTCCTGGAACAGTAATGTGGGTCTTACACACCCTCCAAGAAACTGCTGTGATGTTACACATCCTTGGTTGGAACTGAAACACTGGCACTTAGCTTTGTTACGGCTCAAAATATTCTACTTATTGGCTTAAGCATCAGAACGAACCAGTGGCTCCCTCTCCTTCTCTCTGATGGTCCTGCACATCTGATGTTTTATTAGACAGACACTTATGTTGTCAAATCAATAAAAAGCAATGCATAAATATTTCTAAAAAGTTGTTTGTTTTCGTTAAAGCTGGATGTGTTCATATCTGCACGGCTCCTCAGTCACCCTGCGGAGCTTCATGTACACAATCGGATGCATTGTTCTGCAAGATTCTTCTTATCAGTCGAAGATAAGCTTAAACTGCAGATCAGCGGCAGACAGCAGCCCTGCTGCAGGTCGTGGTCCAGCTCCAGAGAAATGTACACTAAGTGCAGTCACCATGAAAGCTTCGCGCTAGTTCACCACGTGGATGGTGGAGGATCTGCTTCCAGGTGGAGATGAGATCTGTGCATATGTGTTTGTGTCTGACAGCTGTGAAGGCGTGTGCGTGCATTCAAATGTTTGTGAATTGAAATGTTTGTGTACCACAGCAAGGCTGTCGGGTCATAAGGCTTGTATAAACACGATGAGACGTCGACATCTGCATCAATGTCTGTAATGTATATGAGTTCTAGCGATGCTTAGCATTGTTTACATTTTTACTTATGCTTTACTGTCTACTCTTTTCTTTTCCTTATCAGTAAAGGTACTATTAAGAAGTGCTTTCTTACTGAATATCACAAATGATATTTATATTCTTTTTTCTGTATAGAAAGTACAAGTAAGCAGAAGCCCTTGTAAATGCACTGTAAAATATTGTTACAGATTTAAGTTTCCTACATTGGTCCTCCTCCTATGAAATGTTTTCTCTCTTTCTCTGTGACATCCTTTCGATTGTCACATCAAGACAAGATTGCTTCCCACAAGTCAGCTCAGAGAACCCTCAACTTGTATCCCTTATTACATGTGGAGTAACAGAGACAGAGGCACAGAGGGAGGAACAGTTGCAAGAACCAGATGGCTGTCCTTTGATATCTTCTCTCTTGACGAGGCCAGAAAGTCAAAATACAGCTTGAGACACAGAGACAGTACGGACTCAGAGGTCCACAACACTGTGGTTTGTGTTGCTTCAAATCTTCAATACGGCACACTTTGAATGCTCAAATAAACAGATGCATGCACACATGCAGTACAATATGTACACAGATGAATTCACCCACAAGTATCCACACAGACATACAAACAGATTCAACGACATGCAGCCAAGAAAATGTTTTCGTCCAGAGGATGAATTAGTGATATCAAAACTGGTTTTTAGATTTTACTAAAAATCAAATATGAGAATGCCTTCACGGTTTTATTGTAAATACATAGTGTGACCACACTGTTTATATAAATCTTACAAATCTAAACCATGCTTTTATGCAAAGAACCAATATCTTTTTAAGATCTGACATGTTGCAACACATAAACTACAGTAATACTCCCATAATTATAGAAAGTGTCAACATGATGGATTCTTAATTTTGACTTGACTGGATTTAGTGTCCCATTGGGACGATTAAGAAACTCTTTTATTGTGGCGACCCACCAAATGAAGACAAGTCACAAAACCCATTTAAAATCCCATCAAACACCAAACAGCTGAACAGTGGCATAGACGGCTTGTCTTCTTTTGATATTTTATGACACTGAGCTTAGCCTGCAATGTACATATGGACAAGCTGAACTTCCATAAGTGCAAAAGTTGTAAAAGACATTTATCACATTCCTGTGCTCAAGAGCAGCTCTACCTACAACGGCCTCTGGCCATGTGTCAAAAATGTCAACACTTGGCCAGTTCTGCAGAGAAGTTGGCGTTTATGTAGGCTTAATATCGGATTGATCTGAAAAATGATGCCGTGTTCGTATGCCAGCCAGCCATCCAAGCCCAGATTGAAGATTTTTTTTTTCTTCTCTTTCCTGTAAAATTGCAAGCAGGTGTTCGTTCCGGCTTTTCTCTCCTTCTGCTACCCCATAACCCCCCTTCTCCCCCCTCCGCCCCCGCCTCATGCGTGTAACATTAGTTCAGAATGTACCAAAACCTCCCTGGTTTAAACTAATTTTCGAAAACCAAAGGTATCATTAAGATGTTGACCTGAGCATGCACAACCAGGAAATTAGATTAGTATCGCTCTCGTTCTCTGTCAGTACCTCACCACTTACTCTTAAATAGTCACATTCATATCATCACAGTCATATTATTTCTTAACTATGCAAAGCAGAGGAGGGGAGCTATGAGCAGAGTAATGTGGAATTTGATGGCCAGCCAGACTGGGATGCAGTTCATTTATGCTGCAAGTGAGGGAAACATTTCAGACTGTTTACTTTAAATTGTGAAGTGAGAAAGAAGGATAAAGAGGTTCTACCTTTCATGAATACAAAATCGCATGAAAATAGTCCTTCATTGTGGCAGGATTATGAGTGAATTAGACACACCATCTTCAAGTGTTTTCCACATGAATACATTATGCCGACTGATAGTCACGGACAAATAAAACCATATGGGTTAAGGTTAGATTAAAGCAATACTATGTAACTTTTACTTAACAGGGCAAATTGTAGCAATAGGTGGTAATCACAGGATGACAGCAAATGCCAAAATACAGTGTGACAGTAGCAGAAAAAGACTCAAAAAGTCAGCAAAATGACTCAGCAATGTCGGTTATAAATCTATCTAAAGTTTTCTAAAATGAGACACCATAAGCTTCTTGTCATACCAGGCCAAATAAGGCTTTGGCAGCAAAACCTCTGAGTGTGTTGGATTGAGCAATTGTGCATTTTATTGCCAGTAATTTCAGCTTTTTATTTGTAAGAGAACGTGGTATTGCTTACTTCAGACATTACATATCTTGTCTTAGATAACCAAAACATTTGTTTTTGTTCAAGTTTAAAGGTCTTTGCATGAGCTGGTAAATGAAGCCAAGTGTATTCACGCATCGTCCATACTGTCAGGTTTTCCCACACATTGCTTCGTCAAGCTTATATTTGTATATCTATGTACACTTTTTAACATTTCAGTGTCCCACATTTGGTTCACCAATTGGATTCATTTCTTTGCATATCGCTACTTGGCGACGTGTAATTCCTGGCTCTCTCTCTAAGTCATGCTTTCGAGCCACTTATTTAACGAAATCAATTTGATATGCCTGCGTGTTAAATCATTAGAGAAAAAAGGATCTCAACTTTCATGAACACAGTTGGAAATACAGTGTGTTCTCTGTGTTGTAAACAAAAAGAAAAGAAGACAGCAGGTGCGGGGACTCAGGGTTTTCTCTTGTGTCTGCAGTGTTACACCCGTGTTTCAGATCGGACAGTAGATTAGCTTGAAATGAAGGATCCTAGTGGTAACTTTTTCAGGAAATGTGTCTCTCTTCCTCCTTCAGCCTTTTGCTCCTGTCTCCTCCTTGCCTGTCCCCAGTTTTCCCTTTTCCCTGCGACTGAACTCAAAGTAGCACACTAAAGAAATGGATGTAATGCTGCTTTTTAAATCCACTGTACTTCCTGTCCTGGAGAAATCCAGCAAACTCTCACCTTCTTGAATTCACATCTCTTCTTTATCATCTTCACTCTCCAGCTCCCTTCATTCCTCCAACCACCTCTCCTGCCCTCTCACCTCCCCTCCCTCTCCTCTTCATTCTTCATCCTTTGTGTCTTGGCATCCTCTCCCCCCAAAAAAGACTCAATTTGTCTCGTTGTATCTGGGAAAAGCTCCTTAAAAGGTGTAGCCAAATCCCTTGGATATGGGGACCGCTCTTGGCTTTTTTCACCCCCTAGCAGGTTCAGATTGATGAGCCACGTAAGTGGTCTTGTTCTCTCCAGCTATTAAACACATCCATCAGCCGTCTTCTCAATTATTAAGATGAGATAAACAGCAAGGGGGAGTCTAAGTGCTGGATTGCATGGTTGCTGCTGCTGCTTCAAGTGATTAAATAGCATTTAAGAGGTTTGGGCTCTTCACTCATCTCCTCCCTTAAATGTAGTTCTGACTGATGCTACATTTCACAGGAGAGGCCATCAGGATGTTTGTGTGTCTTAGCATCAAGCCCAAACTTCATTCTTTGTTGAAAAACTGATGTTGAGCTGGGCTGTGCAGCTTAGACTTGTGATGAATTGCTAAGCAGATTGAGCCTGTAAGAGAAATAATGTACGGCTCTGTCCGGTTCATTTCCTTTGAGTTAAATCGTCCTGGTAAAGTATTCCCCTGAGGTTCTGAGACTGTGAATTCTGTTTCAGCGGGATGGTCAGCTTGTAGTTAGGGCCTCACTGACATGTTCAATGTTTCAGCAACACAAATATATTTGTGTCCACAAGTAAGCATCCTGAATTGAAAAGGCATAACTTCCGCTTTCCAGACATACTAACTACTTCCTCTAAAAACAGTTGTTCTATGAAGGGAGCTTTCCAAAATTCCCTGTAACAAAATTCCATGTAAAAGTCAGGGTGCATTGTGGTAATTGTAGGACGGATGCAGCATTTTTTTTTTTTACTAGAAACTGGAAGGACCGTTAAAAAAAAAAAAGTTTTTCTTTTGAGAAATACAAAATTAATATACAAAAATAGATATATAACGTTTACTTTTTTTATTTGTTGAAAAATCAAAAAATCATTCGTCATTGATGGAGAAAATTAATTTATTTATTGTTTAAATTGTGTTAAATTACCATAACTGTGTCTCTTGGATTTTATACTGAAAATACAACTTACAATTGCAATGTTGCCTAATATGCAATGTTACAGTCATTTTGACAAAAGAAAACATAACATATTCACTGTAATTGATTACTTGCCACCCCACAGAAGTCGATTTTATACTGTAGCACACACATTTAACCTAAGACCAGTTCATGCTTTGAAAATGCAGTATTTACTGTTGCCAGTAAGCTATTTTTTTCAGCTTCCTTACTGATGTAACCAGAGTCTGTCAAAACATGAAGCACGGTGTAATGACTTCAAACAGTGCTCACAGCAGCGCACTGTAAATTTTACAGGTACCGCACTTCAGACTTTCTTATTCTCTTTTATCTTATTGCATTTGAAAAGCTGTCAGAGTGTTCACGTCCCTACAGTGCTTTTATTTAATGATTTAGTCCGCATTTATTGCTGATAGGGGTGAGTTTTATCTGCATTTTAATATTTATTTGAAATTCTTGACAGACTGAGGTCATTGTAAAACCAGCACCAGCTGCACATTACTTACTAATGTGAGTTCAGGTTCTTTAATGTGTCATTTGAGTTTTTAGCGATGCCGATTAAGTTGTGAATTTGAATGTTTTCCTCATTATGAATACAAAATATACTTAACAAATTGGAATGAACAAATATTTGTATAAATCATATTAATGATAAAGGAGAGTTATTTCCTGTCATGTATCCATTACAGACTTTTATCAACACAAGTAAACAGTTATTGTGATGCTTTCATCTACAGATTTAGTTTGGTTGATTTACTTTGGCACATTAAGCATGCACATGTGCTCCTATACAGTGTACACACACACACACACATGCACACACACTGTGTCTATCTTTGGTGGGTGGTTTTCATTTGCTTCCAGCGGCCTGCTTGCTATGCATTGCACCGCAGCATTCCACAAGAACGATTTATAGATTTTATTAGATTTTTACGGATGCATGCTTTAAGCATTGTTGGAAAACTGTGGCAATGTCCAGGATGAGGTTTGTGGAATGACACACACACGCACACAGACACACTCACACACGCATCCATAAATATCAGTTCCATCTGCCTTGCCCTATTGAGAGCTATCAAGGCCAGCGGCAGCTCAGTCTAATTAGAGTGTAGTCCCCTCAGCTTTCTGCAGGGTAATCATATCTACAGCCTCCACAGTCTGACCAGGAAATTCACAGGGACAGGTCCCTTCCAAGCTCTGCCAGCAGGAATATCTGCGTTTTAGCCGGTTCTTCAAACACTCAGAGAAACACACAGATTTCTTCTGTTTTCTGACTAGGACTGCCATGTGTTTGATAGCTCTCCTACTGACTGAAAGCTTTGTTGCTGGTCTCATGTTTTCCAGCCGTCAACTTGTTGTCTTCTTTTGCAGCATTTAGCCTTGTTGCTGATACAATTAAAATGATGTTTTCCTTGTCTTTCATCTTTTGCTCCCTCTCTCTATCTCTTTCATTGAAAGACAATGCTATACTAAAGTTTAAGAAACTTGCTCGAGAAACAAACTCTTTAAACAGCTATACTCATTTGCTTAGTCAAGTAACGATTATATACTTTCTATAAAATCGGCTCCCATAAAGTCCTCACACTGTCATAGGGAGACATGAGAGAATGTCTGCATGTGTTGCCTTTTATCTGTTGGACATGGATGAGTATTTCACTTCATTGCCACACCAAAAACAGGACGTAAATCTTTGTCCTAGTGGCATGAAAGTCAAAAGGTTATCCCAGGTAACATATGTTGGATAGATAGATGGAAGGACACATGTATGGGCTGAACAAAGGACAGCCTGATTTTTTACTATGAAGATGTCCAGTGGAGAAGATCTGATGTTATCCTACACTTGACATTCTATGACCACCCATATAGCATCAGTTCCTCCTTCTCGGCATGTTAATAATCCCAGTGTCATGTCAAATAGGAGGCTAAAGCATGGCAACATCGTTGAGTGTTTGTTCAGAGCCAACTGGGCCGTCACCCTGTTAAACCACAATCACTGACACATGTAGAGGTTTAAAGGCATTAACCTCAGTGTGTAGGCCTGAAAACCACTTCCTCTGTCAGAGTTATGCCCCTCAGCTGTGGCTGTCCAGGATAGGTACATTCAGGATTGTATATCTCTGAAGTTTTGCAGCCCTGATAATCTGGAACGTTTTACAGTAAATGGTCTTAGTCATTCATCTGTTTGTTGCTTAAACTCTGTCCAAACTCCACTTTGCCTGTGATAAGACGTAACTATTGCCAGGTTTACTGATCAGTATGGAACAGGAAGTGTTAGAGCAATTTGGGTTTTTAATCATTAGATATATGATTAGAAATAAACCTTTGATTCCCAGTAGTCTAAATGAACAGGGGCAGTGTGCAGCCCTTACTATAGGACATATTGTACTCAGACTGCAACACTTCCTCAAAGGGTAAACTTCTCCTCTCAGACATTATATCAGTTTGCGTTTGTTTGACATAGCAATCGGAGCTCACTGTACAGCTAGCCTCAAAGGTTTATATACAATAGACTTGTAAGGGAAACGGAGGGTGTGGGGTTTTCTTTTTTAGAATGGAGATCTTTTTCCACACATGTTGCAGCCATCGGCTGCTCTTTGAGCAGACTCAGGTTGCTCCAGTCAAACTATGTGTCTCTTTTCTCTCTCTCTGTCCTCCAATCAGTCTCAAGATTGTCACAGAAAGTTATGCTACCACAAAATAGATTATAGAGAACAATGGATTCCAGCAAAGGACAAAGGAGTATAACCCAATGAGACAACAAAACAAAGATGCAAAACAACCAAGAAGCATGGGAAGAACCACAAGTTAATAAACAAGCATTCTTTGTCGAATAAGAATTAACATCAGGTTGTTTTTACTTTACCACAGTGGAACATTTTCCCATATTATCGTGTAAAAATTGGCAATGATCTGTTTTTATTGTGGTTTTCTATACGGCATTCATAGAAACCACAGGCTAATAAAGACAAACCTTGTGTGTGAACTTAAACATCAGCAGGTTTCTCCCCGAAATGCTTTGAATCATAGTCGCACTATATTATAGTGATAATGTCTCTAATGACCGCATCACATGAGGTCACAATTTAGGGATTAAGAATAGATTTTTAACCAGGGTATTTTTGCTGAGAGCAGAAACTCTTTTGATGACCGTCTGCAAAATTCCTCCCAGCTACAAAAACTGAAAAGTGAACTTTCTCATCCAAAACAGCCCTAAACAATCATATTTCTGGAATTGTGGTTTTCATAACGGCGTTCAAATGGTTTGAATTGTTCTACAAAATGTCAAACTGAATCAATCAATCAAATAAAATCATAGAGGGCATCGTTGTTATTACTGCTATCAAGTGAAAGTGTGATATAGATCATTAGCAAAATGTTTAGACAGAGGTTATTTTCCTGGCATGGAGTTAATGATTGCATAGAATTAATAACATACACATAATTTTACAGTTATTTGAGACTCATTAAGCTCTGGAATGAGGAGACAAGAATTTGAGAAGTGGTTAGTGGGACCATTTAAGCGATGTTAAGTGGGAAACTGTTACTGCTATAATCCCGTACTGTACATACTCCTCTTTGTTTGACTCTGGAGGAAAGATTCCTGGGGCTTTCCCTGGCTTTCATAACTCAAGAAAGCTGACTGATTTTTGGATTGGTATAAATTCTCTGAAAGCTATGTTTTTCCTCTCATCCATCTTGTTACTGAATATTCTTTATGTACACAATAAATTGACTTTGCTAAATTCTGACATGCTTTTGGATCCTTTGTGTTTTACCAGTCTATAAAAGGATTGTTTTCTGTAAGAACTCCACACACATATTTTCAGTTCTACATGAAGAGATTGACTGATAGACATATCTATATATACCATCTAGCCAACTTCCCTTGTCCTCTCAAACCAGCAGTATTAAACAATATACTTTATGTTTTTGGTTTTAAACAACAATAAAACATTTCTCTCTGTCAGCTGGGTCCCATAAATGAAAACATCAATAGACTAAGAGTAATTGTGAGTGATGTTAATGTGTTTTGTTCTTTAGTGGTTTTGACAGACAGACTGAAATCACACTGCTCTGAAAAGATTGCAATCAATAATCAGATATAGAGAGGAAAAACTTTATCAAAAATATTATTTCACCTCCAATGAAAGACTTTTTTTTCGGGTATCTAATTTGGTATATCTGGCTCCAATCAGGGATAATTCAAGCAAACACAAATGGTTTCGTTTCCTAACATTTAAGATAAACAGCTCATTGGTCCGGAAGGTCAGCCAAAACTTAAAAAAAAAAAAAAAAAATCCTTGGCTTGGTGTTTTTCACCCGGGTTTCCTCAGTGTTACTCTCTGTTACCAGTGACTTCTTTTAGAGTTTGCTTAATAAATAATGAACACGCGCATTCCAATCACGATCATTTAGACCTCAGACAAAACAGAGCTGACCAGCTGAACACATTCCAGAGCTGATCTGTCTGATTTTATACCACATGAGTACTTCATTCTGGATTAATATTAAGTGATGCATGCCATGGCTCTACATGCACTTTGTGGTGTACACACATTTGTCCCTTACACTATACCACATCATCTTCTCCTCCCTGAAGCTATGTGCATGCAAAGGAAACATGCACACTATTGGCTGGAACGGCTGGAAACAACAGTCAGGAAAGAACACAATCTTTGTTTTGCGATAGTTTAACCCAACAAATCAGATGCAATCAGCCCGATGGAAATCATTCATCTTCAGGTAATAAGGATCTGCCTTATTTTTTACACAGAATAACCACACTGTGAATGGTTTGAAATAGCTTGGTTTACAGATACATCTCTCAGTACACTGTAATTTGTTTGATTTCTGAGTGTTTCCATAGTTTTATTTAGATTTTGGTCTCACAGGGTTACGGGCTAGATGCTGTAAAAAATACATTTATACACAATACTTTCATTCATCCACTGCCGCACAATCAACAGTATATCCAAACTGAGCAATTCTTAAACGTTTCTCCAAAAAAGAAACTCCAAATGACATGTGTGCATAAGCTCTACACTTGACTCACAAACTGCACATGACCTAGACCTTCAGATCTGGACCACAAAAGGTTGCGGGTCTGATTCTGTTAGCTGTGTTTGGCCAGAATGAGAAGTTTTTGTAACTTTGTGTCCACGTCTTCCTTTGGTTGAAGCTATTGAGGTTTATGGCTCTGGGATGTGCTGCTGAGTATAAGGTGATGATGCCAGGCTGAGCTGTCGCTGTTATATTTCCACCAGACAGCACGGCTGTGCAAACAAATGTGCAAACGTTATTTCCTTTAAAAATATTAACTTGGAGCTTAAAGCAGAGGCCAATCAAAGTATTAAGTTTTGAAGTGTATACTTAAAAGTGTGAGGTCAGGGCTTCAACCTCACATTCATACTGGGTCCTCTCAAGGGAGTTTTTACCCATCCAAGTTTTTTATGTGTGTTGTGGACTTGAAGCAGGCTTGTGATGTACCCTACCCGTGACCTCTGGCAGTCACTGAGTCTGAATTGCTCCAAAGTATAAAAGACTGTGGAACAGGTGGATCTTTTACCAGATAGGTGTAGTAAAAATAGAGCAGGGCCAAATGATTTATCAAGTGCCATCAGTTGTTAGGTTTTTGGGTGGAAGCTGCATGCTGAGATTTCAGACTCAAGCAGCTGAAATGAGTTACCTTCATTGGGTTTTTGGATGCAGCTGGGATGGGCTCAGCGGAGCCACTGCTCTTAATTTGTAAAGTGTTGATGTTGTTTCTGATTAGGATGTCTCCTACTGTAAGCCTCACTGTCAAGGCATACACGGCCAGCCTGAGTGGGAGAAGATCCCTGGACAAACCAGTACACAGAGAGAAATTCTAGACATTTCAGCTGGTCTGGGAATGCTTTGGAGTCATGGAAGCTCGAGGACATATTGTAGCTAAGAATACGGATGTCTGCATTCTTAGTCCATGATGTTGTTCTGGACAGAATAATTAATGGTTGGACTTTTGCATCTAGAATTGAATTTCCACAGAAATCAAAATTGATGCACAATAACTTGAAGTTAAAAGAATAAAGGAAGACTACAGTAATTTAAGGTAGAATGCAGAACACACAGTACGCAGCACACAGTTATAGCTGATGTGTTTAATTATTATGTTAAACTATATTTTACTGCCCATCACAATTAATGTCACGATTATTGTAAAACAGCGGTGGAGAAAATGCAGAGCAGAGTTCAGCATATGAACATAATCAATCAGAGGGATAAAGAAGGAGACAAGCTTAAATCCAGTTAGATGGACTCCTCCATCACTCACTATCTTAGCTAGCTGATAAGCGAGATGGGAGGTGAGGTGCTTACTATCAACAGCCACTCAGAAATTAACTCCCCATTCAACCAGAGACGTTAGAAATGAGATTTGATAAGGAGGCATACAGCGTGTGTTGCAACTTTATCCAGATAATTTGATGTGTTGTCATCTGACCATCAGTGACACTGAGCTCACAAATTGTAGAATATTGCAAAAAAAAAAAAAATACAATTACTAAAGCATTTAGTCAACAAGCTTGCACTGGCAAAGTTAACTAATCTAACACTAGATAAATATGTTTGACATTAACATTATAAGAAAACAGACAATACATTTAAATATGACACAGTAAACAACTTTCCAGCATCCAGTATGTAGTCCAGCATATTGATGAACCCTAGTGTAATGTTTGGAGTTGTTTTTAATGAGGAAAGTTAGCGTAAACAAAAGACGTAAGAAAGAAGTCATACACAACTAAAGAAACTACTATTTATTTATAACTCTTAGTGCAGGAACTTTGGCATTTGAACATTTTGGTGTTTATTCAGATGTCTTTTGCTTGTTATAGTCATTATTTTACATCCGTCACATGATGTGCTTCACGTCATGTGCTTGCCAACTAAATGCACATTAACTAGCAGATATTTGTTTACTCCAGCTGTTAGGCCACTGAAGACAGAAATTTGGCTTCTTCAGCCAAGCAAGGATGAGCAGGCAGGTTATCTCCATTTTTATCAGGTTAGCCATCCATGCAGCCAGATAAATCTGTTCTCCATCCCACGCTGGAGGAGGTCTGAGGCATGTCTGGGTTTGGGTCTGTGCTAATTGGACCTGCCCTAAGCAGCAGGGTTTGATAAAGGGTTGTGTGTATTGTTTACAGTGAGACTTTTTTGTTTGTTTGTTTTAATCAGAGCTCTGACAAAACTGCAGCTTATAATTACAAAATGTTAAGCGGTCAAACATTTTGACAATGTGTATGAAATTATATGTATGAGATATTGAATATTTAACTCAATATGAGTATGGTATTACTACAGATAATTAAAAACAGATACAAGTACTGTATATGCCATTGTCACTGAAAGATCTAAGGTAATCATTGTGCGTCAATTTCCATTTTCTTGCTCGCTTTCTTACATTGCACTGTTTGCGGTTGCATGTGTATAAATCTGCCACTACTTCCAGGAAATATCTACATGCTGTTAGGGAGCGTTCAACAGGAAAAACTTGGACTCTTCGTGCCGGCATGGAACCTTGTTGTTTACCTTTGGATTAAGCAACGAGCATTTAAGGGCTGGGTCAACACTATCCAACTTCTTCTTCATCAATCATTCGCTGCCTCCATCCATCCATCCGTCCGTCCATCCATGGGCTCTGGAAAAACACTCCTCAGGTTCTGGGGTTGCAGTCATATGTGTAACAACAACAACATGATGCTGCAGGAACGAACGCATTCCTGACATTCCTCTGAATTTTGTGTGTTGTGTCAGGGCAGGGGAGAGGATAAAAACAAGCAAAAGAGGTGAGAGGGAGCTGTTTGCAGAGAATGAAAATGTGTGAACCGGTGTTTTATAAATGTGGAAAAGAGAGGGGACCAGAGGAGCTGCTTCAAGGAGGTGAGAGAACGGGCGGTGGAGGGGATGCAAGGAAAGCAGAGAAGGGGTGAAAAAGGGAGGAGGAGGTGGAGAAATGTGAGAGGAGAAGTAGGAGGGAGTTCAATCCCTCCAAACAAACAAAACTCTCTCCACACCTGTGGCTTTAGTGTGTGTGTGTGTGTGTGTGTGTGTGTGTGTGTATATACTTTCATTATAAAAAAAATCACATGTGGACCATGTGCAGCACACAAACCTAAGCATAACGCATGTGTATTTCTTTCATTTGACAGAGATCAAAGTTATGGTAATAAATTACTTTGTCCCATATGAAACAAAGATGTGTGTGTGTGTGTGTGTGTGTGTGTGTGTGAGAGAGAGAGAGAGAGCATGTCCCATTACAGATTGTGTCACAGCCAGATGGATACTTGAAACCACAAGGGGTCCACTGTATATATACTGTATGTCAGACTTCACTTTCAACACTTGGTCATCATAAGCACATCCCATGTCAAGGTTTCTATCTTTAGTCATCCATTTGAATGCCAACAGCAATATTTGTATGTGTGTATGGGCGTGCGTGTGCAATTACTGTCCACTCAATGCAAACAGCAACAGCTGGAGCTGAGAGACACATGCTCCACCCTCTCCACCTTTTCTCCCTTCGAGATGAAAGTTCACTGATGGATCAACAAACCAGCCTGTCAACAAAGACGGTCAAGTCAAAGAGCAATGGACCCTTTGGCTCTTAATATTGCTTTTATGGACAATAGAGACAACAAATCTAGAGAGTGTGTTTCCTTTCCTAGAGATGTACCTCATGTCTAACATGTGACACAGTCACTGAATGATACAAAGTCATATGGAGCTACAATGACATAATCCCTGTCCTTCATTTAAAGTGTCCACAGAGGTAATTTTATTGGCTAAATATGAAACATATGTTGCCATTACTTAGCTGTACGTCAGTCAAAACAGTTTAGTTTAGGTCCAAATCCAATGTCAGATGTGTAACTATCACTAAACCTTTACACAACCTCGAGTTTCTTTCCAACATGATGTCTTTTTAAAAATCGATTGATAGGCAGATAGGCCGTGCGGAGAGCCAGATGAAGAGTAGCCAAACAATTGTGTTTATGTGCGTGAATAGAGTTGTGAGAGAACACTTTAAATCCTTGGCCGCAGTGTTGCGTCTCTATAAAACAAGTTGATGAATTCAATGGGCTGATTTTTATCTTGATGTGCACCTGTCCAGTCTTGCGTGTGTATAGAGAAGGTTTGGTCTCTTAGCATGTTGATCTTGCAGATGGTTTGGAGGGACCACGTATAAACACCTACCTAATTATACATTAGGGGTTTGTAATCTAGAGATGAGTCCTGCCTTATATCAAGGCATGTGGTCACAAAAACTAATGATCTGTATTAGATAGAGGGCTGGTGATGTAATTTAAACAATCATGAGCTGACGAAAGATGTGACTAGAGGTGGTTTAGCTAATTATTCATTCTTTGCATTTAATGCTCTGTCCTCAGATAAAAAGGCAGCCATCTTGGAAGTATCCAGAAGGTAGGTAGCAGTTGCCGTAGTGTAGAAAAAGGGGAAAATAGTTTTCCCCTTGAATGTCTTGAATGTCCGGATCTGATGTGTAAACCTCAATGTGTTCCAGCTGAACAAGACAGAGATGTCTTGATGTTTCCACTCTCAGGGAAACTCTATCCGTCTGTGCTGAAGCATGTGTGTGTGCACATGTGCTCGGTCATACGAACTGCTCATTTTTTCTTCCGTTCACAGCCCTCACTCTCAAATCGGTGTTCATCCCAATTGCTCCTCTTCTTCGTCTCTTTCAACCAATCCCTCTCCCGTGTCGGTCCAGGAGATCCAGGAGAATAAAACCAGGGTAATTATTTTTTACTGAAGCCACTATTTTTTTTTTCTCTCTTTTCAATATGCAAACAAAACACGAAGTAAAAACAGATGTAGTGGTTTGTTTTAGACATGCAAAGCAGTTGAAACCAACCCCAAAGAGTGGGTGTGACATCCCATGAGTTTTTGGGGCCATGCACATTCTTTTGGCCAAGCCCAGATACCAACACTCACCTTCAATTAAGCTCTCTGACTAAGTGCAGCCCTTCTGTAAACACACTGTTTCTTTTTTTCCCCCCCAGATGAGACAAACACGAGGAGAGCTATTATGTGGTCTTTTATGCCACTGAGGATTGCGTGAATTAGTGTCCTTTCAGTTTAAAGAATAAAGAATAGAAGAGTATAAGATGTAATACAAGAGACAAAGCAGAAAAAAACAAGTGTGTAGAGCAAAAATAAGAGCATTTATGCCAATCAGCAGCAGCAGTGTGTATCCAGCCAATCTCAGCTAGTTCCCTGTCCATTACATCACAACTCACCTACGAAAACACATCGCATCAGCGTGGCCTTTGATGACACGGTTAATGTTGCTAGCCATGAATGTGTCCCACAAAAGTGAATTAATTTGGGAAAAACAAATTCAAATCATGTAAATGTCTGTAGTAATATTGAATGGTAAGTCATTATATTCAGTATTTACTCAACAAATGACATATTTTACATCACTGAAAGAATGGGCAGAGATGTCTTATTTTGTGACACCAATCTTTTCCCATACAGGACAGTGATGGAAGAAGATGGGCAACGGAAGAAAAAGATATGGGTATTTGAGACATCTATGTTTAATGGTAAATGCTTGCTTCATTCATACATCTTGTTTTAAGTTACTACGCTTAATTTTTTTGTTTGATATGAACTGCAGTAAGTAAAGTAAACACTTAAAGAGATTACATAAGTGCAAAGATGAGAAAGTCCCAGTTTTCGAGTAAAACTAAATTCAAGTAATGGAGACCTTCAAGAAATAAAGGTCCAGTGTGTAGGAAATGCAGGATTTAGCAGTGAGGTTGCAGATTGCTACCAACGGAATACCCCTGACCTCAAACTCCCTTCCAAAAGTGCAAGAGAACCTATTGTGCCCGCCACAAAACTCACAAAAAAATGTAAAAGTTAAGTGTTTGTTTTGTCCATTCTGGGCCACTGAAACATGGCGGATTCTGTGGGAGAGAGTCCGTTGGCATAATTTGCCAATAGATCTGCCTAAATCTTCCACACGGGTCCTTTAAACAGTATTTTGTGTGATGAAGAATGATCGAATTAAGTTAAAAGAAAAAAAAAGACCTAAAAAAACAGGAATAGCACCAATCAGCAAACTTAAGCAAACAGTAACACATCATAGACCGGACGGAATTCGGGTGGCGATGACAGTTATGTTTGGTCTTGTTGTCATACATGTCATAGATTTTCTGAGTCATCAACCGAGGAAAAATAATTATTTACAAAGGTTTGGACCACTGTAGGTCTACTTTTACATTCTAAGCATTCAAAAAGCCACTAAGGGGAAAACCTGTCTTGGAAGCAGTTCATTGTTTACAGATAAAAAAAAAAAAAGAATTACCATCACAAAGTTTTTGAAACAATAACTGATGTTTTGCTCTTTTGGACACTGACAGCCGTTAAGAAAATGTTTTCATTTGACTTTATTGTATTTATATGTTTTAGCCATGTGGTATTTGCAGACACGCAGACATAATACATATTGCGACCAAATATTTTCCACTAGTGGGGTTTATGTTTGTATGCTGATATGTTTCTGCATGTTTCCATATGACTCACAACTTGCTTGTGTGTGAATCATTATCCCGTGATCCAGACTGATATCAAATTGATTTCACCGCTGTATTTCTTTCAGTAATAAATAAAAAGCGACTACTGTCAAACTTTGGAAGATTCTTGTACCTGTGCTCTACCAAAACTGTGGTCTGAGCCAAAGTGAGGGCACAACATGAATGATTGTTCATAAAACAGAAGGGGCATAGCTGTCACTCCGATGACAGGTTGTAAGTTTGTGGTTGACAAATGGAAATCAGCACATCTACACATCATTTTGCTCCTGAGTCCTTTTTTTGCAATGATTTCCTTCCAGCATTTCAAACTAGAAAAGTTCACACACTCAAAGTTTAAACCAGAAAAAGTAAAATCTAAATGTAGATATTCAGCAGATTGGTTCTAGCAGCTCTGTAGTCGTGGGGCTGCAATCTGTTCACTCAGAAGCTACAAAACTACTGTCAGCTAAAACGCCTTCTCATTAACTCAGCTGCATGACCACACATCTTATGCAAATTGGAGCACTTTGATTCATTATGGATACTGTCAAATACTGTAAGGGTAGGGACTAGCATGGCATGCTGAACAAACAGAAACAAGCACAAAGTGAATACCATTAAGATACCTTGGTGCTCTGCCAATCGGCAGCTACATCACCCAATCACAAAGTAATAATAACTGAATTTAGGGAGCCTTTCTCTAAGCTGAAGACATGAAGAGTTTGGGCCACCAAAAAGTCAGGAATGTTGGCCAGAAAACAATTTGCTTCACTGACACTGAAGACAATAAATCAGCTGGGAACTCTGTACTTTGGACAACAAATAAAAAACATACAGCCATATTATCTTCGTGTGCACTGCTGATAGTGATGAGTGGAGCTCAAGGCAAAGTTCCCCAAGAACTAGATCAAAGATTATATAAATCAACTGGTAACCTATCCATAACTTTAGCTAATATTGGTAACAATGTATTTCATGTTATAAATCTTCCAGTCCAACTGGGCTATTTTTTTCTCATCAAACACATCACATCATATCTGTCACATGTCTGCATCTGTCTGAGCTCCTTGACTGGATATCTTGTTTAAAGCTTACACAGTGTGATTGAATGCTCAATAAACTTCAGAAACCCACATTCAAGCAGCAGGATTTGTCTTGTAAACCCTTTTCTATCACAACCCAAAGCAAGACAGACAGAAATCAAGCAAAAGGCACGTGCGTACAACAAATGTTTTGTAATCCATCCAATTTCTACAGCTGTTTCCATAGCCCTTTGACCACAGTGCCTCTGAGATCTGTTAAACTTAGTGAAAAGTATAACAATTTGTCAATACATCATGCCGTAAAACATGTAAAGACAAAAAAATAATGACTGATCTGGGTTTTCAGAAAAAGCCCTTTTTTCCCTGCCAAGTGTGGGTCTCCTGGATGATCAATACTACACCGAGCTAGACAGATTGAGGAAGTTGTCATCTGGATTCAATGAGCTGCTTATAAAAAGTCAAGCTTGTTGAACTTGTTGAAGGGGCTCCCTGACAGAGTTACACAAACTCAATTCTCTCTTTCTCCTGCTTTTTGTTCCGGGTGTCTCTCGCGCTCTCTTTCATTTACCTCTTCTTGCCTCCCGCTCTCGGGTTCTTTCAGTTCTCTTGTCCTCATGTTCGTGCTCCCTCCCTTTTTGTGCGTTTTCTGTTTCAATCGATCTTCCACTTAGCAGGAAAATATGGTTCTAATCAGACACTTTGCTGAGCCAGTCTTTCTTGGCCAGACGCTCTTGAAAACACCTCAGATTCACTCTGAACTGCCTTTCAAACCTTGCCGTTACACAACAGGGGTGCAATGTGATTTTTAATCGGTTGCCATGTTCCTCCAGAAAGCATTTGTTTTTCCCCGAATATTGTTTGCTGCAATCGGATTTCTCATTGCGATAAGTGAATAGTAGAACCTGCTCTTCTACTTTCCAGAACCCCCCAAAAAGGAAACACGCTAATGCACTTTTGTTCCGAGAGTTAGATTGTTAAATGAAGTACAAAGTTGGACCGACCTCTGATGAAAAAAAAACAGGTGAGACAAAAGCAAAAGACTCGAGGCTCGAGAGCAAGATATGCTCTCAAGCATATCGTGATGCTGTTATTTTAACTTTTTGGGCCTCCAAAGGGCGACACGGCAGAAAAAGATTGAGCACCAATGCTTCAGCAAATAAACATAAAAAAACTCTCCTTCAGATGTTGAACCCTTAAAAGACCACAATTTCATTCCCTGGTGTAACTTACACAAAAGGGAAAAAACAAAGCACAAAATGCAAAACATTCAATATCACAGCCATAAAAAATGACAAAAAGGCAAAGAAAGCGACATTGAGAGAAACCAAAGCCACACATGAGATTTATTATGGGGGGGAAAAAAAAAAAAGTTTTACACTTGACATTTCCGCTGCTGCTGTTGTGAGTACAACCCGTTGCTGAGGACAACATGATTTAATGTTTTTTACCGGCTGTCAGATGATTGTCACGGAGTTGCCCTCATGATTAGAGGCAGAGATCCGTTTGAGCTCTGTGAGGAATCAGCGTGTGTGCATGTTTCTACACCAGAGTGGGTTAGTGGTCGGGTTGGGACAAGGGGGGATCAGCTGTATCATGTAAGGCTCTCCAAACAATAAACTCACTGTTTTAATGTTGTTCCCCAAAATCCTTATGAGAATGAAGGGCAGAGTTTCTCCCACCCCCATGTCTAAACACATAGTGTGCTCTGTCACCACCTCATCCACTACTGCGTAAACGCTGGCTTAATTGGACAAAAAATTCCACCATTTGCAGCAATTTTCCCAAACTCACGAAATAAAGAGAAAACATTTTGCGGACCAAACATGCCAAAACACAGAAAAATGTCCAAACTTCTTCTCACCGTCAACATGCTCCTTCACTTCAACCTTGAAAATGCCCTGTTTGTTCCTCAGGCCTGGCATTCACCCCTGTGAATTTGTTTTCCCTCCCCTCTCTGTCAGTACTAAAACTTTCAGAAAAGAAAAGAGATTTATTCTGCTGTTGGTCAGACAGTGTGTGAACTCGGAGTGACACAGAGAGGGAGGGTGTCCATGCATGTCTCTGTGCGCGTGTGTGTGCTTTCAGACTCACATTAATAGAGGTTTTGTTATAGTCTCCTTTAGGTCATGAGTGAAGGTGGCTGCAGGGTGAAGGTGGCTCCCTCAAGGAAGAAAATTGCTTTGTGTGTGTGTGTGTATGTGTGTGTGCACAAAGGGGAGGTAGAGGGAGGCACATGGGAACCTCAGTCATGGTGAAAGAGCAAACTAATCTCCACCTTGGTTTGGTCTGATGAAGGCTTCATGTAAACACACTCACTGTAATTAATGACAGAATTCTCTTGTGAATTCTCCTTCTCTCTCATCCCTCTTTCCCTCTTCTCCATGGCTGCCTGTGCTGACCATACAGCTGTTTTTACCTGTTTTTCTGTCTGTCTGTCTCTTTGTCTTCATCTACCTTTTCTATATGTCTGTCTGTCTGTCTGTCTGTCTGTCTGTGCAGGCCTCAGCACCCTTGTTCAGACCTAATCTGTCTGTCTGTCAGTGCCTGGTAATTGGAGCTGTTTAGGGGGTCACCCAGCCCAGGTGGGCGGGCTGGGGGAGTGTGTCTGTGTGTGTCTGTGTGTGTTTTTGTCTAGATGTGTGTTCATGTGTGCACTCCAGGACAGGAATGCGTGTCGGACCAGGAACCACTGCTTCCCACGGCTGTGCCACCCATGAGCCATGCATGACAGGCATACTGAAGGGCAGACGTCATACTGAGGAATCTTACAGGTGCACTGGAAACATAATTCCATTGTTCAAGTGTGCGCCAGTTTCCTCTGGCAATTACATTTCTTCATAATAGCTGCTGATGTTAATAATCTGTGTCCATTCACTTTTATTAACATATTCATTTGATTGATTCCTTATTTTTCCCCTTTTTATGTGCAGCATTACCAAAATGCATCCTGGACAGGTTGTTAAGTTACTTTGATGTTGTTTGCCGGAGATGAAGGCAATCACAAATGTTCCACTACCAATACATCCATTTGTCACTCTTAATTAAAACTTTCAAACTGGATCAAGGGGTGTTACACTCAATAGGGCATGTCAAGTTTATCGTGATGGAAACTTGAGTGTATTTACAGTATATCGACATTGTTCCAAAGTTTGTGAGCCTCCTTTGCTTGTTTTTGTCTAGAAAACCTGTACTGTGTTGAAATCGCAGATGGAAAGGCCTGATATCATTGTGAGCACATGTACTTTCAGGGAAGTCTTTCCCAGGGATCGCATGCCTCAGTTGAATCTAATTATATTGATAGGGTACATACATATACCAGAGGAGCATGCACCAAGGAAGTAACACGCTCCTCTGAAACCAAATGGAAGATACTGGAAATCAGCAACATACGAGAGGAAAAACAAGAAAATGATTTCCATTGCCTGAAATGAGATCTATGCAACTGACTGTTTTGTACTACTGAGTTAATGACCATAAAGATTGTTATATGTATAGAACAGATCATTGGGTCAATATTGATATGTTTTCTCACTCCTCTACATCAAGTCAAGGCAGCCAGATTCTTGAAAAAGCTCAAGAATCTTGACTTTGATCCTCACTTCTGTCGAATATATATAACAAAAACTCTGCTGCTGCACAGTCATGTTTGACAGATATCCCTGCTTTTTAGAGGAGAAAGCTTGAAGCCTACAGTGCCAGTTCAAGACAGTTTGTTGTTCTGATATGTCTTTGTCTATCCCGTCTGTCTGTATGAGCGAGGTCGAGCCGCAGGGTCAGACTAAGCCACCCATACTCTGCTGGAAAGAAATGATCATTTATCACCTGGTGATTCACAGGGATAGGGTTACCAGAGCAAAGGGAGGAAAGCTCAAAGGCATGGACGGAGAGAGCAGGTGGATGTGTTACAAAAATGATATACAGTAAACATGCAAAATTAAACATTTCTGTTCATAAATGTACGTCGGTGTCTATATGACAAACAAGTAAATGGGCAATATGAACAAATGAGGTACTGTATTCCCGATTATATCTCTGAAACATTCCAGTTGAGTTAGCTAACCTTGCACAGGTGCACTGAGACCAAACTGATGCAGGTGACAGATAACAGCTTTCTTTGACATAATTCCAGTCATAAATGCAGTATGTTTTTTAATTTAAGGCCATTTTCAAGCAGAAACCCAAGTTATGGTAATCTGCAACATTTACTGAAACTAGCAATGTCCGTGCACATTTTACAAAGCCTCACACTGTTATAACTCTCTTAAATCAGTAATTTGGTATAAATGTCAGATCTGCAGGCTGGAACACTTAAAGACATAACAACCAGGAAATTCTGCTAACTTGTCTGAATATCTGCCTTTTTGCATACTGGAGTGTTAGACTGTCAACACTCGTGATGTAACAAGTGCAACACACCCAGCTCTTGCTTGGAAGTGCTCACAGCACTCCCTCAAAAAACAGCTACTGGGAAAAGATCAGGATGCAAAATACTGTTGGAGCGAGGCCACTGCATCTTTTTCAGCAGCAAAGAGCTGTTAATTGGTAGCAGGTAACATCTGTTCATGGCGAAATTAGGATCAAACCTAAGGCCTGCTTAGTCATGTGTCCTGCAAGCTGAAAGAGCTGCTCTGTGTGTGCGGTTGTGTCGCAATTTGGAGTGGGAGGATTGTGAATGTGAGTGTTTATGTGTCAAAATTGGAAGAGACCTAAATGTGTGTTTGTGTCTGTAAGCCAGAGAGACGAAGAAACAAAAAGCATGTGCTCATCCATTCATACACACACATACTACTGTGTGTATGTGTCTTTCTGTGTGTGTGTGTGTGTGTGTGTGTGTGTGTGTTTGTGTCAGGTCGTCCTCTGAAGTACCCCGCTGACAGTAACCAAATCCCTGTCGATGTGTCTAGCCAACAGACAGATCAGTGAAGGCTGCCTGTCAGGAGCAGTGACCCCGGCCTCCCAGGCTCTTCAGCTGTGCATCCACCATGGAGACTGGAGGTCAGTGACAAAGGTGGGGGATCGGAGGCTGGCGGGAATGACTGTGGTGGGATTGCTCGTAAAGATGAAAGAATGTGGTGCAAGGTGGGCAACAATGTTATAAATACTTCTGTTAGACTTCAAAATGTTTTACGCTTGCATACCCACCTAGTGATGGACATCATCTACTGTATATCGAATTTAACCAAAATGTGGTGAACTCCTGTATTTTTCCATTTTCCTGTTTTTGGGTCAAACCAGAGTCAAATCTATCAACTGAAGAAACTGAACTGTCAACAAATCAACAAATCTTTTCAGTGCAGAGGGAGAAAATACTCACACTCCTCTGCACGGACCAGGGTTCAATCTCCCAACATAATGCTTCCATCTTGCCTTTCCACTAAGCACAACTGACTGGGTTTTCTGGTGGAAAGCCAATGAGGGACTGTTTTTGTGACCGCACTAGTAATTGTTGTTTGCTGGTTGGGGCACCTGTGCAGAAAAAGAAGGTATCCAAAGGGGGGGTAAGTGTTGTGTCCTGCTGGAGAGGCCCACCCTATAAAGGGGAGGAAAGAAGGAAGGTTCTCAGACAAAGTGGACTTCAGGTAGTTCCCTGACTTTCACTGTAGAGCCACTCTGAGATTTATAGTCGTGGTTTTGAGTGATATTTTCAGAGGAATTTGTTACAGACGTTCATATCTAAGTACAGCCTCACAGAGCCTCTAAAATGATAGTAATGGGGATAAGATTGTGGAAGTGTATAGGTGTGTAGAGTGGTTACCACCATCTAATTTCATTTTAGAGAGTGTTTTTTTCATTGTGCACATTTATTTGTCAGCTAAAGTGACAATACTTAGTTTAGTTACGGATGTGGGTTGCATAATACAGTGCATAACCCGCCACCGCAAAAGTCAGGAGATGGTACGTTTTATTTAGACATTTCCTAATCAGGACAGCCCTTCGAATGCTCAGATCCTATTTCTAAATCTTTGTCTAAACTCCTTTTCTCTGATTGTTCTCTCTCCTGTGGCTTCCTTTCTTTCCCTGTTTCTCAATTCATCTGTTTTGTAATGGTATCCCTGCATCGTTATGAGTTATAGAAAACAGTCATGGTGGCTTCCCAGCTATGTGACTGTTTATCTCGTCCGTACACCACAGTGGGACCATGTTATTGGGATGAAAGACTATCAGGACAATAGACTTGGCAACACTTTCACATTTTCTGTGCGTCAAATCCACAATCTGGCAGGTCCAGCTTGATTGAATAAACCTCATATAGAAATGTCACATTCTTAAAATCTAACATAATTTATACTTTTAGTCCAAATATGACACATGCACCATTTGATTAATTGCAAGGTTAATGTTATTTCAGCATTCTATTCAGGCTGAAGGATGATTGATTGCATAGTACAGCCACTGAAAGTTAAATTAAATTAGACAGAGTGGAAATTTACAATATTTAAGTTGGTTTGAAATTAATACTTGCTATGTCTAATGTGATAAATCTGTGTTACAGTATAGAGGCTGGTATATGTTATATATATATATATATATATATATATATATATATATATATATATATATATATTTGTTTTGTTTTTTTTTGTTTGTTTTTTTTGTTTTTTTACAAATATAGACATTAATATCTCCACCAGATGTGTGTCTGTGCTGGTCTTTTGTGCACTTTTATGACTGTATGCTCAAGGACCTGTACCGTTTGCAGGGATTCATTTTTTTTTTTTTTTTTTTTTTTTTACTGCTTTACCATCATTGAGTGTTCCTCACTCCTCGAAGCTGGCTGGTAAACATTCTGGCCCATGGCTCAAAAACTAACATTCATAGAAAAGCTTCATTTCATCTTGAACTGAAACATCTGCAGATACAACTCAGTCAACTTTAGTAGATCAGATGTTATGATCCATTAAGGTTAGGGATGATACAAGTTGAATAAATGCCCATTTTTGTTTCTTTAATGCCATCCTGACTGTATGGTGCTGGTGTAGATAACAGATCTTTTTGGGATCCTGCATTTTCATGTATGTCAGACAGTGTATGGGTGCTGTGTGCTTGTGCTGCACTATCATTACAGACTGTTCAGTCACTAACAACTGGAATCTTGATTCTCTGCTTGAACTTTGCACTTCAGATGATTTATGGCTCATCACAGGCTCCAAAAAGTAAAAACTAGAACCTCATTGGACTCTTGGTCTCTCTACTTGGGGTTGTCATGTACATTTATAAACTGAAATAATGTATTGTATTGTGTCACATTCAAGGTAGGATATACATATACTGTAGCAGTCTAGTAGATAAGTATATATAGTAGACATTTAGATTTTAGATTATTTATCTCTTTCTTTACACAACCAATTGCAAAATCAAAATTTGGTTGTCTGCTGCACCATGGTATCAGTACACTTAATCATGTATATATGATAATGTGTTAGGTCATCTGTAAATGCAGGACCCTGAGCAGATCTGCCAGGCTGACCATATCTGGTACACTAGGATCTACCTGGCACAGATCTGCGTTCTACTATGATATACTAAGACTAATATATTTAGTCATGCTCAAGTCTTTACCGATGAACCCAAGTGAAAACACTGATCTTGTGGGTTATACGGTGCAGTAGTTTTACTGTCCTGCTTTAAAAGCTGTCCAAATCAATGATACACATTGTTTACGCGACAGCATCACTTAAGCAGTGTTGTGTTTGTTGGCTTACCCATTGTGTTAGAAGCATCCCATTGTGTTTTTCCCAACCGCAAGACAGCCACTGGGGACAGGAAAACTTTATGCCCTTAAAGCTAATCTGTGCCTGCTGACAGATTCTTAGCGCCATGTGCTCTACAGTATCAGTTTCTCTTTTTAAATTTTTGATTGATGTTTGAATGCTGATGGGGGGAGTAAATTTTAATTGAAGGATTGGTAGGGTACATATGTACATGTCCTTACCACATTCATCCACAGGGAACTGCATCCCATATGAGAATAATAACTGTGTCTGCAGAACATGTCTCCAAATCCAACCATTTAAGTAAGCAATCTGCTATTTTTCTAGAACAGTCGAGAGGGTGTGGAGATACACAAGATACATTTATACACATTCTAATACAGAGTCCTGCAGGCGTCTAGTTGTGTAAACCAGTACCCGCTGTGCACTCACAAAGCCTAGTACAGGATCAGACCTATTACCCACAAAGCTTGGGGCATCAGGGTACTGTAGCGCCAGAGAAATACATAAAATAAAACAAAAGCGTGATCCTCTTTGACAGTGGATTATGTTACTGTGTTCATGCCTTGTTAATACATTGCGTTGGCAGTCGCATTCTCAGATCTCCCTCGAATTCTCTGTATTTCAGAGCTGGCACAGAGTCGTCATTAATTAATCATGAAACTCTCCTGACACTGGTGTTCAACAGTAACTGAGTAATTTTCCCCATACTGGTGAGCTACTCTAAAAAATTCCAACATTATTTGGAGTAACTTATCACAGCCAAACCACGTTTAGAGATTTGTTGAAACCACTTTTGGAGATTTACAGTAAGTGACAACAGAATACTTTTCTTACCAACTGTTGAAAGAGATAAAATCCCGCTGGTAAAAATAACTGCAATTCTAACCATAATTTGAATTTTAGTTTTTTCAACCATAACCCATAATAGATATACAATTTTTACCCATTACACACATTACGTTTTTACTTTTTTACACGTGGGGTACCTTGTATACACAAAAACCACTATATTGTAACTACATTGAACATTGTGTAATCTTGACCATGGATCAATGTCTACTCAAGTCCATCCAAGCATGTCCTAGTAAAAAGCATGGTAGTACTTTGGACAGGTGGCCAGTCTAACACAGGGTTAACACAGACTGACAGACAAGGGTTGTTTTTACTTGCAATTTTGTACACACTCCAGCAATCCCTTTGACTGGCATCTCTTTGTAGAGTGAAATGAAAGTGTTCCTGTTTATCACTCAGAGGAAACCCATAGAAACATGTTAAGTGCACATAGAAAGGAGCAATGGATCAAATGTACAGTGCTTATGAAATTTTGACATTGTGGCCTCCTTGAACGCTTTCCAAAACATAATCAAATCAGACCTCCTCCGTGAAGCATCATGAGATTCCCTCCTCTGTGTTTGAGAGCCTGTCAGTTCCCTGAGCCACAGAGCAGGCATATCCGGGCCTGGCCTGGCCCTGCTTGGCCCAGACTAGGTTTTAAATTCCATCAGTGTTGAGTATTGGGTTACGACCATGTAGTTGGGGGAAGTAAATACCATCTTTATTGCAGCTCATCCATTTGGTTTATGTCTTATTAAATTATAGAGTAGGCATGACAACAACAGGTATGTCTGACATACTTTCACCCCTGTAAGTTTATATTGTGGCCTCTTGGGTATAGCAAGCAGGGGAAGGGGACTGTTTTGCCTTTGGGGACCAGCATAAAGCCTGGTGAGTAAGCTGGGGGAGTCTGTGCTTTAAAACCTTAAAGACCCCACATGAAAACACACCTGCAGTGCGAGAGAAAGCCTCCTCACTCCTCACTTCTGAGCAGTGACTAGCTGTGTGTACAACAGTGAAAGTTTTTTTCCAAGATGATACAAATGCTTCTTTTATTATGTTCTCATAAAATCATTCAAGTCTTTAGTTTCATACATGCACAATATGAGATCAGCAGCATCAAAAAGGTTAAATGGAGAGAAAAGAAAAAAAATGAAAAAAAAAAAAAGAAGAAAAAGATTAAACATGTTTATCAAAACATACCTTCACGCTACAATATCCCAAGGCTTCCTCTTCATGCCAAAGATAGAAAGGTGTAGAGATAGATATATGGATAGATATATGGCTGCCAGTCCCACATTTGACATTTCACGAAACACCTCTCTTCACAGATATAGGTATAATCTCGACTGTATGGAGGTAGTGGTGATGGTTATCGTGTTTTTACAGTATAAACTGTGCAGCTGAGGGCTCAGATAAACCAGGGCAATATCTCATCCACATCATCTGTAACCTTTAAGTCAATGGGTACAACTGAAACCTGGAGGAACTTTAAGTTAAACTCATTACAGTAATATTAGTATTTTTTCTACAAAAAGTTTTAAAGGTCCTAAAATAATTTTCTCAATTATCTTCTTATTAAAGCAACATTTTCTAATACATAATAACAGATTTGAGGATGGTGTCTCTGTCATTCCAACTCTGCACCCTATACGTCTGTTCCTGCATTAAGTAACTCTGTACCTATTTATATATCTATCTATATATCTATATTTATCTATCTATATCTATTTTACTTATTTTGGTGAAACTGGATCATATTTTATGGAGCAAATGTTTTTGTTTTTTTTTTATTTTCCCTCTGATGTCCTCCATCTGCTCCTCCTCAACTCTCTGTGATTTACAGAGTTTCTTGATGGACAAAGCTAAGTAATCGGGCAAATTAACCAAGTGCAGGTATCTCTATGAACATAATGTCAGAAGCGGAAAGACTGAAGAAAACATGAAGGAAGCTCAGAGGAGAAAAGGTGACCAAACAAGAAGTCATCAGACAAGAGTAATTCAGTCGTTAGCAAGAGCTTTCTGAAGTAAAAGACTTACCCCCAAATCCCACAGGGCATGGTGAAACAAACAACCAAATCTGAGCAAGTAAACAACCAAATCTGAGCAAGTAAACACAGTCTGGCAGGTAAACTGCTCCGCTTCTGAAACACTCCTGGTGGGGTTTGAAGTCGCGTGTATGATGGACCAAAACAGTGTCACGGCCGTGACGTGACAGAGACATACCCAGTGGGGTTTTGGGGATAAAGACAGATGCTGAGGTGGGCTTCCTGAAGTGGGTGGGGCTCAGGTGGAAAAAGATGATGTCGTGTCCATGCCAGTTATAAGTGTGTCCACGCACAGAACATGTTTACTCGATTTTTTTTTTTCAACGACAGTGCTACTAAGGTCAAGCTTATCATTTCAGATGATCAATTTGAAATTTGACGGCTCGATGCACTGACTTTTTTGGATTTGGATTTTGACAGCATAGCCTGGAGCCCATATTTATCACATCTTCTACAGTGGTTTTGCTTCAGCTTCTTCAATAGGACGGGTTTTGATTAAACAAAATCACATTTCCATAAACTCCACCAATCATAATTTATGTAAACACGTGTAAGCTAAAATGAATGAAAGATAGCCTCCTGTACAAAAACGTATTTAAAGTGAGTAATTGTATTCAATTTATTAATTATTTCAGAATACTTTGAACCTTTGGACGCCTGATTTACTCATATACCTACTTCATTAAATCAGAACCATTAGCTTCATCAGATTTCATGAATCATTTCTTTGCTTTACATAACTTGTCTTTGATATCTCGTCCAGTTGCACAACTGTGGCTTTGCCTGGAAGTCAACCCCCCAGCACCCTATTCAGCCTTCAACCATACATCTTACCCTTATACAAACATATTGTACCATATATAATACAGTATATACATTTGTTTAATGAGTGTGTACACCAAATCAAACAAGAAATCATGGGCAGAAAAAGGAAAGGTCAAGTTCCCTCCACATGCGCTGAGAGACTGACCTCGATATATCAATGTTGTAATTAAAGCTACATTTCATGTCTCAGTGGCTTTCCCCATAATATTTACACTCCTGTTGCTGCAGTTCAAGAGAATTCCCCCCTGTACGTGATACAGCAGGGAGGAGAATTCAAATAAACATCCACTCAGAGGTAACAGGTTTAAGATGTCGCAGTCAGACAGTCATCCATCTTGTGGTTGAGGTCTCTGTCACCTGCATTGCGAATAAGTGAATAAGAGAACCCTGTACACCCTGTGTGTGTGTGTGTGGGACATTGGATGTATGAACATACTCTGGCATTGGCATGTGTGACTCTGTGGGTACATCAGGAAAATGGCTGCCCCGACATCCCTCAAGAGATCAAACATGGAAATAATTAAGCCAACAGTAAATAAAGTGGAGATGAAACAATAAACAGTGAGCAGCACTGAGACAGATGTAGCAGACGTACATCAGACCTCACTGTTTGATGTCTGATTTTACCAACGGGCTGTCAACAGTATATGCAAGACAGAGACTGTACACTGAATACAAGTTGTAGATGTAATGCAGCTACTGATGACCCTATGAGTTAAGTGGGTGTTTGGTCTCCAATCATATTTCCAAATATACATTTTTTCCTTCTTTCTTTAAATCCCATTTACAAGGCACAGTATCAGTGAGACAGATGTTAGGTTAAGTGGGCTGTTCTTAACATTTGATGTAAATTTGATACATTTATTGTACAGTATATCTCATCCACAGGTCTTCTACTTTTACACACTGTCACCTCACAGCATGACTGTGCTGGGTTTAAGCCCAACACAGCTGGCTGGGTTTTATCTGAGTTTTCTCTGGCTGTTCCAGTTTCATTCATCCGTTTAGTCACCTTTTATTTAGCATCTTTTAGATTGCTGCGTCCTAAAAACACATCTTGCATGTTTTAATATTCTGCATGCTGTGAGCTTTTGCACCTCAGTAAATACTTTGCACGCGTATATGCATCAAAACACCAAGTCAAAACACTTGTATGTGACAATGTACTAGGCGATAAACAATGTTTCTGTTGTCTGATTGATGTGAACGTCATTATTGGGCATTATTATCATTATTATTATTATTATTATATTTAATTCTCACTTTTTACCATAACATGGAAACAATAGTATGGTTAGTAGTAAGATTAGAAAGTTTTGAGAAAGTTTGTGGTTATCATGAATGAAAAGATAAACAATCATTGCAGTCCTGTGGACACTGCACACCTACCCATCATCCTGACATCTACACTCTTACTTTCTACCTCACACAGCGGGCACATGGCTTCCTCTGAATGTTGGCAATAATACCTGGAGATACTTGGCTGGCTTGTGGAACGGGACAGATTCCAAATGTGGCTAATGGACGGATGTAAATATGAATTAAATTTCTTACAACCAAATTCACAAAAGCTATTTATTTATTAACCTTTTCGAGATGACGTTACGCAGCTTTTCATTATATACAATTACAGACACACTCGCTATCTCACATGACAAACACAGAGAAGATGCTCTAACCTGTGAACCCAGCCTGGACCCTGAAGCTTCTGTGTTTTGCATTTTGTGTTGAGATTAGTCAACCTCAGCGAAAAACTAAAAACAGATATTTCCCCCCCCCAGTCTCTCTGTAGGACATTAAAAACTGGACAGGTCTGCAGGTTGAGGTTGTGAGTTGAGTACTCCTGCCAACTCTTCATGCGCATCGCATCACATTGAATTATCACGTCGATTAAAATGCTGCAGATGCACCAGACTTGCCAAAAACTTTCCACTTTATGACCTGCTAGCAGACAGACAGAGTGCGCTGGAATAAACACAGGCCGTGTTTTACACATGAGGATTTCTTGAAATTCTCTCGGCCTTTATCTTTTACTCACTTACCTCATCGTTACCTTCTGCCCTGTCTTTTTGTTAAACGTTTGCTGCATCTGTCCATCTCTTTTGTTCACCCAGTGATGTTTACAGTTTATTGGGTGTCAGGGTGTATATATTATCATGTCTAGCATAGACGATTGATATATTTTGAGTGATGAGTGAAAGTAGCCTACTCACTGATGATTTTCTACACATGAAAGAGAGACTCACTTATAACAAAACCTAGAACCGCAGGTTGATGTTGGATATCTGAGGTGTAACATTGTGTTATAAAGGCAATCCACAGTTCAAACACAGCTCTCTCACAGCTTAGATGAGACTTACACAAACACACACATGCTCACACAAGAGGCGGTGGGTCCTCTGCACTGACCACGGGTTGTGGTGATAATAGCAGCCACATGTTCAAGGACCTGTTTTACTGTAAATACACACACACGCACGCACGCACACACACACACACACGCACACACTGAACACATGTGGAGGAGCATGAGAACTAATGCAGAGCCATGTGTGTAGGCTACCCCTGTTTTTCTCTAACACTTTTTCTCAGTTCCAGTGTGTCTGACCCTTCGATCCTTTGTCTGTATTTTCTCCCTCTCCCTCTCCATGTCCCCATGTCCCAACATTAATCTGTAACTCCCTGGATGTGACTGTTATCCTGCAAAGTTTCTGCAAAGGTCAACATTTAAATGTATTCTCATAATTTAACCTGACAGGATGCTTATTAAGGTCACTTGTGATACATGTAAATTGAACTTATATATTATTTCTGTATAATGTACAGTGCATGTGCAATCGGAGCCCATGACACAGGGATTTTGTTACGCAATGTTCTTCAGCAGAGCCTGGAATCAAATTGAATGAACCCATACTGTATAATAGAAGATAATACAGTGATGGCCATAGCTGATGGCAAGACTTTCCTAAAATCTTTTAGGAAAACATTTCCTCCTTTCCAGTATCTACCATAATATAAGGTAATCATCAAAAATAAATAAATAAATAAATATTTACAGTTCTAAAGATCTATTTTACAATCTACTGCTGAGATTACAAATGGGTGCAAATGTAAAAATGTACCGGCAAGTTTATATAGACTCAAAACCAGCTACAGGAAAATGTAAAATGCAAAGATTTCCAAGACTGGTGTACACAGAATAACTCTTTGCTGAGAAGGCAAGGCTCTGCCTCCTCAAAAAAGGTAATTACACTGTGTAACTACGGCAGTTACAGAGAAAGGGAAAGCATTGTTAGCTTTGCCTGCTTGTGTTTTTGTGTTATATACTTTCTGACCATGGCAGAGATGACAACATTAAGCAAGTTGAAGACAGGCTGAGTAATCATCTCCTTTTCAGTAGCAAAGACATTTCACTGCAAAATACTTTTTTAAACATGATCAGGTTTATCAAGTATATGAATCCATCTCACAACTACGACCTTCTGTCATTATTACTTATTGTCATCGCTGTCAACCCAATCTGCTGCTATGTCAGCAGTTTAACACAGTCCTCTGTTTACTGACAAATCATGGTTAAAATGTTGAGTTCAAAATCATGTCTATAATGTCTAAATCCCCACTCGGACAAGATTACAGGGGAAATAAAATGTTCACTGTGCTGCTCTTTAATTTTACTCATCACATATGACAGCCCATTCGAGGGTGTATGTTTGAAGTGAAAATAAATAAATAGATATTGCATGTATTTTAACCCTCATTAAACATGTTCTTTTTTTCTTGATAGATACTCAAGACTTTGACAGTTCTGTGTGTTATTTTGTTATTTTTTGACTAGCTTTGCTGTTTAAGACCTCACATCGTCATCACAAATAGAGACTAAATTATTTATTTTCCAACAACCAAAAGTTCACACTAATTAAAGAAATAAAAGAAGAAAGTCAAGCAGCACTTGAGCAGAAACACTCATCAATCACTGTCCAGGCAGGCAGGTAATCACCCCACCGCCCTGTGAGGAATAAATCTAAACATGGGGATTAAGTGTAGGTGTACTGTCAGTGTTCTCAACGTGAATAAGAGATTAGTGGTGTTCTTAATGAATTTGTTATTTATTTCATTGCTGGTTTAATACATACATACAAACATACATTTGGTCCCTTTAAAACTATTTTAGTATAAAATCAACTGTATTTTTTCATCAAGCATATCTGATATGTCAGTGTCTGTACCAAATTATGCATACACCATTCGGATTTTAAGGATCCTTAATAAGAAGTTCTTATTGGGTAACACCCCCCACTGCAATTGCCATCCATCAATCTTTCCATTATATACACCTGCCGTTTCTGTGGCTTTAATCACAAACAATGATATATCAGACAGACCCAGTAAAGACTGACTTTAGGAGAAAAAATAGAGCATATGGGAGATGGTAACTTAAAACACAGTGAAATATTGACATTCCTTCACCAATGACTGATGAGTCCATTTGTGAATAAGTGGAGAAAAATCAACAAACTAAAAAGCCTATCAAGGATTCAGAAACCCTGGGCAGTATGGTACTGTTACATATATGTGTGTGTTTGAGGGAGAAAGGTATCAATAATTCCCATCAATCATCCACTTCCTGCCTCAGTCAGCAGCTGGTATGTAGGAGAGCTGTGAGAATCATTAATTACACACACACACACACACACACACACACACACACACAAGCTCACACACTACATCATTACTGTCAACAGCTGCCGAGCAGGCCTTGCGAGTACCCAAATAACATCATTATCACAAGTATTCTTCAACAATGTGCCCCCTTTCAGTTCCCCTGGCCCTTTGCTCCACAAGGAACCAAAAGGAATATGACTACACTCCCCAGTCTGAGCCCCCCCAACCACACCACGGGGCCCTCAACACCCCCCCTGCTCTTCACACTACTGAGCTGGCCTCTGACCCTGGGGGACGTGTCAGAGAGAAGTCGGGGCGAGCGCCTGTCAGTGGACGGTGGCTCGGGGGGTAAGAGAGTTCTGGGTATTGAGTGAAAAGTGTGTGTGAACGTGTGTTTATGGGTTAAGGAAAAGATTTTTTTCTTTTTTTGTGTGCATTTATTTGTGTGTCCACAGTTAATGTACGGCTGTGCATATGTGTGTATTATGTACTGTATGCAAGTGTGAAAGAGCGAGGGCATGTTTTTGTGAGGGAGATATAGCTCATTTGGGGGTGAAAGTGTGTGACCTGCTCGTTTATCACTGGTGACAAAGTGTAAAAGTCAGTTAGAGATAGAATGTACTCTCAGCTCATAAATCACAATGTCTGGCTGCCCCTTCCAACACACACACGTTCACACATTTCTTACCTCAAATGGTTCTCTCCTTGTCTGAAATTTTCTCACTTAATGCTGTTTCTCTTTTTTTTGAATCTCACTTTGTGTTGAAGACTTACTTATTGTTGTTCCTGCAAGTTTTAGATGTTTGATCAGAGGATTAGGAGGTTTATTCAAGGGTTTAACGAACAATGTGTGCAGAGAAAGTCGTGCTCAAAGACTGAAGTAGTAAGAAAAGTGTAAATATACAATTTTAAAGATAGGAAAATACATATACTCTTGCAGATTTAGCTAATTTTAGTAAATAAATTACACAAACATTCATGTATATGCTCAGGGTTGGGATGTAAAAAAGTTAAAAAAAAAAAAAAAAAAATCTGAAATTGTGTAATCTCAAATTACCACTGAGTCGAAGTCATTAATTAGAGCTGATTTCACTGTTTGCCCCATGTGCGTATTAAAGAGTCAACTGCAACTGTCTGATATTGCTTACATGACCAAGAGCTCAGTGACCCCAAGAGGCACGCAAACAGGCCTCTACAACTACAGAAAGACACATCACAACATCAACAAACTCTGCCCCGCCACAGACTCCCCAACAGACACACACATAGTGTAGTAGAGTCCCTACTTAAGCAGGCGGAAGAGCCTGTGGAGGATGTGGCAGGTCAAAAAGATTAGTGCAGCTCCCTGATGGTGAGGTGTCAGGGTAGTGAGCTGAGAGAGAGAGAGAGAGAGAGAGAGAGAGAGAGAGAGAGAGAGAGAGGGAGAAAGAGAGAGAGAGAGAGAGAGAGAGAGAGAGGGACACCAAGGAAACTGTTTAGATAGGAGACAGAGGAGAAGGAAAGAGGAAATTTTAGGATTTTGGGACAGTTGTTAAATATATATTATCTTCTCAGAATAAGAAGAAACATTTCCAAATAACATCATCGGTGTTAGTGATCGATACCAGTATTCAATTTGCGACCCTCAAAGTTTTACCTTGTTGATACCTCTGATTACTCTTTTGTTGTAGCAGACTGGCTAAAGTGGTCTAAGCTGTGCGGACTTTTGGCCAGAGGAACTGGTACTTGAGCAAAGCCATGCAGGGTCAAGAGTGCCAGTCTGATAGAGCTGCCCTGGCTGCTCTGCCACTTACAGCCGGCGGGAGATAAATAGTTATTTTTGACACAGTTCATCTTTTTTTTTTTTTTGAAGGACATCAAAGCTTTTCTTAACAATAACAATGTTTCTTTCTAAGAACATGTTTCAGTTAACGGCTGAGAAATCAGTCAGTCTTTTTGTAAAAATAAGAGTATCCAGTGACGCAGAATGAGCATTCATCCATCTCATGGTAAAATGTATTCTACAGTTCACCATCTGTTATTTTGATAATAAGTGACATGCTTAATCCCATCTTGGTTTAGTACACTGGAGCTAGAACCCTATCTTGACTAAATATGTCCAAATGTTATTGTGTACCATGCCTCTAACACTCAAGCCCTCGATCAAATGACAAACCGCAGGTGTTATTTACTGAATCAAATACACAGTTCTGCTTTGTGGTGGTACCAAACACTGAAGTCAACTTGGGTAAGGTATGTGAATGCAGCCATTTATAGCTCCGTTCTATCCCAGCAATCCCTCTTATTTCTGACAATCATGGGTCTGTAATCTGAACAGACAAGCGTGCCAAAGGACTGAGGTTTCAGAAGGAAAGAATAAAAGATGAAGGACAAACAGAAAGATGCTTACTGTAAAGTTCAAGTGGGGACTACTGACGTCCTATAGACATATCAAGTGGTATCAAGTGGATGGACCTCCATCTATCGCTGTAGTGGTACAGACACTGAAGTGTTGACCTGACCCACATGCTAATCGGTACAGCATTATGATGGGTCGACTGCATGCTGCTTCACCTATCTAGGCTGCAGAAAACCCTTCCCCTATCAAAGGTTTTGTAAGATCATTTCAGAGGTAAAATGTTTCTGTTTCATGTTTCATTTACAGTCAAAGTCATCAGTCCTTCTCCACATTTACTATACTATACCCATTCTACAGAAAAGTGCAATAGGAACAGTTTGGTACAAAACTTTTGCAGTATTGTTTCAAAGTGGGATGCGACCGGTGTCTTAAATTTGTATCCTGCATCAGTTTGTACTCCGATGTGATGTCAAATTAAAAATGACATGATAACAGTGAGTACAAAGGTCATGGAAATGCCTGGCAAATGAAGGATGTATCATATATTGTTCATAGTAAAAAGCAAAAATTAAAAAAAAAAAAAAAAAAGTCTTAAATGGCTATCTCCATGTTGTTTCTTTGGGTCACTAGAAAAATGTGTCTGTTATTTCCACTTCCACAGTGTTGTTTCTTTCACAAAATTTTCGTCAGAGACACAGATCAGATCAGTGCCTATTGAATTATGGCTGTGGTATAATAGCATCAACTGATGGCTCACAGCCTAATACAGCGCAGTCCATGTGAGTCAGTAGGTAAAATTGACAAAATGCAACTGACATATCGTCTTTTAGTAACATCTCTCTCTCTTTAATGATGTTCCCTACGCAATTTGTGATCTCATCTTGGTATGAACATTTATCAACGTGCCCTATGCTAATTTGTATCATCGGACTTACGTCATACAAGTGAGACAAAATTTGACCTTGGCTCATAAAGGTAAATATGATGGATACAATGGGATCTTTTTTTTTTTTTTTTAAATTCTGTTTATGATTCCCTGATGTCATCTCTTATCCCATCCCATTCATGCCTTGATGTTGAATCTAAGTCATAAATCACAGTCACATGTTCTCAATGACAAGCAGATGCTCACTAAAGTTCAATAACCACATTGTGCTCCATATCAAAGCAAGTTGGTCACAATAGTGAAAACGCTCCTGGCCCACAGATCTAAACATGAAGAAAAATGGTTCCTCCTCTTTAAATACTGTATCACCCCACTCTATCTTTAATATCTGTCTTTAATGCTTATGATTTCCATCAGCAGAAGCCAACTGTGATCAATCGGGCTGTGAAAAAACATAGGTTCATCTCAAGACATCTTCCTTCATGTAAACCAAATGTCTCAACCTTGAACAAGTATGATCGACTGCTGTGAGTCCTGAGGGGAAGAAAAAATAAAATCTGAAAATCCAATATAAAATAAATTCCACTGCGCAGTTTTTGTATCTCTGTAGAAACAGAAATATCTTTTCAAAACATGAAAGGGTAAAATGGGAAAATTATAAATAAATCAATGCTATATGTTAAAGGCGATACAAGATGTTCAGATCAGGTTTTACTCATAAAAAAGTAATTTCTGACTATAATATTAAGGTTGTTTTCTTGCCGAACAATAGATGAAAAGAGCGTTTCTACGCCTGGATGTCTGTTAAATGGGCATGCCAACTAAATTCACACATGAAGTTCAGTTTAGTTGTCACGAGGAGTATTACTCATCCTGTTAAAACAGTTATGTCATCTCTGGCTGCGGAGGGAGCGTTCCAGAGTTTGAAAAAACAACCCTGATGGATGATGATCAGGATTGGGATTGAGATTGCATTACAAGTTGGACGTGTATGACTAAAAAAGTAGGCATTTGGCAACAAGGGCAGTCTACTGAAAAATTTGTGAAATTGATATTTTGTCTTAACCCTGCCTTTGAGTTCACTGGACTACTGCTTTTACTATAAATCTAGAGGTGGGAGGTGATTAACTTAGCATAGAAGTCCAACTAAAAATAACTTATTATTAAAACTTATTCCTAAAACTTGTTATTATTAAAAGAAAGAAAAGGGTATTTGCGTAAATATCAGAAATGATCCTTTTTGCCTCACTCGACCGGAGGAACGTATCTGTGCTTCACCGTAGAGACTGAAAAGTAAGCAGCCTGTAACAGGACTGAGCTGACATTTGCAGGTAGGTTTACATGCTGTTTAATGCGATGCAGCTGAGCAGCTAATTAGCTATCTAACCTGCAAACTGACATTAGCTGGATGGGTGATTTACAGAGTAGACATGAACGCTATAGCAGACCAAAAAAATGCAATTTAATTTGAGTTGGCCTGGAAGCTGCCGAGAAGTAGTTACAGCACATAACTCCTGTAAAACCACAACATGACGTTTTTACCTTTCTGTTTGTGTATGAGTAAAACTAAATGGATTTAATTAGTGAGATAGAGAGGTGCTGGTAGGCAGATTAACTTACTTTTGGACCGAGCAGGGTAAATGTTTCCCAGTCTGTATGTTAAGCTAAACAAATGGCCTCCTGGCTATAGTTTCATACCTAACAGACATGAGATGGCACCAATCTTTTTATGGGTAAGTGTATTTCCAAAAATTGTTATGTGATCTCATTTCAAATCCATCTAATCCCGATTCACTGAGTGATTTTTTTGTTGAACCACATCCTGATAGGATAAACTAATTTAAAATGGTCAATGGAACTTTTCCTGTACAAGAGGACTTACGTCATCTGTGGTCCTATCAGTACTGCTGTAGTATCTTCCTACTCATTGTCTTACTCATCTTCAAATAAAAGCAAATTCATCACAATCATTTTGCCGTAATGCCTACCAGATGGCCAGTTACAGAGTTCACAATCCACAGAGCCCTATAATAGTATCAAGTTACTTTGTATAGCAGGACAAATTTATGTCATGGGAGGTTAGTTTCAATAGCTTTGGCCATGCGCCCAATATATGCCAAGCAGATATGATACTGTCGGCCCTTAAGTGAAGTCTGACATCTGACTGAATACATTTACTGCCAGTGTGGATGGTGCTTGGTAACAGCATCAAATAACATATAAGACAGTATAATCCAATCCAAAGCCTTTAACATATACCCTCTGTCACACCCTGATGCCTGCTTTAGAGTTTTTTGATCAATGTCTACCCCAAAAAACGAACTACTATCAATTCTACATTAGATGTGGAGTAGAAAGTGCATAAATCACAGTTTTAATATAAAGCTATTGGAAAAAGAGGACAGAGTGGGTCATTTATCATAGTCTACATCATGTTTGATGTAGGCTCAATGTCTTGGTTGGATATCTAGCTTCTTTTTAGATTTTCATACTTGTGTAATACAGACAAAATGATGGAAGGATGGAAAGAAAAGGTGGAATGATTTAATGAAGGAGATTCATGTTAATGAAGTAGTCAAGAGTAAGCAAATACATATTTTTTTTTACCTAACCTCATATGAAACAGAACACTAGAAGTCAAACACATGAAATGTTGAATGTCACTTGCACCACTTGGTTTAAGTGGAACTTGACCCTTCGTTCCTATTGCTTTTTGACCAGCTGGGGAAGTCACTGAGGTCAAAGGTCAAAGCTGTGGGAAAGACAAGCAGGTCATCAGTTGTTAAATCGTCAATATCCAAACAAGACACTCAAAGAGAAACTCTGAGATTCAGACCTTTTCCTTCACTCTCTCCGCTTCCCTTTTTACTTCCCATGTTTTTCTCCATTCCTCTTCCTTGCATCTCTCCCTCTCTGCCCAAGTAAAGTTGCCTCTATGTTTGTTTTATTTTGTTTCCTCGTCGTCGTCCTCCTCTCCTCTCTAACCCCTATTTCTGGGTGTTGTGAATCCAAAGGAGCCATAAAAAGGGAAACGCAGAGCTCTCAGCCATAACAGCGATGCATCCCCTGTGAAATCCTAGACGGCCATTAAGCTAATGGGGCACTCTGGCCCAGCCGGTGGTATAACTCAGTTCGCAAGCTCTAGGGCCGGGACCAAGCACAATGGGGCCCCGTGTTTCAGTGTGTTGGTGTAAACATTGCACAATGAGTCGGCTTCACAAAGCATTAAATAGACTTGAATGGGCAACTCTCACGTCAGTAGAATTAAACACAGGTGTCAACAGCATGAAGGCTCCAGAAAATCATTCAGAAATTGGGGCCTACTGTAATTTATGTGTAGAGCACACTAAGCTGAGACTCAGAAAGCACAGAAGTTGTCAGGATTGAGCGCATCATCAAGCTGAGATGAGACAAGCCCACCCAGAATATAAAAAAAAACTAGCAAAGCACAGTCAACATGAGTGACAATGCCCATCCATCCATCTGCCTGTCTTGGTTGGCTGGTCCAAAGTGCAGGCCTCGGTTCCTCCATCCTCGTGAGAAAGGGTAACCAAACTTAAGGTTTTACAGTCAAAACCATTTACTGTGTTTACCCACGGTTATCAGGCCAGCACGCACACACACAGACCTCAGGTGGTAGGAGATCGCTTGCTCGCTCGTTCTCTCCCTCCGTATCTCTTATTCTGTTTGACTGCTCCATTTGTTTTTAACAGGAGAGGAGGGGATGATACCATCCTCAATTACAGGGGAAGTGCTTTTTTATGGGTCTCTCTGGCAGCACACACAGACACACAATGTGAGTGTGAACTAATGAATTCAGAACAATGTAAATTTCTTTGCAGAAGACTCCCCGGGCACACTGTAGTTCGAAGACAGCCAGTGATGGCACTGATCTAATGTTCTCTTCACTAGTTAAGGTTATTATGGGTGTAATGTGGCCTGTTAAATGAAGGAAAATCAATTTTGGGGGGTTTTAAGTTTTGTGGGGCAATTATGGAAAGCTTCTATGGAGACATTCAGTCAGAAGAAGGAAAATAAAAAAGAAAGCAAGAACTTTCAAGAAGATTTGTTGAAAGATGAGGAAAAAAAGAGGTATGATCACTAAAAACCCCTCCAAGACATAGGAAATCAGTTACATTTCTCCTCTCTGTGTGTTCCCGCTCTACTCCTTCTCCTACTCTTGTGTGTAGGTCTACTGCATCCCTCCTCCTCCTCCTCCTTCTCCTCCTCCTCTTCCTCCTCAACAATGGGAGAGTGGAGGAGTGTGGATCCCGTCCGTTCTCAGGACCAGGGGTGTAAATTCCAGTGCAGCCCCAGGGCTCCGGATAGAAGGGGAGATTGAGCTCTGTCTGCCCCCACCTCCCCGTGGCCCTCAGGAGGGCTTGAGGGTAATGAAGACCGGGCAGCAGGGGCTCGTCGAGGTGGAGACACAGTGAGAGAGCGTGTGTGTGTGTGTGTGGCTGTGTGTAAGAGGTTTCTTCACAGACACGAGGGAGGGGATTCCAGGGCCTGCTCTCCTTGTCACCTCTAGTGACCACGAGGCTAATTACACAGCAGGTCTCTCTCTCTCTCTCTCTCTCTCTCTCTCTCTCTCTCTTTCTCACACACACACACACACACACACACACACACACACACACACACACACACACACAGCTGTCTCACATATCCATTTTTTATGTAGGGTCTGTTTATATTGTTTTTTTTATTTCCTTACAGTGTTTTGCTTTCAGCCATGCTGGTGCTTTTAAGAATAGCGATGTCATTTGGTCATTTTGTCCATAAAAAAAACTATAAAAACAATAAAACAGAGTGTGATGAAATTTTGTACAGACATGGTTAATGGTCCCCATAAGATGAACCCTCCTACCAACTTTGTTGATTCACTGACGTGTCTTCTAGTGCCACCATCAGGTTGACTTTTTTCTTAACAGCTATGATCAACTGCAATGAAATTTAGTTACAGATATTCATGATGCCCTGAAGATGATAAAATGTTGTTTTTTGATTTTCATTCACTTCTGTTTAGACATTCATGTCCCTCTCAGGATGAATTGTACTAACATGATCCCCTGATTTTCATGTGCATGTTAGCATTTAACTCAAGTAGAGACTCAGAGCCGGTGACACGGCTGTAGATCTTATTCTTGTTTAAGTGTTTATGCACACATATCTGTTCTATCGTTTCTTTCTTTTGGAAATATGGAAAGTTTTGCCATTGTTAGTTCAGATTTATTTTTTGTCAACACAAAGAGATGCAATTAAATATGGAAACCTGACAATGGGATGTTTATCGTTTGTGTGTGTGCCTTACAGTGGTCATCAGTCAAAAAGATCAACATGCAACAAGCATTATTTGTAGTGTTAAAAAGAGTCTGATGTGTCTGCATTCCAGGCAACCCAGGAAACGTTAACTCAATATTAGCTTTCTTTAAACAGTCAAACTGAAAGCAATCATTGAAACGGTTACATCACGAGAGACTACTTTAAAAGAGATTCTACCACTTGTCATTATCAATCACAGAGAGACATAAAACACACAACCACTAGCTAACCCCTGTGATTACATAAGAAGCCTGCTGTCAATCACATCCTATTTGAGCAAAGAGAGAAAGAAAATGAAAGCACTTCCTTCTGCTGTCTGTGAAATTAAGCACTTTTGATTACACACGATTCAAGCTTTCATTGTATTAGGAATAGAAGTTTTAAAAAAAAAAAAAAAAAATCTACATAAGCCACTAATAAAACAAAAACACAGCAAGTGAAAAAAAGTCTGAATCAGGCCTTTTCTGTCTCGCTTCCTCACCCACCACACACACACACGCAGACGCACAACGCCCCTGTCTCCATAAAAGCACATTAACACTAATATTGTACTAACATGCTAGTCTCCAGGGGTGGGCTATGCTTTGTCAGGCAGTAGTGGCAGAGCAGAAACAGCAGCTTTAACTGTATTTAATTACTACTCTCACAACTGTTTACTAGCCAAATCAACTACCCCAGGCCATCCCCGGCATGCACACACTTAAACACAGTCAGAAAGACTGTATCTGCTAGTACACACTTCTTGTAGTCAAAGGGGAGATGCACGAACACACATGTCCTGGCTATAACTTGGCTACTCCTTCCTATGCAGTGTGGGCACCCACGTGCAGACAATACCCCACACACACAACCCCCACAGGTATGGCCCACAGAGCAGCAAAACAGCAGGAAGTGTACTTTTATATCTTTTACACCTATCTGTATTTGCCTGTGAGGCTTTTTGTGGCCTGGGAACACCTACAGATGAGACCATAGTGAAAATGCAGAGTTTCACAGGCTTTTTGCCCTGCTGCAGCTCTGGTACGAGGACCCTGAGATGGACTAAGATTAGAAAGCTATGCTGTACACGTTGATATAACACAGCAGTGACTCAATCTGTAAACATTTAACCTTCTTAACAGAAAGTGTTAACTTAGAAAAAATTTGCTTGCGGTCATGGACTTGCGTCAGCAATAACATTTTAAAGGTTTTGTTTAAAATAACTCAAGAGAAGAGGGTATGAACGGTGATAGGTGGTCAAGAGACAACGACTGCTGCCTTCAGCAACAACATCTTATAAGCAAAAATCAATCAAGCAAATAATTTGAGGATTCTCCTGTTCAATAACCAGTAGCACACAAAGCAGCGTCAGTAGTTAAATGTCCAGATTAAGTAGCAACCTCTGGTACTGGGAAATGGAGCCAATGTGGAAGTGCTACTAAAAACTGTACTTCCTCGGGCGCCCGCTTGAGACAGGCTCGTGAAGTGAGTCAATCTCCATCAGCCCGTATTAAAATACTTCTTCTTTCTCTACTGTCATTGCTCCAGACAGACACCTAATCCACCACCTGAAAATCATGTATTAAGTCAAAATTCTGGCATTGAAACAACAATACAGTTGGACAGAGTCACTGACACATTAAAGATTTATTTTGAACCCTTGTATGTACAGTACATGGGCTTACACTTTGGTACAGTTTTTACGTCATCATAATGAGTTATGAAGACAGAATAACTACGTGTGTGTCTACGTGTATTTCCTCATAGTGAGGGAGGGCTTGTACCTTTTTTTTTTAATTACTATTAAAATTACATAACTTGATAAATGATAAGATAAATCAACAGGTCTAACGTTTATTTTCATTCATCTTGGTGCCGTCCAACAGAAAGAAGAAGAAGAAAGAAATGCTACATCTGTAGTCTATAGAGGTAAATAAGATTAATTTCCCGAGTGGGGTAGTCATCCTCCTGTGTGGTGAGGCTGCCCGATGTGAACAGGATGAAGGCAAGGCGATGGGAGGAAGCAGTGGATCTGTGGTTGTGACCACCATGCTAACTCATTTGTCCCTCACAGTTTAGAGCCTTTGGATGGAAAGCAGCTCTTCTTTCATGTTGTCATGCGTGAACAGGCCATATAATGAAATCAAACCCTTCTATTTATAAACACGTGTGATCATTAGTGTGTTTGTGTCTCTGAGTGTCCACGCGTTAGAGTACTAAACCAATGTCTATAAGATTTGTTCCGCAGCGCATGGCAGGAGGCATCTGTCCTCATGATTGGGCAGTTTTACGGGTGCTCCAGTGATAGCATGTTCTCTTCCTTGAGTGTTTGTGTGTGTGGTATACCGGGGGAAGTGTGTGTCCGTCATGCCTACGCATTCATAGGCCCTGCAGCTGACAACCATGCAATGATCGGCCCTGACTCTGAAATTGAGGACCTGACTTCCATCTTCAAGGAGACACGGCTGCTCTTGATTTAACATTTTAAATTCTTTTTTTTTGATCTACTGCATGTTTATGAACAGAGGGTGTTTTGCAGATCCAAAGCGTGTGCTTTAAAATCTGTTGAATACGTGTAACATATCATTAACTTAGGGTCTAATTTGGTCTCTTGCTGGTCTAAGCAATAGTAGAATTTAACAGACTCTTAATCACGGTAAAAATTCCCAGTCCATCAATTTTCAACACTTAAGACCTGTTATCCATCTGTCTTATTATCTGCAGTAGTATATTCAGTCCAAGCTGTTGAATAGATTCAGTTGGAAAGGTGAAAACACAAAACTATAGCTTCATCTTGGAGCCCTTGGATGGCTTGATCATATTTTGGCCACACATACAAACATTCAAACACACATGCCAAGAAGGACATCAAGCCTTCCAAAATTTCCACCACTATTACCATATCTTGAACTGTTAGTGAGTCCTTTGTGGTTAACTGTCTGGAACATGTTCATGTGAGGTGGGTGGCCTCTTGTCTTTTTTTCGTGTTTTAGCAGAAAATTTACAGTGACAGAGATGAACTCTGTCGTAAGTTAACAGATGATGCATCGTTGTTGTATTTACGGCATCCTCACAGGAGATGATGTCGTTGAGTCATTTCAGTTGTGTCATAAGACAACTGCAGCAGTTTAATGGGTATTCACAAGAGACTGAGGGACCTGAAGGTAATGGAAACTACAAATACAAGACACCCCTCATGTAAAAAGTTTTTGTAACCATTGAACAACAAGAAAAAACAGTACACAACTCACTGAATGACACGTAGGCAATGATTCTAAGTACACCTGCATGTGAATGTAACAAATGAAAAGTGGAGCATTGCTCACTTATGCTGCAATTTGGATGGAAAAGTCAAAGAAACAGCTGAAAAAGCTCAAATTTGGGTGAAATGGGGGATGGAGAGACGTGAGCAATGAGCACAACAGTTAGAGGTGAGTGAACTTTGCTCTCCACTGAAACTGTCTGGATTTAAACTATAACACTCTCATTCATGTCAGACAACACAATTTATTGTTTCAACTTTTTTTTGGAGATTTTTAAAAATATTTCTATAAATATTAATTGCTTGCATTCCAATTATGAAAAATCACAGTTTTAATATATTCTTAATGCGAAAGAAACGTAAAACACAAATGATTTGGTTCCTTATATACCACACATCCACTCATTCCACAGTCAGTCCAGCTGAAAACACTGAAAAATTACAAATCATTTAAATGATCATGTCTCAAGTCAAATCAAGTCACAAGTCTTTAACTTCCAGATCCAAGTCATTTATTTTCTGTCAAGTCTGTTTGCAAGTCATCAAAGCAGTGACTTGAGTCGACTCAAGTTCAAGTCACAATTATTAATACTTATTATTCAACGCCAAAGAATTAGTTCCCTCTTCAACCCAGCTCTGTCAAGTCAGCCTTTTCCATATCTTTACTAAAGGTGTACAAACTGAAATATTTTAATTCAGAAGCAGCCAGCCTGTTTCCATTAGAGGCTTTCGGTAGAGGCCTCTCTACCTCTCTTCCGGCCACCGGACCTTCTGAAGTCAAATGAAATCAAATGAAAATCATCATGGCAACCCTAGAGAGTTTTAGCTAAAGGAGTATTCATTACTACAGAATTTAGACAGGAACTTTGTGTTTCCTCTGTTGGCAACATAGTCATTTTTTGCTTTTAGTTCAATACTTCTTTTTTTAAGTGTCAGTTCTACAGGGTGATGAGGACCAGAGGCCCTGTTTAACGTCACGGAGGCCTGCAGAGAGAAATCCCCTGCATTCCCATTCAGGTGTTTGTTTTTCTTGAAATGTTTGAAGAGGAAACAGGTACCAGGTGTCTTCTGAAAACGTCTGTTTCCTGTGGAGTCCAGAGACCAGACGGGCATCGTGTTCAACCCGTCTTACTGCGACGCTGACACTGATACTTTCAGTTTGACTCATACACACTGACTGCACACAAACACTCACGGAGACCAGATGAAACAGTGTGTGCCAGACACAGACACAAACACACCAATTGGGCAGACAACGCCGACAAACATGCAGATTCTACAAACAAGTGCTCGATGGATTGAACCACAACGCAAAGATGATTACAGCCTTGTGTCACACTTTTTATATCTCCACAGATGCTCTACTCTTAATACTAACACGATAAGTATAGGTTATTGGTTGTCTGTAACCTGCTAATAAAGCTATTCTGCTTCTCATCCTGAGAAAATAAGTGAAAATGGTGGTCATGATGGCTATGTCAACTTTTCAGCACCTCTACTTATTCCAAAGACTTGTGGTTTCGGAGTCGCTGCAATTTGACCTGAAAGGGGGGAAAAAAGGACGATCAGACAGGATATTATCTAAGTGCAAGTAATAAATGTAGCATAAAGAGATGGAGAGTGAAGGAATTTGAGGGGAGGCAGCGGCTGGCGAAGGGCCTTTGAAAGGCGAAGCCGTCAGAGCCCCCTTCTCTGTGACCATGCAAACCACTGATGACAAGGCCAAGATGGCATCTGCTGATAGGGGCTGCTCATCAGCACCTTTATTTCATGGGCCACAGATGGGGTGATAAGGGGGGGGGGGGGGCATGCCTCTGTGTGGGACTGCTTACCAAGTTAAGTAGGAATAAGTATCTATCTGACTCTGCCAGTTGTCTATAAGAAAACAGTAAACATGTTGACAACAAATGATGAAATCAAAGTGTGAGTCAATCTAGAACCACAATGTTTTTCCTGTAATAGTCACAGATTATACGAACATGATATTTATTTATTAGACAGACTGTGTTGCTATGAATGCTGAGTTAATCCTTCAACCAAAGGTTTTAGATTCCCAACTTTCTCCACACTTGATTCCATGTGGCACGGCTGCAATGCATCCTGGCTGTGAGGTGGCTGTCGGAGCTGATCAAGGCTGTTCAATACAATGATTGTGATTCCACCAGGAGCGCTTTCAACTCTGCTTTGTGGAGAACACATGGCTAGTCTATTTTTGATGAAAGCCGCAACCAGCTGTGTCTAGCAGCTCAGAGCAGATTGAGCTGGGCGGAAGTCAGACACAGAAACGCCATAGAGAATCCGGTCCATGTTCAAAATAAAACACCAGACAAAAGGGAAACAATAGAGCCTACTTACCATATACACACACAAAAAAGTGAATCTGAGCAAGTCTGGCAGCAAAACGCTCCACTCCACAGTGGGTATGAAGGCACCAATCAAAACAATGTGGCAAGACACGTCACAAAGCCACCTTTTAGTCTCATCTGCTAACTGATCTGCAATTCTTCCTGAATCCCCTTTTTAGTTCATTCATAGTACTTTACACTGTGATCTGATGTACTGAGCGTGTCTCAGTGGACAGTTTGAAGTGATGAGGCCAGACATGAGGAACATGTTAACAAACAGCAAAGAGACATAGGAGATATAGTATTCATCACAACTGGGTTACTAGCTCTCTAACCTCATGTACACTGACTCCCCCAACCTATCCTTTGGCCATCGACACTCCATTAAAAGACCATGTCGTGCACACACATTTAGTACAGGGGTTTCAAAGCAGGTAAATAAACCCTGGGGATTGTGGACAGAGGCAATAAATAACACCAGGATGACAGATACGGGATGAGGGGGTGGACAGACGGACGGGGAGAACTATCAGTAATGACCTCATGAGCCAATCCATCTTCTTTTACCCCCCACTGTTCTTGCTCCTTCCTCCTCTTAAACTGTGGTCACCCATTACAACCACTTACAGTATATCACGGTAACATCTCCTGTCATTTCCATGAAGTTATAGAGCTCTCAGCTTGAGCACCTGCTCTATGAGAGGCATGATTTCTCAACATTGTGGCAAGAAAACTTTTATTTGTTTGAATATAGCTGCGAGACATGATGGATACAACCCAAATCCTACAATTCCAGCATTTTATATTCTGCACTGACTCATAACATGCTCTGGTGATGGTGATGGGAAATGCCAATCAGCTAGTGTACAGTGTAAACATACCAAAAGACAAATATTTATATTCAAACTCAACAATCCCATTATTAGAACTGAGATTCAATTGATCCAATTACTGCAAGACGCTAACAACAAACATCCTGCAAGGTTTACAACTGTGCAAAAACGGAGCATGTTTTAACTAAATCCAGTGGACACCGGAGCGCTGCCAGGTTTTTTTTTCTTCTTGCAGGGAAAGCAGATACACCTCTTTGTTTAGTTTGGCACCAGACTTGACCTCTAGTCACGGCCAAACATGTTCTGTCTTGGACTGAACAAGCACGAAAACCTACTCGTACACACGATGACATAGATGTATTTTAGACAAGCGCACATGTTCGTAAATACATACACAAGGCGGCGGCAGTAAGTGCAAACACACACTCTCTCCTATTTCTGCATTTTGGCACACTAGCCCAACCAGCAGCTGCTGGGCAGGTGACACATGCACTCTTGACCATGTGGATAACCTGCGGTGCAACGAGGTCTTTCTCTCAGTTGCATCTAACGCACGACTTTCTGATCTGGTCAAACGCCATCACTTGTCACAGAACGTCAACAGCATTTTTTTGGCCCAACAATCATTGCACTTAAAATGATGGGAAAATTACATTTTTGGTGCACCTGTGTGTGTAGACTAGGTCCCTGTTCGTCTGTCAGTGCGTTAGTGTGCCACTGCATCCTGTCATTAAACTCCATTCGTCTTTCATTTGCCGTGTTAATCTGTCCTCTCTCACATCCATCCGTTGATCCATTATTTCCACATTCCTCACTCAGCTCCCCATCTATCCATTCACCCAGTGATTTGTCACTTTGTTGTTTCGTCTGTGTTTGTACTTGCCCCTCTGACAAATTTCCCATCTGCTTGTCTGTCTGTTCCCCGGTCTGTCTATAAGTCCGTGTGTCTGTCTTCGTGCTTGTGTCTCTGCCCATGTGAACATTCATTTGCATGTTTGTCTGCCACTTGCTTCTCCCTCCATCCATTTGACTCTCTCTCTCTCTCTCTCTCTCTATTATACAGCATGCAGTGGCCAAAGATATATTCATTTAGTGTTTTATGAAGATTTACTGTCTGCAAACCAAAATGTCTTTTAGGAGATGACAGAGTAATGCTCCCTCCTCTGGTTTCTCCCCACATCACTGCAGTTTGATACAACATGGCAGCAGCGGATTGTGGACTGCCAGCTGTGGCCTCAGCTCATTGGATCTTCAGTTTGTTTTCCCATGAGTCATCATTAAACACTGCTCAGGTGCACCTCTAGCAATCAGAAAAGCACCCACCGCCTTCCTCTCACACTCCCGATTTTCTCTTTGCAACAACGTTTCTTTCTTCTCCTCTTGTTCCTCCTCTTTCCTCTGCATGTGATCTGGATAATAATACCTCTAATCTCTTAAGCTGCTCTTCTCAGACTATGCGCAAATTGGGAAATGCCAGGCCAGAAACCACACCTATGGTAGTTTTTCCACAATTATGCAAGTTATGTTTGAGAAATACAAAAATCCACCGTGGTCCACAGTCAATGTTAAGGTCCTTATGTTTTACTATTGCATGTTGTAAGGTCAAAAATGCCCTCGCGTGCTGCAAGAAGGCTGCTTTCTACACGTGGTTTGAACAAACATGACTAATGCTTGTTTAAATGGAAGGCAACCAAAAACATCTCTCAGTCCTGCTGTAGGTGTAGTTCAGAGTGGTCTGTTTTCCAAGTGCTGACAAAGCACACATAGTGTAATACACTTACACACACAGGGCCAACACTGGGTCAAATCAAGCGCTGCACCTAGTGTTGAGGCCCAGGATCGCGTCTCCAGCAGTGTGACGGACAGCTGCACCACTGGCTGAGCCTTCCAGGGATCGCACTCCTCCCAGAGATGAGGATATTACTGACTTCATCAGCTTTAATCAGACACACAGTTGAAGGCAGCAGTCCAGCAGGTTACAGGTAACTCAAAGTTTGGTTAAACCTGGTTTTTCGGGTCATGGAAATGACTTCAGACATAGTCCTCCTTTCATGCAGACATGCAAGTGGTACCTCAGCTCCTTTATTTATGAAACAACATGTGCTATATGTGCAACAGAAAACACTAAATTCCTATTTTAATGTGTGTCTTTTTATCTAAATGTACAGTTGATGAAATCTAACAACATACTCATGCTGTCTCTCTCTCTCTCTCCCTCTCCTCAGCTTGCCTCTTTCTCTTTTTCCCCTTAAAAATAGTTTTTTTATACAAGTGGTTCTCTCACACTGCCAACATCAACATCTAATAAAGCCCAAAGATAAACATGGACCTCGGTCTACGGCAGAGTTGATTTCATCCCTAGGGAGCATCAGCCAACTCCCGTCCATCTGCTCAAACGCAAACCTGCTGTTTTTCACGGGGAAAAAAAGAGTACATCAAAACAATGCTGTCAGATCAACGTTACTTGGGCTCTTTAAGAATATGATTATGCAGCAGTTTGTGAATATCAACTACCATAGCTTGTCCTCTTGTGTCATTACCTCTGCTCCGAACAGTCATCACGTCTTGTTTCTTGACACGGCGAGTTTTATTGCAGCCAGAGAGAAAAGAGTGGCCAACAAAAGATATGGAAGTATGAAAAACATCATCACAATCACGGCCTGTCTTTCAGTGTCCTTGACTCTGTAACAGTGAGAAGAAGAAAATCTTTATGTTGGATTGGAGTTCAGCACAGTACATGAACAGCAGGTGTTCCATGTCATCCTGAACAGTGGAAAACGGTTTCAGTCATAGATATACAACCTTCACAAAAGAAAAGCATGGTTTGAAAAGGAAAACATGAGGGGGAGAGGCTTAATAACATCTTTAGTCCTGAGAACAACCGCCAACTGGAACAGTGTTACAGCTAAAACAATCACATCTGTGTCCTGGAAATCAGGTGATAACCTTTTTCCTGCTTTTGTAGTCTTTCTAACCTAATTTTGCTTTCACATGTTAAGGTTTTAGTTTCAAGGACATTGTAGCTTTGTAACAGGATTTGTCGTGCTTGGCTTAATTGTTTTCTTTCTTGCTTGATTCTTTGCCCGTCTCTCCAGCTGTTTTACACCTTGTCCATATATCTGTGTTGAAACATGACTTGTTAAGCACCTGTTACATACTTAGGAGTGTATTTATCGCACGTTACCGTGTATATTAACGCGAGTGTTTCAAGCATTGGTCTGCGTAGGATTGTGTGTATGCTGGTGTGCCCACTTGTTTTTCCGTGTACACTACCAATCTGCAGCAAACCTGTCGTTGCTCAGTGCCAGCACACAGATGTTTGGCCACTGTCCTTTTAGCAAGAGTTTGTCTGGAATCTGTAAAGATAAACAGAGGGAACAGTTCACACAAAACAACAAGCTTGTGATGTCTGACGGCGGGAAAGTGATACTCGTGTATCGTGCTTTCAAAGTGTGAGACATCTACTTTTATCATTAGTGAACAGTTCCTGTTCTATCCCAGGAACATGTGATACTGGGATGGATGATTAACTTGGTAATCAAGGGAAATCTTTTCTTGTATTTGTTTTTATTAGTGGGTGGGACAGCTTTTTGTGCCTAAGTAACAGCCAAAGATAGACAGGAATATGGGGAGAGAGAAAGAGGATGACATGCAACAAAGGGCCTAATGTTTAGCACAACTGGTTCCATGTCTATAGAAATTATACAAACGCCTTTATTATTTTTGGGTTTGTTTTTGCTTATTATGTTTGAAAATAGTTATGTTCAGTAATATGCTGGGTATCTATGCACGATCTAGAACTTATATGTATAGAACTTATATATGCAAGGTCTCACCTGAAATGAATATATTAATGACTAACGACTATACTTCATATGTTAAAAAAAGCCCCACAGATTTTTTTGTGCCATGTTCGTCATGTGTCTACAACTTTTGATTTATTTATGTCATATTTACATTATACAACATTTTATTGTTACAGTTGGAGTTGTTTGAAAGAATATGTAGACTCAGCCATTGCTGCATCATAGTTCCCAATATGAATATGACATAAAATGTCCCTATATTAAAAGGCCTTCACAATATCTGGACAAAGAACATCTATAATGAACAGCTATAGTCTGATTCTTTGACTGATTAGTGCTCAGCTCAGCCTGTTCTTTAAATGATGTAAAGTACATTATAAAATTCCACTGTGGACATTAAGAGCATCTAACCCTGTGTCCCCGTGTTAGTTATTCTTATTTTTTATCAAGTATTTTTATATGAAAATTCATCTTTGCCTGTAAAATATAAAAAATATTTTTGATGATTTATCTTGAATTCAAGGGAGTCACACCGCCCGTTATATAAAAACACACTTGACTTTTTGCCAGTAACTAGTATCTTTGTAGAAAAATACTTCTCCAAAGATGTGGCTGAGTACCATTTATTAATTTCATCATCTGCTTCTTGGCACTTCTTCTAGGCTTTAGGGGAGACAAACAGTGTTAACAGAGTGAAGGCCATGTATTTCAGGAATGTGGCGACTGTTTAAACTGTCGTCTAGTAATTACATTGATAATTAGATAAGATGCAACAGAATCTGATCCAGTTCAGCAGGCGACTGATTCATCACATTGTATGTTTGCTTCACAGTTGCTCACATATTTTTACAAGATGGGAAAAGTCGAGTCAAACAGCTCCATCGGTCACAATCAGGTGTTAATGTGTGACTGCACTGCAGGTCAGACACCACTGTAGTTATCACAGATTGGACGCACATTTCATCCAAAGAGTCTGCATTGAGTTAAAAGTAGTTAAAAGTTTATATTGACCAGCTGGACCTGCGGGATCAGTTTTCTGGGGGAATCCCTGATACACACACAAACACATATTCAGCACATGAAACAGTCAGCAACATAGATTTAAAGAAAAACTTCAAGAAATGACACTTTGTAATCTTTGCACTCTCAAAGAAAGACAGCGCAAATACAATTACAACGTGTATAAAAGATAACATCTGTGTTTTGAATGTGTGTGTGTGTGTGTGTGTGTGTGTGTGTGTGTGTGTGTGTGTGTATGTGTGTGTACTGTATGGTTGGGAAAGTTGTGATAGGAAGCTTAAGCCTGATAGGGGCCCCTTAGAGTCTGGCTGATGGATGGATCAACACGGAGGCATCGCTACAGATAAAGAGGAGGAGGGAGAGAACAGAGGGAAGAGTAAAGAGGAGAAGAACCAGCAGGGAGAGTTCCTCAACAGAAAGAAAGATAAAACACTTAGCAGCACATGGACATGGGCAGCTTTAGGGCAGAGAAGGAAAGACAAGTCTGCCATCTCCATGTGTACCCTGTCTCAGACTACAGGGCACAGGATGCAGCATAATTATACTGCAGCCCTTGTAGTGTGATTGTCTCTTGTTTAGTCAAAACCACCATAATTCACCATTAAGCCTGGCAGGGGATGAACAACAAGGAGCAATGCATCCCGACCTGTACAATGATACAGAGAGTTCAGTATATTGGTTAAGTGAGGTGGATCGCTCAGCAGACATGCCTGAAACTACATGTGCTGCCAATAATACGAGAAGAAAAACACTGAATTAATTGGAACCACAAATAATATCAAACATGTCACTTTGTAATGCTGAATGTTACTACTGTGACTGTGTTTACTGACTGACCATTTCTTAAACAATTAAAGCAGGAACATGTTCACCAAGAAACAGAATCAGCAATGATATCTAAACATCCACCTGACAAATGAAAAACAATAATCTTTGGGACTATCCGGCACAGCCTGTGCTCTGTAATCAAACCCAGCTGAATCGTGCCGTTAGTAGTTGTACTGGGTAAGAAATGCAGCAACTGCAGTCACACGATGGCAAGGTTTTGCCCAGGGTCACAACATTAAACCACTAAAACCTTGTTATGCTCATTTTCATGCAAAGAGAAACCGTTTTTATCGTCTATCCAGTGTTTTCACGTCAACCCTGACTCTCAACTCCCTCTATCCACATATCCCTGCTTTCTATCCCTTCTTCCTTGTGTCTATTTGTTATTTTGCCTCCTAGACATTAATGTGAATCTGTGATGACAGGCATGATAATGGGATCCCTTGGTTGTCAACATACAATTGACGTCATCGTTTATGCTGGTATTGTTTTAGTGCCAATCTGGAAGAAAAATGTACATGAAAGACAAGTGCAAACCAAGACAATGTCATAATATTTTGACATCATGCAAAGCAAATAATATGAGCTGGTGAGCTGAATGCAGTACTGACAAATTAAGCTTTGCATTTGATTTTGAATATTTTGAGATTTACAGGACCAAAGACATACCATATAGAGGACCTGTACATTTTAACAAAAGTTAACAAAACAACCCACAATAAAAATGCAATAAAAGTTGCACCACACAACCAGAAAGTTAAAGTTAAGTATACTACTTATACATATACGTCTCTGCATAATCTGGTCTTTAGTCATTGTTCAAAACCCCTTTGTGTAAAATAACTGATTTGAAATCATTTTGATGATTAACTTGAAATCAGATGAACGGTGTCCCATGTACATGTACAGATGTAAGTCTGTTCTTCACTGTGTAACGTAACTGATTTTGGATCATATTTAACTGGCATCAGCTCTCTGCGATTTACATTTTCCTGATGGATAGTCAAGTAAACTGCTGCAAACTATAGTAAATGCTTATTTCCTTGGATAGTGAGCTCAAGCAGCACCGGCCGAGTGTTAAGAGTTAGTACCACAGGCGTTTTAGAGCACCGGGAAGAGGTGATTTTTAAGTCCAGGGCGTGAAGGAATGCTGACAGGGAGCGGAGCTGCTGTTGTCTCAGAACTGGTGCTGGCAATACAATGAAGCTCAGCAGCCTCTATGGACATAATGACAGAGGTGAAGAGGACCTTGATGGACGTAGCTGATGAGAAACAGAGAGCAACCAAATAAAAGCTCACTGAGTAGGAGTAAATCTGGGACTGAGTTCATTGTTGGTTGAAAGGACTTCTCCATGCCGATACCATGGTTCAAAATGTTTTCTGCCACAGCCAATTAATCATTTTTTCCAAAATGCAATTTTAGTTTAGTTTCCAAAATCCACTGAATGTAAATGTTGATGCTACAATCCATATTTATGTGCATAATGGCACGCAAAGGACAGGAAAAGAGAAGAAAAGTTCAAGGTAGTGCCTTTCCCTTCTTTTAGACTTTCGTGGCCACCGTAGGGTTCTCCTTCACCAAATTTTCACTGCTAAATAACTCTTAATCCTACAAATTGGACCTTTAAGCTACATAATTTATAGCCCAATTGTGAGCTTGCTTTAAATTAAGTAACAAAACATTGTGCCTGTAAAAACAGTGTCTCCAAATTGTGCAGTTGTCACCAGTGCTTGTGAAACTTTTTGTAATGTGCATAAGGCTCGTGGTGTAGGAATGCACTGAATGTCAAACTGTTCACATGCACAACACACAGTCTTTTCACAATGTTTTGAGGCTCACAAGCTCACAGGTAGGTGTGGCATCAGCTGCCTATAGACTGGGAGAACAATAGCCAAACACACCCTTAGTGACTAGAAGGGTAGAGTTAAGTATGCCATCTCCATTCTTCATTCTCATTACCCCGTCCTTTCCACTTTCTCATTGCCCCTCTCAGTGTGAAGTGCATTGTTGTGCTGGGCTCATGCAGTGCCAAGCACCAACCAGCCCTCCTTGTAAAACCCCCATGTCCAATTTCAATTCTCCAGCTCCTTCCACCATTCGCCTTATCTAATTAAATCTGCACTCAGTGGGTCCTGGGCACTGGAAACTGCATTGTGGGGTCCCTGGACAAGCAAAACAAATGGAGACCCCAGCATGTTGAGATTAGAAGCAGACCCTCCATGTGGCTTTTGTATGTAGGCGATGGAGAAAAAGCAAGAGGGGGGGGTGAAACTGAGGAGGAGTGAGGGATATAGGAGGTGGAAAAATTTCAGTAAGGTAGAGCAGAAGAGAGAGTTCAAGGTAGACATGGCGGACATGGAGATGGGAGAGTGAAGGAGAATTGAGCGATAGACCATGGAGAGATGGAGGTGGGAAGATGGAAGGAAGTGTGGAGCAGTGCATCTGGGCATAGAGATGGTACAGTCAAGTATGTGGTGCTGGGTTGACCGACGAAAAAGGTGGTTAAATAACAGTGTGGTCCGTGTGGAACTAAAGTTTCTGCAGACCTATACACGTCAAGAAGTCGAAAGAAAGTGTGTCAAACCTCGTTTACACCTCCGTTTAACATTACCGTTAAATCTGTTCATATCCAGCTGTGTAAATATGTGGATGTGTTAAATGAACCACAGGCTGAGTGCCCTGCATAAGGGCATCTGCTAGGCAAACAAATAAACACTCTAAGGCACCCTAACCTCATAACCTACTGTTATGTTATGGTGAGTGCACAGACACACACACGCATGCATGCACGCACACACACAGGTGCTTTGTAACCAGATCAGGCATGACGTTGGTTTCTGATGTCGTGTTTCTCTCAGCCCATTACCTGTCTAAACAACATCTCTCTGTAAGGACAGTACGTCTGTCATTCAACTACTCTACAGAGACGATACAAAACGAACGTAAGGTTCATTCACAGCAAAAACTGCGAGGGCACATCAAGATTGTCTTTTGTTGTTCTCAGATACATAATCCGGTTGTGGGGCAATAGAAATGGAGTAATAAAAACTGATGTGATGTTTGCAAACATGTGGTGGGAAAAAAATCCCAAAAGAAACAAAAAAACAAAAACAAAAACAAAAAGGTTTCAGGCGATGTTACAGTGCAGAGTCTTCAAAGTGCAGCTCATTAGATCATGTGCAGCATAACAACTGTTTCACTCAATGTTATGAACAATACCATGTGAATGGGCTGCTTCATATTATATCAGAGGACACACACACACAAAAAAAACATGGGATAACAAGAGGATACTGCAGGGCATCTAAAGAAGACACTTGAAGTAATTTGTCACAAATGGCAGACAGCTGCATCTAGTTTATGATCTTTACTTTATATTTGAGTCAATAAACTGTTTAGTTTGGGGTTTTGTTGCAACGCTGGAAAGCTAAGGAGAGTACAAATGTCATCCCACATTCTTACACCTTGCAAGATTTTTTTTTTTTTTGGTCTCCGTAAAAACTAGTTTTGGATGTGTCTCATCCTTTCTGGTCATCACAGTTGTTGAAATGTCTCCCTATTAACCAATAAAATTTTTTAATTGTACCCATGAAGTGGAGGAATCCTGTTTCAATGGTAAGCACAGTGTTCCTGAAGTTTATTGTGTGACTAAAGTTAATGTCCTCAAGCCAAATTGCGAAAAAAAAAAAAAGGAAATACACAGAATAAAACCTCCCCAAAAGTGAAAGATGAGAAAGAAAAGCAGTTAAAATGTACAAATGTGTTGGAGTTTGCTGTTTTTGATGGATGTCTTTGGTGATTTGCAGTGCCAAGTCTGTTTAGCTTCACCCAGCTGGTCACTTTTTCATCCATTTCTCTCTCTCTCTCTCTCTCTCTCTTTTTCTCGCATCTTGCACTACGTCTCGCTTTAAGCGGCTCACCTCCAGCCGTCTAAATATACATAATTCAGGCTGAGACACAGCCACTTCCTTTAAAGTAAAGAGCACACAGATGAATGGCAGTCCGGGGGGTGGGGAAGGGGAAGATCTTAGCTGGAATTATGAATTCCTTTGGCCTTGAGTACTTTGATGGGTCATGTATGTCAAGATTTACGGCCGCCTCCCCTGTCCGCTGTTTAAAAACACATCAAAGCATCATTTGTTATAGTTTCTATCTTTGTTCAACAAATATATGTCTTCCCTGAAAGCAATGCTTTCAACCTTTCTGAGCAACAGAGATACAGGATGTGATTTGTGTGTTCGGGAGGGAGTTGGACATTGGTCACTGTAGTTTTAGCAGTATTGCCCTCTACTGGTGAAGCGCAATAGACTTTTGATTTGAGATAAGGGGCTAGTAACCATCAGTCTGGCTGGAGTTGTCTTATCTGATGACTTGACAAAGGAAACATTGATTGACTATCTTCCACACATCTCTCTACCTGTGAGGGACTTGTTTTGTTCATATCTGGTCTGCCTTGTGTTACATAGATCAGTTTTAATGAATTTACTGAATTTATCAATCAATCATCAATAAAAATGACCAAATGATAAAAAAAGTACTTTGTCTTTGTTTCACTCGTGTCGAGCTTCTCTAGACTGTGCAGTCAGGAGTCCAGCTGAAGTAAACGAACTTCAGCTTTGAGGCCATCTAGGGCACACACACATGCAGAGGGCATACTAGATCAATCCCCGACTGCCCAATTAGGGCTGACAGTAGGATTAAGGAAGGCTGACTCCCCAGGTCACGTGAACTCTGTTGTCTGATACAGTTTCCCTCTGGAGACACACACAGGACTGATAGCACACAGAGGAGTGTGTGTGAATGTGTGTGTGTGTATGAGGGGAGTACAGGGAGAGTCATTTGTTTCCCTTAGACGTGTGTGAGCGCCGGTTAGGGTATTTGTGCGTGGGGCTGTGTGTGTCTGTACAGGCACGCTTGTTCATACATGCGCATTGGCGCAAGCAGAAAATATGCATATGTTACCCTCTCTACTAAATCCTCTGGACCTCTTCAGGTGTATTAAATTACCATATAATCCATCATCATATCATTACAATCTATCATTATAACTCTCTCTCATTTGGAACTTCTGGACGCCCAGAGATATTTCCTCATATGCAAGTCACGTACAAGTTATGTCTGTTTTATTAAGCTATAATAATGCTAAAACATTTGCATTATATGCCGACGGATTGATTGATATCTACGCAATTGCTGCAAAGTCTGTTACAAATCTACAAAATGATGGTGGTGATTGCGCCTACAGCCTCTCTGTGCCGCAGCAGTATCCATGTTTCATTAGCAACACACTATCCATATTTCATTACCACGCTGGTCAGTTATTCAATACCTAATACCTGGTCAGCGAGAGAGGCCTCGCTGAACTTTCCTCATTTCAAAGCTGCCGTGGAGAGCATGCAGAAGATAATGGGCTTCAGTGTTGTCCGTGGATGAGCGCCAAGTATTTTGTTTTCCACAACTGGAAGAGGAGAGGGAGAGACTCAAGTCAAGGTGGTTACTCAACCGTGTGTCAGGATATAATTTATTACCCCAGTTAAGTGGCATAAATTGTTTATTAGCAGCTATTAAGTAATAGTGAAATCCAAATACATGAGGGCAGAGAGGGATGCCTGCAGACACACAAATCTGATAATGTCAGGAGCAGAGTAAGGAGTAAGAGTACAGCACACACGTGCACAGACATTTCCTGAGGATACAGGTGTTTGTGACACTTGGGTTTTGTCTGGTAATAAAAAATGTATTTGGTTACTATATATGTAATATATTGTATACCATAGACAAAGCAGGAAACTTCAAAGTGGAACATCAAGAAAAGACCAGGCAAACATCTGCTCCAGACAACCAATCATGTTGAGATTCACACAGTAGAAGCCTTCAGGTATAAAGTCCAAAAGCTGAAGGTATTCAATCAAATTATTTTTGACGGAGATAAAAGGATTTAGTGCAGATCAGAGTCAGATAAGAAACAGAGATACTGGACGTCAGGTGCACAGGGTTATATGGTGATGGAATACGTGTTTTTATCAGTAGGACTTGTATCAGGTCATAAATTCAACATAAAAGTGTTTTCTCCAAAAAACTATTGCAAGTACACTGTTTTTCAGCACATACGTTTGTGTATGTGGGCACGCAACATGCCTGTGAGTTTTGAGCTTGTATTCGTTCCACATGTACATTATTGTATGTAAATGTATTCCACAGTGCTGCAAGAGTCTGCGTCTGCACAAAACCAACTATGCATGCATGTCTATGTGCGTGTACAGCACTGTGCGCAGCAGAAGCGCATGTGTGTGAATGCCTCTGTCTGGGACATTGCTTGATCAAGCGAACCACCTGAGACTCCATTACAATCAGCCGCAGAATGGGCGTGAACGTTGTCCATTTCTCAGACTCTCCAACAAATGTTAAATCATGTTTCTTGTTTCGCCTGAAATCCCTTGTGTGATGTGAAACACTCCCAGAGCCCACTGAAGGCTCAGCCAGCACCAAAGTTGGACAGCGGCTCAGTGCTTGCTGTGTAATCGAACATGAATAAGGCCTTCTCTCTAAGCATTTCCTTGGCCCTGACAGCTCACTAATGAGGGTATTGATTGCAGTAACACATGCTGATGAAGGATCAATGGGCCAGGCGCCGTACAGTGACATCTGTTAACAATGCTGCATGATTAAATTAATATGTGGCTTGGAAACTCAATCTCTCTCTACAGCCATTCATGTTAGAGGTAGCTTCAATCGAAAAGAACGTAATGCTGCCTGTCTTTGTTGAGATGCAACGTGTTCCTTTTGAGTGCTGGAGTAGTAAGTGAAATAGAGTGAGAGCACGAAAGCGGGAAATGATACATAAAATTAACGAGTCTAAGCCTACGCTTTGTCGATGTTTGTTTGTTTTTTGGGAAGAACAAAAAAAATGAATACTATTAGATATGGCATCAATCTGCTCAAGTTGTGTTAAGTAAGTCTTGTGCTTGTAAAGTTGTCTCACCGTTAGCTGTTGTTGGTATGCTGTGAACTAAAATTTGAACATATCATTTTGCAAAAATCCCCAAAACCTTTATGGGTTACACCTCTGAGACTTAAGTATTCTAACATTCAAGCCAGAAGCTCTCCTAAATGCCACAAACAACAGTTTTTGTGAGAGTCTGATGAGAGCAAATTGAAATTTACTTTCGGACCAAAAACTTGGAGTCTTGTGATTAAGGCTGCATATTTTTTTGGATGCAGCACGTGACCCTATAAATGTTTGTCCTTTTTGCATTTTAAACATATTTATTAATCATATTTATCTTTTAATTTATTTATTTACTTACACTTTTTGCACACATGGAACAATCAAATGCAACATTTTCATTAAAATGAACAAGAATTAACCCCTGGTTTGTAAACTACAGGGAATCCTTGGAAGGTCTGCATTAATGCTAACTATAAAACAAGGCCTCTCATGCCACACAAAGACACTAGTAAACACACATACACACACACACACACACATACACACACACACACACACACACACACACACACACACAAGCACATACACACACACAGCTGTACCTCCAGTCTCACCATTCTTTGCCTCCACCTGGGATTAGACCAGGAAATTGTCTTGTTTTCAGGGTCTCATCCATCTTACCACGGCTGATCACGACTGGCGGAGCTGGGGGTCCACACAGGAGCTGCACAGATACAGTTCCATGTGATTACAACTAAAACATGAGTGATTTCAGTGATAAAAATGTCTGGATTGATCTGCTCGATATGAACCTCTCATGTGCAGAAGATACCAGCACAGAGGTAATCATAACACAGGTGCATCTTTGACCTCTGTCTTGATATATTTCAGATGGATAAAAATCTGATGATCAGCCTACTTAGCCTGCTACTATTTCTCTTTTATTCTAAGAATGAAGAAACACAGCAGGTAAATCAGGGATACGTTACCAAATATTTAGCCGAAGGAGAACACATTCTTTCCACAATAAAAAAAAAAAAAGAAGAAAAAGCACAGGGTCTAACTGCTACCCTTTATATTATGAAAGTCTGCTCCCCTGCCTATTCATGGTTTCTTCAATGCCCTGACTCTTAAACTTCAAAGTTCCCTGTCTATTACTTCACTTTGAAGCCTCACAAAGCTAAATGAAACAGAGTTGAAACACAACAGCAACAACACAAGACACTTTCATTGTGCAACCGAGGAAACTAGAAGCATCGCATTGCTTCTCTTGAGGTTTTTAGACAAAATGGACCAACAATGTGTCTCCTTTGCTTTGGAAATACATTGTCATTGACCCGTCAAATTTTGAAATTAAGCTGAACAAGTTGAACACGCTTCCCCCTTTTCCTCTCAATTATAAGTTTCCATAAAGCCTTGAAGCTTGTTGGATGAAACGGTTAGAGAAAATATGTAGATAAAGCGCCAACATGAACTGAGGTAAATTTATATACAGACCTCCGCTTGCCCTGGGTGCAAGCACATACACACACGCACACACACTCTCACACACAACCAGCCACCGATCGCCCGAATTTGACACTAACTTGGCAACAGCACAGTTGCCAGATATTTGTCAGATTGAGCTTTTAAGGTTGAGATGTTAGATACTGAAAAAATACGGACAGGTTTACATGCACACACACATTCCCCGTTTTAACACACTGCAAATGTCCAGAATACCTCTGAACCTCATCCAAGAAAACTCTGCTAATGATTTCAATGGAAAGAAAAAACAAACAGGTTTTTCTTGTGCGCCTGCATGATAGCCATTTGGGTGCAATTTCGAGCTATTAATACTTCATTTTCATAATTGTGGGGTCATCTCTGGGGTGTCTGGATATTTCCCAAACAGCTGGCTGCAAAGCAAAGTTTAGTTTAGTCTGGCCTGGGAGATAATCAAAGCTTGGAGTCTGGTTAGAGTTACACCATCAAATCAAAGGTGATTTTTTTGGCACTTCTTTTATCAATGTATACATTGAAGACTGACAGACATGATGAGAGTGACAAGAATAGAAGTAATGTGCAGAAACTAAGCCCATTTGTTGAAAGTCCAAAAAGAATGAGAATATATTTTTTTTTACTTCCTTTTAAAACAGAATAATCAGACTACATATGGTTGTTCTTTGAATATATATATATAAAAAACAATCAACGTTAACCACCCTAAACTGTTTATGTACATAAAACATTTCAACCCAAATCAAACAGCAGGCTAAATGGACTGATTAAAGGGAAAGTCATTTCCACCCTGTTGATTTTCAGCATGCAAATAAGCATTTCTCACTTTCACAGTCAAACCTATGTTTTTCCTCAAGGTTCTCAAACGGTTTCTCACAAGAGGGAAAGAGGAAGAGGAACACTGAGAAGCAGGCCACCTCTCATTTCCCAAAACATGTGATGGATAACTCAACCGGTTGTCAACATGGGATTGTTAAGTTTAGAGTGTTGAGGTCTAGAAGATCATCTGTCTGTCCACCACTGTCAGCCTCAACTCGACTGCACAGAAGGAAGGGAGGCTGACAGTTTCACGGCTTCCTCGCAGAATGCAGACAAGTGATTTTGTGTTCAATCAACCATCAAACGTGGCCAAGGCCATGCCAGTGCGGAGGGAAAACAACAGAACGAGCCCAAAGCCGCCGCAACCACCCTGAAAGCACGTATAAACACACAGGACAGGCCTCAGCTGCAGGACTCAGATGAAAGTGTGTGGTGGGAGACTGCATCGTGACATTTGCTCATTTGTAGAAGTCAGCACCTTCTCACTTCACATCTGAAGCGTCCATCGTTTTAGGTCTTGTGTGGTCATTGTGTTGTGTGTTTATAATGTACAAGATTACGACAATTTATTTTGCAGATGCTGAGGGAAATCTGCTAAACGATTAAACTGGAAATGATTGATTAAAACAGCTACATATAAGCCTTTTGTGGGAATAGGACTAAATGGATTTTGAACATTGTCTAACTAAAAATAAATACTTTTTGCATGCTTTCTAAGAAATATGACAACAAATGCTGGACTGGAATGTGAATGTATACAGTTTGTATTTATGGGGGGAGGCTTGTGGCCAGAAAAGAGCTCACTGGGTAGCTACTAACACAAATGGGACAGAACAGTTGCTAATTTTTAACAAACCCCATGACCCTCAGCGTAAAAACTGGAGGCAAACAAATGCCAATTAAATCATGGAAAAATATGTTAAACCTTATGGCACCGGAGGCTAGATCAAACCAGTGTGAAGGAAAGAGTGGGCCGATGTAAAAGAACACTCACTGTTTCTCTCTCTTCTTTATTGCTGGATTAGACCCCTGTAAAGCACTGCACCTTGCAGACAGGGTCTCCTTTTACATGCAACAGGGTCTCCACCTCAAGGCCAATAAAGACCAGCCAGCCTCCCTAGACAGATGAATTCAACTCATTAGATTATAGAAAGAGAAAGGGCGTCAGAAAGGCAGAACTCAGAGAGAAAATCAGGTGAAACAATAGAGCAACAGGTAGGTAAACAAGCAAAGGCCAACAGGTATATAGGAATCTTAAAGGAATAGTTCAGGTATTTTGAAGTGGCACTGTAGGAGGTATTTATAGATAGTCAGTGTTTTACCTACAGTAAACCAGTACCTACAACCAAAAAGAAGTTTGGAGAAACAGGGTTCTCAGCACAGAAGCAGAGCTATGCACTGCTGTGGGCTAAGTCAGAAGAAAAATGTATTTTAACCACATAAAAAGCCCAAACTTGTATGTGCACGGAGGACAAATCTTAATTACTTCAGTGGACTCAATGTCAAATTTGAATTCCCCCAGTATGGTTTATGAGCAAATGCCTGAAAACTAATGACATTCCCTTCAGCCTCACCACATGTAAGCATGCTAAAAATACTAAACTGAGATGGAGAACATGGTAAACATATCTGTCAGCTATAAGCATGCTAGCATTGTCATGAGCTGGTGTTAGCTTTCAGCTAAAAGCACCGCTGTGTCTAAGTACAGCCAACAAAGCTGTTAGCATGGCTTTAGACTTATGCCACTTATTAAAAAAAAAAAAAAAACTCTTATTCACCATCACTCCACATGTGAGTGAACCACTAACCACCGACACCACCAAGTTCCAGTAAGACTGGATTAGCCACCACCAAAAAGTGGACAGGCCTCTACATATACATGCAGACCAAAACCCACACTGACCACATTTGAAATATATAATGTGTCTCATATCTTGAGTCATCACTGTCCTTCCAATCATATGTAGAAAGTCAAAAGCAAAAATACATCCACAAACCCTCAGTGACCTCTCTTAAGGCTGCTCATGGCAACAGACCTCTAATTCTCAACAGGCAAGTCAAAAGGCAGACAGTGGCAGCCATGTAGAGGAACTAAATGTCAGATTCTGCTTTACAAAAGGGAAAATATTTCACAGAGCACCTGTTTATTGCTATCATTAGCCAGCTATCTGAACAAGAGCCTGTGGGTTAAGTGCATCTGGCATGGCTTAATATAGCATGCAAACTACTGCAATGGCAAGTAACCATAAAACCACACATGTAGTAGTTAATATCCACCTCACTCCATACCGTTAAAAACTGATTAAGGCTTCAAACAGCCTCCATTACAGAAGCGTTCTTCTGCTTTGGTTTAGGAGAAAACAGTGAGGTCTCTATAAAGAAAACTCTACAGTATTCTGCAGTATTAATGTGGTAAAGTTAGTCATTATGATTGTACTGTACTTTTGACTGGAGCTCTGTGTGTCTGTGAAGGCAGTATATCACTTTAATGTGTTTTTGTTCCCGTATATAAGCACACAGATGCACTGCCGGATGGATTTAATGACCCAGTCCAACCTTTTCAGAGGAGAAGTGGTTTTCAGAGCTATAGAAGATGTGGTGACACAACCATTAGTCACACAACACAACTTTTCGACGGACAGGGTTAAAAGCTGTCTTTAAACCGGGATTGTAACATGTTGAATATAAGCTTTATCTGGCATATTTGTGAATTCCTTTTTAATTCTAAAGTCAATTCCCATGTACAAAAGAAAAGAAAACCCAGAATTACTTATGGTCGCTTACCTAGATCAGTACAAATTCGACCTCACTCAATCGCAGATGGTACAAGGGAATTCCAGCGAGACGTGCACCTGAAAATAAACTAAAACAGATTACATTTTAAAAGCTGCAGCATTTTTCTCTGCTACAAGTGAGAGGAAAAAAAAAACATTCAGCACATGTTAGGTACCACTACCACTCTTTCACATCGTCTCCCAAAAAACATGAGGTATGTGAAACATCTGCAAAGCATTTGCAGAATTAAAAATAAATTAATAAATAATAATGGGCGTCTGGTACTCTGCCAGGATTTTGAGTCCAGTTTAATGGCACATGGCTTCATGGTTTGTATTAATTTACCGTGGGCTTTGGCATTTGGCAGCAGGCTGAAATGAAGGAGACTAGCCCTGGGCAAAATACATCATATTTACTAATAAAAATACATATTGGGGCTGGAAGTTTTTCCCTACCTCACTTTTTCCGTCCTAAATTACTGAGCTTGAAGTGCAAATGTGTCCGTGTCTGGTAAGAGGTTAAATTAAGTGTGAATATAATGTTCCAGCTGTGCATACCAGCAGTGGATGATAAGAAGCCTGATAAGACATTAATGCTCTTACGGAAACTTAACTCAAGCATGAAAACTCAAACTTCCAACAGTTGTTAAGATTTACCGATACCAACACTTGGTACTTTGAATGCTTTTCAAGTGATAGTGTGTTTTCTAATTAATTTGCAGTCGACACTTGGTATTTGATGTAATTTTGAATTCATCAGTATATCATCCGATATCTGAGAGACATTTTATTGTTACATGACAGTTTTTCATTGCTTTCCTATAGATGCAGCTTGTACGAGCAGACAGACGAAAGTAACCTGCCCGTTATTGAAGGCCATTTATACACCACAGATGGTATCACATACCGTATTCCTGATGAAAGGTTATGGAAATGATCAAAAATAGTTTGAACTAGAAAAGCAGCTTGGTAGCAGCTGCTAGTCATGTTTTATCTGTAACGTAAATCAAATAGTAGCTCAAAGCTTTTAACAGTACACTGCTGAATGACGCTGAAAATGAAAATTAAGAAAAGATCAAGAGCACTTGTTTGTTCTTAAGAGGTTGCTGGAGTTAAATTTATTCACATTGTATGTTTGGACAGACTACGGAAGCCATTTTAAACTAATTTTGCAGACAACCGCTACACAAAAAAGGGTATTTTTGATAATTAGCAAGTCATTTGCTGGCCTCAACACATTTTTCTACTTTCTGCTTTGCAGTGATGGTGGCTTTAGACTCTGAAAGGCGATCAAAGGCTCTTCATACACCATTAACCAGGAAGTGCTGCTATAACGACTCTTGGCTGTTGCCAGTTTTGACACCCTTCCTGAATTCTCCTGGATTTGTGCACCCAGAATAAATCCTTTCAATTCGCATACACTAAATCTCTTTGTCATTCTGTAGACATGATGTGTGATAGCAGTGTACTAATAGTGCAATAATGGACATGAGTGGGCTTGGCTCTTGGGCTCAAGCAAACACTAACTCATCTTAATCACTTCTGCTGAAGAGTGTTATAAAAAGTGGTATAAATAATCCTTAAGCATAGCTCCTAGAGGTTTGTTACACCATTAAAGACTGATTTGACGCATGTTTTAATAAGACTACAGAAGTCAAGCTTAGTTCCTCTAACCCCACTCCTAACAACAACTAATTTATCCATTTTGAGGTAAAAATATAATGATGCTGTACATTAAACATTAACTTAAAATGCTGCATGTTGGTTGGTATTTGGACAATGTAGGTTTGTTTGGCACTTTTATTTTGAAAGCTAAAGAAGCCTGTATTTCCTACTCATGTGTGCAGCATGTGTTAATACTTTTGCATTGTCATCTTTTGTTTTGTTTTACAAGCATCACTGTGCTAGTAATCCTCATTCACCATTCAAAACAAATCTTTAAAATACTCTAACACTCCATAATGTAGTTGCAAGCTAATAAAAGTGTTTATCAATGTATTTGCCAGCAGCTATAATTATAACACTTACAGTTGTTGCCCAAGTCTTAGGCAAAGGTCTAGGGAGCATGTTTCTGAATCCAAACAATATTTAACTTGATGTTCATCCATACATGACATTCCTCTCTGTGTTAAAAACCTCTTGGTCTTGACTTTGGGCCCTCTGAGGTGAAATGATTTCCAGCCCTCGCAAAGACGCCTGATTGAGTGCTTCTGGATGTCATTTGGCTCCAAGAAATGGCAACCTTAGGTCATACCACACACATACACACACACACACACACACACACACACACACACACACACACACACACACACCCTAAATTCAGCCCTGCCACAGGGCTTCACTAACTGATTTGTTAAACTTGTGATAAGTGCTTTGTCTACTTCAATTAGATACCAAAGTGCGACTCACTCATTTACACTAATGCATGCAATCCTAATTAAGCCTTTTTGATGATACACTGATGTGTAATCAGGTTAAAGATGTCTACACTATCTAACTTTGTGCTTTGGGTACAATCACCCAAAAGAAATACATAGTACTTTACAGCAAGTGATACCCAGCACAAAATATTACACTTATTTTGGTGAAACTTAATATTTTATGGAGAAAATGTTTTCCAGTTTTCCCTCTGATGTCCTTCAACAGGTGTTTTGGACCAACGGGAAGAGGAGGTTTTCAGAACCGAAGTTAGCAGAGTGAGCAACGCAACCCGGCTTAGGAGCTTTTATGGACATAGCTAATGGCGAGGAGACCAAAGAGTACATTGACAGATGAAACTAAGGAGAGAAAAGGAGCGGGAAGATACTGTTCCTCCATTTCTCTTTTCCTGTCTTACACACACAGACTTCAGGCTAATCCTGACCCTGTGAGAAGGCATCTGTTGACTATTGGACTCTGCAACCTGCTATGAAAGACCTCCAGAGTTGAAAGCTAAGAAACATAAAACAGGTGCATACAAACGCACACACACACACACACACACAGAAAGAGGAAAGAGGAAATGGCCCCCAGATTCTGACAGAGAATGTGCGAAGGGGGATTTTTCTTGGTCCTGCTGAATATCAATGCATCTTATTCTAAACACCAAAGCACATGTGCGAAGGTGTGTGGGCATCGTTTGAACCACTGTTTGCATGTGACAAAGTCGGCCAATCCTGATCTAAAAGGGTGAGAAGTGTTCTTACCCAGTGCTGCTTGTGGGATGAGTGCAACAGATTACAGTGAATGAAATAAACCTACAAAAGAGCTATTTGTTTTATTCAATGGACCACTTTTTATATGTAACTTTTATGTCGTCCCATAGCAAATATGAGGATAAAAAGGAAGGAAATAGGATGCTATAGGAATAATTTATTCATATAAAATGATTGTATTAATCCAATAATCTTTTCTCAGCAGGGGGCCAAAAAGTTCACATTTTTTTTCTTCTTTCATTTTATCATGAAATTTCCTTACGGGTATATGTCAGACCACTTTACAACATGTAATACTTTATATATCAGACTCAGATGATATATAGGATCAGTGAAAGTACTACTATCTTCCCTTTTCTGCAGCTGGATGAACTTATGAACTGGTTTTTCATTAATCTTATCACACAAGGCCTACAGCATCAGAGAGTCAGCTCTACCCCCTGCTGAGCATAAATGTATGTATTTCTATAGTAGGAAGACGCAGGCTAATGCAGATATTAGAAATGCAGAGGGAGCCATTTGTCATGGTTTTAGAAACAGCAGGGGGTCCAACAGCAGTTGAGGCCTTTTATGATTCAGTTTGTCTAGTGTGAAAGATGGCTTCTTCAGCTTTCTTATCTATTAGAAAATATATATCAAAGAATGATAGGAAAGAGGGCTGTTAGCCATGATGTTGGCTTAGTGTGAGGCACATACTATAGTCACAAGGCTAATGCCTGCATTCTGAATGTGTCTTGTGTTGATATTTCTTTAGTTGTTCTAATCAAGTTATAAATATAAATATAGTGAAATATTAATTATTCACAAATAAGTGAATTAGCTGCGTATGTAATGTTGTAGCGGAAATTCTTGATGCTAAAATATTGTGACAAATCTATTTCGCAGCCATCTCTGACAATAAAAATGAGAAACTAAACATCAATGCAGAGGATTCTCTCAACTAAGGGATGTTGGTCATGTCCTTGTGCTGTATGTTATTATGTTTCTACTATGTGCACATATCAGTGTTTGAATACTTATTTCAGAGTGAGTGTTCATAAGCCTGTACAGTAATACAGCCAGATAAATATGTTACTTAGGATATGTTGGTCCAGACATTATTAACTACTCATTTTGTTTAAAATGTGTCCTGATAAAATACAGAGTAAAATAGACATGTTCTGGTTAAATGTCTGAAATAAAAGTAGCAACTGTTGTTGCCAAAACCGAAACAAACAAAGCAGTCTGCCAACAATTAGACTGAATTTATCTTTTTATGCTTGTAGTGATCTATGATGGTGATATTTGGATTTTGCATCTTGGTACTGTATTGAGTATTTCATTTCATTTTGCGGTAAACTGGAAGGTGAAATTTGCTTTTAGAACTCTGTTCTCCTTTGAAAACTCTCTTCAACTCAACACAAAAGGGGATTTTTTTTTAAGCTACTACACACGAGATACAATGACACATATCTCTTCAAATTTGCTTTCAAGGCAAACAACTGTATTTCTGCAACAAAAACAGCTTTACACATGCACTACTGAGGGACAAGAATTTATCAGTATATTATTTGCTTTATCTTTCGTTGCAATAGACGGGAGACGTACCCGTATGGGAGACGGACCCCACATTGGAAATGGACCACACATGGGAGATGGACTCCACCTGGGAGACGCTAAAGCCCATACTGCTGATCCTCAAGCTGATGAAGATGTCATCCATCTGATGCAAAATCCTCTGCCTGAAGACCACGAAGGGGATGAGAGTGGCAACGAAAGATTCCGGTGGTGGGGATGAGTTTACTGATACCAACGCATTGTCTTAAACATAGAGGCAAAGAGAGGAGGACGACAAAGATGATGAGATGAGCAGGAAGAACCTCAGGTTGGATGAATCTTCTGATGAAGACCATGAAGGGAAAGAGAGTGGCAGCAATAAATTCCGGTGGTGGGATGAGTTTGCTGACACGGACTCCGAAAGTGGCATCGACAGTGACGCAGAGGATGAAGAGCCAGTGCCACCACCCTCCTCTAGCCCACTATCTCAAAAATCCCGGCAGAGGCAAAGAGAGGACGACGACAACAAAGGTTGAATGAACCTTCTGATGAAGACCATGAAGGGGACGAGAGCACCACCGATAAATTCCAGTGGTGGGACGAGTTTGCTGACATTGACACCAAAAATGGCACCGACAGGTACGCAGAAGAAGAGCAAATGTGGCCACCCTTCTCGAGCCCACTGTCGCAAACATCCGGGCGAAGGTAAAGAGAGGATGACGACAAAGATGACGAGACCAGCAGGAAGCAATTCAGGTTGGATGAATTGCCTGATGAAAACCATGAAGGAGAAGAGAGCGGCAGCGCTAAATTCCGGTGGTGGGATGGGTCTGCTGTCATTGACTCTGAAAGCTGCACCAACAGGAAGAAGAGCCAGTTTCACCACTTTCCTCTAGCCCACTGTCGCAAACATCCAGGTGAAGGCAAAAAGAGGATGACGACAAAGATGACGAGACCAGCCGGAAGCAATTCAGGTAGGATGAATCGTCTGATGCCGTCTCAAACAGTGACACTGACAGCGCTGCAGAAGGAGACCGTCCTCTGCAAGCCTGGTAAGAAGATCCAAGTTCACACGTAATTGTAGTGACACCCCATCTGTAGTTTATTGTTATCACTTGTACTAATCGCTCTAAGATTATATTATTGTCTTTCAAAATCAAACAAAAAAAAAGAAAGTAATAATAGAAGTAAGAAATAATCACCTGGTATAAACTTGAGGTTTCCCATGCATTAATACTGAAAGAGATATATTTGATGTTTAATTGATTGGAAAAATGTTACATCCTGAAGTCAAATTTTTAAATCTTTCGTTAATTTCACGTGTAATGTTTCTATGTAACTTCGTAGTACTACGTAGTTAATTAGTTTCACTTTTGTCTATTTCGATAGTCTGTGCGCCACCTCAGCGCGAACAATACCAACCATTCTAGCCAATGTATCAAACCCCACCAGCTCTGCCGTGGTCCATTTCAGAAGCGGCTCTCCGCTCGGCTCCGCGTTGAATATGCGTCTGTTCTATGTTTGACGCATGATACGAGCAGCCCGTATCAATTTACACAGACCACCTCGAGCGGGAAGAAGCCAGGCACAGAAAAAGCCAAAAGAATCCAGTGGATTTTCAAATTAAAATACCCCATGCAAACTGCCGGTCATAAAAACAGACAAAAGCAAAACTAATCAACTACGTAACACATGTAGAAGCATATTTATAAGAATATACTCCAGAAAAATGCCAAGTAAACAAAGTCTGCCAGGCTAAATGCTCCGCTTCTAGTGGGGTTCGAAGTCGCGTGCAGGTTGGACAGTGTCGTATCCGTGATGCACCAGAGACGTGTGCGGTGGAGTTGCGGAGTTACTGTTTGACTAGCAATTAATATTAGCTGGCAATATTATGTTTATGACAGTGGTGTAAATTAACTCTTGTTTAGAGCTTTACGAACACTATTTAAATTATTTATAGTTATCAAACATAAACTTAAAAACACTAAGTAAATTATATAGCTATATATATAATTACATATAGCAAATTTAATTTTAAAAATACATCATGTATTTGAATCCAATGCCTTGGTACAGACAAGATACCCACATTTTTTAAACCAAAGAAGAAAGTGTTATTAACCACCCAACCAAATTTGAATGATTACAAATATCAACAAGTTTATGAAATTAAGGGTCAAAATCGGGTAAAAATGAGAAGTATTCTCAACTTCAGGATTGTGTGTCCATTGGAGACTCTCGTGGGGCTCTTTCTCTCTGTCTGTCTGTCTTTCTCTCTCCGTTTGTCTGTTTCTCTGACTGCCTGTCTTTCTCTCTCTGTCTCAATATGTTACGTACTTCAGTGAAACAACACACTGTGGGGGGAAAAAAAAAACAGCAGCACAGCGCACCTGCAGCCCATGGAGGTGCCATTACCGACACACGTAAACTTAAGATCTTTTTTAAATCCAGTATATTTATCAAAAAATAAATCTTCATCTCTTTGTGTTCAGGAAGTTTAAATAAAGTGGTTCATCCAGGGAAAATGCATTTGCAGTACTTCGAAGGCAGAGCTAGCTAGCAACTGAGTGTAAACAAGAATAATAACTAGCATACGGAGAAGCACAGATGCCAACACGCTGAAGGCTTTTATACTGTTGTGGGTTAGGAAGGCGTGGGAGTTATGCTCACAGTGGCCTCAGCGCATTGTCGAGCCACCTTTCAGGACCGCCCACAAAATCATGGACTGAAAATTGTTGAAAAACTGTTTTTACCTCTAACTCCACATTTTAGTGATATATTGTTCAAAGTCTTTTCACATGGTTTCAGCAACTATTTTCCAACATATTTATGTATTTTGAAAGAAATCTCAGAATTGCCTTTACATGGATTTTAATATCGGCAAAGATGTGGATCGTCAGTGAACCTAAAGTGGGCCAAATGACACCTCAGTGCTCTAATAAGCCATTTGTAACGGCACTTACCTGTCAATCAGAGTGGCCACACTGTTAATTATGTGTAAATTTGTCATGACGGGGGAAATTAACTATAGAGACCAGCATCATAACCAGACTGTTATTTCTGATGTGAAGTTTTAATACAGCTGCTTACGGGGACTGACTAATTTCCAGAGCTTGTCTCAAGCAGCCGCCTGAGGAATTACAGTTTTTAGCACTTCTGCATTGGCTTCATTTCCCAGCCACAGAGGTTGCCACTCGGTTAACACATAAGAAAACAGGTAGGGGGCAGTTGTTAAGGTCCACAGAAGTTATGCTTTTCTGTAAAATTGTGATGATATATTCATAAAACCACATGTATTTTGATATTTTGGTTCTTGTTTGCTATATTACATTGTGTTGCCGTCACGTCATGTCACTGTTTTAATCACAAACTTTAGTGCTGTGTCTTTCAGATACTTCTGTTCGCAGACTTCTGTGTAGGGTAGTGTCGGAAGATGTGCACGTATCGGAAATGACGATAGCAACATTTTCTACCTTTTATTTTTTTTCGTGTTGTAAAATCAACGCCAACATTTGACCTCCAAAATATAAAATATATGTACAACTTTTTTTGTTTTATTATTATTATTAATTTCATTTGTATATTACAGCATTCTCCACAAGCACTTGCTCTAGCAGCTTCTTCAGCCGCCATTTTCGCAAAGGCAGTGATCCCTCGCCTTTCTCTACAGTAAGTAACTGTTAGCTATCTAGCTAAAGTTGAAACAATAGCACTGCTATGTATTCACTGGCTGTGTCCGAAATCACTCCCTAACCACTATATAGTGACCACGCCATTTTGTAGTGGTGTCCGAATGTTTAGTGTCCACTATATAGTGCACTGCATGTATCCCACAATTCACTGCGAAATGTAGTGAACATCCGATGGTCACTAACCGGAGCAAGATATTCCATCATGTATTGCCAGAAGTTCTCTGGGCACGGAAAGGAAAATAAATATGGCAGATGGACGGGAGACTGTAAATGTAAAATAAAATGTAAAATGTAAGTATTTTTCAGTTTAACGTTTGATTCCGAGGTTTAAAACAGGTTGTTAACAGGTTGTTAATATGCAATACTATTTAAAAACTTACTGGGGGGTACGCATTAAGCCATTACAGCACCAATCATGGCTAGCGACCGAGGTCAGTACTACAGGTAACTGTTAATGCTGTTTTTCATGTTAAGGTGGAGTAATGCAGCCTATTATAATTAATAAGTAACGTTAGCGAAATTACATTCAAGTGTCAAATAAGCACTCGCAGGGACCGACGATGATGTGGCAGCTTTGATCTGCCTGAGGAAGGAAAATGATCCCCTTTTCTCAGGCAAACACTTCGCCTCCACAGCCGGTTGGGAGTGAGTAAAAGTTATTTCGTTCATGTGAAGCAGTGACGTTATCTTATTAAGATGAAGACTGAGAACAACTGTAAAATGACACAGACTTTTGTCTAAATATCATAAGCATTTGATACTGACAGCATTAATGATAGGTTAATTGTTGTTGTTTTTATCATCCTGTACGTGTTGCATTTTTTAGAGCTATTCTGAAAGAAATGGGGCTGATGCGTGTGGTGACACCTGCCCGAGCGGGCAAAAAGTGGGAAAATCTAAAAAAAAAAAACATACAAGGTTAGGATGCATCATAATTAACTACAGCTCTATTTTGTGAAAGCATAGATGAAAGTACAGTGAGTTTTACCTTTGTATATTTTCTTTGCTGTTTTTAGCATTATAAACGAACACTACAGTAATTACACACATCAAATGTGTGTATATTGCAATGTGTGCAGGAGCTGAGGAAGCCACCAACAGGGAGTCCACTGCCAGGGATTGGAAGTGGTTCTCCCTCATGGATGAGGCAATAGGTGGGATTTATCACACATTTATCACATTTATCACACAGATTTATCACAATTTATCAAAGCTAGTATAGCTTTGATAAAAGCTTTGATAAAAGTCCTAACTATAAATAGGTTGTTGAGCATTTAACTAAATGTCAGTACAATCTTGTCAGTTAAAGCAACATTGTGTAACTTTTTTTACAGATTTGAAAATGAATTGCTGTCGACTATAGCTGCTGTTAGCCAGTGCTAGCTAATGTTAGCTTAGTTTGTTAGCCCGGTTGCCCAGACTGGGAGCTCAGGGCCTTGGGTTAGTGTTAGTGTTTGTACTGCACCAGACCACCTGGAAGAGGAGGTTTTCAGGCCCAGCACATAGGCGTAATACTGACAGCCTGTGTCATGCCATAACCAGAGTTCGCTAAGCGGGTAATGTAACTGGACGCAGCAGGCTCTGGACAAAATGACAGAGAAATAAAAGGGACATTGGCATAAAACACTAAGAAGAGAAAAGGAAAGTGAGAAGAGCAAAAAGCTGCCAGACAAGAGTATAAAGTAAAATGAAAGGCTGAAAGACAGACGCCAAGCTGGATTTCTTGCTGTTGGACTAAGTAATATTAGCTAGCTGCTATTTGTGTGTGTGTGGTTGTACCAAACAGCAACTTCCATGGCTGTGAAGTGAAGCCTATGCGGGCTGCAGTTCCTCAAATGGCCACTTATGGGTGGCTACAGAACTAGTCAGTCTCCATAAGCACCCATATAATACCCATACTTAAAATAACACATACAATATAAAAATGTGCCAACTTCACAGCAGAAATAAATGTTTACAGCCTGGTGCAAGAAACAGTTTTGGCCACTGTGGCTAATTTCCTTGCTTATAATAACTGTTTCTTGCTCTTTTTAGTTACAGTGGACGGAGACAGACCCATGGGACACTGACCGCACATGGGAGGCGGACCCTACATCAGTAACATCACTGCTAACCAAGGTGAGAACCTGTCTCCACATTTCACACAGACATTAGTTGTCAGTATTTCTGGATCACTGCTCACTAAATAAAGACTTCCATGAGCTTCTTGAGATATAAGACAGACACAGTGTATAAAGATATGAAAAGCAACGCACTCGTCAAACTAGTTGCAGTATTTATTTATCTAAATGGTCTTGTATTTCCAGGCTTTTGCCCATGTAGAGACATATGGTCGATAACATTGCCGTTGTTAGCAATCAGGCTGAAGCCCCTGTCGCAGCTGAGCCTCAAGAAGTTGTCCAGCCTGTAGAAAATCCCCTGCCTGAAGACCATGAAGGGAACAAGAGCGGCAGCGATGAATTTTTGTGGTGGGATGAGTTTGCTGACACAGACTCATAAAGTGACAGCTATGCAGAGAAAGATGAGGCAGTGCCACCGCCCTCCTCTAGCCCACTGCTTCAAACATCCAGGCGGAGGCACAGAGGAGGACGACGAAAATGACGAGACGAGCAGGAAGCGATTTAGGTGGGATGAACTGATGGACAGCGTTATTGAAGGAGAGCAAATGTCATTGCCTTCTGCAAGCCTGATGCCAGGAGGTCCTGGGAGGAAGATGACCAAGAAGGTGGAAGAGGCAGCAAACAATCGACATACTGAATTTGCACCCCATCTTCAGTGGGCATTGTTATCTCTTGTCCTACTGACCATGATACCATATTGTCTTCCAAAATCAAATAAAACTCAAAGCATTGAGTTGCTAAGAAGTTTTTGTTAGTTCTGATAGCTTTAAAATGGAGAACTTAAAGAAATGAGCTCTAAAGAAATGAGGTTTGCTGAAAGAGAAAGAGAGAACTAGCAAAGGGAGTTTGTTTGCATTCCCACATTGTGTTTATATCATCGCTGTGCCACGTGGCACAGCCCTGCTCTCTAGGACTGTGTGTGTGAAAATCATGAATCTTTCTGTCTAAGATTTGTGGTGAATCTCTGACAGTAAAGTGAAACCATTAGACCTGACAAGACGTGAACAAAGGATATTTCATTCACAAAATTCAATTCCCCAATTATAGAAAAAATGTTTACATAAAAGTAATAATATAATCTACTTTATGCATTTTGCCTGATTTTTTTTTAAAAAAGTGTATGTCTTGTAGTCTAGCTAGCTTAGCATAGCTTAGTGTAAAGACTGGCAACAAGGTGAAACAGACAGAAAGGCTCCATCCGGTAACAAAATTAACTTACCAGCACCTCTAAAGGTCAGTGATTTCCCAGATTATTCTTTTAAGTAAAAGAAAACTAGAGTAATTGGAGAATACAATTGGAATTCATTAGGTGAGCCACACACAAAAAATGTCCACCATCCAAACTAAACTAATTGATGCTAGAAGCAATGGTAGTCGTTCCTTTTTCCTCAGGTGAATCGGGTCCGTAAAAGAATAAATCCCCCATAACTACCAGCCTACAACAACACAGCTGCAATAGCAAAATCCAGCCAGTCCATTCCTGTGGTGTCAGGATCTGGGGGTGTCAAGAGAGCTGACCCCCAACACACAGCAAATAAAACTGATTTACTGCTGCTTCGCTGGCTGCACCGCACTTTATAAAACTGTCCTGGGCAGAGTTACGACCCCAGGTGACACATACATAGACACACGTTCACGGGCGCATATAAACACACGCGCATACACAGATGCGTACATACAGTTTGTGAGCACACACGCCTACACACGCACACACACACTGAAAGATGGATGGGAAATTTGCTCAGAAGTAGACACATGATTGTACATGCACACGATACTTTCACAGACACACAGAGACTCGCAAACAACCCTTTTAAGGGAAAGAATAGGATACTCATAAAATGATAACCATCATGGACGTTTTTAAGACCAAAATTATGACAAACACATGAGCCTATGTTGTTCTTAAGGTTTGTACTCAACTTTTCCATGAATCAGTTCTTCGAGTAAATTAGCTGCATTAATGAAAGATAAGAAAAAGAGATGCACGACAGCGGGATCAAATCCAACCAAATGAGATGTGAAGAAAGAAAATAAAGAGAGAGAAAAATCCTCGGTGCACTTGCATGTTTTCATGTAAGTGTGTGAGTTTTGCTTGCTCGGCAGTGCCATGCTCCAGGGATGTTGTGCAAGGCAGAGGTCCTGCCTTTCGAAGGGGGAAGGGAGCAGAGAGAGCAACACGGGGGAAGATGTTTTGGAAAGCTTTTCCTAATTTCTATGTTTCATCACACTACGAGAAATCTTACACTGCACCCAGGCTGACCTTGTCTTTATCAGTTAATCTCACCTTGCTGATGGGGTAACAATATATAGTACATTTATGAAAAATGAAATTACAATATGAAATGTGGTTGAAAAATAAATACTGCATATGACTGCATATAAGACTGACTCATGATTCGGTTTTCTATAAAGTATGGTAGAATTGTTCTTGTTCTGAGAACTTACCGTGAGCTTGATAAATATCCACAAAAACACGATTCTTTGAAGGGACCATTTCAGATGAGCTCAGGTCCAGAGAAATCAACGGCATTTCTGGATGTTACTCATAGCCTTCTACTTTATATACCATAGACTACATAGTTTATATCCATATAAACAAACACACACACACATAGACCAAACTGTTTTATGATTAATACAACTTAGCTCCTCCAAATTACCCTCTTGCTGATGTAAGATATGACAGATTAACTCATTTAATTCAGATCACATTTGTTTTCACTTGTGTTCGGAAGCAGTTAGTGCCTCTATTGAGAATAAATGGATAAAGCACCATGCTGTGATTGTAGAGGTAAGAGGGAAAACACGCTCACTTTCCCCAAACGGTTCTGTGGTTTGAAACCAACAACGTTTGGCTCCACAGAGAGATTTAATTAGAGGCTGACTGTGTGAATCATCCAGCGGTGAGAAGTGCTAATGACACGGTGATAAACCTAAACCTATTAGTCAGAGGATGCAACCCCTCTTTGAGATGATTGTACTGTGCTGTGTCAACCTCCGACCGGTTCACGCAGGATACTACAAATGCATCTGGTTTTACTGTGATGTGTGTATGAGAGACTAAGGAGAGCGCACGGACAAAAGCTTTGCATCCCTAAACAGGTTGGGTCACAAATAAATTCCTTCAGTCGTTCATTTATGCATAATTCTAATCAGTCATGGAAGAATCTTATAAACAGAAAACCTTGCATAATGCACTCACTGTGCATTAAACCCTGTTTTTAGCCATTCCCCTTTTTCCGAAAGAGGAAAAGCAGAGCCATCAGCTCATGAGTTTAAATCACCCACCGCTGCCCCTCGACTAGTTCATCCCTCCAACCCTCTGCCGTGGCGGATCGCTGACACTAAGCAGATGTGCTGAGTTTTATCTTGTCATGACACAGAGCTACTGAAGGAAACCCTTAGGACTCAGAGGTTCAGCCTGAATTTGATTTTCAATACTACTTGATACCTCATTAACTGCAGGATTGTGTGTAATGGTAATATAATAATCTGATGACAAAACGACTAAGCTTTGACACTGAGCAGATGTGTATTGGAGGTACACTTAAATACTCAGTTTCCTGTGTCTGGGTTAAAGGAAATCAGATTCAGGCTTGGTGTTTTCGGTTAGAATCTCACCACTCATGCAGCCTGTTTGCCACATCATAGATAATATCTGTGACTACTCTGTCATACTCACTTAAAAATGGTGAACTGGCTAGCGATGTGTTGCATTTCCTTTAAACAAAAATGCTTGGACTGTTCAAAAATGTGTGTGTGTGTGAGTCTTGACTTTTCAATTATACCATTAGGGCCAGCATCTTAAAACAATGGTTGATCATGATAAAGTGTAAGTGCTGAGACTAAGCAGATGTGCTCTGTGTTATCTTGTCATGCTACAGTGCTACCAAAGTCAACCCCAAAGATTTCAGAGGGCCCTGCCTGCCTGCCTGCCTGACTGCCTGCCTGCTGCCCTCCTTTGTGGCCCGTGACGGCTCTAACAGTTTCCTGATTAACAGCAGCTGTCAGTGCAATAGGGGGGATGACCGGACTCATTATTAACTATTAACTCTTTGTTGTAGGGCCATTTAGAGAGAACTGGGTTGCTTAATATTGGAAATCTAATAGCATGTGTCAAGTTCTCTCATCGAGTGAACAGTCTACAAGGAACAAGCTGCGCTGTTATTTTTGCATGTACATTACTACAAAACAATTATAAAACACACCAAAATCAACTACAGGTTATCCGCGATGGTCAGTGCTTGACCCACGTTAGCCTTTTAAGCTGATGTGCGCGTCTGATGTGATTCATCATGTTAAGCCTCAGTCTGTTGTTGCAGGCTGATCTGGAGTATTAAAGTGCATGTGTGAACCACTACAGAGGAGAGGGCACAGACAGCATGTCAGCAATGAGGGAAATGTTGCCACAAGCCTTGTTCACCTTGTCCTCTGAAGTACCAGGCTGAAAATTGCACATACAATACACACAAGCTCAGTTGTGGCAATAAATAGCAGCCACTTCTTTAATTCTAATTACATAGACAATATATTATACATGTGTCAGTGTCATTCTATCTGTACCCACACCCCCGCCCTCTCACCTCCACCTCTTTGTTGTGTGGTCCAGCCGTGAGAGCTGGACTGGAGATTCCTGGAGGCGGGAAGAGGGCTGATCCCGCTCTCTGTCACCCAGCGACGAGAGGTGATCCTGGGATTAGAGCTCTGTTGGTTCAGGCTGGGTCACTGGAGACAGACTGGGGCTGGCATAGAGACAGCAGCGGGAGGCATCTTATATATAAGATGCAATGGTGGGGAGGTAAAAAGAAAGGGGAGTATGAAGGTGAGGAGGAAGAAGACTGCTTAAAGGAGGGATGAGAGGGAGTTAACGTCCATTTTTGCAGTTAAAACATTTACATACGATCGCATTTCCATTTGTATGTAGCATATTATTTGAATTCACTTTTTCCATCTTCACTGTGACAATGCATGTCCTGTATTTAAATGGAACCAGAGAGCAAAGGTAGAGGCTTATAAAAAACATCATTTGTTTGTTAACGAGGACCACCACCACCTTTATATATAAGACACAATGGTGAGTGAGAAATGTGTCATCTGATGTAGTGCACCGCACTGTGATAGACTCAAGAGGCATTAAGGTGGAGGGAGAAGTGTGCATATATACAATATTGCCATAATTAAGCGCAGACAGAATTGGGGATTGTACAACAGCCTTTGGACTTGCGGAGAAACATGATTTGTTTCTATACACAAATCCAAACAGTGAAGCGAGGTTGTCTTACAGGGAAATGAGTGGTGGTTAATTCGATTTGATTTTCTTCTTATGACTTTGACTTGAGCAGACATTACAGTCTGTCCAGGCAGTTTGTTCTTCCCTCTGTTTGTTTGACAGTAAATAGGAAGCGGTAGGCTGATACTTCTGTTCCAGACAATCTGTTCTTTAGATCTTACAGACCTTTAAAGAAAAAAAAAAAATCACCACCTTTCAATTCTGTTCAATCAACTTTGCTTAATACATCCCAAGAGTTATTTCATATTTATCTATCTCAGGAGGGAAAACCTCTACCACATTGTCAGTGTAGCCGCAGGAATGCAAAAAATAATAATAGAAATACAGCAATATATTAATAAAGACAAATGTGTCAAAGTGTCACCCAGAGGTGCTATAAATGTTATCAGATTTTAGGCTGGATTACTCTTTTAATGACCAGTCTCCAAATTGCTTTTGTCAAAAACACTTTACTGCCTTACACTTTACTTTAACACTTTCACTACCATTCTGCTGCAATGACCTCATTTTCTCACAGGTGTTATTAACCTTTCATTGAATTAAAACTTGACCCTTTTCAACCTGACTGTTACCCAGTATTTGCACTCAGCATGGGACCACGGATCATGTGAGAAGAATAGAAAAGTGCTTCACTTATGCAAAAATACCCAGCATAGGAAGGTTTGTGATCTATTCTGGACGTGGAGCTTTATGACATTGATAATGAGGGTAAAAGAAGAAGTGAATCAAACCAGCCTGCACGGGGACCTCCTCTCTCCACAGGTGCAGCACCTATTCTGTTTCAGACAGAGGTCATTGTCACCCCCACTAAGGGCTGGAGGGCTGAAGAGGGCAGAATGGTGGTGGTTGAAGTGACCGGAGGACAGGACCCTTCAGCGCCTCTTTGGGTTAACAATGGGTTGCTTCTGCCTGGCTAAACGGTGGGTTTGTGTGTAGAGGGATGGGTCAGGTGTGTGTGTGTGCGCACACAGTAGAGCGCAGAACAGAGGGAGGAAGAGTTGTTACCTCATGGAAGCACTATCCTACACGTACACACATACACACAGATCCCTTCTCTCGCTCTGTGCTTTGACCTTGTTCTGACCTGAGCCAGCATCAGGTTCACCTGTCCACAGGGGATCTCCTCATCTTGCTGTCAACTCATCACTCTCTGTCCAACCATTATACCTCTGTGGCTACAGACTGGACACAAAAATGGGACCATCAGCTATTGTTAAACCCCATGTAGCCCATCTGTGAAGTAAGCGATATAAATTGGAATAGATTAAGTGCAGGATTTAGATTAGAATTTATGCTTAGTAAAGGCTTGTAGATAAACCTAATGACGCCAGGACATGGCTAGAGATAGAACATGCCGGAAACTTTTTTTTAAAACATGTTAGACTAGAATTGCTAGTAACTTTGTAGGTGTGATTTTAAAACAGTAGCAACACACCTAGTATAACTGGGGTGGGGGCTGATAATAAGAAATGGCCCTTTTGCTCCCTCCTGTGGGCAAAGCAGTCACATGTGACAGGCTGTCAATCTTGTCCCATTTACTTTGCAAATACAGAAATTGTGAGTGAATATGTTTGATTCTAGGTTTGTTCCAGTAGCATATAATAAAGTAGTAGTAGTAGTAGTAGTGCACAGCTGTTTGAGTGAGAATGTGCTTTTGGTCATAATTGCAATGAAAATGTTTTAGTTGATAAATTGATGATCAAGTAAGATGTAGTGGAAATAAAAGTCAAGTGTTTTGAGACTGTATCAAACCTTGTTTCTCAGTGAAACTGTGGCTAATATGTCTGACACCAGGCTGTAACCATCACTTCTCGAGCTAAGCTTGGAGTGAAAGGGAGCAGGAGGTGAAAAAGAGAAACCCTGTATATAAACAGAGAGGCATGAAGAGTACAGTAATGTAGAGTGATGTATGGCGAAAGAGCAGTGTGGTCTGGAAGTAATAGTGTTGTCCAGAGTTTTCAGTGGCTCCTACAGCAAGGGCTGAGTGATGAAGAGAGGAGAGCACAGCCTTCACCTCTGTTTGACACCCATCCATCCACCGTCGTAACAGGAGCGCATCAGAGCAACAGCCAACAAAGGCAGCTGGACTGGCTTGAGTTGTGCACTCACCACAATAAAAGGTCATGGAGAATATCCGTGGGTGTGTGCACGCATGAGTGTGTGTACGCATGAGTGTGTGTATTTCATGAGAGACATCCATGGTTTGGTCTACTTAGCCTCTGTCCTATCATCAAAGGACACAGGTGAGAGCAGCATTGTGGGTCCTGAGTTCTCATGTTACCCTTTCAACTCAGGGAGGGCACATCAAAGACGGGGGCTTAGAGAGTACAGAATACATGCACACACTGCACAAAACCATAAAAAATGCAACACTGTATGTGCGCACACACAAACACACGAGTCAGGGCGATGTCACTTTACCTGTATGTGTAGAGGAACGCACGCACGCACAAAAGGAATATAGCTGTGTGTGTGCGTGTTATAAGCATAAATTATGTAACTCATCCCCCTTCTGTCCCCAGCAACACTTTGAACAAATTGGTCTTACTCTATCACTCAGACTTCACTGTGTCATATAGTGATCCACTCATTCATTGTGATCACAGCCTCATAATCTTCCACACAAACTAGCGCAAACTTGTCCTATGGCATTCTTAAAATGGGTATTTCTGCAACACAAGGGATCAAAATGCTTAAGTTCTACCCATGCACATAGCTCATCGAGCTGATGTAGGGATCCTATGGAGATACTAGTAATAACCTGCCAACTCATCATAATTTAAGACCCATCTTAAAGTGTTTTCCTTTTCTGGACCTGCATGAAGCAGACCTGTCAGGCCCTGTTAGCAAGACAGTGAGGGTATGCCAGGTGCTTCATAGCAGCAGCCAATGCATGCTTGACACACCGTTTGCAGACGACACACACGCAAATAGACATACCAAAGCTCATTCACAAGCACAAATGTCTATGTGCCGAACCCTTTAATGTATAGCAAAGAGAATGCATTTTACTGATCTTGCAGCAAAAGTGTTCAACTTCATCAACTTGAAGGAAGTGTTCAATACAAAGAAGTAAATGTTGCAAGGAAAAAAGAATGGTGCTGACTTTTATTTGAAAATGAGCCAAGTTGATGACATTTTCGAAATGTGAGTTTTTCATTTGGTGCTGTCTGGCCTATGGATGAAGACAGTGAATCATAACAATTCTTACAGAGCTTGAAGAGGCAGAGAGCCTCGGCGCTTTTTAGAGATCAATATGTCAGAGAGATTGAATGATACAGGTCAGATGTGTTTATGTGCTTGCGATACCTCAGTGTGCAAATGAAAACAAACCAAACCTCAGCCCACTTTCCCAAAAGCAACTCAGTGCTTACATTATGATTTGTTCCATTTTAGGTTTTCTCACATTGTATCATACAGATGAACCCAATGAACCATCTGTAACTTGAGACATGGTGTGAACATCCACACTAAAACTGAATTTACCAAGATCATTTTCCCCGGTGTTTGTTTCCAATTTGTGTATGTCTTATTTTTTAGACTAAAGGAATAGTTTACCCAAAAGTCTTTAATCTCAGAAAATAATGTTTTGTCATCATCTCCCTGCCCTCATGTCAATTGAAACACACTTGTTCATGTCAGTTTCACCATCTGGACCTCAAGTCATCATCAGATTTTACAAATCAGGATTTGTTAAAGATGAAAAATCTCTCATCTTTGCCATCACTCTGTGTGGTTATATTGGCAATTATGTCATAATAACAGAAATGCTAAGAAGCCCCAGTCCTTAAGCAAACATAATAACTTTTCAACCCTCACAGCAAAGCCATTTTGTGTAAGTGTCCAGATGAACTAAACTCAGACCAGAACTCTGGAGTACTTTAGTTGTCAGTACTATGACAGCTGAAGGCTAGTGGAGTTTTTCAACAAATATTGAAAGCCAGATATGTCACTTTTATCAGCACATTTTTTCATCTAAAGGCTGCTAAAAGTAAAAAAAAAAAAAAAAAAATGGCAGATGTGGTTTCCAAACTTAATTTACCAAAACCAAAAGTTAATTTGTGCATGTGTGGTTTGCATAAAACGTGTTGAGAGGGCAAAGAAAGCCTAAAACCTACCAGCATGTTTCTGCTGCGTGCTTTCATCAGGGTGTTACAGAGCAGGAGGCAAACAGACCTTTTAAAGGCCACACCTATGGCAGCAAACACTTGCAATTAGAACAACAATTAACAGGTGTGCACCTCCTGCAAGAGGCCAGACGTAAAATAACCACATGTATAAGAATATAATGTTTTAGTTTTGTCTCATTTACATAATTCATATTTTCCCATAGGGAAGGAGGCTTGTAGGCACTTATATAAACAACACACATATTTAAATAGCTTTATATTCTCACAAAAAAACTTGAACCAAATGCACTTTACAATGTAGCTATGAAACTAACAATCAACACAAATCAGGCCCAATGTGAGTGTGCCGTATGCAGTCAATAGCTGCAGTGAAGAAATAATATGAATAAACAGATAATATATAATTTCTGCCATAGTAGATCAGCACATCATGGTGTGAAAGTTTTCAGCCAAATGTTTTGTCAATTATTTCCTTTAACAATTCTTCCTTTTAACCTCTTTTTGTGCATTCAGTGACAAACCGACATGCTACTGTACTTGCACTGAAAATAAGTTAAAAAAAAAAAAAAAAAGTATGTATAGGGTAAACTTTGATAATGCAAAATGAATATTCATAAAGAATCAAAAAGTAGTCAGTGTTGGGGTTTTCTAGGTTCCTCTTTAGGCAGGAGAGGACACACCTGTGATCTCTTTACCTAACTGCACTTCTTTGCTTTTCTTGCTGTGGTCTATCTGAAGTTTTCTTCCTGATCTGAGGCCACTTCACAGCTCAAATCTGCCAAACATTCTGCCCTCTTTACTAAAGGCATTTTACATGTAAGCCCAAAATATATCAAGGTTCCCCAGAGGCATATTCTTCCCATTTTTTCTTTTTACTTTTTTCTGCGTGAGCACCTGTGGAGCTCGTCGTGAGCTTGATGGGCTCTTTGTGGTTTGTCCTTCATTTTTTTTTTTTTTAGAAATATATAGCTGCTTGCTATGTTGTGAAACACTTAAAGTAACTGAGGTAATGTTTTCCACTTGGTTGTAGAGCGGAGTTGGTCGTGACAGAGTTTGGCGCATTATATAACTTTGAAGTCAGATCCTCATCTGATCCAACGTCTGCTTTAGTTTCGGAGACATTATCTGTGGCATCGTCAGCTCTCAAATATGCATTTACAATGATACCATGTCCAACCATAGATTCATGCCTGTTGAAGAATCTTTCTACAAATATATACAAGAAGCCATTCATCATTCAAATATATTACCAAGCCTCCCATCTGAGAACTTATGGGACTGGTTTTGTCCACTTCCAAGAGCAGTATCTGAGTATATCATGTTGATATGACAGGTGCTGTGCCGTGGGAACCCTATAGATTGATAGAAGCAATGATACATCTAAAAAAAATTCAAGTATTCTGACATACGTTATAAATGTTTCATGGGTCAACCGTACACGCATTGGGTTGTACTTTTATAAATCTTAAAGTAAACATGTCTGAAGATACCATATGTAGCCTCTCTCCTTCTAGATATATCAGATGTCACATTAGATGCAAACTGAAGCCATATCTTTGCTGATCGTTATCATCTGTGTTTACTCGGTTGTCCTCAGTCTGGCTCAGATGTAAAGACGCTCTAGTCTTTCACAAACCTCGGAGGTTTCTGCAGCAGAACAATACGTTCTCTTTTCTCTAATGCTCTAACCCTTTTCTTATAATGATATATATGCTCCAGCTTCTCGATGCTAGCATATTTCTTCCCCCATGAGACCATTGCATCAACAGCACAGAGTAGCAAAGAGCAGAGAAAAGAAAATAATGCAATGCAAAAGAGGCCTGTTTTTTTTTTACACCTTCACCACAAGTTCTTCTTCTGTGCCCAACAAGTGATGTCATCTTTGATTAGTTTTCCCTAATGAGATCCACTACACATGAAAGACCGAACACAAATATGTGATGTAGCCAATGCCAATGTTGGTGTCCTGGCATTGCTCTGCATCTGAATATGAAACAAAATTGCTGCCCCAGCTGAGTGTGACACTGGGATCAGCATACTTCACCCCCACATGGACTGTACACACCTTTAGGGACAACTGCTGAATTGATCCAGGTCCTGCTGCTTGGAGGGAACCATAGTAGCACTCTCCTCTGTCTCATAACTTTTTCTTAACTCCCTGGTTATCCTTAGTGACAGCAGTAGCCAGTCCACAAGAAAGTAGAGGGTGGAAAAACATGGAAAAAAGCAGTAAAATATGAGGGGATAAAATGAGACACAGACTGGCTGGATAAAGTGGTTGTAAGTAGAGAATAAAGTTACTATCATCGGCAAGTTGGAACATAAAATTAAACAAGGAAGGTTTAGGAGTTATGGATGGATTGTAAACAAAGTGAAGCCGGTGCATATATCTACCATATACAGACTTATGTTTTATGATAGACTCCATAAACCACTGTAAAAAGCTCTTCCACTCTTCCAGACGTAGTGTGTTGCCTCTTGGATCAGTTCACAGGAGCTGAATTTAAAAGAAAAAAAACTATAAAAGATTGCTAAAAGAAACAGTTCTGTCCAAATGAATATGTCTTTGTCTTCTTCTTCTTCTTCTTCTTCTTCTTCTTCTTCTTCTTTTTACTTATTCTTGGTGCAGCTGAATTTGCATGGTCAATAAATAACTGATCAATTACCAACCATTACGTCAGTTAACTGGACATTAAATCACAGAGCTTTCATTGCGGGCCTGCGTGCTGGATCTGATTACCTGATAAAGAGGGTGTCAAGAAGAAATACATCACAGTAGTCCATAAGCTCATGACTTCAAAGATTCTGACACAGTGTGGATTTAGGAGGGTATTTTATGGCAATTACTGAAGGTATTTCATAAAGTCAACTTTGTTGCCAGGGTGGATGATTACAGGTGAAAATCTCACCTCACAATAGTGGCATTTAAATTAGCCGTGTGCGAGAGATTAATGTTTCACTGAACAGGGTTTATCAAACGGTTTCATCTTACAGGCAAATCCTACAATACCATTTTAAAACATACTGTAGTCTTTCATGGGGGTCCCTGCATAAACAGGACCATGATCCTCTGTGGCTGCTGCTCACATTTTGCAATACTAGAAGAAACCGCTGCTCACCTGTTGAGGATTATCCAAGGTAATTAAGTGAAAAGTCCATGTAGGACAAAGACACTTCCGCACATCTGTTTGCACTGACCAAACCATGTGGAAGTCGCTTTGTGAGAATGACCTGCCTTTCCGCTGCTGTCTACTTCACATACCTGACCAGCAGTGCTCAGTTTTAACTCCAATTTCACACTTCTCCATCATGCAAGATGCAAGCATTAAAGGAACACTGAGTAGGATTTAGTGGAACCTAGTGGCGTAGTTGCTGATTGCAACCACTTTACCTCACCCTCTCCTTCAGCATTAGGGAGAAACTACTGTTGTGCTATATTCTCTAAATAGAGCCCCCTAAATCTTCCATACTGGACCTTTTAACGATTATTAAGCATATCTGCATTATGGAGGAATAAAGTTAAAAATGGACAATGTCACCTGTCATATGTTAGATTCCAGTGATGATTACATACTCAGACTGTTCTCACGAAGATATTAATGTAATTAGGAATATATTTTTAGCCAGCCTAGCAGAAACAACTACAAGACTGATTGCCATAATTTTTTGTACAGATATTCATGGTCACCAGATGATGAAACCTACTGACTTTGATGATTCCCTGTCTTTTCCTCTACCACCACCATAAAGAAATCTATTTGATAGTAATGACGTACATTAAGCTGTACTGTAAATATTTTTTGTGCACTTGTACTTTTGGACTACAGTATTATTCAGATCAAAAGAATAAAAATTGTTATGAAAGTCATTCTTTTTGGATCACTTATGAACAGGTGCACATACTGCCATCTAGTGGGTGTACAATACAGGCTATTTATGATTGTAAAATGATGATAATGATGTGGGTTGGTATATATATATATATATATTGTTGTTTTTTAGCAACCTTAAAATTAATATATGCACGAGTCTTCAATTAGCCATCAAATAAATTTAGATAAATGCACTTTATGTAAAGTAAAATACATTGATACTGAATGGCCTTCAGGTGATGACCATTGACATACTAGTCAAGAGCAGGAGCTAAACGATGCAGCAGCTAGCTCCATCATTAGCTAATTCGCTAATTATCAACGACAACGCTGTTACCCTTACGCTAACTAACTTTCTGGGATGTACCAGTAACGCTAGCATAGCCACTTTGTCTGACGCTAATGTCAGAATGCATCAGCAGCACATATTACAGATAGGTAGTTAGGGTTTGCTTGGCTACATTACCTATTAAACCAGTGTTTGGTAATTTTGTTTATACCATACCTTTTTGGTGTAGTGTTGGTAATGCTGCCATGTGAGTCTGACGCTGAGCAGCACACCATACGTCCATTCTAAAAGAGCACTCGATTATTTACATTTTGTTGTGATTATAGACTTTTCCCCTTCCTAAAAGATTCAGGGCTAGTCAAAAAAAATTCCTGGCTAAAGCCCTGGAAGCCTGATGTTGACGACGCAGAGGGCGGCATGTTAGCACTATTATTCTATTGAAACATATTAACTAATGCAATGAATAAATAGTGGCTTTTTGGTTGAGCTTGTAATGAGCCTCTAACATAATGCGCTGATAGAAAAAAGGATTTAAAAGAATTATTTGTCTAAATCCGAGCACAAACACTGTTTTTCGTGCAGATGTTCTCCAACCCTTTCTGCCTCTTTCTTTCCAAAGACATCTGCCTTCTGCTGGGCATACATTCTCAACATTTGTTTGGTGACATCTTAACAGTGGAAAAATGTACCTCAGTTCTGGGAACATGGCAGTCGGAGGTGATGCCATTGTGCAAGAGCATTCAGCTATTAAGAGCCAACCCAACAACGGTGCGTTCGGTTCTGCTTGCAGCCTCATAAAAGTGAAGAGCATCTAAAGCGCCTTCTTTGCATCCAAGCTTTAATTCATTCCTTATAATGTGACGCCCCAACCCCCCTACCTCCGAACACGCACACACACACACACTACCACCACCACCACCACCACCACCTTGGGGAGTGCTGGCAGCAAATGAGACGTCACCTCCTCGCCTCCTACATGGCATGTCTGTTTTTTATTACAGGTTAAAAGTTTTTTTTTCTACATTTTCCCATTTTTTCCCCTCAGAGCTTTCATTACATAAATGGTTCTTTTTTGGAAATAAGTATATGATGATAAATGACTGTTGGAGGCACACACAGTGTTACACTGCGGGCACATGTAACTTTGATGAGGAATGGAGGGAGGGATGAGAGGTATGAAGCTGGTGAAGTTGAGGAGGGACGAAGTCCTATTTTTCTCTCCTAAAAAATAAAGGTTCCCTCAAGACTGTTTCAATTAGTCATCGGAAGGTAAATTGGTCAGTTTATTTGACTGAATGAGAGCAGATTTCAAGAAAAATGACTTCAATGCTTATGAAGTCAGAGAGGAATTTCTCACTCAACTCCCTCCCGTTAATGCAACTGTGTTCTCTGCATGTGGCGTTAGTCTCAATGTGTGGAGCAGAGTGTTGTAGACCTGGGCTGATTATCTTTGTGTTTAAAAGTTTTTCAGACCAACTTCAAATATGTGATAACTTGAAAGACAAAAAAAAAAAAAAAAGAGCATGGTTGCTATCATCATTAAAATCCGCTATGCCTCATGAAAGAACCAACCTTTGAGAAAGCCTTTGTGTTGACCGCTCAGATCATGCTATAGGCACTTTTAAAACAGATGCAGCCGGTTCCCAGTATGGTGTGGACTATACCGGGAAATGCCACCAGTGGAAACACCCACTAACACCTGCCAGTCATGCTCACCATGAGCTGCAGGTTGGCAAACCTCCAATCATCCTTTTTTTACAACAACTCTGTCTGGAAAGTTCTGATGAGGTGCTAAGTGTCTAATAAAGGGTGAGATAAAACTCCTTAAATCAGGACATGACTCCTTCCATACTACGCTTTCATACTTTAACATTCTCTTTATCATTTGCCAAGTTTTCTAACTGGTGGCACAGATGGTCACTGGACACACTTACATTTCTGCTTTTAAGCAACTAAACCATTACCTGACTAGTACTGCTAAGGCTTTCTGAAACATTATACTTTAGTTATTTCCTTCTGAGCAGACTCATCAAGAGGTTGTTGAGTATAAAGTTTGTTTTTTGCTCACTTAATGACTACGGTCAACTTGCCAGAATGGTCTACAGAGTACAACTGAGGAAAGCCATTCACCTCCCATCGTTCTTTGCACTATTGGATGCTTGTGGTAGAATAAGAGAGAAAATGGAGAGCCCGTTGGTGGTCCAATTTCAAGACATAATTGAGGAACTTCATTTGTTAAAATAGTTCAGGCTTTTCATTTGCTGACACACGCACGCACATAACCACAAAACAGAAACATATTCAAACATATTCTTGAATATGTTCATGATATGCTTCAACATATTCAAGTATATATATATATATATATATATATATATATATATATATATATTGCCCTAACCCTAGAGAGAGACAGAGAGAGAGCCAAATGATTGTTCCAAGAACCGATCACAATGACGTGCTTTCATCTGAGCACCCGTCACCCGTCTTTGGACCGTCATGATGTCTCTCTCAACATCCTGCTGTGTTGCTGGAATCAGGAACCATCTGGCTCAGTTCTCAGAGGAACCTTCCCCAACTTTGAAGTGTGGAGGTGGCTGGAGCCTGTCTACAGAACTATAAGAGAACTTGAAATAAATGTCAGTTTAAATCAGTAAAACAAAACTCAACTCTAAACTTTGGTCAAACAGAGTTTGCACAAAATGAACAGCTTGCAACGTTGGCAGGAGAAAAACAGATTTCTGAGGAGTATATAAAATGAATAATGATAAAAGACCACATACATTCCATTCCATGATCCATTGTGTAAACTGATTTTTTTTTTATCCATCTAAAACATTTTTGCTTGACATGTGGAAAAACCCTGCGCCACAAAGAATGACCATGTTACACCTTGATTCAAATCAAATCACAATAAAACAGAGTGGTGGTTTTCAGGCTACCGGCACTGGTTGCTGTTTTATGGCAGATGCTGAATCATTGCATGAGTCTGGCAGGTGGGAGGTAGAACGCATCAGAGGGAGAAGAGAACAAGAAGGGTACAGATTTCAATGGGGGCAGCTGGAAGGAAAATTTGCAAGCAAAGAGGGAGAGATGTTCTGGAAAGCCCCCATGATAGAAATTGTACAGATAGTCAAAATCACACACACATACACACATACGCAGGCGTACGAAAACAGTCACGGGTGTGCAGACACCTACACACACTAACATGCTCCTGCATGCACACGCAGGAGCTTACGCAAACACACATTTTATTTATTTAGATTCATAAAACCTCAAAATGTTCAACAAAAGCTATGCAAGAATGAACTAAAAAAAACAACAGCAACAAACTTTTCATCATGCAATATCCAAACACACAAAGTAAACAAATGAAACCGCCTTCCCACCATCCTCGTATTACACACTATAGATTGTAACAAGCCACCTACATTCACATCAACACCGGTGACTTTTTGGATTTCCAGGTGAATGAGCAAGCTAGGCTCTGTGCATAAGGTTTTCCCTGTCTCGTCCACATTTATGACCAATGTGTGGAGAACCAGAAACTCCAGAAAATAGAAGAAGAAAACATATGCATTTTATATGTACTGGATATCCCAGCAACCTGGCAGCCCAACAAGCAAGCCTGGAGCCACCAACAGGGTCTATTGCGGTCTGCAAATTGTTTATAGTTTTACAGCAAGAAGAGGTAGCATAGCAACATGGTTAAAAAACAGTAAGAAAAGAAGAAAAATAAACATCATTTCATGTGGTTTGTTTGAGAATGTAGCGTTTTTATGTTAATCTGCCCATAACACTTAATTTTACATCAACCGTTTAAAATGCCAGAATCCTCTTCCTTTAGCACAGCGTCTGTTGTTGCTCAGAGGAGAAACTAAAGAACTTAAACACATTTACAGAATAATTGAGTTGGATTTAAGCATCTCATACAACATTTTGTAGAGAAATGAAGCCTGAGATGTTTGGAAAGAGATGTAATGCACAACTTTTACCTGCATTACACTGTAGTTTTCAGCCTTGCAATATAAAACAAAATTGTTACAGCTCTGGGCAGCTCTGAATGCTACATGGATAAAAGTCAGTGTTGGTCCTGGCCTGCGCCAAGCCAAAAAGCTGTAACAACAAGAACAAGCACTAACTCAAATCTACAGGGTTTATTTGGTTTGAGTTCCACAGTGTCAGATACTGGCGAGGTTGGTTTTGGCCACACAGCACAGTGGAGAGGAAAATGAAGTTAGAAAAGTGCTTCATCCAAGCACTTTTATATAAGCTGATGATCAGATCCGAAAAGTTGAATGGAAAAAATATGATTAAGTTGTCAGGATACTTGTCAAGTTTTTGGGTTTTTTTGGTATTTAGAGAGCATGAAATGTGATTGGCTTAGAATATTTTCCATTTTATTGTGCATGCATTGACCACTTTATGTACTCAGAATCTTGTTTAGTTCAACATGTTGTGACATTTGCTTTCTTTCCATTGGAGTAAACGTCTCACTGTTTATTAAATATGAAGCTAGCCAGCAGCTGGTTAGCTTAGCTTAGCATGAAGACTGGAAATTGGGCGAATAGAAAACAAATCTCTCCGTACTAGCAGCTCTTAATCTCACTAATTACCCGTTTTCCCCTTGTTTCTAGTCTTAATGCTAAGCTAAGCTAAGCCCAACTCTCCACAAAATAGCAGAAGTTGAACTACCCATTTAAGGTCAAGCTAGATAATACCTATGTTTGTGTAAGATTTTTGGACAGTTCGATGTAAATGTGCCTTGAGACTCACGGAGAACAATGTGAGAGAAAAAGAAAAACATGAAAGTGACAGAGAAAGTGTGGTTGGACAAAGACGAGTATAATAGATACAATACAGACAGAGATGACAGAGAAACACAGCCAGGGACGCACACAGGTGAGCTGTGTGTCTGTGTGTCTGTGTGCCTGTTGTCAGCAGGCCCACCTCAGAAAGGGCAGGTGTGAGTGGATCGGTAGCCAGGAGGCACCTCACAAATGAGCAATGATAGGGGTGTGATAGAGTCCACAGGTCCCAGAGGAGAAAACATTTGAGCATCATGTGTGTATCCTGGCCCTGACTAACTTACACCCCCATGGATAACACATTCCACTCAGCTAAACAGCCGTGAGAGCAGTCGGTGTGATCAGCAAAGTACAGATCTACACAGCCAAGGATGCTTATGGACACACAACTGCCTGTAGTACACACGCACACATACATAATACCCCTACACCTCAATCAGACCCTCTCAAGAGGCACTGAGGTGCATCGCTGAAATTCAAACCCAGCACAGAACAGCACTCTTTACTGCTGAGAGGCAAAGCAGTTTGTCCTGAAAGATGTAATTTCTCATGGAAGGGAGCATGTGGAAGATGCATGGACCATGCAAAGAGGTGAAAGATATAAAGAGGGGACTTTAGGAATAAAAAGAAATGGAAGAATGGGCATCTACTGGTAAATCGGCATATCAGAGCATGGACAACACAGTCTTATAATGAGAAAGAGGTACTTGTAATGAAGTGTGTGAGTCATTTTTTAAAACGAGATATATCATGTAAAGCACAGAGGATATTGATATTTCCTTTCTGTGGTGTTCTTCCCATGTTCAGATATTTCCTTTGGCAGCTCCAGTTTCCTCCCACTTTGCAAATATGTGCAAGCCTACTGAGACTGGAGACTCAAATTTGCTCATTAGTGTGAATTTCAGCGTGAGGGGGTGTGTTTGTATTTGCTTTGTGACAGACTAGTAACCTGTCCAGGCTGTTTCCATGACTCCAGTCCAATGCATGCTGGGATGGACTCCCAGTATCCCTGAATAGGAAGCTACGGGAAATGTATGAATGGATGAAAAATTCTCTCATAATGTCTACATCCTCAATGGTGTCTTATATTAGGCCCAGTTAGGGACATTAGTGCTTTACGGCCCTTGCAAGAGTAGAAGAGGAAATGTGTCACAGCCACCATGTTTGCCATGTTGGCTGTGTGTGTGGGTGAATGTGTGTGTACCCACTTGGCAGTTAAGAATCATTAAAAAAGGGCGTGAGGGAGCCATCCAAATGTTTCTTGTCATTAATGAAGAACAGCACTGACAACCGCAAGGACCCGCACAAACACCATAAACACAAAATAAGGCACATATGCACACATCCAAATACACCCATTGACTGTTTGTCTTTGGCTCTTTGCTCCTCACTGCTCTCTGCTACAAACACATTTTTTCCCTTCCTCTTTACAGTCATATTAAGTGTGATGACCCCATAAATATATCCAGATACAGACAAACGTGCAATTTTACAAAATCAACATTGCATGTGTGAAGTGCTCTGGAGGACTTGTTAGAAAAATAACAGGAAAACAAGGAGCTGCGCAAACCACAATGTGGGATATCTGGGGGTTTATTTAAAGTAAAGCATGAGTGGTCGTAGTTTAGTTTTGTCAAGCGTCGCTCTGTGATGAAACCTCGCACGATGAAATAACAGTCAAATATGGTCATTGTGAATGGGCCGTAGATAGGTGAAAGAAGAAGGATGGGGAAGTTGTGTGACAAGCCGTTCAGTCACCCCTTTTACTTCCTGGGCCAACAACCCTTGCCACTTCCAGGCGAGTATCTTTAAAGAGGATGTTGTGTGTTCGGAGCTGCTCTGCACTTTCTCAAACGCGGCCCTATCACTTCAAAAGCTTAGCCCCTGAACTGTTTGTTTACAAGCTGCGCAGCATTGACTGTATGGCAAACAGTCTGTAGGCTGGAGTACAGTATACACACAGCTCACACAGGAACTCTGGCTATCACTTTGGGGGATACTTTGAATGCTTCCTCTGCTCAAGGCTGTCATCTAGTGGCACTGAATTCTCATGATGCTGGGGAACAATGCACTGTATCCTTGACAGTGAAATAAAAGGCAAAAATCTCCTTTCTTCTCTGACTGCTCCCTCCTCATTCCTCGCCTTCCTCTCCTACTTTATTCTGAGCACGGTTTGAGTTTCACACAGCTGTGTGAGATGGGACTCCTGTGGTGATTTGTGAGGCTATAATGGCTCTTTCACTCCTGTGCTTCTCCTCCCAGACATTGAGATAACAGCTCTCACCTTACCTTGATCAACAACTGAGAGCTTCCCGGGGTGGATGAGGGCAGTGGGGTGACCCGAGGGCGGGGGAGGCAAGGCGAGAAGAAGTAGAGGACTTGCAGGTGTCCAAACTCCCCTGGCTACGGACAGGTGCACTGCACCTGTGCTACACATGTTCATTTACTCATGTGTATGTATGTATGCGCTTGTGCGCGTGTTTGTGTGTGTGAAGCTTTGACACTCCTCAGTACCAGCTGTGAGCTATGAAGTTTCTCTGTCTTGCCTCAGAAAAACATATGTACACACCGTCATCACACACAGCCTCCCTGTGACACACATATACATTCCATCACAAGGACCAATGTGTTAGATAGCGTTACAGGTCAAAAGGTGTCTAATCACTTGCCATCCATCAGATGGCTAACAGATGTGCGGCCCATGTTTTCAGCAGATCTGTAAAGGACATCATGATAGATACACCCCTCCTCTGACTGCAACAGTCTCTCCCTGAAGGTTTGACAGGAGTGTGTGTTGCGCATGTGTTGCCTTCTTCTTTTACTGGTTAATGGAAGAGCATAGCATTTTTCAGAAGTACTCTTTTTTTTGGATGAAAAGACTGATACCACTTTCATGTTTTTCACAGTAAATATGAAGCTACAGCTGCAGCTGGTTAGCTTAGCTTAGCATAAAGACTGGAAACAGCACGCCTCGATCTGTCCAAAACAACAAGCAGTCATGTTCACTAATTAGCATACCATATCTTGTTTGAGAAATCTGTACATAAGCCAAAGTGTAAAAAAAAAAAAAGTTTTCCTGTCTTTATGCTAAGCTAAGCTAATTGGCCACTTGCGGTAGCTTCATATTAAGCGTACAGACATTTGAGTGGTATTAAGCTTCTCATCTAATGCTTGGCAAGAAAGAAAATTATATAATTTCCCAAGATGTTTAATTATTACTCCATTAATACCAGTTATGGTGTGGTTGGTGCTAATGTTTTTCCTCTTCTTCCGATTAAGGACATTGTTACAAAGTGCAGGCCTTCTTCAAGCAGCTGTAGCAGATTTTAGTTAAAGCTTAAAATTAGGTTTACGTTTAAGGTACACCTTGGTTGTGCGTGTGTGTGTCCCAAGGTTCTCATAGCGCACCAGCTGATTCAGCAGTCTGTAGGTCACCTTCAGACAGGGGAGTTTAATCAGGAGTCACCGTTCCAAAACAGCGGCCCCTCACCTCCTACAGGGAGTTCCCCTTTGAGAAAGAGAGAGGTCTGTAGATGACAGAGGAGAGAGGAGGAAAGGATAGAGGTGAGGTGGGAAAGGAGTTTAGGAGAGGGCTGGGGGAACTAGTGGATGTGAGGTGAGGTGACAAAGAATGGAGGAGGAATAGACTTAACTTAATAAACATTATATATATATATATATACACGCATATTTACAGTCTCAAACAAAGCAGGATAAAAAGGAAGAAAAGAAAGTGGAAAGTGAAGACTAAGATATGATTTACTATTATTTACAGGTTATGTCTCAGATCAATTTATTGCCACTGAATTACACCAGGAAACTGTTCTGCTGCAGTTAGCATCCAACATAAAACGAAACCAGATATCACAAGTACACACATGTACACACACAAACACAATTTCCACGTCTGGACAGCATTACGTGGTGTAGAGAGGAACCCCCCTCCCACCCCGTCCCTCCTCTTCCCTCCTTAATTATAGTCTGCATCATTGGAGACTAAGGACTGGAGAACACAGTTTATCACTGTATTGTGGCAGAGCAAGCACTCCTCAAACACAGTAATAGAGGCATTAAAACGACCATCCTCGACACAGAGGGGTCTTCTGTTGTGGCAAACACATTACTCATTTACATGTATGAAACACAGAGCGAGGGGACAGAAGTGATAAGTAGAAAGGCGAGGTCTCCTAACTGTCTTGTGGAATCATTTGACTTCGCTTGTTGATGATGGATAACAAAAGGGCACTGTGGGAACTGTAAACAACACGCACCGCAAACGATGGCGAGCCGAGTATCATGTGATGGTGCCTGGAACTCTCTCCCTGTGAAGCAGGGCGAACAGGGAAGTGTGGTGGAAAGGCAGAGGCCCAACTGATAAACAGAACGAAGGGGTAATGTACATAAAGGCCTGCTGCATCGCTCTCAGGAGATGAATAATGACCCAGGCTGCATGTAAACTGTGGTTGGAAAACAACAAAAGCTGCTGACTAACTGTAGTGGTGTGTGGCAAGGTGGGGACGTCCTGTTATTTGGGCTCTTGCCTGCACAGGGAGGCCTCTCTCGCCTAAACATGCTCCGTTTGTCTGAATAAAGCAGGACTCTAAATTGCTCTACATGTGGTTATTCATTCTGTATTCAAAGTTTAGATTTAAAATGAAAAAAAGAAAAAAAATCTTTGTTAATCAAATCAGTCAATATAAAAAGTCTGGTACAATAAACCCTGTGGTTAGTGTACAAGATGCACATTAAAGGCACTTATAACGGTGGTATAATTTAGTAAATAGGAGGAAGCACAGACTGTTAACCTATCGGAGATTTTAAATGCCGAAAAGGAAACAAATCAAACACAAATAAAGTTAAATCCAGTACATAAAAGTTTGATTGTGACCATTTTTTTAAAAAAAAATCTGTCTCTCTCTCTTCAGTAAATGCTTATTGGTAATATCTTACAATTCAGGCTGTCAACTGTCTAGTTGCAGTAAGTGTCTTTGAAACCCAGTAGGACACATGTATTGTGTGTTTTATCCATTTATTTGCAGAGCAATGAGTACAGGCATAAAAATAATCCTAATTAAAATAGTGAGAAAGATAAAAAAATTATAACAAATAAGTTATAAGTTTGTTTCCCTCTTTGAGTCAAAAGACAACCATGTTCTGGTTGTCTATAAAAACACAAGAGATTTCCTCTCATCTTCATCTTCCCATTCGTTTCACTCTCCATTGATGTCGGATTTGTTGTCCTCCTTGCCACCTCTCTTGTTCAGTCTACTGAAATACTTCTCTCTGAAGGCGTTGTGTCCCTGGTAGGGCCTGAAGCGTGGGTCTGCTTGATGAGACAGGCTGTCTATTTCCTATAAAGAGACAAATGTAAGGGTTAAATGTTAAAATAGTGCTGTTTTCACCAATCATAAGAGAACCTTTTAGAGCACATGGCTACATTACACATTGTTCACCTTTTTTTTTTAAATAGTAAAAATCAAGATCCAACTTTCTGATACATCTTGCTATTCAGATATTCAGCTTGAGCGTTATTAGAAAAATAAAATAAAAATAAACAAGCAGCTGCCAGAGCATGCTTTGAACATGTGCAGAGATTAAAAAGGTTTAAATTTATATAAAAAGGTCATTTAGACGTAATTTGGCTCTTCCTTTTCCAGTCAACGAAGCAACTCCCGCTACATGACAGTGGAATTCTGGCATCACAAGCTTTGCATACTTTCTCCATATTTACATGTAGGAACAGAACTGTTCGTTGTCGTGTATATTAACAATGTATATGAACTGTTATGAATCCCCTCAGTTAAACAGTTTGTCTTGGCCGTAAGGTAGGGATGGAGGGAGCTAGAGAGATGCTGGGAAGAGGAATAATGAGGTGAGTTGAGTTGGAAGTGATGACTCCAATGCTGGGCCTGTAATTTATCAGCAGCACCTCTTTTTTTTTTTGCTTGCTGATGCTGCCAAGCAACCTGGAGAAGGTTTCCATGACCACTCTGAGGGAAAGGTCCGAGTAACAAGACTGACAACATAACCATGAACCCATATTAATAATGCTAGAGGGACAGAACTACAAGCAACCGAAAACAGTGGAAATAACCACTCAGTCATTGTCAACAAGCAAACAGGTGCAGGGATACATACAAATCAGTCATTTATGGCCATCAGACACATTATGTCACACCCCATAAATAAGAAAATGTTTCGAAGAGATTGTTTCGTACTAGTTTAACAGGAAACATGCAGAGCAATAAAGGCTAGCCCCTTTACTGTCAAAACACAGAAAACAGTGTGGACACGTGCGCGTGGATCATAGGCCTAAAAACACTTGAGCGTATGCACACACCAAGCTGTGAACTCTGGTGACACAGTGCAGATAGGTGAAAATTGAGGCCTATTTGGAAAGGTTGAACTCTGTGAGCTGAGATAGATACCAGTCAGGGAAGATCAAACAAGTGTGTGTTTGTGTGTGCGTGTCATACGAGGGCCTTTATGGGAGCAATTTGGGGTTTTGAAATGGAATGGATGTCAGATCCAAAGATGGATTGTTTTCCATACGATGTGTGATTAAGCCATTTAGTGTTCCAGTATAAAAGAAATGAGCCAATCATAGCCAGATGGTGAGGATTTACCCCAGACAGAGAGAGAGACACCATCACTTCCACTGGGATAACATGTAAAAAACACACATGTGCGCAAACTACATACATAAACATGACACATACTTATGTGGTTACATATACAAACAATTCTATGAACTACAAATAAATAACAAAAAAAAAAAAAAAAAAATCATGAAAGAACAGGCGCACACATGCTTTCATTTTACCGAGTCATATCTGTGTTGCTGTTCATGCTCACACATAGAAAAACAGTAAACAAATTCTCCATCACACACAGGTTGGTACTGTGCAGATATGACGTCCCTTATCGCTGGGCAACCACAATTTACGATTTCAAACTATATATTAAAGAAGCTGTTGTTTTGACTATGACATCCTGTTACAGTAATTAAATCAGCTTTTTTTTAATAAATATAATTTATGGTGCTATTGAACCACTCCATTAATACAGAGGCTGCTTGGTGTGTGTGCAGCAAGTCAGACAGCAGAGAAAATGTCTTTTAAGGACTAAACGCTGAGTAATATGGACTGGAGCAGAATGTTTTATTAGGTAAAAACATGTTGTATATTTTGGAAATTATTACACTCATCTTTGCTCAATACTTTTTGACTTTTGAACTTCACAGTGAAGTTATTGGAAATGTTTGGATCACAACTGTGCCGGTGACCCGCTGACAGCTCTAATAGCTTAAAAATACATGTGAAGTTCACAGAGAATTAGTAGGTAATTCTGTCCATGGAAAAAAGTAAATGTCCAGATACATTAGTCACAAACAGCTTGTTTTATCCAACTGACATTCAGTTTATTAACAAATGAGGACAAAAAGCAACAGGAAACAGAACATTTGTCCTTTTTTCTTTAAAAATGAAGCAGTTATCGATTGTCAACATAGCTGCTAATTATTCCTGGTTTATTCAGCAACAAACCTGTTCTTATGGCTTGTTCTTAAATGTTTTTAAATGTGTGTTTTATGTTTCAATATTCCATCTATCTTCTTTTTACTTCACGGTTTTAATTTTGAATTTTCATAAAAGCCCTTCCAGGGACAGCTGTTCCACTGTAAACACTGATGCCTGCATCGGATAGTTGTTTTCAGATTGTCTATGTATACTGTATCTGTCCCAGATAAGCCAGTTCACCAATGTTCTGCTGATCGACTTATCCATTAACAGACTATTTCACACACTGGAAAGCTCGTGCACATACCTCCGGCTCCTTGACCTTCTCCATGGTGATCAGGCGTCGTGAGGTGTGGCTCGAGAGCGTCTGCTCACAGTTGCTGATGAGTTGGAGACATGGATGAAGAGGTACCATCTCTTCACAGTACCTGAAAAAGGACACGCACACACACTTAGACATCAGACCCCCAAAAATGGCAAAGAGAGACAGAAAAACAGATGTAGACCAATTTCCTTCATAATACTTTTCATACCTAAAGAACTACATAAGAGGAATGTTTAAGGCACTTGTGAAAACAATGAACTTCCCATTTTGCCTTAAAAAAAAAAAAGCTGCTGGAATACAGACTGATCCTGTCAGTCTGAAAGTACTGCCAAACTTTTGCCAACTCTCTTTGCCACCCATTCCAACGTCTTTCCTTTCACCCTCTGTGCCTGGTTCTCTTCCACCTATCAGATCACTAAACATTCAACCAGCGCACTGTAACCACAGCTAAGGTAGCTCATTTTGTGCAAAGACTAAGGTGGAAAAAGTGACTCTGACCTGACAGGTCGACTGCTGGCTCTGTCATCACAAGCCAGGTCAGGTAAGAGCCTATTAACAGCGGATGATGTATGTGTTTGCATATTTGTGTCAGTAGCACTTTCTCCTAACCGCCATCACAGCGGCAACAGTCCCGACTCAAAGCCAGATTTGCACGTCACTGTTTGTCTGCCCTGTTGCCATGGCCACTTGTGGGCTTTTGTGGCAACGGGATGTTTGGTAGTCACGGTGATGTAGCTGGGTGATAATTCTCTCCTGCCAATCAGGAGTCGTTAGTGGAGAGCCCTACCTGTTGAGCTAACGTTAACATTGAACCAGAGGCAGACGTTGTCTTTCACCATCAGCTTCTTTTTCTTTACTTTCACATGACACACAGTTATGTGACATGAACTTCAAAACTCACAATTAGAAAATCCATAAACACATTTTTAAAATTATATTATATGACCTTTAATATTTAAACTAGACAATTTACGCATGTGCTCTCAGTTTCGTGCAAAATCTGATGCTGAAGCAGTGGACAGCGGCCTACAGTTCAACTGTCAGTAGCACTAAATGAGGGATTTGCCAACATGTCCACAAACTTATACTAAAGTGAAAAATGATGACCTGAAAATGAAAACATTGCTCATTTATCCTCAATGAGGCACATATCGCCTTACATCGGACAATGCAGCCGCTTTATTTTCTTCGCTTCACTTGTTTATGTTGTAATTAGTTCACTTTATGACTGCGATGACTGATATTCCATCATCTATCTTGATACTTTTCCCTTCCCCTTCATTTATTTTTTAAGGAGAGAAAGGGAAGAGAGTTTAAGGGGTCTGACCTGGCCTAGACGTCATCTTTTGCTGACAAGATTTTGTGTCACCTGTCATCACACGCACGCACACAAATGAAGCAGCCAGACACACACAATCCCCACTGTTTGTATCACAGCTATGGACGCAGATACACACATATGTGGGGGTGACAGAAACCTGATACCTCCCCTGTAGAGCCCCAGATTAGGCCCAGGAGACAGGCTACGTCTGGGCTTACATACACACAGACACACACATCCAAAAAACACACATGCGTTTGTACACAGAAACACACACACACACACACACACACACACGTAGGTCAGACCGCAGAGACAGATAGTTCACATATCTGACTCGCCTGGCCTCAGACGTTTATTTTGGCATGGCGCTCTGACAGGCACAGAGTCAAGCACCGGTAGATGAGGGGCAAAGACAAATGTGTGAACATGATGACACACATGAATGCACGGGCTCATACACGAGACCACACACATTTGCGCATATGTGTGGATGCATACATGCACAGACTCAGGGACATATAGCAAAAGTACAAAGGACTGCAAGGTGTGTTTGTACATGTGCTTGTCTCTCATACATACATTTAACACACACATATATTTAAAAAACAGAGAGCGCGTGATTATCTCATCTCCTTCCGGGTCTTATAATCAGTGACCAGAAGGAGCTCCAACCCTGGGGGGGTTTTTCCTCTTCCGAACGTCAGTTGCTGCTGCAGCTATCTGTTGTGGTTCATACCTTGACAGTCAAACACCTGCACTTCGAGTCAGCACTTCACTTTCTGCTAATGCACAGATCATTTAACAATGCACGACTGTGTTTCACAAGAGCCGTCTTATAGAGCCAACGAGTCAACGGGCCAGCGTATAAAGGAGCCGTCAGTTGTGGTTTACTGTAACCCAGCTGTTTGGGCAGGAAAACCTCGACACACCTGTATACTACTCTGTATAAACACTGTCATACACGCAGGTGGTTAGACACGCAGGACGATGTTTTATGGGAGCGGGAATGGAAAACCCAAGTGGAAAAGTGTGGTGGAAAAGGCTTTTGTGTGCCAGTCCACTGGACTCAAACTGAAAGAGCTACAAACACACTCCGGGGTTTTAAAAGCATTTAGCAGCTCATTAACCAATGTGTCCAAACCGATTAATAAACAGACCTTCACCACAGTCTGTACTATATTTACACTTCCTGAATTAACTTTCAAAAACAAATTAAATTACATGCAGTTATTGGTTTTATAAAATGTAATTGCTGTATGTTTACGTGATATTAATCCTTTGCTTCATGTCGTTTGGTTGCTTGGGGAATTAATTAAATATAAATGTTGTAGGTCACAGTCGACAAGCCTGCATTGTGCCGTTCTGGTTCATGGGATGAGCCTGCCCCCTATTGATGCAAATTGTTGTTTGGTGAAAGGCACCATTTAAACAAAAAGAGTTCTCGACCTAAGGCCATAACACAAAACACACTTTAAATCTAAATATCAAAATATAAATCTGCACACACCAAAGAAAAATTATTTTAAAACAACAACAATATATTTGTCACAGACCCAGTTTGACGGTTCAACAGAAATCAGTCAGCTTTAAAGAGCATGACACTGTGAGAGGCTAAACTGTAGCGACAGGCTCAGAATTATGAAGACCATTATATTGTTAGCTAATGATACATACATCAAGTCTGTATACTCACTCTGGTCTGTAGACAGGCAGCCAATAGACGAGCCTCCCACCCATGACCAGGTGGTGGGCGGAGAAGTTTAACAGGTCTGTGAAGATGTCACTCAGGTGGTACGCCTGGGAGACGGGGACGTGAGACTCTTCATAGCTGGACAGGACAATCAAATAAACACAAGCAGGTTTAGACCAGAGTAACTAAACATAACAACCAAAACATTTAAAAGGATTTTCTTAAGAACCTAACTGGGAGAAGTTATTTAGAACACTGATCTACTCATAAAAAGGGGGAAAAGCTATTTCAAACAAATCTGTGTATCTTAAAAGACCAGCGTGTAGGATTTAGTGGCATCTACCCTTGTATCACTCTCTTCTTCCTAGGGTGAAAGAGAAACTACGGTGGCTGCAAAACTTCCAATTTAGAGCCAGTTAGTTCTGGGCTACTAAAGAAACAGAGCAAGAATTGAGAACACTGTGGAAGAGGACCCATGATGTCTATAGGCTCATTATAAGGTAACAAAAACATAACAATTCTTATTTTTTAGGTGATTAAACAATAATAAAAACAGAGTGATGCATATTATATTCCATTTCTAGCATATTCTGTATATAGAGCCCCTTAAATCTGACAAACTGGACCTTTAAAGTATACCTCAGAAGTAACTATGAGAACTAATGAATAAAATTCACTGCTAGTACACGGGTGGCCGAACATATAAGTCATGGAGTATCACGTGAACTTACATGCCGTCCGAGGGTTTAGTGATGTCTTTGTGAGAGCCTGTTTTCCTTGTGGACTCGCGGATTCCGTACGGAGCTGCCATTAAAAAGGACCACAGGGCGAAAAAAAACAAAGGCCATTACACAAAAGTTATCAACGCATTAATCACAGGTTTTCACACTCAGCACGCCTAAGATGTTAATGCGGTCTGTTAAGAATAAACTAAGGACCTACGATCAGTAATGATGGCGTCAAACAGAGCGCCGTCCCTCCAGACAGGCTTGGATGCATCAGACAGCATTACATCTAAATACATATTCTCCGTTCCGTACTGTCGCAGGTTGGCTCTGATGTTCTCATCAGGTCCTCGCCACGTCTGGTTTTTACGGCTCGATCTACCTGAAAGGCAAAAGGCTCTTTTAGGAGATTCAGATGGTATCTGAACTTCAGAGTAGCATCCTGGCACTGTTGATTCTGAACACAAAAATGACCTGAAGCAATACTTGCAAACTTGAAATAAAATAGAACTTAAGTGTAAAATTAAGTCACAATCCTAAAATATTAGACTACATGCGATGTGCAATTAAAACCTGACGGCAAAAAAAAAAAAAAAAAACCTTACCTTTGCCATGAATAATGTTATAATCAATATCTGTTCCGCAGACGTAGGCTTTAAACTGAGAACATGCTACCAACAGGCTCCCTGAAACACATCAAAAGAGAAAACTGAAACCATTAATCACACAGGTTTCATCACAAAGTATGTAACAAACTATAGCCATGCCTGTGTGAGAGGCAGTGACAAGATTATCTCACCTGTGCCAACAAACGGGTCAAAGACAAGGTCATTCTCTTTGACCTTAGCGTGGTTGGCCATAATAAACGAGAGGCCGGCATCCATACTGGTGTTTCCTATGAAGTGTCTGTTCTTCACACTGTGGGAGCGAATCAGTTCGCGCTGTCCGTCCGCTATCTGATGTAAAGAAGGAACGCGTTGAGTTGCAGATCACCTTTTGTTAGTCAAACGTAAGCTAACAGTCAACTGTATCTCACCCATCGGCCAAAATAGACATAGAATGGTTGCTCAGGAACGTTGTTGGGGTCCGTGCCGTAATCTTCCAACAAACAGAAGATGTGCTGAGGGCTCTTCAGGCTCACTGTGCCTTCAAACGGAAGATACTCCAGAGCCTGAAGAGAAAATACAGAACATGACCGTTCTGCATGTACACACAGGTATTCAAAGATGCACAAACACCACACACATTCCAATGTGTTCACATGCACTCATTCATTGATGTGCACACACACATACTGTAAATACTCACGTCAATCCTTTTGATTCTGTCGGCAAAGACCAGAGTCTTGTTGAAAGTGTAGACATTGATTCTGTAAGTTGAGTCTTTGTGCATGAACGGTGACTGTAGGAAAACGATGGAGGAGGAGCACAAACGGAAATCAAACGTTATTTTGAATTCTGCATGTTTCTGGGGGAAATATTGTTTCCTAAGCTTGCACAGATTGGTGTGTTCAACACAATGGGACTATAAGCTGCAGCATCACGAACCATGTTCTCTAATGGGTACTTCAGGAGGGATGTTCTGAGTTCACTGTGTGTTTGTCCGTGGCCCCATAGTTCAAAAGCAGATCTGAAAGCACAATTCATTATAGTACAGACAACACTGCCACTGTAACAAGATAAGCGCAGTGCATCACTTACCCTCCCACAAAGCTAAAACACTTACTTTGTACAAACAGATCTCGCCATGATACTGCAGACATCCTCCTCAGACAAGCCATCCAGACACCAGAAAGGGGACTAGAGAGAAGAGGTGAGAAGAAGAGTGTGTGACTGTGAGAACATGGAGTCTTCAGGACAGACACCTTCTGATGTGAGGAAAAAAAAAACATAAAATAGGTATATTTGACTTGCAAACCTTTTCTCTGAAGTTTCCACTAGGCTGGAATGGTTTTCCCCTGAGAGCCAACAAAGCCTTAATCTCCTGCAAAAGTTGAGAGACAGTTTAAAGTAACAACGGAGCATTAGCTGTCAAATTCAATGCAGTTTAGTACATTTCTGTCAGACCCTTCCTGTCTGGTATTTTCCCCCCGGTACCACGTCTTTCAAACCCCAAACCTAAGTTCAAGGACCGTTCAGGTCGGGTGATACGTTTTTTTCCGCCATCAGTTTAACTCAGACATTCACAGTCAGACTTTGACAGAAGCTGGCAGAGGTGTGAGGAGGTGTGAGGAGGTGTGAGGAGGTTACCGGCAGCCTGAAGTCCAGGTGATCCTGCGCGAGGTGCAGCAGATACTGCAGGCATGATCGACCTGTGGTGGTCGCCATTCTTGTTTGCGCATTCAAAACACGTCCGGTTTGAAACAGGGCTCTGCCACAAAAAGTACCGACCGGTGCCACATTACCGTAAATGGAAAAGAATGAGGTATTTTCTGTCAACACACCGCCTGAAATCTAACTATTCAATGTGCTTGTCTTTTATGTGCGCATTTCTATACATATCCACAGTGTTTCCAGCATTCACAGCATATGATTAGGTTTCCATTATAATTGTTATTTATTTATTTTCCCCAATTAAGTTTGCTGACCGAAAACAATAACATGCCCCGTATGAACAACTTTTTTGTTCTCAGTAACTATTCTGCACTTTGGTTCCAGGATAAACTCCTCTTGTAATCTGCTTTATATCAGAGGCACCTTGTCTTCCTCTCTGGTCAGTGATTGGCTGTCTGGATCTTCTCTAACAGGCCATTGGCTCACACAGATGTCCATCGCAGTGGTTTTTCCTCGGGACAGAAAAGCATCCGCACTCTTGCTGCTGTCAGCAGTGTTGCAGTGTTGGTAAATGCATCTGCGTCCTGTAGTTAAAGTGTAACCACAGGAATTGTTTGCACTTTGGCTACAATGAAACATTACTGCAGGTGAAGTGAGGATCGAGTCAGTGGGTGACATGTAAGTTGGATCATGTTTGATAATTGTTCCAAATCTGTGTAGAGACTTCACAGAGCAGGATCTTCACCTCTTGTTTTTATGATGAACTATTGATTTTGTAAAATAATATTTTTTCTTTAGTTTCTATGAGTTGTCAGTTGAATTTCATGTTCAGATTAAACTGCTGAGCATCACTGAACTATCCATCAGTTACCATAAATTCATATACAGATCTATACAGCTGAGATACATAAAAACCAGGACAGGATGTTTGGCTCAAAATTCAGATATTCTTTAAATGTTTTTAGGTAGTTCTTTTTTTAAAATAATAAACCATTAAAAACAATAATGTGTTATAATTCAGCGAGTACAACATTGTATCCCTGTATGCAGAAATCACTACTTAAAAGTCATGTGTAATGTTCTCCTCAGTGGAGCCATTGATGGGGACGAACAACCAGATAACCTCTGTCATGGAAACTGAAGACGTCCCAGCTCCTGCTCAGTGTAATGATGACACTGCAGTGTGTGTTGCTTCTGTGAAAGACTTAAAGGAGAACTGGCAGAAGTGGTCCAATGAGCAACAGGAGTACCAGAAGCACAACCCCTTCAGTCATGACACCAGGCCCCGTGTGGTGGTCCCCCAGAAGGGGCAGGACGACTATGGGAAGCCCCCGCAGGGCTCCATGACTGAGCAGAGGGGGAAGGACGCTCACATACACATTAGCAGAGAGGTTCAGGAGCTATGTGAGGCAATAAGGAACATTGGAGAGCCTGGATTACGAGACACGGATGGAAGTGGCAGTGTTAGGACAGTGATCACTGTGAGATTTGGGAAACTGTTTGAACATTATGTGACTATCTCTAATAAACTGGTGGGCATTCTTCTACGCGCAAGGAAGCAAAAACTGGTTGACTTTGAAGGAGAGATGCTGTGGCAGGGGAAGGATGACCACGTAGTTATCACTCTGTTGCAGTGATGAGACTTGGATTATCATTTATGCCTTCATTCATTACATGCAACACATGCAGTGAGAAATATACAGCTACTTCATGGCACCGCTCACTGTAGTATTCAGATATCAAGGGGACTGTATTAATTGTGCTTTAGTTGTATACATATACGTATTTTCTTTTTTTTTTGCTTACACAAGTAAAAATCTGAAAGAAATGCACTGACATGAGTTCATCACAGTTACAAATCATCATCATCAGTCATCAGCCTGTTGATATGTGAGTTTGCAAAGCAATAAAATCATGACAGGAGATGACAAAAACACAGAGAAATATTGGTCTTAAGTTTGAAATTTGAAACAGATTTATATATGTTTAAGGCTGTTTCAGCCTTATATTCCCAACTTTGTAGCTGTGTTTGCTGGGGTGATATTGTAACTTCAAAGTATAGTATATAGTATTTATGTATATGTATGTATATACATTATTTAATATACTAGCTTTCACTTAATAACAAATAATAGTAGGTAGAATTAACAGTTCAGCTCTTAGCTAAATAAATCCCCTTCACTGCATTTCATTCACCAGCTTCTTAATGTGGGGAAAGTGGAGGAGTGAACAGCTGAAATGAAGTCAGAGTGGTTAATGAGACTGAACCAAAGCCAAAGAGAACATGATGCTGCCTGTGACAGACAATATGGTGCTATAGGATGAACCTGATCTGACTTCGCTTGAGTGCATCACAGGATGTATTTGTAACAAGTGTGCTCTGTAATTTAGGAAACTTCATTACAGTTTGAAACTTTGTATACCTGCACCACACTGAGATAAACTATGTACTAACTGATACATGCCATGCCTGCTGCTATTAAGAGTTATGGCCATGCAAAACATTTTTTAACATGAGGCGCAAGTATATTGATCAATTAGCAATAAATGGCTATGGCGTTATAATAAAGAAGAAAACAAACAGTGCCCTCTCTGTTATAATGTTACTGTAGATGCTTTGTGAACTGTAAACATTGACTGGTGTCTTTAAACTAATGACCGGGAGAGAGTGTAAGCGGATATCGAAGACACACAACATTAGAAGCACACCGAGGAGCAGCAATATATTATTTATTCTAAATGAAATTAATCCTTAAAGTGCATACACATTCGTACAGTACATAGAGTATGATTTCCTTTCTTTACGTTCTCTAATATAGTATAGCATAGTATTCACTTCATGCACTAACCACTTCACCCAGCTCATATGGTACATCTTAACACAGTCTTGTGTATGTGTTGACATCACTGTATATCAGTGCTTGAGTTCATTCAGCAAACTTTACAGTATCAGAGGATGACATGCCACATTCCACTGTAGAGTTAATGTAAATATTAATGAAGATGTTACTGTCACTGACTCAGCTGAGGAACTCATAGTAAACACAGCTGTCCATGATGTGATGTCAGTGTAGGAATTAAACAAACTCATCTTTTCTCTAAATATTCAAAATAAAAATATCAGCTATACCTGCATAAAATCAACTCTGCAATACATTAAGGCAGCTCTGCAGATGAAGGAATCAAACTGTGAAATGATGATAATGAATATGACATACATCATGTTCATTATTCTCATTCTACTAAGCTTTACAGTCAGTAAAAGTAAAAATGCCCTGAACCTTTTCTCTGGTGATTAACCATATATGAATCACCCAGTATGCTGCTTGGTCCACACTGTAAATACATTTCATTACGGCAGATGAACAGAGATTTAATGAACTTCTGTAAAAACATTTGGTTACCAACAACACCAGAATATTTGCGCATCATTACTCAAGTAGCAAGAAACAATATTCGGCTTCAGTGAACCCTTCATTTGGCTAAAAGGTTTTCACAACAAACATAAAACATGTTGTCTTGATACAAATATGACACCTGGTTAAAATACTGTCATCAGCTCTGCCCAAACAGATGACTCAATGTTCTAAATCTCCAAGTTGGACGTTTGAGTCACTTCACCACAGTCGGGTAAGAACTGGATCCAAAGGTATCAGTTTGTCTCTCCTTTAGAGCTGAGAAGCTCAATCAGCTGGTCTGCCTGCAAGACATTAACAGATGTGGACAGAACAGAAATTAGACTGACAAGCAATATGACGTTGAATATGAAGCTTTCATTCATTCAGTTCATTTTCCTTTATTAATCCTTAAATTATGTACAATTGCCTTTTTAGTACAAATACAGAGGAGGGGGCTTACTGTGATAAACCAATAGGAGTTGAGTCTGTAGAAGAGGCGGGACATGAAGCCCATTTGACTAACAGGTGCCAGGACATGAAGGTGTAGGTGTGTGACAGAACAGAACGGGGGCCAATGAAAACCAAACCTGAAGACAAAGACAAAGGCGTTACTGCGGAGAGTCTCGGTGCTCTACAGGGAGGACGTTTTTCACTGTCTGAAACAGAAAACTGATATTTACCAAAGTATAAAGTCCATTTCAATTACACAACAGGTTAACGATAATCTATTACACTTTCCATTAAGTGCAGTTCATAGTTTACATCACATCAAGGTAAACACTGCAATGATGTGTACTGATACATATAATGTTTGAAGTACCTGGCATCACTGCGGAGTGTTTGCTTGTCTCAACAGACTCATGGTTGATTAATATTATTGACCGATACTAAAAAGCGACAATTAACTCCAAAATGATACACAGGAGAGCTGATCTGACTGAAAATGTTTGGGCGTGTTCACTTATTCATAGTCATATTGTAGCAAAACGTAACACTGACCTGACATCGCTGAGATCTGTTATGTTGTTTTTCTGGAGGATCTCCTTCCCTGTTTCAACCAGCTGCTTCACTGAATATGAAAAAAAAAACACATAACACAACAATTTACGGAAAATAAACCTTTTTCTGAAAACACATTTCCAAAAGCACCAGTAATAAGGAGTATAGTTTGAACCTCACCCAAAGGCACGTGTTCTTTAGTGAGTGATTTACAGTTTCCAACATGTTTGGTTGGGACCACCAGGTAATGGTGGGGAGCTCCAGGTTTGATGTCCCTGAAGCACGACACCTCCTCATCCTGCAACACAGATACACGAACAAGTCAGCAAATACAAAGATTTCAAGTGTACGGACTGAAAACACCGCAGTGTGACTTACTGATTACACACCTTTGTCCTCTTTTGTGTGTTTTTGTAGTTAATTAAATCACAAATTTAGTCCCATAACCCAAGGCTGTTTTCAGCTCTGTATCAGCTGTGGATGTGACATTGTGCGAGTGTGTTTTAGGACAAATAGATAGATAAATAAATAAATAAATAAATAAATAGAAGGTCCACACGAGAGGGTGGACACAATATATCAGCACATACAGAAATACAACACAGTAGCCCAGCTAATCTAGAAAACTACTGACTATAGCACTAAATAATAAGACAGATAAATGACTGTACAGGTAGCAGTCTCTACGAAAATTAAACCTTAACTACATCCTCACACACCGCTAATCAAACACAGCTGTTTACAACAGCAACAGGCTAACGCGAGCTAGCCAGCTAGCTTGCCGCTCAAATAGTATGTGATTGTTAAAGTATTCTCACACTGTGAAGAAGCTCCGTGCCCATTTCATTGTTTACGATTTTGCAGAAAATACATTTCTTGTCATATCCTTCGCCTGGCACGCTGTTAGTTTTGGAAACATCGACCTGAGCAGCTTGTGTAGCCTCGACTTCTGCCATTGTGAATGAACTGTCAGACGCAAGACCTGCACAATCGAGTCCAGAGGTCATCGAGTCATCGAGACTGTCGATCTAGACTGTGTGTAAGGAAGGAAAACTCCCACCAGAGAGCGACGTGGTTCAGCACCTGATATTTGGAAACTCATTTTACATGGTAACCAAATGTACATTACTTTTTCTGTCCCCCTCCTTTGGTCCACTGGTCCCTTCCTGGACTCAACTCATTAGAGTGCTTCATGGAAATATCCGGTTTCCTCCTTATTTTGTACATTAAATGCTTAGATTTTGTCTTCCATACATATTAATGAGAAACTCGGTTATTTTGCTTTGACCATAAAGATTTTGTGGTCTGAAGCCAACACTACTACAATTTGCTTAACGTCTTTATCGGTCCTAACCAGTCGCGGCCCTAACCAATTTGGTGCCCTAGGCAGGATTTTAGTTGGTGGCCCCTTTGCATCGCAGCACTGCCAGTTTACATACGAACACACAAGAAAGTGAATATTTATGTTATAAATAGCCTACACAGAGTATAAGATTTAACTACCCACAAAATAAAAACTGTAAACAAGAGGTGGAGGTGACAGGAGGATTACTCAATGTTGCTGAAGTGGAGATAACTGGTGACCGCCCGAGATTCAGATATCTCAACAGAACATCTGATGAGAGGAGAGGAGTGTGTGACATCACTGGGTGTTACAGTCTAGTCATAAACAGCATAATACCAAGAATAAAACAAAACGAAATAATACAAATGGAAAAACCTAAGAAAGGCATGGTTTCCCCTTTTCTGTACATGCATCACAGCTTAGGAAACTATTATTGTTATTATTATTTTTTAATAGGCTTTGCTATCCAGTTAAATTAACGTGGGATTATTTTTTCATTTCAAGAAATAATCATACCAACTAGTTTTACTATAAGAAAAGTGAAAGTTACTCTTGTTTTTCTTCCTCCGTTTGTGGCCCCCCCCTGGATGGACAGCGCCCTTATCATACTGTACCATACTGCCTATGCCACGGGCTGGCTCTGGTCCTAACCGATCATTCTTCACACCACTCTATCCCATCTGGACAAGAAAGGGAGCTATGTGAGATTATTGTTCATTGACTTCATCATTTAGTCTTCCCCCAGGCTGGCTACAGGGCTCAGGGACCTGGGATTAAATGTCTGTGTGTGTGTGTGGATCCTTGATTTCCTGACAGGCAGACCCTAGGTGGAGAGGGTGCGTGGACACACATCCACCTAATCTCATACTTAACATCGGAGCACCCCAGGGCTGTGTTTTGAGTCTGTATACTGTGCAGCCTGAATAACAACAATATCAACTACATCAAATACAGAGGAAGCTTTGCTTAAAGAAAGTCTGGGTATCCTCCCATTTACTAAGAACAACTCTCTGGTGCGTAAACAGCCCCAAACGGAACCACAAAGTACTAGAGAATTTTTAAGGATGCCAACCATGCTGATAACAGCCTTTTTACAACCTCTATTATTATTCATTACATTTTTTAGTCATTTTACTATCCTGTTTTAAACATTGGACACGTAAGGTTTTGTATCTGTCTACAAGATCAGCCAGCCCACAGGGAAATTCATTGTGGTTTTTGCCTTCCTTTCCGTGGTATTTTGTAACTTATTTTAAGAGTCACTTCCCTCCTCATATCATATAAACATATTTGACAAAACATCAAAGAAAACCTGTGATGCAGGAAAATAGGTCTACTCTGCTGTAAAACATACATTTTAACTGCTTTCCTAATTCTAATATAGTCAGATTTGATATGAGCAAGAGCTGCCTTTCTTTCCATCGGTGCCAAAACAAGCATTTCAAAAGTTTGGACAGATCTGATAAAGTTTGAATTCAGACTTTTTAGAAAATGTCATCACAATGTTATGTTATGTTATGTTATGTTATGTTATGTTATGTTATGTTATGTTATGTTATGTTATGTTATGTTATGTTATGTTATGTTGAATTCCATGGAAAAAGTTGGAGAGAAAGACAAAGTTTTAATGTGATTTAACAAAACATCAGCAGCGCCAGCACTGTCTGACAGAGTCTGATTTACACAGAGACATTAAAGAAATGTAAAACAGACAAACAGGAGCAATCTGAAATGTTTACTTTGCTTTCCTCTTTAAACATTAAAATATATACATAGTAAAAAGATGTGAACGACTGAGTTTTCCAAAAAACATTTGTCCATGTATGCAAATAAACCGGCAGGTGTGCCACAGTCAAAAAACAGAAGTAACAGTTAACGGTTGAGGTCCCTTTTGAGGTCCCACAAATGGCACACATGACACATAATAAATTGTTTATAGTGCAATGATGCATTTATCTTTAAACCTGAATGGGTTGGTCTTCAACTGCATTCACTGTGAAAAAGGAGAACATTAAAACAATGTAAGAAAAAACTCAGAAGTACAATTAGAGTTCATGTAGGCCATTATGGGTCCTATCATGTTACAGTGTTTTCACCATAAATTAATTCTAATTTTGTCTTAAATATCTGTTCAGCCAAGTATGTTTCCATATTTGTTTATATGAAAATAGAACATATGCACACTTTCACACATATATACTGTAAACACGCGTTATAAAATTTCACAAACACACGTGGAACATTTTCCTTACGTCCTGAATGTGCTTAGAGCTGAGTTTCTGTCCAACAGTGTGAACTTTGTGTTATAATGCTCTCCACCACCATACGAGGGCATGGAGAGCTTAAAGCTTCAGATGCCAGTTACTTACTGGGCTTTGCATGGGGCTACACATGAATAGCCGGCACTTTAAAGCATCAGGTCCCAGAACCACAGCATTTCATCCAGCCACTTTTGTCTTTAACAGGCACAGATTAAGCCAGCAAAAACAGAAAGTCCGGCCCAAGAACCTCTAGAACAGACTTCATACTGTATATGGGCTAATCGGAGCCAGGTGGACAGATGATAGCAACTGCTCTATTAGGTTTTGTACAGTAGTGGCTAAACTACGTGTACTCCCTGAAGTCTAGAAGTTTTGTAACTCAAGACAGGACAGTGGGTTCTGGTTTTTTTTTTGTCTCATCTTGTCAGACGTTCTCTCTCAGTTTTGCACAGTCCAGACTTCGAGGTCTTGTACAATGAAGTCTTCCTGCGTGGACAGGGATGCGTTGTGGAAGGTGGGACAGGAAAAGCTTGAACCATGGTAAAGATCAGCATCCAGCCACAGAGCAAATCCACCCCTAGAGATAAAAAAAAAAAAAAAGCAAACAGCACTTTAATTTCAGATCAGTTTTTCATGTTTTATGGTCTCAGATAACAGGTACTTTCTTCCTGAATATCTCACAGGTAGCAGTAACAGCACGTATTTTATGGCTTTTTATCACTTTATGACAGCCTGAACTACTGTCTTTTCTCTTAGTGCTCGTATATGGAAAATTAATAACCACATAACTTACCCTCCTCCACCAATCTGCAGAGATTCCAGGTTGCCGCTCACAAAGTAGGAGTTTTCACCACTCCACTTGTATGCCTGTGAAAACATCAAATGTGACATGTAAATATTCTGTAGTCATACCCGGTGCTAAAGTCATTACTTTGCTGAGATTGTGTTCGGTTTCATGAGGTCAAGACATGCTAGTAACTCTTACCTGGAAGTCAGGGTTGAAGCTGAACAGGAAGGTTTCTCCTGTGCCGTAGCAGTATTTACTGACTCTGAATGGATCAGAAGAAAAAGCCCCAAACACCTGAAAAGACCAATACATCAGGTCATTAACGAAGAACCAACAGCTATACTGTTAATCAGGATGCCTACTTCTGTGTTTTGAAAAGGCTTGGAGAGTTGTATTAAAGATGCAAACCTTTTTGTGCATATCTTTAACGACTAGCAGCACAGGACTATCCAGACCAGCCATATTCCTGTAGAGAGTCTTCAGGCTGCTCCCATGGATGGCTGTGCTGTAAACTAGTTGCCATGGATAGCACTGAGTCCTTGCTGGCATGTGAGCAGCAAGCTGTTGGAAAAGGAGTTGTAGATTAAAAGATGTCCTATTAAAAGGTATAAAAATAATTACAATAATTCGTCAAATGGCAACTTTTGTTGATAACTGTAATCACTGCCAAATCATCCACTTATTTTAAAATGCTGCATAACTTACTCTCTTTAGGTGGTGGTCATCCAGGAGCTGGCTATCGTCACACAGTACAGGAAGATAATCGTCAACTTCGTTCTCGGGCTCCTCTGCCTCAGAGTCCTCTGAGCTACACAGACTCAGGCGGCGCTTGGAGTCCTTTACTGTGATAATCTGCAGGATGACACAAGACAAGTAAGTTAGAAAATAAACTCTCTCAGACTTTCACTTTTCACACACATCCCCCTCTTGTTTTTTTCTGAAATGTCCCTCCACATTACATAGAGGTATGTAGTCTGTGGGGTAAACATAATCTGTAAATTGCAAGATGTGTAAAAGCGCAGCATCACAAGTATATTCTAATAAATGCAGAACAATAGATCTCCAATCATGAACACAGTAGTCCTACCTGAACATACGGCTCTGCACAGTTATTAGCAAAATAATGCACTTTGATATTTTCTGGCATCAGCTTCATAGCTCCTGGTTTCTCTGTCAAGCTCTGCACTCTACAGTACCACATGTCTGCTCACTGAACCTGCCAGCATCCACCGCTTAAATACCCTCTCAATTTACTTTCATTTTCCATATTTGAAAACCAGTTGGCTGGAAACTTGAAAGAAGGGGCTTCTCATTGGTTAGCTCTGCTACAGAAGAGTTTCCTTTCTCTTTAAATGAGCCTGTGAAACACAGGATGCTGGGAGGGTTGAGAAGAAGAGAGGATGTCCATATATAGAGAGAGTGGGATTTCCCACAACCTCTAGGATGATTGCCAAGCACTTTGGTGCTTCACTTACTGTAAGTTGAGGAGATTTTTTATCTGCAAATGTACTGGGGTTTTTTTTTTTTTTTTTTTTTTTTTTTTTGCATATTTGTCTTGACCTCATGTTAACCTGCAGCTAAAGTTTCATTTAGTTAGTTTAGTTAGTTAGTTAATGCAAAACTTACCTCCCAGTTTTTAGAAGTATGGCTGGCAGGGTTACTGAGGAGCTTGTTCATCACAGCCACCTTGTTCTTCTCCACTACCACATAGCGGTTCTGGAGTTTCTCTCTGATGAGGTAGCGTTGCTTCTTGTTGCCCTTTGTGTAGATTTCTGGTGACCACTGCACAAAGAAGGTGTAGAGGTGGTCAACCCTGTAGAAGCAAACGGACAAAGTGGACTTTTTATTTACAGATAATCATTGTATATTGTACATGGATAGATAATGTTTCTTCATGTGCCCTGCAATAGCTAAAATGAGTACTATTTACTATGAAAAGGGAAGAGTTTCTGTAACACATTGGCATATTGTCAGAAACGAATCACTATGTTACACAATCTTTAGAGCATGAATGACTGTTGGTCCAACCTCAATTTCCCATGAAAAACATGGACATGCCTGAGCAGGAAAGTGAAGCATCCCAGGAATATCTGAAGCATTAATCACACTGAGCCCCTAATTTCCAGTTATTTATATTGGGTGTTTTTCTCTTCCCCTCCCCTTCTATCTCTCTCCCTGTCCACACATATAGTCTCTTCGGCCTCCACATATCAGTCTGCACTGCAACAATCTCCTCCTACCATTCAATGACAAAAATAACTGCCACTTGCTTCCTTTTCACATATACATTTAAAAAATGTAATTAAAATGTTAGTAGTTAATTCCTTTGCACGTCTAAACTCACATTTTCTTTTGATTTAATTAGTTCAAACAAGCAAAGTATTGTTTGTTTCAACTCCATATAGCATTACTATGTTGAGCATAAGAATATTCACACATCTTGATTTGTTGTTTCACTTACTCTCCAACGCTGTATGCAACTCCCATGGCTGACTGACGAGAAAAGCCTTGATGGCAAACTGTGGAGAAGGAGAGAGAATCTGATTTGGAGTGCTGAAGTAGCATGTCCACTCTGAGTCTCTCCAAAGGCAGCATTTTATACCAGAGGATCAATTGCTGAGATAAGCCCCTTTGACTATAAACCCTCCCTTTCTCCCTTGACAGCTCCACACGACCTGCACATATTCGCACAGGGATTTCACAATGGTGCCTGCAATGTGGTGACATATTAACTTGACCTGCTCTGGTTCTCTATCCTTAAGTTTGGCCGTTCACAATGTGTGAAGGTAGTAGCTCAGTCACTGAATGAGATGGCTTGCCTGAGAGATAAAGAGCTATATGTACTGTATGCCTGTCTGGTTTTTGGTTTCATTGTCCTTTCATTGTGCCGTTGGGTCTATATTTCTGTCTCTCAGTCTTCCTGGATATCTGATCTCTCTTCCTATCCTATCAGGGGTATAAACTAAATCAATGACAATGCCTTTTTTGTGAATTCTGAACTTCTCTATCACCATTGTGACTTCACTGCATTTTGCGCGGATTTTTTAGGAACCTATACATAAGTCAAATGTGATAGCAATACATCATATAAATACAAAAAAATATACACATAAATGTATCCTGAAATGAATAAATGAGGCAATAAATATATAAATAAATAGAAATATTTTCATGAGTCAGTCCAGTTCAGTCCATGGAGGTTAAGACAGGGATTACAGTAATGAGGTGGTTTCCTGGCTCTGGGTCTGGCATCCTGCTCTGCCTCAGCTCTGTGATTTACAGTGTTAACTAACAGACTTGAAGTAGCTTTGCTTGTTGCTAAAGTAACTGCTAACTCCTGCGGTGTAATGGCAGCTGCTGTTAGCTAGTTAGCTCAGTTAGGCAGGCATTAAGAATAACTACGCAGAAATAACCTAATCTTCTCACTGATTGTTTATGAAGGTTGAGGCAGTAGTATTGAACTAAGACTGTTTTATAATCAATTAAAAACTCTTTCAAAGACTATAAATGGGCCCAAATATAATAAAATTTCATTCAGGAGCAAATCTGAATTAATTAACACATCATATCTCCTTTGTTTAATCTGTACAAAAACTGTTACAACGACAGGTTATGGATTTATCAGGAGTTTTAAGTCTTTAGAAAGTTACTGTGTACGGCCAAGAAATAATCCTGCACATGGTCTCTTGGTTATTTGGGGTTTTTATACAGACAAGCATGATATAACACATTAGTTAGTTAATTAATTAAAATTAGAGCTGCTAGTACCTAGTTTGCTTTGGATAGAACCATGTTGTTGTTTTTTCAGTGTGTTTAAGTGCTTAAAATGACATAACACTATGAGGCATTATTATTCAAGGTTTTTCTCTTAACAGTCTCCACACTATCAGGATTAGTCTCAGGCTTGGGCCCATATCAAGATTTAATCAAGGCAGCAAACCTTGATTGCAGTGTTGACCATTCATAAATGATCAGTGTTCAATAGTAGCTAATCAGACTTGATCAGTTTGCAGTGTTGGCCATTATCTCTCTATGCTAATGCTCAAACAGAATCACAGAGTTGTCTGTTTCTTCTATCTATCTGTGGTCATTAAGATTATGTAGCTAACACAAATAAACAGATTTCTAAAGGGCCACATCATTGAACATGCTGAGCTGTTGAAGCATTAACTCTGTTTTCTTAATTATTCCACTTTTATTACTAGATCTTTCTCTCTCTACTTGAGTAGATAATAATACACTTGAATTATGCAAATTCAGGATATTTACAGTACAGGCAGTAACAAGACAGGCACAAGTAAAGTGACACTAATTACAGTTACAGACTCACAAATTGATAGCGGTTGCCATGCTCAAACACACGTTTGTTCATGTTCCAATATCAGGTCAGGAGATTACAATAGGGACACTGTGGGGTCAACAATCAGTCATGATGTTCTTACACAAGAGAAATAGGATGGAGGAGATCAATTTGAGACAATGTCCAGTCTGACACACAGGCAAGATCAATAGGTAAACACATAGGCATATGTGCAAAGACAAGCAGGCATGCATGCGCCCATAGTCACACCTGATGCATGCATACACACCAGTCCCACACATGTGCACACACACGCATACTGTACACAGAAGAACTCTTCAAATCGATGCTCTAGGAGCGTTCTGTCTTCAGGTTGAATATCTTCGATGTGCTGTACAATAATTACTGTTCAAAATGACACGTTAATGCCAGTGAATCACAACATGCATGCATGGGTGAATGAACTGCTCGCATGAGAAAGTTTTTCACTACTACTACTAAATGGTTTTCAGGATTTCCTGTCATCAAAGCAAGCAAGAAAATGTTTTGCTGTTGAAACTAAGCTTAAAGAACATGACAGAATAATAATCCATATAAAACATGTCTTCCATGTCTTTAATATATATAACATTTAATATATACAGTTAAATGTTCTCATTTATATCTCCTTTCTGTCATTATATGGTACAATGTCTGCTTCCATAAACACAGGGGGAAATACATGTTTATATTGAGTTTATATTTGGGGTTGTAATTTTTTGTTGTTACTGTGTTTGGATAGCAAACAGTAACAGTCTGTCTGTCTGTAACACACACGCACACACACACACACAGCAAGCCTTCCTCATTTTCTTGGCAGTACTGTGGCAGTTGCTGGTGAGTCGTTGTTGCTTCACCTCTCCTCCAGTTCCTGTAAATCCTCTCTTTCCTTGCATGCTCCCAACCAGACATGGGAAACAAATCTGTGAGCCAGCATGCTAATTTCTCTGAGTTCAGTGCAATAAATGCACACCCAGACACACACACACACAGTAATCAGACGTGCAGGCAAACACGCACACCAATAGGCTGACATGTTAGGTCTTGTTTACTCTTGCAAGCATTCGTTTTTTGGTTTTTATTTTTGGCGCCTGAAATCTCATGAGTGCCTTATACTGTAGATGCAAGCTGAGTTGCAACTAAGCGTGCCAATGCAACAGTGCATTGTACTTTGTATGGTGGCTTTTCAGAAATGTATAGGTCACTATCACTGGCTTTTTGTTTGATAGTGGTTAAAAATCAAAAAAATGAAAAATGGTATGATTTCCAAAACCAAGGTGAAATGTGTGTACATCAGGCCACAGCACACTTTTCCACTTTCTGCAGTCCAGCTCTGATGAGCTTGGGTTAGAGAAGTCACTGGCGTTTCTGGAAGTTTTTCAGAACAATTGAAATAATACTCTTTATACAGTTATACAATAATGCCAGGGTTTTTTTTTTTTTTTTTAAAGATTATTTTTTTGGCTTTTTCCAAGCTTTATTGGTTGAAGAGTGACAGGAAATGTGGGGAGAGAGATGGGGAATGACATGCGGCAAAGGGGCCACAGGTCGGGACTCGAACCCGGGCTGGCCGCAGCGAGCCTTCGCATATGGGGCGGCCGCTCTATCGACTGAGCTAAATGCCGCCCCCTCATGCCACTTTTTAATGCCGTGTGCCTGAGGGCTCAAAGGTCACAGGAATTCAATGTTGGTTTTTGGCCTTGTTCCTTACATGCAGAGATTTCTCTGGATTCTCTAAATCTTTTAATCACATTATGGATTGTAGATGGTGAAATCCATTAATGTCTGTGCATTGAGAAACATCTTTAAAATTGATAGCTGGTGACCCAAAAGTCCATAATCAAAGAGTAGCAATGTGCCTGCAAAGGCAGTGAAGAAGACTGCTGGCAAGTAAACATCGATATCAATTTAAAAGAAAATCTAATCCCATCAAAGGTTTAATGAGAAAGTAAACATGTTCAATAGGTTGATTGCGTGATGTCTTTTGGTGAGTTAGTGGTTTAGGATTTCATTCTAGCAGTTTGTAGGATTTAGTGGCAAGATTGCAACCACCTCACCTCAGCCTCTTCTTCCTAGTTTAAAGGAAAAGCTACAGCGGTGACCAAAGGTGTGAAAAAAAAAAACATTACAAAATGTTATAATCGTGTTGATTGAATGTTGTAATGAAGTGTTTTTCTCACTAATATATACAATATCATCTTTGTTCAAGCCATGTAGATTATTTCGTTAGAATGACAGACTAACTTATCTATAATAAGAAAAGTTGAATAAATCAAAATAGAATATCATGATGATAAGAAAATGTGCCATGATAACGTCTTAGTATCTTATGTCGAAGAAATCATCAAGTCCAGTTGAGATGTTTGCTGTGGTGGTGTGTTTTATTAGAAGCATGTCAGCACACTGGTGAACTGACCGTCACAGAATATATCTGAGCCAGTGAGCTGCCCCAGAGCAAATGAAATGGAGCACTTTTATACAGAAAGACAACTGTGATCAAAGAATATGTAAAAGGGTAGGGACTGGTAGGGCATTTGCATTAAGACCTGAAGTCATCGCAGAAACAATGGGACAGGTGTGCAGTAAAGGCACATATTTAGCATATCACAAGATCAAGGCCTAAACACTAGGGGCTGGTAAATGTTTCTAGACATCGCCTGATTAGCGAGTCTGCACTGTCCCCAATGTGTATTGTGCTGATCAAGGAACCAACCCAGTAGGGGGCTTAAGGCTTCCCCTAGATATTACTTGATTCAATCAGTCTATACTATGTTAAATGTGTATTTTCTTCATCACTTATTATAGAAAAAAAAAAAACTCATGAAGTAAAAAAAAAACCCTAAAGATTTTATTTTTGAGCCTTTGCTTAAAACAGAATTTATTATATAGGTATTTATCTTTGCTTTAATCATGAGCTTTTCATGTTTGTGGAGACAACATGATGTTAAAGCAACATGACCCCAGCGTGAACCTGCAGGGGTATTGATTTCTGACTATCCTAAAGTCCATTGGAGGTTATTGCTGAAACTCACAAAGTGTATGCAGGTACAGGATGTGTGTGTCTGCATGTTCCTGTTGCCTCTTTAATAATCTGTTTATGAGTGTGAATTTATATGCAAGGTATCCTCATATGCTTGTGTGTGGGTGGATGTGCATACATACAGGTCAGCAGTGTACGTGTCTAAATGATAATAAACCACGACTCGACATTCGTCAATCAATTCAGAGAGCATGGAAACAGCAGTGAGTTCACACAAAGGTTACATGTGAAAGTGTATCAGTTTGACTGTACTGCTTTCAAACACTTCATCATGCATTAAGCACAGGTGCAAGATGTGGAGTACAAACTGTAAAGTACATTTTTACCCCCTGTTTATCCAGCTCTGCTTTTTTGCTGTATAAGTGTGTTTAAATACAAACTTGTAGTATTCCACTCGAAGATTTAAAGAGAACTGGGGCTATCCTGGAGTCTCAGGAAGGTTCAAATTTGTTTGGTTCTCGATATCTAAATTATGTGTTAAGTGTTTCCATTATTTTATCCACTCCCTTTAGTTCACTATCTCTTCCCCTGTTCGATTGTGCACAGTTAAAAAAAATCCCATGACTGCTTGTTGGGGAGTATTAGTGCTCAAAACCAGGTTGGCAGTTATGCTTTTGTTCATTTATTTTAGCCTGCATGGTGAGAAGCCAAATCTCAGAGCTTGCATAACTGGTTTGGACTGGGTAATGCACTTTCACTGTGTGTGTGCATAAGCTCTGTCATAGGCTATGTTTTAGGGCAGCAGCCCGCTGAGCCTCACCATGGGTTGCGCAATGACTATGCAATAAGACGATATTGCTGTCTCTCTGTATGTCGGTATTAAAATGTTCAACCACTTGTACTATATGAGCTGAATTTACATAGTTTAGCTGATGTATATGATGTACAGTGTTTTTTTTTTATCAACAACTGTAATGTGTTTCTTGTGCTGAGCGATCATAAAACGCCTGCGAAGAGGCACTAGGTGAGGCACGTAGTTCTCCTGCCTCATGCTAGGGGGTGCTGGTGATCCCAGAGATTACGACGCCTCGGCTAAAGAATAATAGAATAAGTGGTAGCAAGCTACAGTAAATAGTTAGCAAGTGAAGTGCAGCCGTCCAGTTATTCTTTCATACTGTTTAGCCTCATTTTCAAAATGGAGGATTACATATCTAAATTCAGGAAATTTTCCAAATTGGACTTTCAATCGAAGCAGGAGATAACTATTAAAGGAAGACCAATGTCAGGGTTAGGTATGCTACTACATTTATAAGTAAAGGTAAGATGATAATAACGTTTTTGTTCTATGCTACAGTTTGTATATGGAAAAAAATGTTGAAATCAAATTTTAAACAAAACAACTGTTGCCAATCAAATGGTGAATAAGCTACTCTGTAGGGTTCACATGTTTGTAAATCTGACTGATGACGTCAGTGCCTCACCAGCCATGAACCTCACTGCACGTCACTGATGTAAACCTATGTACATGATTATATATGGCATCATTATTCATAATCTCTCTTTACGTATTCCTTTCCTTCTTTCTCACCCAGTTACAACCCCACCTGAGGTAAAGTGCTTACCCAGCTCTTTGTTCCCAGAGACATTTAACTTGAAATGACATTTAGTGACACTCTGATGCAACTGATGTGTAGCAGCAGGTAGTAAAGGACAGGTTTAGGCCTGATGACCGTGTAATAATTCTGACTCTGCTGTGTCAGTCAGAGTTAATCAGTGATGTTTCTAAGAGAGTGAGGTTTCCATTGACCCACTTACTGAACAAGATGCATAGTGCAGCACAGAGGTGGCAACCACAAGCAAGCACCTTCAACCTGTAAGAAGAAGCTAAAATGGGATTTCCTCTGTAACTTGGTGCTTGTTTCACAGGAAATTCAAGTGGGTACAAGATAAACTGGTCGTTAAACCAAGGAAATGTGCGTGACGTCTCTTAATTAAGAGATTGACGTCTCTTAATTTACCAATTCTTGTGTTTCTCTATCAACCGTTTTTTGATTGAGGATACAATGTCAAACCATATTTTTAATCATAAAAAACATCCAGTATTACAAATTTGTCCCAACTTTAAGACATGTTCACAACTATCTTTTTATCCCACCCTCCTTCTTAACATCCAGAACTACATTATATCATGTCACCCCAAAGGGGGACATGAATATTATACAACTCTTCAGTTTGAGGATGTGTTGAAGAAAGGGATGCCTAATCCTGTTGAACTCATTCAGTTTGTTTAATGTTTCTCGCAGGCTCAGAAAGCTTGACTTTATCAGGACCTCTGTAAACTCATATTTTAAGACACACTTGAGTCAATGGATGTGAGATTGTCGGTCGACCCAACACTGAAATACACTGAAAATAACAACTATTAGACAGAATTCCATTCAATTTTGTGCATTCATGGTCCCCAGATGATGAATCCTTAAGACTTTGGTGACCCCTTTCATCTAGTTCCTAGAATACTTTGGTTAATGAACAAAAAATACCTGCTAAATTAATTTTAAAAAATTAACTTGGCTTTAGACTCTAGGCCTTGTAAAAACAACCCTAACGCAGTTTGTTAATCAACAGTTCACTTAAATGCATGAGTGGATGAATATGTAGACGTAAAAGGTATGTGGAAGTTACACTTGGAGACACCTTGCACTTTTTCTTTTTAAAATATTTTGTTAAAAATCAGTTTCCAGGAGTCACAGCATTTAAGACCAATAATACTCACAATCACCATCATCACCTCTGAGCTCATAACACTGACAGTTGTACTCTCGTCAAAATGTCAGATTAAGTCTCTGGTGGCCTGCCAAAATCACCCTGACTGTCAGCAAAGTGTGCAACCATCACTTTTGCACTTTAGACCAGACTGGGCTTTACACAGCGCCAGCCAAGGCCAGCGTTATGCTCCCTATATATTATGCAGTCTTCTCTGGAATGCTATACATACAGACAGGCCTTTCTATTACTGTAACAGTGTTGTATGAGTAATCCATTATGTTGCTCTGTCTAGTTTTATGGCAGTCCATAGAATTGTTTTATGAAAATGTGGTGAATATAATAACAATATAAAACATAACATAATGAATATTTTGTCTGTCTAAGTTACTTGTCTTTGTCTGTGTAAAATGGAAAAAAGTCTATTCTTTTTCTTTTGGTTTACCCAGTTGGAAATAGTAGGAGGAGATTTCACATTCAGTTCCACAATAATTTCAGAATGTCAGAGAGTCTCATTATTGTTTCGTTATTATCTTGTAAAATTCAACAAGCAGTTGTTATAAAAGGAGGACATAATCCTCCTCTGAAGACTGAAGAGGTTTTTTGTTTTGATAAAGTTGTGTTGTGATAAAGTCATGACCTATAATCTGAGGGGGCCCATGACACATTTTAAGTTTGAGAAAGTCTGTATATGAATCATCCCCATCCCACCGTGGAGCTCTTTGTGTGGGGGGTTTAACTAAAGTTCATACAGTTTTCATTTGTGGGAGGGCATTACTTATTTATTTAGTCAGACGTGCAACTAACAAAGTTCATTCATCCAAATTTGATTTCACAGTTGAGGTTAAAGGTCAGTGTTTCCAGTGTCCTGCCAGCTCTGCCTGCTCTGCTGCCATCTCATGTGTCTCACGTTCAGTATGCTGGCATAAGTCCCATCCAAATCAGGTGTAAGTGGCAGTGACCTGTTTCTGCTCTACATACAAAGAGGACGCTTAACTTAGCAGATGGTGCGTGGCGTGCATTCAGATTACATTGCTTGTTCTCAATTTAAACTCATAAATCTTTATGAGAGGTATTGCATGTGTGTGTAAAACCAACAAAGAAGAATTTATAGCAGGCATTATATTGACACATCATTGCTGATGTTCAACATGGCTCATCCCTGCTTGAGTTTGAGCTCTGCCTGTTTCAAGAAAATGTAGCATATATATAAAATGTATATACACACACACACCCAGACATAATGAATGAATAATGAATATATTAAAAGTTCCATTCAAGGTTTCATTATTATTTAACACTTGAATGTGGTCTGATGTTATTTATTTATTTATTTATTTTTGCTTATTTGGTGTTTTCTCTGCTTTTAGTTATGACTTAAATAAAATGATTTCGGTTCGAATAACGGTGCTATAAATAACGGTGTTGGTTACACAAATTGTTAGACACACAAAGACGACACAGGACATGATGGAGGATGGAGGTGGGGTCTAAATTCTTTGACACATTTGAGGATTTAAAAATTACTTGAAAGTAACGCACTTGTCACTTTCCAAAGTAACTAGTTACTTTTATAATTTGTAACTCAGTAACTACTTTCTGTTACTTTCTGGGAGAAGTAAGTGTAACTAGTTACTTTTTTAGAGTAACTTGCCCAACACTGAAAATAAGTGACATATAGGTCATTTACTGGGGGAAGCTGTGGTAACCTAGATTCAGAACCCACAGCAGCAGTGCTCAGTACTGAATGCACTGAATGCACCACTGTGCTTGATTGTGCCTGCTGTTCATTTAGTCAGAGCTTCAGAGGCTCAATGAGGACATCTGCTGGTAAAGCGTGACAGGACATCGTGAAGGAAGTAGAACATTTTTATTTTCCTGTTTGTAGCCAAGTGTCACTATACTTCAACAGAAGGGCCTGTCGGATGGTTGCTTCATTCTCTGATGGCTAGCTTTTTGCCTCACCTCAGGTGTGGCTTCAGAAAAGCTAAAGACTAAAAGAAAACAAGAGTGCATATTTTATGAACACTGTAAAGTCAAATTGGTCATTCTCTTTCAGACAACAATAACAATATGGAAGGTGTGCTCAGGGGATTGTTTAGTGATTTAATTGGTATCAACTTTTCCTGGTAAAATCTGAACCTGTTCTAGATTTCCTTCAGTGAAGTAGCTAACATCTCAATAACAAGCTCCGCTTCCAAGGACTTGTATTGATAATTTTGTTTTCAGTGTTCTATTTTTTAATCAATCAATCAATCAATCAGACTTTATTTGTATAGAACTTTAATTGTATAGTACTTTTTATACAAAACATTGTAACACAAAGTGCTTCACACAATTTTCCCCCAACACCATTATAAACAAAAGCGCAACATGAACTGAGGAAGTGCCATCTTATCGTCTCATGATTTCTCTTTAAAATAACCGATTACACTATGAAATATTCACTGCAGCAGCTACACAATTTTCAAGATAAAAATTGTAGATAAAATAAAGACGGTAGGACATGCCATTAAATATACCGTTTTTGTTAAAGAAATCGAGCTAAATGAAAAACATTTTATGATTCCTTGCTTAACTGTGGCGTTTGGAGATGATGTGTTCAACACACTTTCAAGTCATACCATCATCACTCCCCACCAAAACATCGCCACCTGCTCCGACAAGACCACACAACAGCCACAGTCCATGGCACGGATACAATTCTTCCTTTCATTTCATAATATTTACAGTTTGTAGTAATTGAATGAGGGTTTTGTAAACAACACACACTTTTTAAAGGAAGTTAGTAGTTACGTGAGACATGAGACAATTCTCTTATTTCTGGTTGCAATGTTGTCCGTCAACATGTTGGCCATGTAAAAGCTTACGTCTCCTGCCACAATCCTGACAGGCATGTCATAAATGATAAGGGTAAATGATTTGAACTAGGACGTTTCAAGTTTACTTTATTTAGTACATCAAAGGCAAACAGGTTTTTGCACCAAAGTGCTTCACAAAGACAGAAAAGAAAAAAAAAAAAAAAAGATAGCGTTTAGGGTTAGTTTCAATAGACTTCCCTGACAGGTAGCGGGGTCCTCAGCTGAGGAGCTTGCTAGAAATTTCTATTCTAGCATGCCACATATGGAGTTACACAGGGTACAGCATACTGTATGTATTGAGGTTACAGTAGGGAAAGTGTTAGATTGTTGTGGGGACCTCTGTGTTCTTCTACTTGAGATACTTGAGAGACCTCTACAGAGTCAGATAACAATGTTAGACCACTAAGGGTAAACATATTTATCTTTTCCCATTTAAGGACACTAATCTGAGGGCATACACATAAACGAGCCAGAGAGAACAACTTCTTGAGGCAGCGTCATGTCATGGTATTGATAGACCCACCATTCTCCTCAGCCAAGCTTCAATAAACCTTTCAACATAAGATATCTTGAACTCATGTAAGAGCTTAGTGTCAGCACTAAATCAAATGAATGAATGAAGCACTCTTGTAGTGTTTTTGGTTTCATTTTGTAATATGTCTATTATACAGTGGAGTAGTATCAGGAAATCTGACTCTGACTCTGACTGGAACTTACATGAACGACTGCTGGAATCTTATGGTAAGTGTTGTCACACCTACGACTGAGGCTTCAAAGGCTGCTCCGTGTTTCCTCTTTCTCAAGGCAGTTTGACGTATTACCCTTATCATCACAATCAGTACGTTTACAGGCAGCAAGAAATTCGAATTTCTGATCGTATCAGACTTAGTCCAGACTTTTCAAAGTAAATAAACACCTTAGTCTGTCTTAGTTACTGTCTTAATCCTCCTTATTAACTCAGTGCAAGAACAACAATAATAATTAGTAGTATTACTGTTACTCATACAGTACCATTACTATCATTTAAAAAACACACACGACAATGCAATGTCACATTCACATGGGGTTCGAATGTTCAGACAAGTGTATATTGGTGGATGTTTTCTCCTCAAACCTTCTAAAACTTTTGTTTGGATGCTGCTTTGTCTCTTTCTTTTTCTTTGTCTGTCAGCCAAGCTTTAGTTCCTCAGCCAGTTTGTCGAGTGTCTGTAGTTCAGCTGTGGTTTAACACTGATAATGTTGGGCTGATCTAGCATCTAGCATACCAAACCACATTTCTGTTATGCAAAAGTGTCATGGTCTCTGTGTAAATGCACGATGGTCAGGTTTCCAACCAAGGTGACAGGGGTGAAAGGTGACACTGATTCCAATAGGCCAAGACATAACCATTAACAAAGTCTTGAAGTTTATCAGGAATTTGATGCATGAGATGTCGACCAAAATGAATAAATAAATGTATTAGACTGATCAACAGCTCATCTATCTACGTTAAACCTTTGTTAAGCAGTCAACACTTGATGTTCAATCATCCATTTGTGATCCACTCATATGTGTTATATGTTATTTTCCATCAAGTGATTGTCATTACATTCAATAGTGACATAATCTAATCTACAAAGTACTGCAGATGTTGGACTATTTCTGGAGTGACTTTGAAACTTTTCCTTGTTTCCATTTTACTTTGCGATTAACAGGGCATTTCATTGTGGTTTCATGACAATATGGCAGCCACCAGTGTCGGTCAACTCTTCAGCTTCACATCAAATACTTCACAGCAGTGGCATCATTTTGGTTGGAGATCAGCCAGGTGTGGTGATCTATTTTGGAACTATTTCCTGATCTGGCTCCATTACATAATAGACGTGAATGATAATCATGTATGGATAAAAATAACATCAGATGATGGTAGGTAGAGTGTTATTTTATTATGTTGTCGAGAAGCACAAATTGTACAGGACAAATCAAATGGTTAAAAAAATAACAATAGAGAGTAGCCTGTAGCCAGTAAGCCTGACCTTTGCTGAACCTTGCAGATGACGGTAGGTAGATTTTAGTAGTTTCTGGTGCACTCACAGTCGAAATGCATAGCATATATTATATAATATATACATATAATGTATAACACCATTATGATCATGGATAGTCATTTTAGATTTACATAGGAATACAGATATTGATAATGATTATCATTCTCTGCAATGTATTTATTTATTGCTTATAATTTGAAAAAATGATTTGTCCTGCATTTCCATTTTTCTCTTTTTCCATTTCTCTTTTTGGCTTTTGTATTCTGTTTTAAAATGTCTTGTATGTAACTAATAACTGTAACTAATATATTTCTACAATTTATGTCTGAATTCATCAAACATCTTTGGCAAATACATTTTTATCAGGATAAATAAAGTTTTAATAGCATCAAATAGATCATGTTGCATGCATATACTCTATAATTCATTCAATAAAACCGAAACCAACTCCTGCGTTTTGCCGTGAGAGGTAAGTAATGATGCATGTATTTTTGTAATGATTGTTAGTCCAGTAGAACCAGTTGAAACAATGAGGTGGAATTTTCTTGTCGTGTCATTTCCTGGTTTCACACGTCCAGCCTAGAGTTCAGGGCTTATTCCAGCAACTCAAATTATCTCTTTTAACAGACGAAGTTGGACTCTTCTTTTATTCGCGGATCAGTTCCTGGTTGTACAAACATGGAAATCAATGAGAAGCATTTTCCTTTATTTTAATGGCATGTCATTTAAAAATGAAATAAGCTTTCCTAATTTCTATGTAAATTGCATAGGAACTTTTGAAATTTCAAACTTTATTTTTAAAGGACTTTGAATGCATTGGGAAAAATAATCCCTCACCGCACTAAAAAATAATTTGTGGAGAAAAACTTTCTGAAAAGGAAGTTGCAGTTTGTAAATCAGCAGATTTAGGACTGTTCCCTGGTTTGTATATACTTTCTCCATCTGTTAATGAAGATCACCTGACATGATCAAAAGATCCAGGGTCTCATTCATTTCTCACAGGTATTTTAAATTTACATGGCATGGAAAGGCAATTATATTTACGTAGAACATTTCATTACATGTAAATTTAATGTGCTTTATTTAAATAAATAAATATGAGAAAGTAAGTAACATAAGAGTAAAATCCACTCACTGAATTATTAAAGCCTTCACACCTATATACAACATACATAACCCCATCAACTCCAACATCAACACAATCAAATAAAAGCCTTTCTCATGTAATACAAAATATGTTGCTAGACTTATGTGACATGCTTTAAATTAATTTTCTCTTCCTGAATTTGAATTTTAGATTCCGAGAAGTATAAACCTGTTAGGGAAATAAAACATAGGTGTGCTATTGTTCAGCTGTCAGGTAGGAATGTTTGGGTGTCTGTGATTGGGGAGGGACATAAAGCTGTATAAGTGTGAGTGTCACACAGTGTCAGCTCATCCTCTGCTCAGGACACAAGCTGGTGTCAAGAGTTCCCGACTGCAGGTGAGTTCAGGTCAGGTTGTTGAGTTTTAAAACTCATTTTGCTGGTTTTTTGTCTAAAGAAATTAGTGGAGCTGTTGATAATCTCATGATGATGATGATGATGATGATGATGATGTGTAATGTATTGATGTCTGATTTCAGTGTTTTTTTCTGGACGTCTTCACAAACCAAAATGTTCTCCTTGCTGATCTTCGCTGTGCTCTGCGCCAGCTGTCTGGCAAAACGTAAGACGTCTAAATCAAACCCATCTGTTGACCAATTTTCTACTTTTCACACAAACATCTCACCTCTGATAAGATCTTTGTGCACAAATGGTTGCATCCAGAAGCAGTAGGTTCTTCTTGTCCTTGATGTTTTTTTTTTTTTTCTTTAACTCTCCAGCTACTTTGTCGTACAACTCTTACTCTACTGCTGTTGGAGGTGGTAGTGGCAATGCCTTCACCATAAGTGGACAGGGAAGGATCACATCGATCAGGATCTGGGAGGCACCCAGCGCTTACATCACTGGGTAAGTCTCTCATTCTTCTTGTCTATGTGTTAGGGACTGTCTAAAAGTTATTGGGGGGAGGGGGTCAAAAGAGAGGAGGGACGATGGTCTGAAATTTTTCACAGTAGTCATTATGATGATGATAATGATGATAATGATGATATAATGACGGTGGTGATAATTGTTGTTAGTAGCTCTTGGTTCACATGTAGGGTGGTTGAAACGTTCCAATACATATTTGGTATATTATCAAATATGCATGGTGGATTTTGTGAAAATTGTTGCTCTATTAACAAGTTTAACCCTCCAGACCCCAGTAAAAGTCTCAAATGTTGCTGTAGTTTATAGGGTTAAGAGAGAACACTCAAAAAATATTTCGGGAACTTATGCATTTTAATTATATAGAAAATTTCCATCCATTTGAATTACATAGTTTGAACAAACGTATTAAAAAACGTATAAAACTAACAAACTTGTTGTGAAGCAAGTAATAAGATTTATGTAATAGTAATAATAAACTGAAAATGACTGCAATCATTTTTACTGTTGGGTTTGGACAAAGAAATTGGCTTTATTAATATTGAATGCATAAACATGGCTACTACAACACTCCTGTGTAACACACACATTTACATGTCACACTGCAACACCTGATTGTGGTATAACACAAGTCTGATGTTTTAGGCCACTGCACAAGATCAACAGAAATCAGCAAAAGCTATTATGTGTTATTATTTTGATTCTATGATGAAACTGTTAATGGTGCCTACCATGCATACTGTCGTACCTGTCAGCAGACATCACTCACTCGCAGCCCAGCCTACAAACAGAAGTCACAGCTTAGTTTTGCTTATAATGTAAATAAATATTGTTTTCTGTTGCTTTTTTAAGCACAGAAGTGCATCACACAGCAAATGAGTTGGTTTACCTGGCTGCAAATAAAGACAGGTATTTTTAATTATCCCAAATACTGAGGCTGAACATGCAGCTTGGGGGCCCCCTGGTGGCTGCGGGGAGCTATGAATCTGTATAGTCTGCATGTAGCAAGATACGGCTCTGATTACAAATTTCCATGTTTTGACAGAATACTTTTATAATGATGAGCAGTCCTGAGCATTATAGAGAAATCTAGAACAGATGCTCTGGGACAGTATTGGAGGGTTAAAATTCATAGACCTTAGTCAGGATTCAACCACATCATGACTGTTCCTAATATTTTCTTTCTGTTCATTCTTCTTTCATTTCCTGCCCTCACATCTTCTTGTACATGTCATCTTTGGTGTTTAACAGTTTCCTTTCTCCTGTGTCTGTCTTTGCAGTATCCAACTGCGCTTCGATTACATTTGGTCTGCAAGTGTTGGCCGCAAAATTGGCCAGCCAATTCAGATAGACCTGTTTGACGAAGAGTCCGTTGCTCAGGTGAGAGACAGTATTAAATAATAAATAAAAAATATTTGGTATTGTTCCTTGGGAAATCTGATGAGAACACTGTACCTCAGAAGCCTTTTTTGTGTATAATTACAATAACATTTTCACAATACAAAGTCATATTTATTTATTTTTACTGGTCCATATATTTAAATATTAGTATTATTAGCATTTTTTCTTAGATTCATCTATCATTATGTCCAAAACACATAATTTGTTTACATATCAAGGCCTAACCTCTTGGTGTGCTTACACTGTCATGTTTCAGATTTCTGGTAAATACCACAGCAACTACATCTATCAGCTGATCTTTGTGACCTCCAGAGGGCGCTCTCTGATTGTCGGCCAGCCAACACAGGTCTTTATCTTTTACCCTGTCTGTTGTTTGTTACAGTTATCAGTACTAATACTAATGGTCATGTATTAACTTTACTGTAACTGTATTTGCATTACAGAAATCCTTCAACTTTTACCCGAACCACGTGGACGCAGAGCTCAGAATGCTCAGTGGCCGAACCAATGGTGCTGGGATCACTGCACTGGGAGCTCACTGGGCGGTGGTCAACATGTCAAACAACAGCACCAGCTCATAAAGAATGACTAAAAATCTGCTGCTGCTGATGATGAACTGATGAAAACTAATGATAAAAATACTGATTAATGATCACGAACTCTGAAGCACCTATGATTTCATGAAGATTTTATTGTATAGTCTATTTGACTAGTGTCACATGTGTTAATGTGATGTTGTATCACTTTTTGTATTTTGAAATACCTAAAATTGTCTCTGAAACAATGACTAACTAACAACGACAAAAAAATCAATGGTGATGAATATTTATCTCACATAATCAAAGTCATATTCTGAAGCATGATAAAGTGTCTGTTCTGTCTCTGTGATTTTTACTTCTGCATATTTTTTAATGACTGGAGAAATGTTAATTGTTATTGTAAATGTTAAAAGAATCAGCCTGGTTATATGTGAAAGAAAAAAAAATAAACACATTTAAGGCAGAGGAGACAACAGGTGTAGTTCTTATCTCCATAATACATACATGTGCTCATCTCACATCAGCCATGCTTGAAACAGTGTAGATTCTTGCCATACTGATAGGTTGTGAATTAATTCAGGTAAAAGATGTAGGCCTGCCTGTTTTCAATCTTCCCTTGTTTTCTCCTGTTTACTTACGTCCGGGAGGATATTGATTGTGATTTGTTTCTTTTCATTTCCTCAGGTTAGATTTGTTGCTTGTGATAGACTTGGTTTTGGTTTTTGTGTTGGCCTTTGCCCACCCTGATGTCAAACCTCTGGACAGGTTACCCCACTCACATTGTACATAAACCCTTAAATGGTTAAATCGCAACAGTCTCTGTGGCTGTTTGGGACTTGGGGAGACACATGTTGTGTTTTGGCTACTATTACTTATTCATCATTCTTATCCGTCGTTATTTAGTTTCATAAATAGTACTTTTTACTTATTCACTTATTGACACATATTACTACATTATGTTTTCTATTCTCATCATTATCCTTTTGCACTATTTTTAATTGAACAAATTGGAGAAGCCCATGGAAATACATCTCACTGTGACTGTAGCTGTGTGATTATATGAGCCAAATAATACATTTCAATTGAACTGACATCCTTATCTGAATTATGAGATTTACCTGAGTTAACACACTTTAATTTGGGAATTTGTGTAATTTGTGAAATACAAATTTTGAATGTTTCAGTGACATCTTGGCATATTCCATTTGCTAATGAAGATCAGGTCACATGATCAAAAGATCCAAAATGTTACAGCTCTACTAATTTTAACAGGGTAGTCAGTTAGTTATATCTAACTGGGGGTCTGGTCTACATGCATCCATGCAACAGCACCATGAACAACTGAAGAACTGATTAATGATCAACTGTAAAGTCAGCTCGACTCGTGCATCATGTATTATGAGCACTCAGTGATATTTTACCACTTTTGGTATCTGTACCTCTTCAACATTGTGAACAATAGTTTATTAACAAGGTCACAAACTGAGTCTAACACAGACACTAACCAACAGTGTTTCGTGTATCAAATGAAGGGGCTTCAAAGAAAGCATTGAAGGAAACAGCACAGTGCTTATGATATGGTTTTGAACAATGAACACTGAACATTGAAGGGAAAGGATTTAAAAAAAAAAAAAAAAAAACTCTGGTCTTCTGCCTCACAAATTATACATTCAATGACTCATCATTAATTGTGTCTGTGTTTTAACACACCATGGACAAAATGTGCAAAATTAACATGGAATAAAAAAGTTGACTGTTTATTCATGTGCATATTCAGGTTAGATTGGTGAGTTTCAAATTGGTTTCATGTCTAAGGAAATTCTAAGAGCTGTTCCATTTTTGATGATGATGATCAACTCAGTATTGTTATTATACTCTGATCATGTCAAATGTCATGTCATGATACTTTACTTAAAGCTTTACTGGATAATGTTGAAGGATAACACTACCAAAAGATATTGAGAATATCACATCTGGTATCTTTAGTACTGTGTGTAAAATCTTTGGTTTTGTAGTTGTTGTACTTTATTTGTTGTTTGTGGACACAGTAGACACTAAAATGCAGAGAAGATTTGCCACTAATTATATTTCTTGGTTTCCACTTCATTTGTAATTAGAGTACATTAGCCATGATGTAACAAATGTACATTAAATAAAAAAATTTTATTTAATGTACAAATTTGTGAGTATCATAAAATTATTGTGTGTTTTTGCTGTCAGTCACGTTTGTTGTATTACCACAGTTGAAACAATGCTGTGGAAATTCCATCTCATGTCATTTCCTGGTTTCAGTTGTCACTGAAGGATGTCCAGTGTTCAGGGCATGTGTGACACCTCCAGGCGTATTTTGTTGTAAACATATCTTTCACTGTCAACGTGCATTATGTGCATAGGTGTCAGTGTGTGTGTGTGTCAGCCAAATGAAAAGGTTATTGACAAGTTCCATTCATGCCACGTGCATTAGCTTTTGTCATACCTAACTACTTCCTCCAAAACACTTTTATGCCATTGAAATGTCCAAATGCTCCGGCCACCTTATCCATAATGTACATGCTGGACTGAAGACCTGCAAATCATATTTCAATGGTGTGGTTTCTTACACCTCAACATGGTCCAACCATTAAAAAATTGTTTGGTTTGTTTATCCTTTATTAAAGTAGATCTGTGTTTTTGGGTGTAAATCATATGAAAGATTATAAGTCCGTCCACTCATCCTGGGTTGACGTCTCACCAGTGTTCACAGTGATATTCAACCTGTCCCTGGCTCAGTCTGTCAGACCCACATGCTTCAAAAAGTCCACCGTTCCATCAAGTGCATCAAGACCTGCCTGCTTTAATGCTGTTTTTCATGCTGTAGTCTAACCAGTCTAAAGGACACACCATAGCACACTTCCTCCACATCACCCTACCGTACCTGAACAAGAAGGGAAGCTATGCAAGATTGTTGTTGATTGACTACAGTTCATCATTTAACATCATTGTCTTCCACCTGGGACTGAAAACCTCAATGTACATGTGGAATCTTTGACTTCCTGATGGGCAGAGCCCAGGTCAGTCTTAACATCGGAGCATCACATGATCTTTATCTTCATCTGATGGAGTGGACACAGTTTAAGAACTTCTCGTACATGCTGTTTCCAAGGAATGAACGGCTAATAAAGATCCTGTGGCATGATCTGTCTCAGTGTTACAGCTCTACTTATTTTGACAGTGTTGTTAATCATGAGGCACAGATTCTCCAGAGATGGAGTTTTCAAACTGGTTTGAGTCGCCTATGGCTGCTTTTCCCGTAAGTGTAGTGCAAAATATGCTGCTGAACTTAATGACATGCTTCAAAATTATTTTCTTGTTGAATTTCCAGAAGCATTCACGTGTCAGCAAAATAAAAACAGGTGTGCTACTTTTCACCTGTCATGTAGGAATGTTTTGGTGTTTGTGGTGAGAAAGGACGTATAGCTATATAAGTGTGAGTGTCGCAGTGTCAGCTCATCCTCTGCTCAGGACGCAAGCTGGTTTCAAGAGATCCCGACCGCAGGTGAGTTTGAACATCTATATCTGCAAGTTTTAACAACGTGGGTCGTTACCAACTTTAATAGCATCTCAGTGTGACTTATTTCATTTCTAATAATTGTTTTTATTATTTACACTGACTTCAGCTCAGATTGTTGAGTTTCTGCTTCAAAAAAACAAATCTCACTAGTTTCCTGAACATCTATATCTGCAAGTTTTAACAACATGGGTCTTAATTCCTTTAACTTTAATAGCATCTACTTATTTCATTTCTCAATAATTGTTTTTGTTATTTACACTGACAGTCGATTATTGAGTTTCAAATTGGTTTCTGTCTAAGGAAATTCTAGGATGTTCCTATTTGATGATGACAATGATGATATGTAATTCATGTGTCTGATTTCAGTGTTTTTTTCTGGACGTCTTCACAAACCAAAATGTTCTCCTTGCTGATCTTCGCAAAGTTTCAAGCGCCAGCTGTCTGGCAAAACGTAAGAAGTCCAAATCAAACCCATCTGTTGACCACTTTCTATTTTTTTATACAAACATCTCACCTGTAATAAGATCTTGTATGTAAATTGTTAACTTGCTGAGTCAAGAAGAAGTATGTTCTTCTTGTCCTTCACATTTTTCTTTTTTTTCTTTTTTTTTTTTTTTAAACTCTCTAGCTGCCTTGGTGCACTACTCCTACTCCAATGCTGTTGGAGGTGGTAGTGGCAGTGCCTTCTCCGTAAGCGGACAGGGAAGGATCACATCGATCAGGCTTTGGGAGGTTCCTAACTCTTACATCGCTGGGTCAGTCTCTCATCCATTTTCTCTATATGTGTAATGGACTGTTTGAAAGTTATTAGTGAGGAGAAATTGAAATACATTATCTCATGTTAGGTATATATTATATAATATGCATTCTTCTTTAAAAAGCACCTTAAATTTCTGGGATTACCAACAAGCAGTCTATTCGTATTATTTTTGAGATATGAGGTTGTGGCAGTTTAATTTTCGAAGTCAAATGGAGGCTCATTTACAGTGTCAACAAGATGAGTTAGATATTGTTTTTTTGTTGTTGTTTTTTTAAGTGAACCATTACGTTCAGCTGCCCTTAATGTCATTTTTGGTGTTTAAGAGTTTCTCTCTCTTTTTGTTCTTGCAGTATCCAATCAAGTTTATGAAAACATTTGGTCTTCAAGGGCTGGTCGTTACTATGCAGCATTTCATACATGAGCTGAACTCTGCTGATGAAGAGTTCATTGTTCAGGTGAGATTTTATTAATTGTACTAATTATCTGGTATTGTTCCTTAGGAAATCTGAACACTGAAAAGAAACCTTTGCTTTAAAAAATATTTTTCGGTATAACTGAAACATTTAGACAATACACTGCCATTTAATACTTTAACCGCTGAACCATCTAAATGTAATATTATATTCAATAGATATATTTTTAAATTATGATATTAAAACATTTGTTGTTTGCTGTTTCAGATTTCTGGTAAATACTACAGCAACTACATCTATCAGCTGATATTTGTGACCTCCAGAGGGCGTTCTCTGATTGTCGGCCAGCCAGTACAGGTCTTTATCTTTTACCCTGTCTGTTGTTTGTTACAGTTATCAGTACTAATACTAATGGTCATGTATTAACTGTTAATGCATTACAGAAATCCTTCAACTTTTACCCGATCCACGTGGACGCAGAGCTCAGAATGCTCAGTGGCCGAACCAATGGTGCTGGGATCACTGCACTGGCAGCTCACTGGGGGGCAGTCTACATGCATGAATGCAACAGCACCATGAATAACTGAGCAGCTGGTTAATAATCGACTGTAAATGATGAATCTCTTTGTTTTCATTAAGAAGTTATTCAGTCAGGCTCAACCCGTGCATCATGTATTATGAGCACTAGCGATATTGTACCACTTTTTGGTATCTGTACTCTTGGTATGGTTTATTAACAATGAAAATACAATGAAGAGTGACTGCTAAAGATTAACTGCACCACACAAGGGTCACAAACTGAGTGTGTAACACAGACACTTAAATCCAACAGTGTTTCATATCAAATGAAGGGCTTCAATGAAAGCTGGAAGGAAACAGAGCAGTGATTTATCAAGACTTAATCAAAATCATATTTGAAAATGGAAGGACAACAAGAGATCGAATGAGTGTCTGCATGACTTTTATTCCTGTATATTTTTTGGCTGTAGAAATGTTCACTCTGTGCTGTATTCAATTCTGGTGAATGGAAAATACTCTTGTATTTGACTTTTTTTCCCTGTTCTGACCTTTGCTAAATATACAAAATTAATAAAAAAAAACAACAACAACTTTGTGGTGTGTAAAACAAAACATTGAAGGCAAAGGATTCAAAAAGGCAGACTCTGGTCTTCTGTCTCACAAATTATACATTCAATGTCTTATTATTAATTGGCGTTATGTTTAACACACCATGGACAAAATGGGACAAAATTACCATGAAATAAAAAAGCCTGCGCAGGTCGGAGACAGCTGACTGTTTATTCATGTGCATGACACTACAGTACATGCAAACTCAAACACACAGCAGACAGACTAAAAACTGAAGAGCTCAATGTCAATATCAGTCAGTGGCAGATTCTGCATTTTTTTTAAACTAACTTGTTCTCAAGGAACTCAAAGTTACTACTGTGTAGTTACAGAGTCCAAAACCTTACTGACAGCAAATGTATAACAATTCGCCTCCACGTCTGCCTCATAAAATATGACATAAACAAAGATCATGAATATTAAATATTTTCTATAAACATTTTAATTCTGACTGGAAGTTCACATGATTTAAATTAGGTCTCCATCAGACTAGTTCAGACAATTTGTCAGTTCTATTGTCCATCTTCTGTGTTTTTCCAGGCATGGTAGCTCACGTAACTGTTTCCTGCATAGCACAGTGTGGTGAGAAATGCAAAGAACTGGAAAATGTGAAAAGTGAAGAAAAGGAGAAAATAGAGACATAACAAACAATGAGAAAACAAAAAGTGACTTTAATATCTTAAAAACATACTCATCATAGTCTACTTCAAGTTAAAACAATGGTGAAACATGGTCCACATAACACAAAAATGTCTAAGTAAAAAAAGCATGAACTAGAATCCAGAACCACTGACATGGCTGGAAAAATGTGAAGAGTTAGTTTTATTAATCAAGTGGTGCACAGCTTCATGTCAAATGTCATGTCGTGATACTTTACTTAAAACTTTACTGGATCATGTTGAAGGATAACACGACCAAAAGATATTGAGAATATCACATCTGGTATCTTTAGTACTGTGTGTAAACTCTTTGGATTTGTAGTTGTTGTACTTTCTTATTACTTTATTTGTTGTTTGTGGACACAGAGACACTAAAATGAAGGCCACTAAAAATCCTGCCACTAATTATATCTCTTGGTTTCTACCTCATTTGTAATTATAGTACGCTATTAGCCATGATGTAACAAAAGTATATTAAATAGTCTTTATTTGTGAGTATCATCATAAAATTCTTGTGTGTTTTTGCTGTCAGTCACGTTTGTTGTATTACCACAGTTGAAACAATGCTGTAGAAATTCCTTCTCATGTCATTTCCTGGTTTCAGTTGTCACCGAAGGATGTCCAGTGTTCAGGCATGTGACACTCCAGGCGATTTTGTTGTAAACATATCTTTCACTGTTAACGTGCATTATGTGCATAGGTGTCAGTGTGTGTGTGTGTGTCTGTAACTAACTCTGTGTTGTCTATTTTCTGACTCCCAGAACGTGACACTGTATTGTTCGAGTAGGATCAGCCAAATGAAAAGGTTATTGACAAGTTCCATTCATGCCACGTGTAGTTTTGTCATACCTAACTACTTCCTCCAGAACACTTTTCTTTTTTTCAAGCTTTATTTCTGACAGAGACAGCTGAAGAGGACAGGAAAATGTGGGGAGAGAAGAGATGGGGAATGACATAAGAAAGAGCCACAGGTCGGACTCGAAACCCTGGGACCCCGCAGCAAGGACTGAGCCTTTGCACATGGTTTGGCTGCTCTACCAACTGAGATAAACACCACCCCACCTTACACCTGCAAATCATATTTCAATGGTGTGGTTTCTTACACCTCGACATGGTCCAACCATTAAAGAAATGTTTGGTTTGTTTATCTTTTATTAATTCACAAGTAGATCTGTGCTTTGGGTAAATCATATGAAAGATTATAAGTCCGCCCACTCATCCTGGGTTGACGCTCACCAGTGTTCACAGTGATATTCAATCCCGTCCCTGGCTCAGTCTGTCAGACCCACATGCTTCAAAAGTCCACTGCTCCATCAAGTGCATCAAGACCTGCCTGCTTTACGCTGCTTTTCATGCTGTAGTTCAATCCAGAGTCTAAAGGACACACCACAGCACACTTCCTCCACATCACCCTACCGTACCTGAACAAGAAGGGAAGCTATGCAAGATTGTTGTTGATTGACTACAGTTCATCATTTAACATCATTGTCTTCCACCTGGGACTGAAAACCTCAATGTACATGTGGAATCTTTTTGACTTCCCTGATGGGCAGAGCCCAGGTCAGTCTTAACTCGAGTATCACATGATCTTATCTTCATCTGATGGAGTGGACACAGTTTAAGAACTTCGCACATGCTGCTCAAGGAATGAACGGCTAATAAAGATCCTGTGGCATGATCTGTCTCAGTGTTACAGCTCGCCTACTATTTTGGACAGTGTTGTTAATCATGAGGCACAGATTCTCCAGAGATGGAGTTTCAAACTGGTTTGAGTCGCCATGGCTGCTTTTCCAGAAGTGTAGTGTAAAATATGCTGCTGAACTTAATGACATGCTTCAAAATTATTTTCTTGTTGAATTTCCAGAAGCATTCACGTGTCAGCAAAATAAAAACAGGTGTGCTACTTTCACCCGTCATGTAGGAATGTTTTTGGTGTTTGTAGAGAAAGGACGCATAGCCATATATGAGTGTCGTGAGTGTCAGCTCATCCTCTGCTCAGGACGCAAGCTGGTTTCAAGAGATCCCGACCGCAGGTGAGTTTGAACATCTATATCTGCAAGTTTTAACAACGCGGGTCGTTACCACCTCTTAATAGCATCTCAGTGTGACTCCTATTTCATTTCTAATAATTGTTTTTATTATTTACACTGAACTTCAGCTCAGATTGTTGAGTTTCTGCTTCAAAAAAACAAATCTCACTAGTTTCCTGTCTAAGGAAATTCAAAGAGCTGTTGATAATTTTATGATGATTTGATATGTAATATATTGGTGTCTGATTTCAGTGTTTTTTTCTGGACACCTTCACAAACCAAAATGTTCTCCTTGCTGATCTTCGCTGTGCTCTGCGCCAGCTGTCTGGCAAAACGTAAGAAGTCCAAATCAAACCCATCTGTTGACCAGTTTTCTACTTCACACAAGCATCTCACCTCTAATAAGATCATTGTGCATAAATGGTAAAGTCAAGAAGCAGTAGATTCTTCTTGTCCTTGATGTCTTGTCCTCTTTTTTTTTTTTTAAACTCTCTAGCTGCCTTGGTGCACTACTCCTACTCTCGTGCTGTTGGAGGTGGTAGTGGCAGTGCCTTCTCCATAAGCGGACAGGGAAGGATCACATCAGTCAGGATCTGGGAGGTTCCTAACTCTTACATCGCTGGGTCAGTCTCTCATTCATCTTATCCATATATAACTTTTGGTTCAAATACAGGTTGAAACATTTGATATACATTATTCTGTAATATGAATAATGATCTAATATGCAATCTGGTGGATTTGGTGAAAACTGTTTGTCTGTTAACAAATTTAAAGTGGTACTTTTGCTGCTTCTTCTTGTATGATTCATTACAGTATTCAGCCACATTATAAGCGTGTTCCTAATGTTTCTTTCTGATGATTTTTCTTTCAGTCCCTGCCCTCACGTCTTCTTGCACATGTTTGGTGTTTAAGTTTTCTGTCTCTTGTGTCTGCTGTTGCAGTATCCAATTGCTGTACAACAACCGCTGGACTGCAAGGGTTGGTCGCTATTATGGTGCTGTGCATCAGCTTGACCTGTTTGATGAAGAGGTCATTGTTCAGGTGAGATTTCATGAACTCTTAAATATTAATATTATTGTTATTAATATTGACCAGGACTCCCTTGAAAAAGAGAATTTTAATCTCAATGGGACCTTTCCTGGTTAAATAAAGGTTTTAAAAAATGGTATTGTTACTTGGGAAGTCTAATAAGAACACTGTACTTGTCAAGGATGAGTTCAGGAAGTGGACCACTAATGCAGACATGAAGGTTAAGTGAACAAAAGGAAACTTTTTAAAGACTTACTGTACAAAAAAAAGACAACTGATGAGTCCAGGCCAAAACAAACTAAGTCCAAGAATCTGAGAAAAAAAAGAAGTCCAAACAAACATGAATCACACACACACACACACACACACACACACACACACACACACACACACACACACACAAAAAGAACTGGGGAACAGACTCAGGACTGGCAAACATAACACGACCTGACAAGGATACCAAGGAATACAGGGACCAAATGCACAAGTCAAGACAGGACAACAAGACACAACTGAAACCAGTTTGTGCAAGACAGGAGATAATAAAACTGGAGGAAAACGCAAGAAAGACAGGAAGTAAAGATACATAAGACATCATGGGAAAAAAACCCTTTCAACATAAAACAGGAAATGCAAATACCATGACTGTCTTTTTGTGTATAGTAAAAACATTTTGACATTTCAACACTATTTATTTCTTTAATAATTTAAACCATCTAAATGTAATATTTATTCAATGGATCTTTTATAAAATTATGATACAAACATTTGTTATTTGCTGTTTCAGATTTCTGGTAAATACCACAGCAACTACATCTATCAGCTGATATTTGTGACCTCCAGAGGGCGCTCTCTGATTGTCGGCCAGCCAACACAGGTCTTTATCTTTTACCCTGTCTGGTTGTTACAGTTATCAGTACTAATACTAATGGTCATGTATTAACTGTTGATGTGTTACAGAGATCCTTCAACTTTTACCCGATCCACGTGGACGCAGAGCTCAGAATGCTCAGTGGCCGAACCAATGGTGCTGGGATCACTGCACTGGGAGCTCACTGGGGAGCAGTCTACATGTATCCAAACAACACCAAAGCCAGCAAATAAAGAATGACTGAAAATGTATCAGTGTAATGTATCAAATGAAGGGGCTTTAATTAAAGCATTGAAGGAAACAGAGCAGTGATTTATCACACTTAATTAAAATCATATTCTGACAAATGCAAGGACAATAAGAGATCATATGAGTGCCTGCATGATTTGTATTCCTTCATATGTTTCATATGTTTTAGCTGGAGTTGAAATGTTCACTCTGTGCTATATTAAATTCTGTTTTCATGCAAAGTACTCTTGATTTTTCCCCCTTGTGACCTTGTGGTAATCATACAAAATGTATTCTTCTGTCTCGTAAATTAGACATTGATTCAGTATCTCATTAATATCAACTGTGTCTGTGTTTTCCACACCATGGACAAAATGTACAAAATCAACATCAAATAAAACGTTTCTGCAGACAAATGACTGTTTATTCATGTGTGTGACACTACAGTACAGATTTATTTATTTAAATATTTTAACTAACTTCTTTTTAAAGAACTTTTTACAGTGTTTTTTTTTTATTATTATTATTATTTGACTGAGGCCTTGTTGTGATATGATATTAGCTCTCCATCAGACAATTTCAGACAATTTGTCTATTCTACTGTCTGTCTTCTGTGGTTTTCCAGGCACGGTAGCTCACGTAGCTGCTTCCTGCATAGCACAGTGTGGTGAGAAATGCAAAGAACTGAAAAATGTGAAAAGTGAAGAAAAAAAGAGAAAATAGAGACACAAATAAACAATGAGAAAACATAAAAGTGACTTTTAGTATCTTAAAAGCATATTTTACTCTCTCTCTCTTACATTTACTCTTTACTCTTTACTTGTTTTACTTTTGCTGGAGCATAACCTCTGAAAGTTCCTGAGACTGTCACCTCTAGCATCTTGTGCTGTCAAATGTTCCCCCATATGATTTGTAATCGATAATTAATTGCTTTTTTAAAATAATCAAAATGTTCCTAAATCACTTACTGTAAATGGCTATTTCACCAGCTTTACACACAAAGTCATGAGGAGTAATGATATGACAAGCAGAGTTTGGGTGATGTCATCGCAGCTCCGACTATTTTGAAAAAGCTTATTGAGTATAAAATTTTTTTTTTCTTTGCAACCCACCAATGTGTATTTGTGCATTGCTGCAGAATGTGACCTACTCCACACAGTGTAGTAGGCACAAATCCTACTTTACAGCCTACATTATTGCACGTGTGGATTCCTCAGTATTTCTGTAAAATCTTAATTTTTTTTTCTGACACTGAGCTGCTCTTGTCTTTCTGTGTGTAATCTGACCACACAATCTTTATTTATGTTTCTGGTCAACACAGACAATGACAAAAACATCTTACGGCGGAAGCTGCCCAGCAGTTGTAGTTGTGTCTCCCCACGATGGCCTGGTCGACTGAGACAGCACCTACTACTGCTGCCACCAGATACAGAGCCGTAGCACTACAGTTCAAACACAGCGACTAGAAGAGACAAAGACACAAACAGTGAATTACACATAAAAATACAAAGCAATCAGACCATAATCTCAGAGGAGTGTGTGGGCATGCGTGCGTGTTACCAGTAATGTCCAGGGGACCTGTGGTATCCTGTTGTGGACTCCAGTGAGGTAAATTATAAACAGGCAAACGGTCAGAACCCAGCACAAGACGGCAACAAACATTGCCCAGCAGAGAGCAGACAGATGAAAATACTCTGTACCCCCTAATAGAATCCACACCAACATGCCACACACCTGGAGGAGAGGAGAGGAATTTAAGACCTTGCAATGCTTCTTGATTTACTTCAGAGTGAAAAAAAGGAAATAAAAGGTGAAGAGAAATAAAAGATGAGTCTGGAAACAAGAGGAGAGGAGAGACAAATGAGGTATGACAAGGTTTTTCCCACCAACTGAAGCACATTATTATGTCTGTCTGCACTGACTTGAAAAATATTTTCTTTGATACATGTCAAAGCTACAAACCCTATTTGTTTTCAATCTTAAAATGGCATAGATATGAGACATAGAACGTAGAAATAAAAAGCTTAAAACTAAAACATCTACTGTGGTATTCATTTGCGGAGTAATTTCCAAATTTCCCACACAACACACTGAATCAAAGTGTTGCAGTGAGTAACTCAATCTCTTCCTTCCAACATCCAAACCCACCCTTCCTGTTTTACAACAAAAAATTCCTCCTAGATGTTTCATATCACAGGAAGAAACCGTTTTCTGGTGTGAAGCATGACTTTAAAAAGGTTTGGTTTCTTTTTGAATAACGTCAAATTTAGCATTGTAATCTGTCGAATTACTGAGATGTCTTCATGGAACTGTCACTATAAGTTGTTTTAAGTTGGAATGTTAGATTTTCAGGATAAAGTTTCCATTGTTTTATCACCATCTAATGTATCTTTGATCTCAAGTTATACTATTATATACTGTAATACTATAGTCTGTTGTATAATTGACAAGAAAAACAGCTTCAGAGTGTGTTTGCAATTAGATTAAAGCTTGTTGCAATCAGATTACTACAACCGTGGCCTCTGCATGGCAGCCAGCCAGGCTGTATTTACAGAAAGACTGTCCTGTCTTTTTCCCTCAGCTGATTTAGAAAGGAAGATACACAATGAGGCAGGGAAAGGAGGAAGACTTCCTATTTTCATAGTAAAATAGTTCTTCGTTTTCTGTAACTCGATTACATGCAGTCCAAAGAATGCAGCTAATACAATAAAGAATTTTTGCTATTTTTACTCTCATGAAGTGCAGATCCAGAAAGTAATTAATGAAAATCGTTTGTTCTAACACACAACCTGCTTTAATATGTATCCAGAAACAACCCAACACAGATCAAGTTGTCTCTCGTCTCTAGGTGTGTGTGTGTGGGTGTGTGGGTATCTTCTCTTTTAAAGGCTCATAAACATTAAAATTAATCAGTAAGAAGTATCTCTTTGTCATCATTTCTGTCGTGATGATGACCTTTCAGAACCACTGAGGCTTTTCTAATGATAGTCTTCAAACACTGAAGGTCTTAAAATCCACATTCACACTTACTATCTCAGCCAGGAGGAGTATTCCTTTGGCAGTTGTGGTGAAGTGCTGGTCGAAGGCCATCGTGGAGGTGGAGATGTTGCATTCTGGTACTGAGGGACTCCTGCGGGCCGGTACAGCGTTTCTCTCCATGATGCACTGACGCAAACAGTCCGTGTCCTTTGAGTCAGTTTGTCGCTGTTGCAGAGGAAGTTGTGTTCCTGTCCCAGCCTCTGCCAAGAACACCCCTTTTTAGACTGATAAATACTGAATACCACATAAACAAATAATTGAGTTGCTTTCTACCTCTTTCGCTTTTACTGAAAAATCATTGACAGGTATTCAAAGAAATTTACACCGGAGAGCCCATTTGGTACTAAAAAAAGATCTCAGTCTGCTAGGTTTATTGTTCTGTCACTTAATTTTTATTTTATCTTTAAATGTGTGGTCAAGTAATAAAGGCCATGTAAGACCATGATGCTACATTGCATGTTTGAATTGGTGCAGAAGTGACAATAAATGGAGATGACAGTCTCTTCAGCGGTATTCACAGCACTGATTAGGACAGCTCTGCCAGTGATGATAAATGATGCTGATAGGCAAGAGTAAGAGGTGGAGTCTGTGCAAGGAACCAAAGCAGTGTTTTACATCTTATAGGCCCTTAACTACAATTATTGATTATTTAAGTTGATATGCTACATTCTAGGCTGTCACTGTTTTCAGCAATACTGTAAAAATCAATTTGCAGATATTCAGAAAAAAGTAATCTCCTGTAATGAGCAATTTATTTTTGTGGTGCGTTTAAGGATGCTGCAGTATCTAATAGACAGATGTCAGCTAAAACTGAATGACAATACTGGAATGAAAAAAGAAAAAAACAAGGACATGGTCATGGTTTGAAGAGTTTGTTTGCAAAAAGCAGATAAACACCATGCTTAAAATGAATAAATCAACACCAGTTAGAATATTCCCTGGAGTGCACAAAAAAAGCTGATTTGGGAAAATAAATAAAAGATGAAGAAGATTTGATTTCCAAGGGTTAATTTTGATAGTGATATAATAATCCCTTAAAAAGGCGGCTGTTTTTCTTGTTTTTTTTTTACATCAAGAAAGGCAGCCAACAGGGAAAATTTTCCAAAAACCTCCCACTCACACCTGCATTACCAGTGTGGTAATGATGTGACTTGGAAAACAAGGGAAACAAATATACACTTTAATGCAGTAATGAAGGTTTAACCTGCACATCCAGCTGTTTCAGTAAAATGAACTGTGACCAATAGAGATCCATTTTAAAGATCTGCTCTGTGTTTTAAAATACTGCCCTAAATCAGAATTTTATCTCTGTTTACAGAATATAACAGAAATGGAATATAATGTATATAATATATAATATAATGTATAACTATGTTTTCATTACAATCACCAGAAAATAAGAATCATTATGTTATTATAGTACCTTACCTTAGAATGAGCCTTTTATATCTACAGACTCTGCAGGTCCTCTTCCACCGTATCCGCCATGATGTTTCTACAGCCCAGAACAGACAGACACATTAGACATGGCCTTTTGCTGTTTTTTAATCAGTTTTGCTGCCACCATAGTTTCTATGCATGCATTTTTGTATGCTCTTTGAATGCTCTGTTGTCACTGAAAACCCTTTAAAAGGCCAAACCTTAACACTGGATACGTTAATTCATTTCTTTGTAAAATTACAACAAGAATACATCTCTCAAAATAAAACATCTTTTACTGAACCATGGTCAAAAACCATAGGCCGTGCTGTGCACCACATCTCCAACAATTAGTCCTACACTTTAGCAGACCACCATGGTTACCCACACTGCCACCCAAAGACCACCGCTGAAATGGCTCCAACAGATACTTTCGCCCTTCTAGATGAACAGGAAAACAGCCTTCTAGTGTCAAACTCTGCTTTGCACCATTCTGCACAGTGAAGGCTAAACATCCGGTGATCAAGTGAAGTCACAGATCAAATAACACATTTTAAGTGGAGTTTCTTTTTTAGACTTTGACGAAAGATTAATTAACATCTTGTATTCTATCAGAAGTGTGTCCCTGCTGCAGTGCAGGCTTGAAGGCAGTGAGTGGCTTTGACCACTGGAGGGCAGTATTTACACATGGACATAGAGTAAGAGGAACCAGCAGAGGACAGGGACAAAAGGCCTAATGTTGAGACCAACAAGAGGCGCTGATGTGGTTACCTGCCACCACTGAGGGTGAGAAAATTGTTGTTCTAACTTAAGTATTCTTAATAATAAGGATAAGCCAGCACTATGGCCATGATAACACAGCTGATCCCCTGATTACCTGAATGCTTGAATCCTTCCTTCCTGTGCATGTCTGCACTGATGGTGGTGTTTTTCTAGAATAGAGGGGAAAAGATTAGAAATGAAAGGAACTGAAAACACTGAAAAACAAATATTAACCTTTATATAATGAAACGGATTTTCATTACATCTGTATTTGATTTTTAATCAGCGGGATTGTTTCTCAGCTCTGGCAGCAATTTCCCCTGGAGGCACTTCTAGCCTTAACTCTGATTGGACAGAAGTGATTGAAAAAACAGAAACAACCATATGTTTTAGTATATAGTCCCATAACAAAAAGCCAAGAAGCTTTTTTCGGTAAAATCAAAACCCACATAGACCGATAACCTTCACACTGAGATGCTTTGTGGTTTCGTGCAGTCAATAGCCTGGACCATGCATTATCTGACTGGATATTTTACATGCTTTATCTTATGCTACTTGATGGACTAATTCTGCCCTGATGAGCACATTCTGCTCTGTACAGCAATATATCCACCGCAGCAATCTATACCCTGCATTACTCTGTCTCTCCATTTACTGAACCAACAGGTCAGCTTTTCTCGACTTCCTTCTCGTGCCGGTCAGTGGCTACATGTAGCCAATACAATAAAAAAAAAAAAAAAAAAACAAGTAGACAGCCAAAGCATTCCTGTATAAGAAACAGGCAGCGTGCACCCACGCGCATCTTTCTTTGAGACCAATAGGTTTTCTATATGAGCTGTCTAACAGCTAATTATCACAGCAGGACTGAGGTCATTTCACTTTCATTCAATTAATTAAAAATGGAAACACAATCTCAATGTCATTTATTAATGTCAGAGCACATTCTTAATTATTTCTTGACAGACTGAGCGAGGCCACCTTCAGAAAGTTTGAAATTTTACCCATTCAGGCATTCCCTTTGTATGTTATCTATGTTATGTCTATGTTTTCTGTGTTTTCTTTTCCGTTTGTAGTTTTACATAAAATCCCCCTTTGTTGAACATTTTTGTATGAAACATTCATTATATCTATCTCCCAACATGTATTAGATTGTAATTCAGTGTTTTGGTCTATGACTGGATGTATTTGTGTTTCTGCTCTGCAGAATGAATGGGGGAACATGTATCACATGTCCTACACTTTCTTACACTCTCTTATCTCTAACATACACAAGCGAGCTTTATAGTGAGGTGCGCTCTACAAAATGCGCTGCCAACACAGTATCTGTACTGAATGTATGAATAATGGAAGCAACTTTTCGATTTGCTCACGTTAGAGTGGACTCTCTCCTCAGCCACGCGCGCAGTAAAACCTTGATTGATGACCTGGTCGATTACACTTGCTCTAAATTTATTTGAGAACTTTCTTACTCTCTGAATACATCTCCATCTTCCTCTTCTACTCTGTCTCCTCCTTTTCATACTGTTATTTGTCCCCACAGTAGCCTCTTCAAAACAACACATGTGACATTTCCCCATTAATCACTTGTGGCATGTGGTCAACTACTCAACCAAACTGAACTGGCATGAAGAAGTGGATGCATGAATTGGATTTGTTTTGCTGACTGGAGTTAAATTTTCATGTTTAAAGATATTTAGAGATGGATGGAGCTTCGCAGAAGAGCCTAAAGCTTTGATATTTTCATTAAATGTTTCAGTGAATTGAAGAAAACCCTTTTAATGCCAGAAAATCCTCTCACCACCGACGAGTATACAGGTATTAGTGGGATGGATATCTGGTAGCCAGCATGATCTTGCGTAGTCGTAATCATAATTAGAAGAAATACAACAAGCTTTTCCACTCGTCAATAACCTCTTGCCTCCTGCAGTAGCTGCTTTCTTAGATTCTACAAAGTAATTATCATGCTCTATTGTCTCAGCGGCTCAATTAAAATTGTGTTTCTCCTTTAATTCACGGAAATACCACAAAGGCTTCGCAGCACACAGGTAATTAATGGCTATTTCCCTGATTTTGCTATGTTTTTCCACGTAGGTTTGCACACACACACACACACACACACACACACACACACACACACACACACACACACTTATGCTCATCCTTTTGGCCTTATGTGAGATTTTTGATCATTTAACTAATGACAATAATAATAATAATGATGATGATAATGGACAAGATTTATCTTTGTGTGTTCACGCCATTGTTAACCATATTATTTGTGTTGTTAGGCTTTAGCTGACTTTAGCTTTATATGATCCAAGCAGAAAATTAAAAACAGCTGCAAAATTAAATGTTATGAAACACAACTAGGACTTTATTTAGGGCATTAACCCAATTACAGAATCAAACCTGACTAGAGCTGTTGTTTAAGTAAATAACTAAACTAAATATTTCCTGCAGGCCGCTGTAAATTCATGACAACATCTGGACATGAACTCTGTATTCTAGTGTTTCACTTCCTGTGTTGATCCATTTGAATTAAATAGAACTCAAGTGAACGCAGGCCCACCGAAGGTCCACAATCATCCAGTTATTATCAGTCAGCCAAGCAATCAGTGATTTAATTGAAAAAAGAAAAGAAAATCAATAGAGTTTTTTATTTTTCATTTTTTTGCACAAACTCCAGAGGGAATTATGCAATAGGCTATAAATGTGCAGTTGCACCTTTTGTTGCTGGGGTTGTTCACTCACCTTCTTTCCTGACAGTGTGGAGAGAAAAAGAGCAATGTTTCACATCTTTGCTCGATATGACAGAGCTATTATTTTGTTTTTCTCCCCTCCCCTCCCCTCCCATCCTCTAAGTGCCTTTTCCATTCTCACCATTGTCTGCTTTGCTACACTGTATTTACTCTTTTCCCTCTAATTCTCTCTCCCCTTGTCTGTCTTCTCCTTCGTGGCGTGTGTTTAGGTTCTGCTGCTGTGACACACAACCTCGCCACTATCACACACATGATCTACCATTTACTGAAATGCTACATGCTAAGATGTAAATAACCTGAACTCCGCCTGAACCTCCCCATCCCCTCTACACACACACACACACACACACGCACACATGCACACACACACACACACACACACACACACACACTAATAAATGTGTGCAAGCCCAGATGCTGCACTGTAATTGGCCACTGTGGCTTCCTGCTGTGGTGAAGATATTTTTAATGCACACACTTAAAGACACACACACTAATCCTTGCCTCTGCAACATCTGCCACATCCCCCAGCACATGCGCTGGTTAAATGCAACCACACGCACACACACGCACACACATATACACACAACACGCACGTACCCAGTGTCACTGTGCAGGCAGCCCCTCCCTGTTTAACCACCAGCTCTGACATCAGTTCTAAATAAAATGATGTGGTTGCTCACCGAAAGGCACAACCTCGCCCTCAGAGACTTCAGCTGCTGTTTTTTCATCCTCAGCAGTGTTTCACTTGGATTGTTTTCTTGGCTGCGTGGAAAGGCCTCTGGATCATGTGATGCCAAACATTTCCATTTAAACTTGAAGCGAGAGAGAATAAATATTATTTCAAAAAGCACACTTGTGACAATCAGAGCCAAGCCACCTTTTCTTGAAATATGTCATTTGAACGTTTTCAGGATGTTGTCAGTCTTCTTTAAACTTGTTTGCTCTCTTACCTGCCTTGAGCTACATTTTCACTTCAGCCAGTTTTATGTCAAAGGTCATAACTTTGACTATGAGACAGAAGAGACTATTCAATCATCTTTTTCTTTGAGTGTTGCTGCTTATGTCGTGTGTTTGGCTTTGAGTATTCTTCAGTAAACAACTGTGATGTGATGTTGTCATGGCTGCTTTCACCTTGTCGAATAAATGACTAATAAAGTGAGCTGATACTATTTTTTTTTTTATAAATTTAACATCATCAGTCATCAGGCAAGTATGTTCCTATGGTTTATTTTTGTTTATTGACTAACAATAGTGTATAAAATATTTAGCAATCTAATACTGCATCGTATGTTTCAGGATTTATTCTTCATATTTATTTATTGATTTCTTCTTTATTGATATTAAACTGATAAAAGTGGGTGACATGCATAAAATCTCCATTAATGGTATGCGTAGTTTGATCGCTTCGTCGATATGTGGCATAATACATTTTAAATCTATTCAGAAATGTTTCATGATTGTCTGTTTCCTCTCATGTCTGTTTGTGTTGAATTCATCACGATGGTGCAAAAATCATACAAAAATCCAGCAGACCTGGTTATTGACTAATTACCCACAATGTCCACACCCGGAAATATTTAAGCGATGGCCTCCACAGTATAAACAGTACGGCAAAATCACTGAAGGGAGACAAATTTCTATCATCTCTTGGTATGTATCATATCATCCACTCCTGAGCTGCTGGTAATACTGTCTAAATCCTTTGTGTACAGTCTACAGTCTAAATGTTGGTAAGTTGGGGATTTTTGTTCTCTAAGTCAATTAATCAGTATGCTAAGGAGACATGTGTGCAGAAGCTTTGATTCCTAAAAGATTTGTTGCATGTTATAAAGCCGAGAGGCAGCACTGCTTTGTCCGGATTGGGGGAGAGATCGGCCCTCTGTCGCTCGATGAGCATTTACTATCCACTAACTTTACTAGTTAAGAGAGACAGAGGGAGGGAGGGGAGAGGGAGGAGAGAGGGGGTGAGCAAAGAGAGAGAGTGAGCGATGGATGTATCAAACAGCAGCCCCCTGCTGAGCGGGGAATGGAAAAGCTGCTGGCACCAACATGAATATTTCAGCAGATAGCTACAGCTCTCTGTACCTCCCTCTCTCTCTCTCTCTCTCTCTCTCTCTCTGTCTCTCACCTTTTCCTTCTCTTCACTTCCCTCTTAACCCTCCACCACCCCCCACTCCCTGCTTCTCTCCCTTTACTCTCTTGTGGAGTGGACAGTGATAATGAAGGGAGTGATAGAGGTGGAGAGAGTGAAACAGAGAGAGAGAGAGAGAGAGAGAGAGAGAGAGAGAGTCCTGCTCGGACTGAATTCTGGGTAGCAGAATCAGAAAATGGCTCCTGAATGTAAATCTGAAAGCAGAAGCAGAATGTTGCTTCAACTTGGCTGCTTCCCCAGCACCCCACCCCCCCAGCTAGACACTTGTGATGGTTTGGCCTGGGGTAGTTAGACAATAAAAACAGAACGAATGGAGCAAAACAAATATCAGCAGGCGGGGAGTTTCTCTAGAGACCTAAATAGATTTTAACAGTCTGCTATTTTTTTTTTTTTTAATTTAACAACCCCTTTCTTTATCTGCTGTTTATTTTTAGCAATCTTGTTATCTTGTCAATTTAAAGATTTTATTTAGATGGGAGCCTGTAGAGCTGGTCTGTGTATTGGGGTGTTGATAAAGACTAAAGAAATCCCTCAACCAGTAATAAATAATGTTTCTAATAATTTAAGTACAATATGAAATTTGGATGCTGAACACACAGTAAAGGTGAGCTGTTGCCTGAAGGAGCAGTCGGTGTGATCTGAACTTGTTGTTTGTTTGTTTTTGCAACAAAAAAGTAAATTTGTCGAGAAAGTGTACGTTTCAAGTCTCAGCAAAACAAGTCACTTGAGATTGGGAAATTTATTTGAATAATATTCTGACTTCATCTGTGTAGTGCAGTGTCTTGCTCATATTTTTGGCATCGTACCCAAAATAAACCAAACCCTTGGGTTGCCAGGAGTTTGTCATCAGAAACTTTTAAGGAATGGAGGATTTAAAGTGGCTCGTGGATCCCATTTAAAACGACGAGTTAAGCTGTTACTTGAAATAGTGAATAATAAGATTGGTTCTTAAAGATGAGAAAGAAAAAATAATTATTATAATTTTCCATTCGTGACCTGAGTGCGGTCAATGTGAGAAGAGCAATTATTTCAATTACGATCTCCATCTATTTCATTTTTAAGTTTTATGTTGGGTGAGATCTGACACCCACAATGCTTTGAGGCCTTTAGGCCATAATGGCTTATAATGATGGATCTATAATTTGTTGTTTCCTATTATTTTGTAATCTCAGCCTAATGGATGGACTAATTCACACTGTTTCTGTTGGGATTGTAATGGAGTGCTTGCTGATAGTGCCAATAGAAGAAGCCAGCCAAATAGCCTCCAACCCAAATATACTGTGCAGATACAGCCACATTACTTATTTGTTTATTTTCCTCCATCAGTGTTTTCTGCCAAGGAGTCTGAAGCTGACACTTATTTGGATGGCAATAAGTGGATCCTGCACTTTCCATAGTAATAGCATCTAATAGCATCTTTTCCCTGCATGACCCTCCATGTCTGGAAAATACCCACATCTTTCAAGGTCTACGGCCAAACCAAGACAACCCTCAGGTCGTTATCTTTTCTCAGATTATCGAAAGCTCCGACCAGGACATTATCGAACTGTCTTTACGGGCTGAGTAGTACTTTTCATGAAAAGTAAACTGATCGGTGGCGAGCCCTTTTGAATATAATTTTATTGATGAACCTATAAATAATATGAGTGACAATGAAGAAAGCGTGATGAAACTAAGGAAAACTGTTCCGATAAAGAAAATATAGCTATGAAATAATAAGACCTGTTCCTCGTCAGATGAATAAATGAATACATGAATAAAATTGAATAAAATGAAACAGTTACAAAAGCTGAAATCCAGTGCTGTTCAAGGTAAATTATTGATCCTAACCTGCCATGTTGCAGGTAAATAAATGTCATCGAAGCGTGAAGATGGTGATGGATCATAAGACAGTGACATGGCTGTGTCACATTAAACTTAACTAAAGTTTTTGAAAGAACGATAGTTTAACATCTAAAAATTAGTAAAAGAAATATGCATTTCTGTGGATTATGTACTTGAATTTGAACTTGACTTTGACCTTCCAACAAATCTCTTGTCAATAAAAATGATTTAGTAGTTTTTAAGTACAGACATTCACCCATCACACCCTACTGTAGACTACCTTGCTCTCTCTTTTTATCTGCCTATTTTTCACAAACACCCACATGCAGACAAAATTACTTCAGAATTTAGCAGCATTGTAGTCCTTTTTTGTGCTGGCCTTGTTTTTGTTTGAATCATGTGCCAGTTTGAATGAATATCGTTCAGACTGTTCTTGCTTGTGTTCCCAGTGCGGCTCTCTGATTCATAGTTAATAACACGTTGAGTTTGCATCATGCAAAATGAAAAGTCCCACATTGCTTCTCACATTAATACTGAACAAAAACACTCAAAGGGATCTGCAGATGTGCTGCCGAATTTGCGCATAGTTTAAATAATTAGTGCAAAGGCGATAATTAACTTTTGATAGAAACTACTCCAAAATTAATAAGAAATGACAGCAAATGGTAGAACTGGCATGTAAAGAGACAAACATATAGCTATGTAGATATCAGAATATCAGTAGTATCCTTATTCTTTGACTGGATACTGAGTCTAGCTCCTCGGTGCTGTCTGCAGTTGACCCTCCTGACCTGCCTGTTGAAGGGAGCGAGCTAAAAGAGAGTTTCTTCACAGATCCATCATTGGGCTCCAACCCAGTATTAGCAAAGTGCTGTGTTTGAGTGTGTACTGTGTGAGGCTGAGTGGTGGGCCACTAGCTGGTTAGTTTTCCATCTGAGAGATATGCCTGTCATCATACAGGTCCAAGTGTTTGCCCCTGGCCAAGATATGGACCAATAGTGACCTCTGATAAAACTACTGCTGAATATGAGTATGTGTGTGTGTGTGTGTGTGTGTGTATGTGTGTGGTGTGTGTAGTATAACAGATAAGAGTGTAGCTGGGAAGGATGGCGGTGTGTGTGTGTGTGTGTGTGAGTGTGTGTGTGTGTGTGTGTGTGTGTGTGTGTGTGTGTGTTTAATAGTCTGCTTAGTGTCTCATGGTGGTAAATCGTTCGTTCTGTCTCATCTCACACACCGCTGGACAGCAGAGTCTGCACCACCCTGATAACACACACATGCACGCACACCTGACACACACACACATAAAAGTCTCACATACAAGCATTAGCTTTCTCTCACGCTCTCTTAGTCATACACACACACACACATATACATACACACACAAACACCAAGGCCACGTACAGCCTCCCACCTTGACTTTACAGACCAGTAAATACTGAAGCCTGTAGATCAGCCAGTCTATCTGTCTGGTTACTGCCCTGCCTGTCTATCCCCTGCTGCCAAGGTCAGTATTGTCAGAAAAAGCTTCTACATCTGTTAGCAAGTGAGGATCTGTGCTGCACTGGGGTTGGGGTTATGTAAATATATATAAGGATAAAGGATAAATGTGGCTCAGTAGCTGGAATTTTATGGCATTCTGTGAATGGAGTAAGAAATCATACACGTACAGAAATATGACTTAGCTGTCAAAAGAAAGCTCTGAATTTATTTCTGTCTCAACCACCATTGTAAAACTCTTTTCAGAAAACAAGAAAAGGACAATAAACAACAACAAATGAGTGTGAAGCCAGTTAGGCCTAAGATGTGCAGCGTATATTACAAAAAAGTCAATCATAAAAGACATAAGAATTATTGAGAGGCTAATCAATCAAATGTAACAGGTAAGAAGCAATACTGATATATAATCTGGTGCCTGGTTCTGAAGATCCTTAAAGTAATGAATAAAGTTAAATCACTCAAATCACTCATAAAACAAATGTGTAACCTGTGTACTAAAAATGGACTACTATGATCTCTTTTCTTGGTCAAGCAGCCGTGGTTTGTTCTAGCTTGAGTGTTTTTGGTTTTCATTTGGTAAAAGTCCATTGCAAGTAAACCAAGGCATCTTTAAAATCTTTAAGTCTGTGTAATGGCCGATGTGATGAAGTGTGTTACTGCAGGTTTGATGACACCAAGATATTTCTTCATTACAACACTGATTGCCTGGTTTGGTGTTTTAATCCGAGTACTAACTTAAAGATCCAGTGTGTCAGATTTAGAAGGGTTCTATATTTATATGTCAGAAATGTGTCAGAATGAAATCTGCACAATTATGTTTTCATTCATAATCACCTGAAAATAAGAATTGTTGTGACACCATGGGTTCTCTTCCACAGAGTCCTCCATGTTGAACCGCCATGTTTCTACAGCAGCCCAGAACAGACAAACTAAAAACTGGCATTTCATGTTTTGTTTTGGTTCTTTTTAGCATTTTGCAGCCACTGTAGTTCAGATACAGATTCACAACTACACCGCTAGACCACTAAATCTTTCATACTGGTCCCTTACAAAAAGAAACTGAATTACATGAACATATAAGTGGATAACCTAAATAACCTAAAACCTAACCTAAAAAGAAAGAAAGAAAGGACAGGAAATAGATAAGTAAAGAGGAGAAATGGTAGGATTGATAAGGAGGTGGAGATGGGGGAGATGGTGGTGGCGAGTGCCCAAATGCAAGGAGCAGAAAATGGAGGCAGGAGCAGATGAGAGACACATAGATAGGTGAGCAGACGAGAAAGAGAGACCAATCAAATCTTTCTAACACAGAGGTTATTAAGCTATTGAACTTACATAGAGCAGTAATGGCAATGGCAATGAACCATGTGTGTGTGTGTGTGTGCGTGTGTGGTGTATATATAATGGTCGGTTAATACAGCCGACTCTTAATGGTAATTTTGGCCTGTCACTCTTCTAAAGGCCATCGCTGTGGGCCATCAGCCCGCCGCACACAACCACTGGCACACTGCAAATGTCACCATTATCACAGTGGGCTGTGCATGAACGTGTATATGTGTGTGTGTGTGTGTGTGTGTGTCCCAGTGCGTGCATGTTGAATTACTTTCTTGTTTTCTGTCCAATCATGTCTGGGTTCTTGCATTTTTTTTCTCCAAGTTTCTGAATGTGTCCGTCTCTCTCTTTGTCCTTAACATTCACTCTCACCTCCTCTCACTGTATTGACTATTGGGCTGTAAATATTTACATGTACTGAAACCCCATCGATCTCTGTCCATTTGTGTCTCATATTGACAAGGATCAGTTACATTCCCAGCTCTCTCTGTAATTGGCTGCCTTTTTTTTTCCGGCTGGTTTTCATTATTTATATTGTCTGTGTTTCCAACAACCATAGCTCCACTTTTAACATTTCTTTTAAGTAACTGACAGCCAACATTGTCTCTCATGTGTTGAAAATGTTTTATCACCATGGGGCTGAGCTGAACCATTGATAATGCATGGGAACATGGCTGTCAGGAGAGAATTCAGTTTTTCTTCCTGGAAAAACGTTGTTGTTTTAGGGTATTTTGGGAAACTTGTGCTTTCTGCAGAAAAATGTATGTTACAGAGCTGTTTTAGATGTCTTTTTTCCAACTAGAGATATATGTTTGCCATTTTATGAGACATTATTCAGTCGCCTGGAACCAGATAATAAAAATACACACATGGCAGACATCAGTCAGGAGGTTTTGTTAGGTTTTGTTTCATAGAGTCTTACCATATTTCACAAAGCATGAACATACAAATGGAACACTTAAAACAGGGTGTATGGTTCTGAATTTGATTGTTTGGTACACGGTCTGTAGGTCTTCTTAAAAGAAATCTTTTGCTGAACTATAATATTTTATTTCAGCTCATATTCAAAAATACACTCCCACATAAGGGCAAATTACATTGAAGAGTGAAATGCTAATCAGTACCATTATGGTGTCTCAGTTAATTGGTCATAGTCATATTCATTCTCACCTTCCATGTCATGTGGCATAATACAGAAATAGCAGCTGTACATACTGTATTCATGACACTTCTAAATAAATCTATATTCACACAAAATAAAAGAAAAAATGTATAAAAATGGTTGTAATTCAAACATCAGCAGTAACTACAGGTTGACGATTTGTCTGTACAAATACAAATACAGTGGGATGGTCTAGGTTTAAGTAATGAATGTTCAGAGGGGAATATGATGGCAAAAAAATAAAAATAAAACAAAGTAAAAATGACTGTATTGGATGCTGTGTTATGAAATAGTCATGAAAGAAAGCCAGAGGAGCACACGGCGGTTGTGTAGCCTGATGTGGTGTGTGGCATGCTGGGTAATGCATCCTGACAATGACTCTCTATAGACTTAGACAGCTTCCAACTGACTGAATAGGAATTAGACTCTATTCACCACCACACCCAAAAGGTCTGACCCCTGTGTGTGTGAGTGTGTGAGAGAGAGTGTGTGTGAGTGTGTGCGTAGGGCTGATGGTAACATTTCAGAGGGCCCAGTATTGTATTGTCCTCTGGGAGATCAATGACATTCCCCTCCTTTGAGTCCACAGATTATCTGTCTGCCCGCCTGTCTAAAATTCTGTCTGTTTTTCTGTCTCTCTGCCTGCTAAGCTTCCTCTCTTCTACTCTGCTCTTCTGTCCTTCATTCTGCTTTCCAGTTCTCATTTCTCTTTCCATGTGCCTCAGTGACAATGTGCCCATATTTTCAGACCACTTTGGTTAAACAAGTCCATCCTTAAAGAAAACCTTTACATATCATGACAATAGTACAAATGTTTGATTTGACCATAAAAAGAATTTTCCCAAGGGATACTAATATAATGTGCAAACATCAGTCTGGTGACAAGTAATTAAATTAAAACTGTTCTTCTTGACTTTGGCAAAGGTGCACACAGCTAAGGACTTCCCCTGTGACTCCACAATAACACAATAAGAAAAACAGATAAGGATGGTTTTGCCTCTATGGAATATCCAAAATCTGATCCAAAAAACCTTACAGACTTTAGATCAGACCAGAATAATTTACATCTACCATTTTACAAGGCAAGGATTCATGGGTGAAAGAGATCTAAAGTGTTTTTTCTAACTTTATTTACAACTGAGACATACTTATTTGCTGGTATAGGGTCAGTGAGTGATTGTAAAGGTTACTGTCATGGGTGCTGAAGCATAGATGAGTGGTTATAATAACCCCTGCTTCCGCAAACACATGTGCTCTCTTTCTGCCCTGAGGATCAAATCCCTCTTCACTCCTGTTCCAAAAGTGTAAAGAATACAAGTACCAATAATGACATAATAACCCAGTGTTATTAAAAATGCATTGTTATTATCATTCATGTTATTGACTTTCTGAATTTCAATGCAGCTGCAACATGTCATCATACACAAGAAAGTGTATGTGTGTATGCGTGTTTGTGTGTGTGTGTGTGTGTGTGTGTATGTGTGTGTGTGTGTACAGGATCACATGATTCATTTGAAGCAGCAACCACCGATTTTCAATGCAGTCTCTGTATAGAACAATAAACAGAATAATAAGGTCACAAGGTCAGGACACTCAGTACATAGATATTATTATGACTCCATGTGATCAGTGACATCCTGTGCTGTTCTGGGTCTTCCTATGTTTTCGATAACTCCAAGATTAACTGAAGTGTTCTTGGGTACAGGAAAAAGCATCCTCACCTTTCACCTTTTTGTAATGAAGAAACGGGACTGTCCTTTTATAAATGTCAGGAGAGAAAAAGGAAGGTGTAGAAAAGGAGACTTTGCACTTAATTTGATAGTGAGGTGGGACCACAATTGTAGTTAAAAAAGTGTAGCTAAAAAAAAAAAAAAAAAAAACAGTTTCAACAATTTGTCTGTTCGAGATGCAGCACTTACTACTGACACACGTTACTGCTGTGTGCACACACTGCCAGGAGATGGCTGTAATTTCAGGCAACAAAGACATCTCAGTATTGGTGACGGTGATTTGATCTTTCAGCAGATTGTGCCATTGAGAAAATGGAGGGCTTTATTTACAAACCACTTGCACTAAGCAGTAATAGTCATTTCATGTTGCTCTATCATTGTTATTACAGTGACACTGATACTTTGTGTACCACCACAGATGTTACGTTCCTAGCTGTCAGTTTTTTGTTTGCAAGTACAGAAATATACAGTATCTTGCCTGGCACTTTGAATTATTAACCAACCAGCACATGTCAACAAGATTCCCAACAAAGCTGTTGGTTAAGGCTAAAGGGACATTTCTTATTACATCAGTCAAGCTGCAATTTTGAAGTGACTGAAACGTGTCAGATTCAGAAGTTCAGAAAATGACATGACTAACTTTGAAACACTCTAAATGAGATTAATTAATCTCTATCTCTCTGTCAGAGGCACAGGGGTATGCCCAGGGTGGCCTCAGCGTGTCATCGAGCCACCCTTTAGGACCGCCCAAAAAGTCCTGCACTGAAAACCGGTGAAAAACTGTTTTAACCTCTAACTCCACATTTCAGTAATATATCGTTAAAAGTCTTTTCACATGATTTCTACAACAATTTTCCAACATATTTAAAGTATTATGAAAGGAATCTCAGAATTGCCTTTTACGTGGTCTAAAAAATACAAGATGTTAACAATAAATGTGAAAATATTTTGTTTGCAAAAATGGGCTATGGGATAATGATACACTGAATGTGTCCTGCTAACAAGTAGTGTCTGTGTTGTCAAAGCCTGATATATCTTATTCCTCTGCACCATAATGCTCCATGGTTATCCAATACTAATGTTCCTTCATTACAATGTATGTAAAACTATACTTTATTTTGTATCAATCCCACATACAGCATCCTGCTGCCACAAATACTCACAACATCCACAGCTGAAAATAGTCCCCAACAAATGTACTCCTGGTTGAGTAACATTTGCCAAAAACTGCAGAGTTATTTTACAAAACTGTTATTTATTTTTAGTTAGTTATTTTTAAATATTTGTATCTTCAGTGGGAAGAAATGGACTTTGGGCAGAGAGCCACAAAGAGTCTGTGGAAGTCAGAAAGTACTGACACTAACACTTTGTTTTTTAATGGAAGTTGTTGACATTAAGATATAGAATGCTGTCAGCATTATCCTTTAAGATTCTGCTGGGGTTGCTTGGATGAAACATCCATTTTATTCTTTTAACATTATGAAAAATGCGTGCGTGAAAGCACTGAAAGTGAGACAAAAGTGAGCTGAAGACAAGAAGACAGAGAAAGAAAATGAGGAGAAGAGAAGGAGGAAAAGGAGGAAGGAGAGAGGGCATCTGCAGCTGATGCTACTCTCAGCCAGAGGGTTCCAGAAAAAACATACAAAGTATGCACATGTGCACACACACACACACACACACTCACATATTAGCCTGTTCTCCACACAGACACACACACACACACATAAACACACAAACACATGCAGGTGGGACTAAGGAGTGTAGTGTGCCAATTTGTTGCGCCCCTGGTCCCCTCTCAGGAGGCTCACAGACAGGCATCCAGCCATGCCAGGACTGGCACTGGTCCCGCTAACACACACACAAACACACACACACACACACACACCTCCACTCTTACTGCACTGTGGCTGCAGGCACTGCAGTATCAGAGTTTTGTGTGTGTCTGTGTATGTGTGTGTTTCCTTCCACTTTTCTCCATTTTCATAGACCACAGGAGACAAATGCTGAAGAATTGTGAGCATGTAAAAGACACTGAAGCCTTTTTCACACATGGAAAATGGAACATTGCTTACTTCAAATATCTGTGTAAGGTTGTGGTTCACACTCAAGTCTTCCCTATGTAACAATTTCATTTTAACTCTATTCACACATGAACGTTGTGGATAAAGCCGATTTTTTTCCCCTGTCCACAGTGGCAGCACTGCAAGAGAGCAGCAGTGAGTTAGAAAATAACGCCATGCAGAAACTTGATTCACATGCAGCCACAGACACAAACTGTACGAATTATTCAGCAGCTGTTAATATCAGTGCCTTCATTACTGACATGAGGCTTATCCTCATTTTAGTAAAACGGGTGCTCAGGGATGCAAGTGGCTGCACTGATGTGGGTGTGTTGTTTCATTTCACTGGAAATACAGATGGGCTTTTCTGCCTGGTAGACATTGCTGCCAACCACACCTCCAATAGTGCTCTTGCATCAGCTGCAATGTTATCGGCTGGGTGACCACCAATCATCTACATTTCGTGTCTTTAACCCGGTATGACTCCTTATGGTGGGAACAGTTTTAAAAGATTTCCTGCAGCTGGGCTTCAGGTTAGCCAGTACCCTAACTCTTATTGTTCCTCCTCAGCCAGACCTAAAAGCTATCCTACTCTGCCTCTTCTGCCAGTTCTTTGAGCACCCTGTTACAATCATGTCGCAGTGTAGTCAAGCTACAGCACCCCACCTCCACAGGGTAGATGGTGGTCCACCAGCCCGCCTCTTTGCATTCAGCAGTCAGGCCTGAATACTTTATCTTTCATCCACTTATGGGCAGCCTCATCTCCCTCCTCCCATGAAACAATGAGCACAATGTGGATGACAGTCTTGGAAGAGTTGGACCATACGACAATGTTGGGGAAAAGAGATGTATTTGTTATTTCCCTGTGGAGCTGCAGCTGCTGTGCTCCAAGGTCGACACTCATGCTCCATTCTTGGGCTGATGTTTTCAGAGCTCCATCAGGTAACAGTGTATTAGTCAGTCAAGCTGCAGCACATATGGCAATATCACAAACTTTAGTCTCATTTTCTCATATTTTGCACGCCTCCTCTTCATTCTATGGGAGCTGCAACAGTTTTTTGCTGGACTTTTTTCCTGTAAGCAACTTGTGCAAAGATGGATTTTATTTCCCTTTGAATATGAAATTATATTCAAATTTTACTTTCCTCCACTGACCCATGACCTGACCTCTGAAGATGATATGTTATGTGCCACCCCCATGCCTCTTTACTACATATATTTTGCAAAAATTACAAAAAAAAAAAGAAATCTGCATTATTAATAGTGTTAAGCAAATATAGAAATAGTTAAACAATACTAAACTATAAACTGTTATATACATACAGAAACTGAATTATGCATGTGTTTGCTATGTATGATTGTGGACTACATGACTGTCAAACTGCTTATCTAAATGCTAAAGCTAAAGCGACGTAATGCACATGTAATTATAAGGATGAGCATATGCTTCTGTATACACAATTAATTATCGCATTTCAGCGTGTTTTACTATTTCAAATCTACAGCGCTTGCCTGCCGTATTGAGCTCATCCTTCACAGCAGAGACTTGACAGATTTCGATGGAAGAACACAGCTGACAGCTAATTTCTCCATGTTCCAACTCCAGGTTCAGCTCCATACTTTGAAAAACATTTCATCATGTTTTCTTCGGGGACACTTCAACCTCTGAGGATGTAGTCTGCTGATCCGACAAGACAGGATTTTGCAGCTCAAACTTAATTTCTGAAACAAAACCCATGAGTCCTGCTCTTCTGTTCAGCTCTTTCTCACAGCGCTCTGTGCCGCTAATGTCATTGTCACTGTCCTCTGGGCTTATTATGCAGCTAGTATTGTCTGATTGGACAACATATTGTTTCAGCAATCAGGAGCACCGTGTAAGGAAGTGTGTCTATTTGTGGAAGTGTGTGTGTATTGTAATTTTTTATCTGATCTGATAAGTATCTGTGCAGTGGAGAGGAGAGCAGAGATAAAGATAAAACAGAAAGAAAGAAAGACCTGACTCTTGTCTTTCTGTCTTTTCAGTGGCCCAGTCTGGCTCTAATCAGGGAGACGCAGGGCCGACTGCACTCAATTATTCATTCATTAGTCAGCAAACAGGAGTGGCTACTAAAAGCTGTGTTCCCTGCATGCTTCTATTCACAGAGCACGACTCTCTCTTTGTCTCTTCCTCGGTCTGTCGCTTTTTAGACAGGCGGTCTACTTGTTGTTACATTTTCTAGCTTTAGTTTCCATACTATTGCTTACCGACATGGACTTGAGTGGTACAATAGCACAGGAACCTCAGTGATTGTAAATGGCAAAACTATAATGGGTATTAGACGCCACTGTCAGCTGAAAGCACAATTTGATGACCGTCAGTCTGAAAAAAAGAAACATTGAACTGGAAGGCTGCTAAATAAATATTTTTTCTGTTGTTGTTGTTTTTTTGTTTATTTTGTTTTGGGGTTTTATTTATATATTTATCTATCTTTGCTTTTGTTTTCTGCTTTGACGCCATCAAAACTATTCAAGGGAATATAGCTAGGCAGTATTGCCCTCAGCAAGGATGGGATTGGCAACTCAGACAAAATCAATGTCTATAACACAGTGGGCTGTAAGGGAGCAAAGTATCATGGAAAAATACTGTTGGTCATAATCGTTGGCTAAATTGCCCGTCTGCTTTGGCTCCAAATGTTGTCTGGGTGTCATAGCCTTGACTTACTGCCTGTGGAAATTGTTGCTCTTAAGTTGGCACCCCTTTTGAGTCTGCCACTCATTTAGTTGGCATCGTTTACTGAACCCCACAGAATTCAGTGGATAGATGGACAGAAGAGGATGTGTGCCGGGTGCTTTGAAGAACGGCCTCTTGAACTATGAGCCTGAAAAAATATGTCAGTGCCCAGATTCTATTATTTATTTATTTGTTTATTTATTAATTGCTGAACCTACAGATACACACAAAGAGGGATGAACAGAAAACAAAACAAAAAGGCACGGATAGCTTAGTTTTCCAGTGTTTTTTTTTCCTGAATATGTTTAGACCACATAAATAGTAAATTGGATATATTTAATTTTTTAGGTTTTCCTCCTGGTTAATATACCAGAGCAATAAAAGAATAAAAGAAGGCTGCCCCTTGTCCCTGATCCTGTTTGTGGTATTCATAGACTGAATCTCAGTGTGCAGCTGGGATGAGGAGGGTGTCTGGTTATTGCATCTTTGCTTTTTGTAGATGATATGGTTCTGTTGGCTTCATCAGACCTTCAGCACTCCCTGGAGCGATTTGTAGCTGAGTGTGACTGGGCTGGGATGAAAGTCAACAACTCCAACTCTGAAGCCATGGTTCTCTGCTGGAAAACTGTGGAACGCTCCCTCAGGGAGCAAGTTGCTGCCCCACGTGAAGAAGTTCGAGTATCTCAGGGTGTTGTTCATGAGTGATGGGAAAATGGAGCTTGAGATGGACCAGTGGGTCGGTGCAGCGTCTGCCGTACTGGACCTGTGTGGGGAGGTGAGGCTCCCAGTCCATTTCAGTCCAACTACATTCCAACCCTCACCTATGGTCATGAGCTTTAGGTAATGACAGAGAGAACAAGATCACGGATACAAGCAACCAAAATGAACTTCAAACTTCCTCCGCGGGGTGGCCGGGCCTTTAAATATGGTGAGGAGCTTGGACCAGAGGGAGTTCAGAGTAGAGCCACTGCTTGGTCGTACAGTAAAACTATTAAGAATTAATACTGGACAACAAAATGGCACTGCTTTCATGTTTGCTTCCTTGTTTTCCATTGCATTGCATCCCTCTCCCCAGCTCTGACCACCCGACTCAGTTCGGCCCATTGGTTTTAAATTGGGATGAAGTCATGCATATAAAAATAGCTTTTCTATGTTGGAAAGCTTTTGAAAAAAAAAAAACTCTCTTTTAAAGTGGGTGACATACTTTTTGGGCTGTAGGGGTGTTTGTAGTTGTAGTACTGCAGCTGGCCACCAGGACTCACTTGTTTTTGGTTTTCCATTGTCAGCCATGAGTGAAAACACTGCAGACTGATCATCAATTGACACAGATTGTCACATTAAATACTTTTTTTTGTTGTTTGTTTAAACAGAAATTAGAAGCAGATTTCCTTTTGCACTTTAGATTCATCATATATCTTTACATTTATAGAGGGTGCTATTTTGATTAAGCATTCATATTGTGCCTTTAAGGTGTTTACAGTAGGTGTGTGTGCAGTACAGTATGTTTTTATGGCTATCTTCTTGAGCAAAATGTTGCCTGTATGAATAAATTGTGGTCCTAAGTGTATTCATCATCATTATTCATCTTCATTCACCTGTATGATCTGTCTCGACTGAGGTCGTCATGACATTGTGAATTAATCTCAGCTCTTACTGTCAAGTCTCACAGACTCGCCGTCTTTGTCTTTCTTGGTTTTCTGTCTCTCCATCCAGCGTTCTCTCTCCCCTCCGCTCGCTCGCTCTGTCTCTCGCTGCCTCCTGTGCATTCACCTGCACACCCTTCACAACAGAGCTGTCAGCCAGGTGGGTTTGAGTGTGTCTGTGCACACACGTGTGTGCGCTAATGAAACTGACAAATCCACTCTTGCTACTCCACCCACTCCAAACCAGACCTGACAAACAAATGAAATATGCATGCTCAGCAATTTGTTTCATATTCTCCTGGCAGTGGCCTTCTGCACAAGCTCCTCCAGAAAAGTACACTTTAAGACTGACAAAGAGCTTACAGTGTGTTGCTTCATGCTTTTCGCATTGTACAGTGCATACTCAGGACTTTGACTTCATTTCAGGGTCATGAGGGTCAAGTATAGCCACATACAATACAATATATCAATGTAGACTGTCGGTATTTGTCTAGCTGCAGGATGCATTGTTATGTTAGTGTTGAAATTTTATTGGTCAAAGTTAGAGATTGAAATTTTGTCAGGACCTACAGCTGACTGATCCGTACTATAGCAGTTACACAGGTCCAGTTCAAAACTGACAGCAACTTTTCACTGGCACTGCACGTCTACCAGACACATGCCAAATGATACAAACTTCTCAGTAGTTCAACTTAGCTCTTGTTTTTTTTTTTTTAACCCAAGGTGCATCATTGTCAAATTTGTAGGCTTCATATGATCTTTCTGTTTTTATACAGATATAGTGTATGGGCAGAATGTAATTACCCTTTTTTATGCTTTATGTCAAACGTTTGAAACACATTCACACATTAGCATATACATGACTGCACAACATATTTCATTACCTAACAGATATTTTTAACAAATGCATCGGGCGTTCTCTTATGAAAGAACTTTCTAACTTTCATTTTACACTAAATCTCTTGATATTTTCTGCCATAAATATTCCATAAAAACACTTACAGATGCACTACACACACACGCTTGTGCACAGCTCGTCTGTATCCAAACACAAACACGCACTTTCTCCCCTCAGCTATGCACTGTCAAACACCTGTGTGTGTTTGTGTGTGTGTGTGTATTTGTGTATGTGTGGAGGCAATGCGGAGGTCATGTCTTGCCCCACGGCAGTTCATTAAAATGCATGTGTTTTGGGGAATCTGTGTGTGCGTACTTGAGTGTGTGCGTGTGTGTGGGGGTGTGTGTGTTACTCCTCTGTTCACATAACTGTTTACATAATTGATGAATATGATAATGACACAAGCTGGCACTGTGCTCATGTGGGCATTTGTGTGTACGCTCGGGTGTAGGCCTGCGTGTGTTTGTGTGTGTGCTGGATGTTCAGGGCTAAAGCTGAGGATGCCCCAGTCGCATCACACGCCCATCATCTTGGCACTGACAGTTTGACCATTGACAGCACTTTGTTCTGTTGGCAGACAGACAGGGAGACAGACAGACAGGTAGACAGACATGCTGACAGCATATGGTGCAAGACAGGAGACCTGTGGACCCATGTGGTAGTTAGAAAAACACTTATTCCTCTCTCTCTCTGTCTATCTGTGTGTGTCTCTCTGTCTCGCTCTCTCTCCACCCCCTTGGCATATGTTGTGTGTGGTTGGCTGTGCGCCACATGCCGATCCGATGCCCTCGGCACTGCCAGGGCTCCGTGCCACCTGTGCCACTCTCTCCCATAGCAGCCCCCCAGCTCCCCACACACACACACACACACACAGATACACACAAACACTAGCTCTCAGTTTGCACCTGTGTCTGTGGGAGAGAACTTCAGACAGGGGTAACACAGACATCATATTGTCCTCTTGGTGAGTTCAGCGGCTTATCTATTTTTTCTGACACAAAGTTAACTTAAAAGATCTCAGATGGAGCAGGTTCAATGTTGAACACATTCAGCTTTTGGTAATTGGTTTATAAGTGACAGAGAGCAGGAAATGTTTCATCAGAAAAAAGCCTAGAAAAGCACATTGTCTAAGACAACAGTACAAACCCGGTTAAGGAAATGGATAATCCTGGTTAAAGTTTTAAAGTTTTACAAATACCAACTGCAGTGCCAACACTGAATGTGTGAAATTTGAAATTTGAAATTTTATTGCTATTTATGAGGATTAAATATCTATGTGAAAATAAGATTAAACTGATCCTTTAAAAGATCTGAGTATTTTACATCCACAGATTCACTGATTCATTCATAAGTACCAGGGCATTTGTAGATATTATCTACAGTATTTGTGCCCTGGACAAGTGTCTTTAGGTTATTCAAAGAAATACTGAACAAGCTCAGTGAAGTGTTGTTGTAGCTCAGCTGTGCATGCTCCATCCAACTGCTAATGAGACAAGACTGTAGTGCATACCAATGCACTGGGGCACAAAAAAGTAGTCACTGTGCACTGTTCTGTGGATGATTACAACATCATATTGCATGGTGTGCTGTGGCCTGATTTGATTTTGTTTTACACTCATTTGTGCTGCAGTTCAGACCAATCACAGGCTGGCATTAGTTCACGCAGGATATCATACCGCCTCATTTCAAGAAATACAACCTGTCAATATGATCACACAGTCCAGACCCATAAACAACAGAAGATTAAATCACCACACCAACATTAATATCTAATGTTCTCTGATAAGTGGAGAACACATTCACATTATTTATATTTGACTGTCTGCGGGGGCAATGAAAAACCAACATGACTGCCCCAGAGTTTCAGAGTGGATTGTCCCTTAGGTTTCTCTGTCAGTCCAGATGTGCAGCCAACAGTGCAATGAGAGAGTACAGTCAGATTATCAAGGATTTAGTATACACACACACACACACACTCACATACACACTGACAAATACACACATTAGTAGGCTAAATCATGATTCTGTTTCTGACCAGGTCATGAATCTCCATTCATATCGTATAGACTAAAAGTGGCAATATACATTTTCTGGTGCTGGTTTTGTTCAGCTCAGAACAAGTTACTCAGTACAGTTTGTTTGTTTTGCAAAGAGGACAGCATGAGTGAGATTTAGAAAATGATTTGTGCGTGTGTGTCAGAGAGAAAGAGAAATAAAGGGCGAGATAAAGAGATAAAGCAACAGCGCTGCAGGTTGAAAACTGGGCAGCTTAACAGAGAGAGGAACAAAAAGACTGTTATCTTACAGGCACACACATGAACATGTACACAGAATAACTGCGGGCTACACTTTTGTTCAGTCACTGTGTTGTGGAACAAACTCTGGTGGGCCCACATACAGCGTCACGCAGCAGTCATGTAGTCGGCCGTCAGTGGAAACGTGATTCATCTGGCAAGCCTCAAGCAGCCGCACACCTAAATAGATGCACAGAATATGGTTATTATCATCTGCCACTGACTGACTGAGATGGTCTGACCTGCCATTTTGTCATCATCTGTCAACCCCACGCTGTAAACAGTAAGTGTTCCAGATAAATCCAAGCTAATCCCCAAATTCTCAGGTCAGCTACCACAGCTGACCCACGCACATATGCACACACATTCCCAGCCAGGTTAGCTAGCTAGGCAGGAAGTAGCACACCTGACCCTGCTCTGCTGTTTCCCAGGCCGTGCAATGCCAAGACTAAAGGTTACCTTTTTACACACGCTTGACCACACACACAAACAGGCATGTTTTCTCCCCCTTGGATTAAGTCAGAATCTATGAAACTGGCTTGGGCAGGCTGGCACTGCCACACCTGACGCTCTCAAATACACTCAGGTGTCCTTGCGATAGTCTCAGTTGGCCAGAGGAATCTGTGGAGGGATAATTGCATCAGCTGTTAGGTGAGGAGACTGAATGCAAGATGGACGTGAGCCAGGATAGACTGAGTGAAGGCTGAATGAGGTTGCTGAGAGAAAAACAAGCTAATAAGAGACACACAACCTTTGAAATGGCCACACATACAGCATTAATTGCGTAGGCGCTGATCCAACGTGTTGCTAGATTGACTTTTCAGTTCTGTTGGCAACTAAAGTTTGAGCCACTGTATATTGTAATAAATCAATAGAAATAACATATTTCTTTAAGAGCATGATCACACTTCATACGTAATCATTCATTTTGTCAATAAATAATTTTAACATATCTCATTGATGGTGTGGTGTGATGCTAGTGAATCATTCACCCATTCATACACTGATGGCATTAGCTGCCATGCGAGGTGCCAACTGCTCATCAGTTTTTTTTAGGAGCTAACCATTCGTACGCATTCAGACACCAATGGCACAGCCTTCAGGTGCAATTTAGGGTTTGGGGTATTGTATAGAGACAGCTGAAAAGTGACAGGAATGTGGGGAGAGAGAGACGGGGGAATGACATGCAGCAAAGGGCCACAAGTAGGATTCGAACCCTGGGCCGCTACAGCAAGGATGCTCTACCAACTGAGCTGAACGACACCCCGATCACACTGATTTTTGTCAGATAATTGTTAAAATGTACCTTTTATAAGACATTAAGCATAAAAGAACGAGTGACAGCAGACTTCATTAAAATTAAAATAGGTGACTGGCGGCTTCATAATGCATTAAGAGTCTCAGGAAGTAAATAAAACATTAAACAGAATTGTATCGGTCAGTTGTACCATAAATGTACCTTTTAACTGTGATGTGATCAGAACTGCTGTAGATCAGTTAAGCATTGTATACTCACAAGCAGCTCTTTATTTACCAGAAAATGACAATTAATCTCAGTGTGGGTGAGAAATCACATATCATTCAGAAGAAATAAGTGCTGTCAACATTAATTTCACACTTGCTTGTTCATTTTTCTCATGCCTTCAGACCATACTGCATTTCTGTTTAGAGTTCACGGAAGTGACAGTAGAGAATAACTGGGGATGAAGTGCGAGGAAATGTGTGTGTGTCTACGTGAACATGCATGGACATATATGTACTGCATTATTGAAAGCATCATTCATTTCATTTTTTACACCTGCGCTTTTCCTGTAAAATGTCTTCTATAAAAAACACATCTATTGTGTAACATGTAACATATTGAGTAACATCTCTCCTGTTGTCTTGCTGTGTTGTTTCTCTCGTTTTATTTAGCTCACATCAGTCAAGATTTCATACACTGTCTTTAACTCTTGTTTTCTCTGCGTCTGTGATTTTCTAACATAGGCTACTATAGAGCATACAATCCTCCCGCATACGCAAAGTTTAAACACAAATAAATAAATGTGGCTACGCATGGAGAGGCATCACAGCTTAAAGGCAGCATTCAGCCCCTGCGAACAACCATCCAATTAAATCTCCCCTCCGTTTCTGCAGCTGTGATTTATCAGCCAATTATATAAGTGGACAGGAAAAACATTACACCCATAAATAAGAAACTGAAAGTCTATTAAAATTGATCAATATATAAAAAAATAAAATAACAAACTTTACAAGTGGCAATAAAGTTTACAGATGAGAGACATAGCATGCTCTAAGCCAAGAAGGCACAAGGAGAGAGGACGGAGAAAGTTGCAGCATTATTAATCAGTTTTAACCTCTACTCCAGGGTCTCGAAATACTGTTGGTTAATCAAGTCTTTGTGGTTAGTATGTTTAGAACCAACTTCCTATGCATCCAGTAAGATAAAGAGGATAAAATCCAAGTCCTTTATTAATCACAATCAACTATTGGAGTATTACAGCAGCCATGTTACGCATTAATCACAAAACAAACAACATAAGGGAACTATCAAGAAGGTGATAAGAAAATACAATACCAAAAATATAAATAAACCTGGGACCATTCTCTACTGAATATATACCTGCTTATATCCTGTACAAGTCTGTACACAGTATATTGTCTTGTACTAATATGCCAAAGTGCTGCATTTGAATTATATAGATGATTATTGGAAATAACTATAATGACAAAATAACAACATGGATGTGAGTCTGGTATTTACCTGTATTTAGCTCTGGTGTGGTCCTCCCCTGTCTTTAGACTGCTCAGCTTTCACAATAAACCTGTTTATTTTGCACCCTCCACCAGTAGTGTACAAATCGTGGGTGTAGAGAACTGGCTGTGCCGTCTGACATGAATGGTGAAAAAATGATTTACTGATACAGCTCTTAAAGCTTTGTCAATTTTTATAGCTCAGTTTGTGATGTTACAAAGAAGAGTGTATTAATTCACCAGTGGCTGCTACACCCATGCTTTTACATTGAAAGGACAGTGAGACCTGTGATAAATCTACCACTAGCTTCCATTTCTCTGACAGGGAGTCAGTGCAGTCCCTTTAGAAAGTACTGCTGAATGGAGCATTAAAAAATAGCTAAAGCAACTAAAAAAAACATAAATATACACTGGTAAGTTATTTTCTCTCTTTACGTCATTTTAAACTGTAATTACACACAGCTGTTTTAGCCTTCTAGTTCTAAATGTGAGTCACATATATGGAGAATTTCAAGTGGATACATTTTTAAAGCCATTATTAATGCGAAAATAAAAACAAATAGCTAACAGCTAATTAAAAATGAGCTACATATGTCTGTTTTCACTTGTTAGTGAACTGAAAGCTTACTGCTCAGTATGTAACACGACTCATACGGAAAAAAGCTAATTTACGCTTAATTTCTGAATTTCTTCCCATTCTGCCAACATTGTGTGAATTCAGCATGTGCCAGGAAATTGTCTTTTTTCTTGGCCAACACACTAGCTATCATTTAATTGCTAATGCAAGAGGCAATCTAAATGGTTTCAATTACAGCTCACAGTTATAGCTAAATGAACAGACATCTTGTTAACGCGGGCAGGAAAATTACAGGTGTAGGTAATGATGTTAATAAGGGCTTGTCACAGTAAGCTATACTTTTGTGCCTGAGTGAACAATAGCAAAGACAATGGGACTTGAACAGCAATGAGGCCGTCATTAACATTACTTGTTACATCTGTGGTTGAAATGTTTCCCATGATAAAAATGTATTTCAGCAAGCATTTCACCCTTTTGTGTAGAGAGCATTTACTTACAGATTAAATAACTTGTTCAGGTGGACAGTTTTTACAGAGTAGACGAGGAGGAAGGGTCCCTGGAAGAAAGAGTAGCTTGAAGACCAAAAGTATGAAAGGGGACAAAAGTACTGGGCATTTTTCAAGAAAATCTACACTTCTATTCGGAACGTGCAGGATCATGAAAATGCTGAGATCAGTGCTGGATTTGCTGTCAGTCACTAGCTAATTTCCATGGACACAAACAATACAAAGATATGTGTGTGGAATAAGTAAGTCAATTTTTCCTGGTAACTGAGGCGACTATCAGAGCTGCACTCCTCCACCTTTACTTTCTTGCCGCCCTCTCTCTTTGATTTCTCTATTTGTTTCCCACATTTTACCAAAATGGGGAGAACAAGCTTTTACCCTTACTTTAAGTACTTTAAGTATTGTAATTGCGTAAACTTAATAACTGACTGTCATCAATTTTCTGTTGATTGCCTTGTTTCAGGCCAATTACACATCAAACAACAACAAATTTAACAATTTTTGTAGGTTGGGTAAGGATGCAAAGGGTCGGTAAATTTATGGATTTTTCGGTAAGCTTGGTAAATTTGGAAATTTTGCAATTTCAAAAGAAAAAAAAATTATAGTGAACTTATTTGAAGGGGAATTTACATGTTTTGGGTAAAAGTGAATGCACTGCATTCAGCAGCACATTCATGTGCATGTACAGATCAGTGTTTAGCATCTCATTATCACGAAAACTGTGAATTTGATCACTGTTTCCCAAAACTCAAGGTGATGTCTACACATGTCTTGTTTCAATTTTCTGATTTCAGAAGCTGAAATCAGAAGATTGTTTTTTAATGACAAAAAAAATGTAATTGAATATTAAAATAGTCGGTGATGAATTTAACAGTTAACAGCTAATTGACTAAGTGGCTGCAGCTCCAACAAGCAGGCATTAGTCTAAAGCAAAGCACACAGAAAATAATCTCTATATTTTAATTTTCTTCTCTAAAATATATTTCCTTGGAAAGTAACTCCAATATTTTGCAACTTCCTAGGCCAAAAAATGCAGAGGATAAATTTATCCACAGGGATTAGTTACAGTGTGTGCAAACACACATGTAGAAAATGACAGATTACAATCTGTGGAGCAATTAAAGTATGTTAAAATATGTTACAGTTACAGTGGTCACATAACTTGTCCGATAAGGCCCGGATACACTGTGATATTCTCGTTTCTCGATCATATCTCACACTCCACAATGCTCATTACCCTCTCAACATGCCTTTCTGTCTGCTCATGGGGTTTGTCTGTGTGTACCCATCACAGTTACTTCCTCGTCTCCCTCTCCCTCTTTCCATGCAACATACCAGTGGAGTCAAAGTATCATACCAACACCTCAGCTGAGACACACTAAAGTCACAGCACACACACGACACTTTTTTTTTTTTCAAGTTAGTACAGGTCTCTTTGAATGGCCAACCACTAGACTTTAAATAGACACACCTCTTATGGCATATCAGCTGACAGCGAGCCAAGCTGACAGCGAGCAATAATTCACCATCACTAAACCAAGACTATATGCCTCTTACAGCTGTAGAGCTGAGGAGGATAAGCTGTCGACATTTTGTAAGCTGTGAATTTAAACCTCCGCTTTTTGTGGTATAGTCTGAAGTCTTTATGGGATTTTGAATGAAGATAAGTTTTTCTCACAAATTGCTAATGAAGCACTGTTTTGACACAAAAGAAACAGAATAATACGTGCTGTAAATTCCTTTGTCTCAGTTAGCTGTTTGTTAGTGAGATACCGAGAGCGGCCTTTTCCAGGTGTTGCTATCTACCCAGAATAATGTTCAATGTTGTTCCTCCTCACTTTTTCCTCAGTGTTTCCAGAGGAACAAAAGGAATTAATAACATTAACTTGTCTGTTTTTCTGGCTTTTCTCTCCAGTCAGTATGTGGGTAACTAACGGAAATGCAAGGCCCTCATGTTGCAAGATACCAGCTCCGTCATGCAACTTTTCTAAAGCAGCTGGCTGCAGTAGTTACACAACATATTGTCGGGGATATTTTTGGATTCTCATATGTCTCTCAGTCCCCCTGTCCTGTGGGAAAATGACAGGAAGCAAAACTATTTTTAAATAAAAACATTTTCCAGACTGATGCTGATAATATATACTGACCTTTGGGTAGAGATTACACTGTATATTTAATCTGTCCATTTCACTGATTTTTTTTAGGAGCTGAGGAAGCAGATTTTAATTATTTCTGTACAGCAGTTAAAACATCCTAATCTTGTGTTTCTAACACTGAATATTATCATCTGTCCCTGTGCTATTTGTGTCTCTTGTACCTTGTGTGAATGACAATAACAAACCTGTGCTGACCACCATAATTTTGATATTTCAGTAGCAGTAGTAACAGAAACCAAACCTCTCTTTAACATCAGAACACAGACACTGAAAACAAGAGCTCAAATAGTAATGATAAATCAGTGTTTAATCTAAAAGGTTCAGAATATGTCTTGGTCTGCACTTTTGGTGTTCTTAGTACTCTTTCATGTTTTATATTGAGTCCTATGATAATAACTATATAGACTATATAGACTCCTGGTTGGCGTGTATTTGTTAATCATATCAGTAGTTTTTCTTGAATGGGTGTGTAGTTAAATGATATTTGTCTGTCTGTTGTGGTGGTTTCTTGCACCTAATAGATTTATTCATAGCTCATGCACTGCCCTACCAACTGTGCAGCAGACTGATGTGTTATGCATCATCATGCAGTGCATGCATTATGTGAGCGGAAGCCCAAAAGAGCCCAAACAGACTGATCACTGTTTCCAAGTTTCCACAGCTCCACAAGCTATGCACTAGTTATTTTTGAGGACATGCATGTCAGCTCTGGCAGGACCTGCAGAGCCTCTCGACCAACACAGAAGGATAATTCAGCCGTGTAAAAGTGGTGGCACTGTGGCACAACGTTAACAACTGCAGGTAAAGTATGGAAGGGTGTTGAACAAGACTGTGCAAAAGTTTCATCAGGTTCGTCTGACCAGCCTTCGCACACTGTGTCAGCCACAAGCCTGCCGTTTTGCCCGTGTGCCAAATTTGATGTTGTTTTGAGTGTACTGCCAGCCTGAGCAGTACTGCACTGCGTTTGTGCTTACTGCGATCTGAAGCGTCTGACTCTGAGAAGTTACCTGTTTGCAGGGTGAATAGTGAAATACTACAAGCTACACTACATACTAATCTACATAGAATGCACACTTGCTTGTATTTTAATTGTGTTGCTGGTAATATTGAGCAGCAAAGGTTGAACTGAGATCAACTATGTTGTTGGAGCTCTGAGCAGCATCGCGCCTGCTGCGCTCAAGCAGCGGTCTCATAGAAATTAATGAGGAGGCTGCGTTCTGTGACACAGTGCTGCTGCTGAACACGGCCTATAGCAGAACAGAACGGATGGTTCGTGTTTAACCTTGGTCTCAATGTCACTCACCAGCCTCTTCTCCACAACCCAACAGCCCTCCCCTCTTCCTCCACCACCGCATCACCACCAGCCCCCCACCCTCAGTTGGTGTGTTTGAGCTTCTCAGCAGGGGGTCTGCAGTTCCAGAGATATGTGGGGGTGGTGTGTGTATGAGTGTGTGTGTGTGTGTGTGTGTGTGTGAATATGCATGTGTTTGTGCACAGGCATGTGCGTGTGTGTGTGTGTGTGTGTGTGTGTGTAGTCTTTCGGCTTCACCCTGAATGTGCTAATGTGATAATTGAGTATTCCAAGTTCTGCCTGCAACTGTGTCACCAGGCACACACACACACAAACATCACACATCTAGTTTGTCTCAGAATAGCTTCCTCACGTCTTGATGACATTCTTCAGCCTGAGCTGTGTCAGTGATAACACAAGCAGATTAATCTGTTCTTTATATGTCGCTATTGTGCTCAAGACATGTATGTGGCATGTATTTTTGTCCCATTGTGTTTCTTAAAACACGTATGAAAATCCTCACTCTAATTTTGAGCATTTTCCTGTGAATATTAAAGAAACCAGAGAAACTGCTGGAACTATTAAATGCAATTATTAAGTCTAGAAAAACAACAGATGTGACAAACAAAGTTTAGAAACTGTTTGCCAGCAAATAGAACATAATGTGCTCTCTCTCTCTCTCTCTCTCTCTCTCTCTCTCTCTCTCTCTCTCTCTTTCTCCCATCTTCATGGACTGTCTCACTGCAGGAAGATAAAGTAGAAAGATGTCACAAGAATTCCTTTAAAGCAGCCACCATTGCGCTCAGGGACTGGTGAGCAGCATCTAGAGACCTGCACTCGTCCCCTGCCCAGAGTCTGAGGAGCAGTGAACTGAAGATTTGATGCGTTCAGAAGCCAGTAGGTCATAGCTGTACTCTGAGGCTCCAGGCAAGCACATCACAGACAAACCAGAAAGGCACTCTCTGGCTTTCAATATTGATCACTTCTCGCACATTCACAAACACACACACACACACACATACACAGACACACATCACATGTCAGAGAAATCAATGAACAGACAAATTTACACTGGCTGTGAACCAAGTAATTCTGGGAGTTTTTTCAGTTTTTCAGTTTTTTCTCGCATTTATGTGAAATCGAGTGTATATGCACGACTGACAAACAAGAGGAGAGAGTTGAAAAGTTGAATCCAGAAAGTTGTGTGAAGATTTTTAACAAACGATTGGAGGGTGGGGGGGTGGCTATATAGAGAGGAGGAGAGGAGGCGTAGAGGAGGCGTTGACGAGGCGTTGTCGGAAGGAGAAGAGAGGAGGGGATTAGGGTTGGCGGTTCGCTGTCGAACCAGCATCGATACAACGGCAGCATTTGCCTAATCCCCTGGTAATGGGAGCTTAGCAGCCTCCTCGGACACACAAACACTCCCACTGCCTCCACCTCCGCTCTGCTCCTCTCTTCTCCTTTCCTGCCCTCTTCCCTCCTCATTTACATAACATTAGAAACATTAAGGCGGCTCCAACAAGGCCCCATTATGTGCGTGTTGGTTTTGGGTCCCATTGCGTCGGCCCCAAGGCTTTGGAGAGGAGAGGAGCAGAATGAGTCAGGACATCATAGAGGCTTGTCCACTGTTTTGTCTGCTGGAGATGGTTTGTGTGCTTCTAAAGGACTTATTGAAAGGAGAGAGAGAGAAAGAGAAGAAAAAAGTGATTAATGGTTTTCTGAGAGTGCAGAGCTAGTGATCTGATCGCAGATGTTTGTCCAAAACATCAGCTGCAACATCCTGAAAACACACAGGCTTCAGTTAAGATTGGTGCTGTCTGTTTTCCTGATAATTAATTGGGCTCGAGTAACATAAAACGCACCATGGCAATGATGTTTCATGGACGGTTCTTGGCACCAGAGTTGTTTTCAGAGCTGAAGTTCAGACATCAAGGTGACAGAACTGAAAAACAGAACTGAGCTCTTCACCTCTTCACAAAGTCACTGTTTACTCAGTCATGCACACCTTTATTACCATGAAACTATTCAATTTGCTGTTCAAGGCAGTAACTTTTAAACCATTATAGCTTCAAGTTTGATCATAGACTGATATCATACATCGAGCAAACATGCCGCAGAATAACTGTCTTTGAAATTAAAAAGAAAAAAACGTGAAGTTCATGTAAAAACTTCAACAAAAAAATCTGACCAATAAAATGTGTATTATTTATAAAATAATATTATACAATGATGCCAAAAAAAATAAAAATAAATAAAAATATTGTAATAATCTACCACTATAATAGAAATATATCTGAAAATAAATGAACAATATATGAAGAGAAGTGTTTTGAATTTTAATAATACTATTTTGAACATTATGTCTTCTATAACAAATGAAGGAGGCCTTACATAAAGACAAATGTGGCCCTATGAGTCCAACATTTACCGTATGCAATAGACTAAATCTACAGGTTAAAGTTTCAGTACAGTTGATATCTCCACATCATGTTGCAGCGATAACATTTTACAGAAATATATCAGAAATAATAGAAATAGACTCATGTGACTAATATAATTTACATAATTTTCTCACTATCTTTTAGTTCCCCATTCAGCATGTATACAGATTTAGATGCACACTAATATTAGTCATTTAGATAATCCTAAAATTATACAAATTATACACAGTCGTGTAGTCGTGTGAGTAAAAAAAGACAAGTCATACAATTCATATTGCACACATTTTCCACCCTGGAAAACAATTTAAAGAAAAATAGTAACCTATTATCTTACAGGAGAGATGCAATGATTTGTGCATAATAATGAAAAATAATAATCTACTTAATGTTATTAATCAAAACTATTAATAAGCTACTGGAACAAACAATCCATGTGTCTGAGATTTAAAAGCAAATATAGTATACCACAATCCAGCAAACTGCAGTGTCACAGAACTCACTGACATGCTGCCAAAGACCTCACACATATTTGTGAATGTGGCAAATGTGCAATTAATCATCAAACTACACACAAATTCACAACCATAAACCAGCAGAGAACGAAAAGCAACCATGCTCGATATTTCTCTGCTTTTTATAACTTTCCTCTCTTCCTTGCTTTCATTTAGTCCCATAAAGCAGAGTTTTCAGTTGGCTTCAAAGCTCTGTGCCGAGCTCGGTTGGGGGCCTTCAAAGCCCCCTGTCTGTCGTCAGGTTTAGGCACAGAGAAAGCTTCTTGTTCTTTAAGGATTTGCCTCACAAATAACGCCCAGCCAGGGCCAAGGCAACTAGCTTGCACCCTGACAGGATAGTAGACAGACTTGTGCATTTTAGTGATGTGATTTGGGGGCTATTCCTGCATCTAACTGAGTGAGTACCCGCTCTGTTTAGTTTTGTTCTGCTCTGTTCTGATGTTTTCTGTGCTGTCCTCTTCTTACAAATGATGCCTGCTTACAAGAACATCTTGTGAATGTTTAGAGTAAGGTGTTTGCTTGACACTAAAGAAATATATCTAAAATTAGTTTCTAATTTCAAGATTTATCTAATTTATCTCATTGCAATATTATTTCATGTTATCAATAAAAAGTGCACTAAAATAAAAAACAAACTGCTACCTGTTAGTGCATGTTAAATAACAAAACTACCATTGAGTTATAATGGATATTATCTTGATAAATCTCATTTGAAAACATTCATTTATATTTTTGCAGTGAGGAGTGCAGTGCATTAGCATGGGCTCATATTTTAATTTTAAGAGCAGTGAGCAATGTTTGGCTTGATAGTTTGTAAAATAAGCCCGCAAGTAATTATAACGCATATGAGAGGTTTTCATGACATAATAATATGGTTTTACTTTTTATACTCTACACTCCTGAGATAATAGCTTTTTGACATCAGATAACTGAAACAATACGTAAACACTTAATTTCGCTATGGGTCAGAGTGTTGCTCTCTTTGCTTACGTTCACATTTCATGCTTCAGATCTCAGTTACTCACACAGAAACAAGACAACAGGTTTCTTAGCTATATACCATGAAAAAGGGAGGAGACACAAACTTCCTCCAGCCAATCATTATCAGATTTACGCTTGGTTAAAAACATGATTTTTCTGCTAGGTAAATCAAACGCTGACAAGAGAAAATCTTTCTATTGATATTAACTTTAAAAAATTCTCAATTATAATGTATTGTTGTGCTGCTTTGGGATTTAATCAGTATTCTCTAGGGCAGGGATTGTACACTTATTTCTCTTTGTTTATTTGTTGATGATGATGACACGGTTCTTATATAGAAAATAATAATCAAATGTAAGCAGGTTTACTGTCAGATAACTGCAGAGCTGGCAGTGTGTGTGTGTGTCTGTGTGTGTGTGTGTGTGTGTGTGTGTGTGTGTGTGTGTGTGTGTGTGTCTGTGTGTGATGCAGTAATTTTAATGGCGTGATTGCATGTGTGTTTTTTGTCTCATATGTGCACTATTGTGCTCTATACCTTCCTGCATAGGTTAATAAGATGAAACTGCATAGAAGTAGCTAGCATTTCTCCATGTTAGTGCGTATACACTGTAAATATTATGTTTATGAAAGTGTGAAGATTATCATCATCTGTTTGTTTTCAAGCAATCTAGTGAGAATATTACTCACAGAAAAGTAAACCAGTCACATTTGTGTAAACACCTGTCAGACTGCAGCGAAAAATATTAGTAAGGAGAAAGAGCCATAGGCATTGTCCCACATACATGTTCTTAATGTTTACAGGTGGAGGCCACGCTCAAAATGATGGTGAGTGCTCAGTATTAGCACAGCTTGACTTTGACATCATCTGCAGTGTCATTGTCATTATTTTTCCCAGCATGAGAGAACTGCTTGGTCCTCTTTGGCCTTCGCCTTTATTTCTTAAATAAAATAAATATCTGAAATCTAATTAGTATCTAATACCACCTTGAAAAACCTAAGTATATACTTCATCATAATCATGGACTGGGCTTCAGTGTATCTGTAAATAATTCTAAGAATTTGCAACCACTGATTATAATTGAAAAATATAAATGAAGTCTATAAGACAAACCCGGCTGTCACTCTGAGCTGTTAGGTTGCTCGAGCCTGCCTGTGGTGGTTATAAAGTCAGTCCATTTGGAATTAAAAGACACTATCACTTTGGTTCTTCTATTCATGGCACATGATGATACATACTTTTGTATTGTACTGTCGTCTTCTTGTCTTCTCTGTATTCCTTTCACTTGTTTGGCACTGCACCTGTTGTGAAGTTCTTCACATTGTAGTTCTGTCCTTGCTCTTTACCAGGCTGCTGAGGATCACAGGATTCACAGACACTATAGCCTTTTCTACTGCTGCTCTTGTTGTTGGTCGCTTTGGATAAGGGCGTCAGCTAAATGCCTAAATTGTAATTGTAAATGGTAGGCTTGCCCACATGTTAGCCCACTAGTCACAGCACTCTTAAGAAAGCAGTGCTGAGAGGCTGACGGGACGAGATCGAAACAGGCAGCCATTATAATCAGTCATTCAGCCTTTTGGAGTAGACATTCACTGTTTGTGGTTTGTTCTAAATTCAAAGGGAACCTCTGTGACCTGCTGGCTTTCACATCGGCAGAAAAACCACTCCGCTCTGCCTCCCTCCCTCCCCTCTCGTCTTTTCCTGCATTCCCTCATTCTCTCAGAGTCTGTTTCTCTCCCTGCCTCTCTCAGATTCTCTCTCAAAGATGCAACTTAAAGCATACGTTTTGCAATTTACAGACGTTATTTGAAGTTGTGTCTTGCTTCTGTAGCTGATAATATTGTATAAATTCTATTATTTGTTTTCTTTCATATCTAGTATAGTTTCTGAGTTTTGTCAAACCTTCACCAGTATCGTGGTCAGTCCATCAATTAGTCTTTAATTCATCATACTGTAGCTCTCAGTGGCCACTGAAATGTTGATTAGATTTCAAGCATTTTTTCTATCAATAATAGTTCAGTGGCTTTTCGTCTTTGGTGGAAGGTCCAACTTTGTGAATCTTTCCTTTAATATATTTGATGGTTGTTTGTCTAACCCTTTTATTATACAGCTTTATTAAACACTCTGATGGAAATGGGAGCTGGGAGTGTGCATCACATGAATATAAACAAATGATGCATGAACACTATTTTAGATAGAGCCATAAAAAACACAACAATGGAGTTCAGATACAATATGATCACAGTATTTATCAGCATATACTGTAGTGGTAAAATTAGAAGCATTACTCTCACTTACTTTCATAGTGTTTTGTCACCTGTATTATCTTCAAAATGTATATTTCAGTGTGTGGGTTTGGTCTGACTTCCTGAATTCCTATTCACCAGTGAAGGCAGGCAGGCGCTACAGCCTTTCTCAGCATGCACTGAGAAGAGGACAGGGAAACCCTCAAAGCAGGTTGCCAGTGGTATCATATGGTGAATATGGATAGACAAACAGTCACACTCAGGGGCAATTTAGACTCTCCGATCCCAGAAAAAACACCCGGGCAAACACAAAGGGGGCTCATGCAAACTCTACACCAAAACTTGCTAAATTAGCTAACCACTGAGTCACTGTGCTGCCCTGGTGTTAATATACCCACACCCTGTCTCTCTGTTTCACCTTTCCTCCCTCCCCCATTTCTTTCTTTCTTAGCACTGTGCAGTTGGGGAATATTGCATATGTGTGTAGTGTGTGCATGTGTGCGTGTGTGTGTGTGTGTGTGTGTGTGACTTCTCCAGCAAACTGTGGTTCTCAGCTCTCTGCTGTGCTAATCATATTTCTTCTGGCAAGTTGTTAGCTCCAGTAGGAGGGAGGGAGGGAGGCAGGGAGGGGAGAAAGGAGATGGGGATGTGGTGGATGAACGGAGAGAAACAGTAGATGGGAGAAAAGAGGAATCACATGGGAAATTAAGAAAGAATGACAGAGAAAGAGATGGGAGGATAGAGACTGCTGTAATTAGTCAAGTTTGGTCTTGGTTTATAACTCAGACACATTGTAGAGATACGTTGTTGAAGGATACCTGAATATCTCTCTCTTCTTGTCCCGTCTCCCTCCCCCCATGTCTGCGTCTCCCTCTCTATCTTTAAATAATGCAGTGTGAGAGATGGTTCTTACATACTGAAGAGGTGTCAGCAGACAGTTACGGGAACGTCAGCGCCGTCGCACCTACCCAAATGACACATGCACATGAGCACATCCACACATGCACACACTTCTGTCATCTCTGTTTAGTGCGGAGCTAGACTCTGGCACACTGAGTAGGTAATTAGACAGGTTTATACTGTTAACGTATCGCATTAAGGCCCAACAACATCAAATAAGTGGTAATGCCGCAAACACATGCTGAAAAACATACTGGAAATGTCAAAAAAAAAATCTAATGTATTGCATGAAATGAAGCCATTGCAATAACATGTTTGCATTATTTGACGATTTAAATATTTACTGTAATAGTGCATTGTGATTAATTGTGGTTGTGGTGTAGACCAGATCTTAATGTGTTATAATAAGAATATAAAAGATGTTTAAACATGACAACACAACGTATTAATGAACAGAGTGTATAGTATACTATTGTGTTTCAAATGTGGTGAGCATTGAAATACACTAAATATTACATAGATTATATGTAGTTAGTTAGAGTTTATCAGATAAGGATTGTATGATTGTCTAGAGTTACAAAATAATTTTTAAAGTTTACCATCAACTCAAGCAAATATTTTAAACTTTACACAAAATTAATGTTTCTGTTTTTTCCTTTAATTTGATGGTAGGAACACTTAATAAAGTAGTATATAAACCAGTGCTCCAGCACTCATCAACCATATAGCTGTACATCGTTCCTTAACCGTTATCATATCTTTGAATTTAAAGATATGATTACAGGAGTTAAATTTTAATGTGCTCTGCAGGATAGTTCGTTGCTGATTTCCTCCTGATTCAACATCTAAAAAGCTTTTGCCGTGTAAAGTCACTCTCATCCAACCTGTGGAGAATCGACTGAAAATTAAATAAATGTCACGAACATTTTATGTTCAAGAGGTATTAACAATAGTTTGATATGAGTATGAGAGGCTATGGAACATGTTTTAATATTTGCAGGAATCATAACACAGTGACAAGGTATTTTAGAAGACATTATTAATTAATTAATTGCAGTAAAACAAGTGTACATTACTAAAATCTTTTTTTTTTTTTTTTTTTTGTTAGGAAACTCTGGACATTTTGCCTTCTGATGTTAACATCAGCCATAATGCAATGTAATTTATATTACACCATTATGATATGGCTGGATGCTGCCAAATAAAATCAAACAGCTTTTATTTCATCATTGTGTTCTAGTCATCATCAGCCATTTATTTATACTATTATGTCTCTAACTGTTCTACCGGATGGCTCGCCAAATACCTACTAGAAACTGTATGGAGCCATAATGTAACCTTTCAGTCAACCATGTTTAACCAAGCCTGACGTACAGTACAGACTCCCCGTGTTTCAGAGCCTCTTCTGTTTTATTTTCACTTCCAGGAAATGCTTTTTTCTTGGCAAATATAGCCAGACACTTTTTTTGTCTGCCTGTCAACACTGGATCTGTTGCTACTTCAATAATCTCAATGTCAAATTTGTGTTAGGCAAATATCTAATAATAGCCAGTCTGTTAGATAGATGGCTCTTGCCAGGGTTTAGACGCACAGAGCTGTTTCATACTGTCACACTGTCAGGATGCCTTGAATAGTGAGCTGATTAAATGACTTCCTATAATACAATTTGGACTCAATTTAATAAACAATAGACAACATATTGGCATTGTATTACATTATTGCATGCCTATTATGCACTCTCTTTGTGAGGATTTTTAATTGCACCGTGACCTTGGAGTGACACAAAGAAGAACATTAAGAAAAGCAAAGTCAGCAAAATATAATTATATTCACCCCCACTCCTAACAGTAACAGTTTATTAAAGACAAATACCAGAGTTAGCTCTGTGTTGCAGTGATTAGACTGTGAATAGACATACAACGTTTCATCATTTATGCTAATTTTAATATTAAGCACGCAGTGCACAAATGTTTTCTGTATTTGTTAATGTTTCCATGTTCAGCGTGTACAGAGGTATTAAATGTGTAGAACTCCCCACATATCACAAAGTAATGCAGCAGAGAATAATGTGGTCGAATAGATTATTATATTATTAATACTAAGGGGATATTTCCCATATCATTTGAAAAGAGAATATCACCCACATGGCGCAGAGGCGAGGCTGCCTTTATGCATAATTCATATTTCCATATCGTCATGGTGATCATGTGCGATGAGTGTTTGCTCTCACAGCAGGGGAGCTGGTTGGTGGTTGTTGTACCGTGTGTGTGTGAGAGGAGGATGTGTGCAAAGGGGGGGATCAAGGTGTCAGGAGGGACAGAAAATGTCCTGACAGAGAGAAGGAGTGGGGAATGCAGAGGAAAAGTGTGCCTGGTAAAAACTAGGTCCATATTCTTCATAATTATCCTCCGTCTCAAAGCGGCCCCTTTTCAGATTTTTCTAACTACAGTTATTTTTACGCAGTGGAGATGACAGCAGGGGTGGGGTGGGGAGCCTGTGAGTCAGATTTATACTGACAAAGCCACACACCTCTGCCCTGTGATCCCCCAGGATTTTTAGTAGGCATATTAATTGATTGCAGCTCACTGCTTTCTAATTATATCTGAAAAAGTCATATAATTATTATCACGCCATGTTGAGCAAATATTAGCTTGTAAAGCTCTCACTGTTTTAAGGCTAAAAGAGCTTGTGACGGCTTTTGAAACATAAAACCTTTTTAATATAAAATAAAAGACACTGTAATAACATTCAGTATACTAACCTTGTGTTTACCTTGATGTATTATCAATCAGTTACACAATAGGTTTTGTAAAAATGTGAAATGCAAAAGATGATTTTCCTACACTAAATTTAGTAGGCATCATATTCTCATACTGTTTTGTTTTTTTTGTATAATTACCTGTATTATACTCTATGAAACCTCAAACTAATGCATTAAGTTATTTTGTTTTGATCATTTTCCTTGCTCAAAAACAAACAAAAAACATTTTTTTTATACCATCATTGTCTGTTGCTTCTCTAAATACACTCCTACAAACAAGATTATAAATGGCGAGGCTGTGGTCCTGTAAAAATATCAATTAAAAACTAAATAACAGTGTAAAAGGCACAAAAACTCACCTATGATCTGGAAAAGGACTAATAGCAATATTCACAAGATAATAACATAAGAGGAAGCAGCAATAGTGGCTTGACTCCCTGTTTGGTCTGTGGTCACACAACACTTGTCTCATGACCTTTGTTACACAACATACCACTCACTCTCTCATGATTCTTGCCTCCTGACATTGTATGAAAATGCAGAAATACTGTACAAATGACACAGAAACAACAACTGAAAGTCTTCAGTTATGGTCACATTAACCTCCTGAGTCCCATGAACCATGAGTATAAATAAATGACAACATCGAATTCAGTCATTCTTACTTTTCTTTTCCAAAATATTAACCATTACCAACGTGGATAAATGTTCAACCAAGTTTTTTTAGTTTAGAGGTTTCTTGGGCCGTGAGGATAAAACTCTTCTCAGATGGAGTTCAGGGAAAAAAGCTGTGGCAAGTTGTCCTTCCCTCAACAACTATTGGCCATGTGCCTTTGAGCAACACATTTAACGTTCAACTGTTCCACCAAAGCTACTCAGTAGGCCAGAGTAGACTACTTTGCCGATGAGATTGTGACCATCTGCTTGATGAATAAGTGTTAAAATAAGATATAATGATATATTAGAAACAAATAGCAGAGGAGTGTTTATCATTAGGTTATCAGCATTATGAAGGAAACATGTTATTCTCATTCTTTTATTGTTTTTCGCTCTGCTTCGCCCCCCTCTTCTCTCCGTCCTGGGTGAACTTGAATCGATCCGGTTGTTGCTCTGTATCCTCTTGAGAACCTTCCCAACACACACACAGACACACACACACACACACACACACGTGCATACACACACACACACACACACACACACACACACACTTACATCTTCAATCTTGATATTCCTCTCCCAGTGGACAAGATGGACTAGAATTAATTAGCCCCACCCATTATGGACACACACACACACAAACAAAATAAAGCACACAAATAAATACACACTTTCACCCTTTATGTGTAGGTGTGTGTCAATATGTGTGCGTACTGTTTATACACCAAGGAGGAGTGTGAAGTTGCTCATACTTAGTATTCCCTTGGTGTCCTATGGAAATATATTGCAAGGCAAGTGTGTGCGTGTGTGTGCAAGTGTGGGTCTGTGTGTGTCTCTCTGTGTGTGTGTATGTACATGTGTGAAGGCTTGAATTCAGAATGGTATTGATTAAACACAGCAGGGGGCGAGTGTGTGAGCACTGCAGATAGCTCACTCACCTGCCACTCTGCAGACACACACACCAAACACACACAGGCACACACAAACATCAAACTGTCCGCTGGCTTCATTAGAAAGAGGCTGCCTGGCTTTCGATATGATGAATAAAACGAATCAAGGAATTTGAATTCAGCTTTGAGGTACAAAATATCAAATTTGTATTGAAAATGTGTTTACGAACCATTTTTTGTCCCTCCGCTGAGCGAACCTGTCGTGTTCGACAGGTAAACACTGACAGACACTAAGTGTTCCTCCAGTCAGTCAGCAGCCAATCTGGCTATCAGTGATCTGTTGAAGGGTCTACGAGTAAGACATCAACTTCTATTTTAGGGTTGCGCATTATCTTCATCCTCCAAAGCTTTTCAGTGCACACGCGGTTAAAATTAAGACATTTTGTGTCTGGACAGTGATACTGAAAGATAAAAACGTGTTGTTTTTTTTTCCATCAGCAGAGTGCGAAACTTTAACCTCCCCCAAATTTAGCAGCAGAGACAAGAAGAACCACAAGTAATCATGTGTTGACTATGTCAGTACCCACTTAAGAATTTTAATTAAATCTTGTCATTCATTACACTGTCCTCTTAGTTATCGCTCCTTATTTATTGAATTAATTAGCTCATCACTTAGCTCTTATTTTCAAAAATAGGTGACAGTATGACTGTTACTGTAACCTGTCGAGTCTAAACACATCACTAATGTGGGTTAAACTTGTTCTGTTTAGTTTTAATGAGTTTTTTTTTTTAATGATTGTACGTAGTTGACCATTAGTGGATTTATTACAGTGTTTGCATCGAGGTTGTCAATACAGAGAGACCAAGCGATATCTAAACTGTAAAAAATCTCTTGTGTGTAAGTACACCAGGAGGCAGACGTCACTGGTTCTTCTTGTCCTTATGGTAAATCTGACATGATACGAATGCAGCACTGTGCTGCCTGCACATGACTTAACAGCATGAGTTGAGGAAACACAGCGGATATAGCTATCCAACCCTGCACAGACATAAATGGTGATTGATTTGTTCCATTTGAGTGTTTTAGCCTGCTGCATTTTGAAGTGTAACACCACCATGGCTTCATCTTTTAGAGGTTATTGTGATATTTCGCAGGAATATTCTGAGTTGTCTTACTACACTCACTTAGAGAAATAATAGATGAATTTGCATTTCTGTCACTGTGTGTGAACATGAACCAGAGCTGGAAGTCATTGAGAAAAGTCCTTGTCATTACCTTTGATAGAGATGCTGACAAAGAGTAAAACATACACTCGCATATTACATGAATTATATTCCATTCACTATGATTAACCTGATATTAACACCTGTAATGCTAACATAATTGCAGTAAGAGTATTTGATCATCTAAGTATTATTACTGCATAGTATACATTGTACTTTTTAAGTCTTTTCATATCCCCTTCTTCACTTCTGCTCTTGCCTTCTACATATATTCTTTTCATATATTTTCCCCTTTATTTCTTCACTCCTCAACCTCTCTCTCCTCATATACTCTTCCATACCTCCCCTCTCCTTGCAGCCACAGGCACTAGCTCATGTGGTGAAGGCGTACAGTTCATCAGCTGAGAGATGTAGCTGCCCCTGCTTCTTGATGCAAGTAGTAAAATATCTGATCAGTTAAATAGTCCTAACAATGGGAAACATACACTGGGGCCATTTCTGTGTTTTTGTGCACCATTCACTCTTTCGTCTTAGGGGTAAGGAAATTCTCTCTTTGTGGCAATATGATTAAGGTATGTAAGGGGGTCAGAAGTGGGAAATGCAGAGGATAAGAGGCTGAAATGTGTCATATACACACCCAGTCTCAAGAGTCTTTTTCTCTGTATGTGTCTACTTCTTCACGTACAAAATGTACAATATGGCACAACTTTATCAGCAGAAATAGCAGCACTGGCTGGTGGCTGGTTTGATCTAAGTGGCCTTCTGAGGAAATGCACTGGTTGGTTATTATTATCTGTTATTATCCTACTTACAGAAATTATTCTGGTTATTCTGACACAATGCATTCAGCTTTACAATGCGTCTACTTGGGTTTCACACAGAAAATTGCCAAAGCCCATTTCCTGAATTTCCTGAAATGGACTTGGGCTGTCCACAAATATCACAACTAAATTCTGCAGCATTTATAGAAAAAACTGCATGTGCAGAAACACGTTTGTCTTTGTTCATTGTAGCTTTGTCTCTCTATCCCTTTCTTTTTCTCTCTTCCTCCCTCCCTCTCTCTGCCTCTCTTTCCCTCTCTCTCTCTCTCCCTATGTCTTTCCACAGTTCTGGGTTTTAATCACTGCTGTAATTGGCAACTCCCTGCTGTGCACACACACACACTTACTCTGACTAGCTGCTGCAAATCCCTCTGGCAATGTATATGTGTGTATGTGTGTGTGTGTGTTGTGGGGGCAGGAGAGAGAGATATGGAGAGATAAGGATAATGAAAGAAGGAGAGTTTCAGAACTGCAGGCCAACTCACCAACTCACCAATCTGTCTGCTGTGAAGCACTGTGAGGAAGAGGAGCTGTGCAGCCAAATCGTAATTATCTGAGAGAATAAAGATGTGGCTCAAGATTTATTACAGAACACAACATTGTGTTGGAGTTATTGGAGAACATGATGCTGCCTCAACTTAGTCAAATTAATACTTGGCCTCGTCACACTAGGAGAGTGCCGCGCACTGTTCATATAGGAAGAGATAGTCGGATTAATAGATCGCTTTACAGACAGCAATCTAGCTCTGATGAGCAAATAAATAGATGACTGGGGGCAGACAGAGTTTCTTATGAGTTTGTGTGTGGCAAGTAAAATGCTCAGCGAGTATTTCCGTGCTTACAAGTTAGCCTCAGTTAGCACGTACATGAGACCCATTTACACCCCATGGACAGGACAGGCTTCTTAGCTAACACAGTGCTAGAATTAGTGTCATGTGTGATATTTAAATAATATGAATTTAGCAACTTTCCATTGAAAGTGAAGTCAAAAGCAAATAAAAAAGTTTTCTCCATTTTAGTTTTGAATGAAGTGTTAACTACACATGACATGAACTGCAACAGACTTATTGAAGATTTTCTGACTTTCTAAGATGCAACGTGTGTACGCTGTCAGAGCACATTTGGATAATTTGAGGCAACTGTGAATAATTGCAATATGATTTGATAATATTCATGTTTAGACTGTTACTGATCAGGGGTGTTGATGGTGTATGACTGTTGTAGTAGGGCCCACTATAATCCGTATTCTTCTTGACTGTAGTAATTTCCACACACAACAGTTTTGATCTTTCAACACAGAATCCTGTTGTGTCTTATTATTTGTAAAATATGTTGAACTGTCTGTTAAGTATTGCTATATAGAAAATACACTTTTGAAGTAGGTGTAGCTGTAATTATTTAGAGGGACTGAAAGATTGCAGGAGAGATGGTATCTTAAGTTTGGAAGTTATTGACTTTAAACATACCCCAAATAATTGCTACATCCCATTGTACAACCAACTTTCAGAGCAGTACAGTACAGGAGTGGGTAATGCAATAAAATGTAATCCAATGCAGTTACCTTGTGAGTTTTATGAATGCACTGTCTGTTGAGACTGTATCAGACAGCCTTAATTAGTGGTTTTTAGGCTGTGGTTTGTTGTGTTGTTTCCAGTTTCTTGTGTTGTAATGAAGCCTATATTTCCAGCCCCCCACATACTGCTCCTTCCCATCATCCCATCACCACCAAGTCAGTCAATGCTGACAGAATTAGAGAAATTAGTCCTTTGTGGCAAAAGCAGTTTGTGTGTTAAGACTTAATAAACAGAAGTACAGCAGACTGCAAACACTGAGATGTTTTCGAACAGAAAACTGAGCAAGAAGAATGTGTTTCATCGATGAAAAGAGTTTGTTGGATTTGTCCTGAATATCTTGGGGCTTACTCGACCAGCAGTTCCCTGTGAGAACCATGTGACAATGGCCATGCTAAACCCGGTACTAAAGAATCCCGGCTCTATGGTTATCATGGCACATTGGCCGCAAAAAGGAAAGTTTCATGGTTGTGTGTGTGTTGTGTGAGTGTGTGTCTTTTATGTGGGTCACCCCACCATGTCTAATGGCCCCTTGCTGTGTGCAGCGTCCTGCGCTGAGCTGCTCCCTGCTGTCACACTCACACACACACAAATAAACGCATACACGCAGCGGGGGAGATTTTGGGGTGTCCCTCACCCTAATACCCTCCACAATACACCACCACTGCATCTGTTGCTCCTGTTCTCTAAGTTGAAAGTTGATCATTGAAGTGCTAGCATGCCTTTGCTCTCTCTTTCCTCATCACCTCTTCTCTTTCTTGTCTACTTATTTTTTAAATTTCATCCCACACCAAAGATGGGTGACTATTTTTTTTTACCATTTTTCTCTGCATTTAAGTTTCTTTTTTTTACCCTCAGTTGATGGGATTTTAAGGGTTAGTTGATGGCCCATTCGTTGTGTTTTTATTCTGTGAAAAAATAGAAATGAAGTTATGGCCCCCTGCAGGCCTCCATCACACAGACAGCTGTTTAACCTGCCAGCAACTGCCTCAAACAGGTGAGCATCTGCACCACACAAATTTAAGACACCACTGTGACTCGTGTTATGTATACGTCTCTCAGCATTCAGGTTTCATAACACACCAAGTGGTGTATTATAGTAAAATCATTTGGTACATTTGTATTGTTGTGTATCAGATCCATGCTGCTGAATCCAGTCAGCTCGTGCCTTATACTGTAATGGTATAGTTCTATTAGTAGTATCATTATTACTAGTAGGGTGGAGATGTATTCTACAAGAACATGTGTTGTTTCCCTACAGAGACGCGTCTGTGTGTCTATCTAGGCAGTAACCAGACAGTAGGGAAGAAAATCGTCATTAAAATTCTATCACTGCAATTTTATTTACAACAGGCATTGTGGAATAGTCTGAGGAGAGGAGAGGAGAGGAGAGGAGAGGAGAGGAGAAAGGAGGAAGCTAAGAAGAGCGAGATGCTGAGAATTCAGATTACGACAATGTGCCCATCCCCACCGTTAACACACACATGAACACACACGAGCATATCAACAAAACACATGAAAAAGACACACATGCATACACAATCAGCACAGTCATGTAGACAAACTCAAAAGTAAAATCAGATGAAGAATCTGTGCCTGTGCTCACAGACATATGCATATTTACTTCGATCCATAAACCATGGAAGCACACTTGTACACACACATACACACACAGACTAAATCTCAGCCACAGAGAAGCCAGCTACGTCAGTATATTTTCACACTGCGGTAGTGTCTCTTTGTCTGCCTGTCGGCCAGCCAGCTGTAAGATGGAGGGCGAGAAATATGCTTTTAGAGGACAGCTTCGTAAGACAGAAGACACGGCTTTGTCATTTTTGTTTCTATAGGCCATTGTTACAATATTGATTTTGTTCACACAATTCTTTTAGTTTGCCGGTGTTTTCTATCAATGCATGTATGTCTGAAGATCTGTACATGAGTCAGGAGGGTGTGTGTGTGTGTGCACGTCGAATAATGCATTAATTACAGTTACTAATTCTGCGCTTTCTGCACAGTTACGTATGCTTAGTATGTGAGACTTGAGGGTCTGTGTGTTTGTCCACATAAACATGCTAACATAAACCCGGTGTGTGTGTTAAAATGCTTGTAAGCACGTTAGTGGAAGAAGGCGACCTTTTGTCCACCTGTCCTTGGCATCAGCTGTTGTTTGTGTTGCCACACAAACACGCATGCAGGGCAGGGGTAATTTGTTCCAATCCCGTCCTTGTGGAAAAGTGCAAGCAGCCTGGCATTTGTTATGTATGGAGCACACACACACACACACACACCAGGTGTCAACACAACAACAGGACATGATTACAGTACAATGGTCCTGCTGCAACACATGCCACCTTTGTAAAGCTTACAGTAACATTATTTATTTTGTGTTTCTGTTTGATTAATCTCTTAATTTTTGATTGAACTTATAATTGTCTGTGTCATCACTCGTGCTCTGTTATTTTCATTTTAAAGCTACCCTCGACTACTTGACCACCTCAACAAGCATACAGCACTGTCACAACACTGTTGGACGCAAATACAATAAGTACTTTCCCCTTAACCCTGCTCTGCAACCAGCATGGCAGTGTAAGGGGTAATGCATGCATTTTTACCTAGCCAAGTCATTTATTTGTGTGTTTGACAGTGATGCACTGCCTAAAAAGAAAGCCATTTCAAGGGGAAAGCATCGATATGTAACACACACGGGCACATAATAAAACCCCAGAAATGCATGGCAAGGGAGAGAAAGACACAGAGCCGTACAGAACGATTCAGATGTATAGAAGGCCTCAGTGAGAGAAGGTTTGCCATTGTGTGATAAACACAAACACAGATGCATTTAGGCTTTGATTTCAGGTTGCTTTTCACTGCTCGCAGTGGGAGCTGTCCTAAAGAAACAAACCTCACACACACACACACACACACACACACATCATGGACCGGACTGATAGGATTAGAGACTGGTGCTATAGTCGCTCTCTCTTTCTCTTCCTCTCTCACCCCCCTCTCTCGAGTCTGCCAAGCCTTGATTATTCACAAGGTTAGTTCCTGATTGCCTATAGCAGTAGCAGACTCACAGGTTCATTATCTCTCCACCTCTTTTCCTCTCTTTCTTGCTCACTGTCCTATCTGCAGCATGTTTCTGCACGATGGCTGAGAGAAAGGGCTTGACTCACAAAAACGAAAAATCCAACAAAATGCATTGTGGCTGAAACATTACGTGCCAAATTATCTCTGCATTTCATTTTTAATGGTTTAAATGAAAAAACATGTCCTTTGTTAATACAGTTTCCACTTATCTCTGTAACTGTATTATGTTTCTGTCAGTCTTTCAGTCTTCCCTTATTTTCCATTTAACCAAAATACAGAATCACACTTTTGATGTGATAATTAGAGAATTCAATTGAGAGATGAAGAGAATGATTTTAATGTTAAAATAATTAAAGCATGTATTTATCCTACTTTAACATCTATCTATCTATCTATCTATCTATCTATCTATCTATCTATCTATCTATCTATCTATCTATCTATTCATGTCAAAAAGAAACACATTTTTATATTTTACTTCATATTATCAGTGGTCTGCCTTGGCTCCAGATCCACAGAATATTATTTACACATTTGAGGACATGTCAGCTGTCAATTATATTAATAAAAAATACAGCAGAACTGGAGACAGGCGGGATTTGTAGAGTACTGATGACACTATATGTTTACGTGTGGTGGAGGATATCAGTGCTGCTGCAGCAGGCTTCAAAAGGTAGCCTTCGGCCAGCCCTCTGCTGTCACAGTGGAGCTGTCGTTATAAAACCTCCACCAGCAGCACCGATTGAAAATGCAGCACACGAGGAATGATCTCCTAAACTAAAATTTCAATCAACTGATGCTTTTTTCTCAAAACACATTTGCTTGTGAGAGTGACTGTCCTGATATTTTGCTGCAGATATTCGAACAATGACTGAAGCTTTATTTATCTGTTCCACATTTGTTGTCAGGATATCGAAAGAGTGTTAGTTTTTCCCTCTGTCTGTGGGACAATGTCCCCATTCTGAGCAGAGTGTGAGTGTAGTGTTGACACATGTTAGTGCTGGCTGATTAGTCGACACATAAAGGAACACGCAGCTCCTCCATCACTATTCAGCCATTTTGTCTCCCTGTCTGTCACACTGGTGGAGTGGATGTATGTGTGTGTGTGAGGCTTTTGTTAAGGTAATACAGAGAGAGAGAGAGACAGAGAGAGAGAGAGAGAAAGAGTGAGGGAGAAGACACCGTGAAAAATTACACAGACCACAGCCAAGTCCCGATGACCCATAGATGTTTATTTTCCTTTAATGTCTGCACATCAGAATCATACAATTTAAGTCACTTTTACCTCAAAAGTCATAATTCTGTATGAGCAAGAAAACACATGAAATAAAATGTTTTAATGATAAATTGGTAGGAACATGTAGTGTGGATCTGTTGTCCATTGTGTCTTAAGTGGATTAACAGAGCGGTCAGTGAGACAGACAGCCAAAGTGGCAACCATAACCGTTGTTTACAAGCTTGTGTCGCCTCTGTCGCTTCAAATTTTCATATGATACTGATTTGTTTTCTTAGACTTTCTCACAATGGTGAGGTGGAGTTTGTGCAAAATCGTTGTGTAATCTTTTTGATTAAAGCATGAAAGTTGGCATAGTCACAGCTCACATTTTTATAGACTTTATAGATTATAATTGTCATCTGCTTATTATTTTAACATAGTTTTTATGACAGACATGGTGCCAAATTTATAATACAAAATTTAGGATTTCTCATCCTAGGCCCATTATTAAAAGATTAAAAAGATTAAAAATTAAAAGTATAAGCTACTGTACCTTTCTGCAGAACACTGCATATGTAAGTAAAGTAAGTAAAATTGTTATGGTCAAATCATCTCACAATAAATTCACACAATGTTATCATTGTTTTGTTTGTTTTGAATATCTACATACAATTAAATCTTTATTTACAAATTTCAAGTAATGTGCATTTTTGCAAAATGTATTTTAGCATTTTATCTATGATATCAATATGACATGGAAGTATGTAAAAACATATATATTATACACAATCTATATATTTATATAATCTATCACAAATTATTTCTTCAAATCACTCTGTGATTAAACAGCATTGTTCAATGTCGATTAATATCAATCTAAATGTCATGCAAAAATAGGTATTTTTATTTCAACAAATAAATACGTCATTTCAAAAATCAGATTATTTTCAGAACATGATTAATATTTTAGCCAGTTTCTCAACAGCAGACGTCAAATCTGTTTCAACACTGAGACATGTTGTTTATTGTAAATCCTTCAAAAGATGCGAACAAACATGGGTATTATTATTAGCTTTATTTAGTCTATACACTAAAAATGTTCTAGATAATTGACTCAACAATAATATGTTGTTATATTGTAATATTATTTTATTAGCTCAGAATATATTGATTGTTTATAAGATCTGAATATGTCAAAGCATGTCAGATCTCACAGCGAGGCTCCTACGAGCATTGTTACTCAGCATTCCTTTATTATTATTATTAATGTTATTATTATTATTGCATAGATATATTAGGTAGATCAGCGTAATTAATTATTACACAGATTATTTTTCAATTCTTGGAGAGAATAAAAATGATAATAAAAATTGTATTTAATAAACAGACTTTACGTATTTGAACAGCAGAGCTCCCCCTCTGGCTTCCAGGTGGCTTAACATCTTAAACACACCTCATTTGATGGATCCGCTTTGTGTGTGTAAAGTCAAATAATGAATGCTGTGATAGCAAAACATGTGGTTTCCTCTTCTTTTTTTTTCAATTTAGGCTAAAGTCTGAGTCGTCCTTGCTTTCATTCAAAAGTTGCAAGCTGCAAAAGAATTTGAATTGTCGATTAACAATTGTTCCAGCTGCATAGTATGATGAAAACATGCAATAATATGTTAAAAGTAAGAGTTTTGAACTGTTGCTCTTCTTGCTTTTTCCACATGTTCATTTTGTTCTTGTGTACACGTCTCCTTTCTTCGAAAATCAAGCGCTGTGCATTCACCTAAAACAACCAACTTGCAATCCAATATATAAATCAGCTTGAAAGCACAGGTTTGTGTTGTGATGTCTATTGTGTGCTTCTGCTGGGTCACCTCAGTGTAATGTTATGTGTAACAGAAATCCAAATATCGACAAGAATCATGATGAAAAGTACACATATTCTTCAGCTTTTGATCAGACATCAAAATTAAAATCACTTAAAGTGAAGCTTCTTTCATGTGTATGCTGCATATTTCTTATCTCTACAGATAATAATAATTTCTTATCTCTTTAGGTAATATATACGTCTGTATATGTATGCACTTAACCTTGCCCACAATAGACCAAAATGATAAGATTTCTAGTGTATGGAAGTACTGTGAATTAGATGATGTTGTGACTTACCTTCAAGGCCTTGAAGACACTTTTTTTTCCTTCTTCTTCTTTTTCACGCACATTCTCCTCTTTTTTCTTTTTTTTTTTTTTTGAAAGTGATTTTACAAGCTGCCCAAGGTTGTGTCACTTCTGCTTGTGATGGTGCATTCAGTAATGTGTGTATCAAATTGTCTAAATATATTTACGTGTTTAGTGTTTCTGTGCAGTGTTTATTGGAAAATATTTTTGGTCTGTTTTATCATTAATAAAAATAATTAAAATCAAATGATTTTCAGTATTTCAATTTCGAAAGCTCATTGGATTATTAAATTGATTTAGATTTATGGTGCCTACTTAAACAAACAGGAAGACAGAATATAAATAATATCCTCCTCTCTTTGTCTTTTCCTTATGTTATGTTGTTAACAGGAATACAAACACATATCCTTTTGTTCGTGTTGCAATAGCACGAAATGAGTTGTAGATTAAGAGCTTAGCATGAAGGTGAATGTTGTTTATGTTAGAATTAAGATGACTGCCAAATTATCTTTTTTAACGTTTAAATCGGAGCTTCTTCTCCCCACCATTGAATCCATCAGCTCCATTCAGTCCAGTTAGCTTTCATTGAGGCCTGCACTATGGGCTGCTATTCACGTCCAATCGTCTATGTAAACAGAAAAGTGTTGTCGTGATGTGATGAGTGTGTGTGTTTGTCAGTGTGTGTGTGTGTGCGTGTGTGTGTGCACTCTCCGTATCGTGAGCACACACACAGTCAATCAGACCTGCAGAGGATCAGTCATGCTAGAGGTCGTCTATGGGTCAACATGATATTGTTGTCTATAAGCTGCTTTGGAGAAAGAAAAGTTTTAAAGGACAATTCCAAATAGTTTGTACAAGAAAAGGCTTTCTCACTTCACATATAGCTCGGTGTCGGTGAAGCAGGCTTTGTACGGAAGGGGGAGGGTGTCAATTTATTCTCGGTTCAACCCTTTCCAAATGTGAATAGAAACTGCAATTGATTTGCTAATGATAGAGCATTCACTCTTAATAAGATGGCTATAACAAGCTTGTCCTTCTCAGTATTGGAATGTTTGGAAGAAAATTGGCTTCCTAAATTGATTAAGCTGAAGGTGAACTGGAGGCAGCCGTGCAGGATGTTATTTTATGCTGCGGAAAGATGATTTGAGATAAATGTTATACAGCTGTTTATGTCAGTGTTATTGCTTGAAATTGTTGGGGCTAACCAAATTGTAATTATTGAACGAGTGGAAATATATACTCAGTCATGATTTATTAAATAATTTGAATGTAATCAATGCGCTCAGGAAGCGCTCTCCTCATCTCAGTGGAGGATGGATGCCTGGCTCAGGCTGTCACCTTTATCTTTGCAGACTTTTACAGGATTTAGTTTTACAATTTAAATCACATTTGAATAAGTAGTGCTTCCACTAATTTTAATTTATCTTTAACTTTTTGAATTATTACTCTAAAGTAATATGTGATTGTATTTTTAATCTCAGTGTATATTCTTATTCTGTTCATGGAAACATTGAACTTTTTGATTAAATATTTTAAAGATGAAAAGTGTTCAGATGATATTCATCAGTTACAGCTTTTGGCACAAAAAACAAAATATTTTAACAAAAACAAGTTAATTATTATTGTTTACTTCTCACATTTGATCATTTGTCTTCCTCCTTCCGTACATCCAACAGCTGTTGCCGGCATCATTTTAGCATTTTTTGCATGATCTGTGTTTTCTAGTTTATCTATCCAAACTAAAACAACATCTGCTATATCATGAAAATAAATGCAGAGCGCCATTAGAAACTGCACTTCCCAGGCTATTTCACATCAAACTAACGTTCACACTCTCTCGTCGCTTGTTAAAATTATTTCTTAGCTCAGAATGATATGATAATAATAATGACAGTCATTAGGACATGCTGTGTATGTGGCACAAATGGCATATAAATCCAGATGTGACTGGCTCTAATGAGCAGCTGCTGACGATAATCCAGCTGATAAATGACTTTTAGAGACTTTAAACCCTTCAGCTCCAGTATCTCTCCATGTGGAGTTTAATTTGAACATGACATCATGAGATGTAATAAAATATCAGGGAGCAGTGTGGTAGCTTAGTGCACCACCACATACTCACAGTGTCATGTTGATGGAAATCCAGAGTCTGGTCTCCCACTGTCTCTCCTTCTGTCTGCCTTGTATTTAATATAACACAGGAATGCCATATAAATTTATCTTATAAACACAGTAGTAATGAAACTGCTCTGAATGATAAAGCTGCACAGAGCTGTGAACACAATAAGTGGCCTCCCTTGTCCGTGGGCTTGCTGTGCTAGTCGTCATGTCGTTGCTTTGCAGTAAAGGTGTGATGGATACGGTGCAAGAAATCTCAGCATGATTGTACAAGTCGATCTCAGTGCTGGCACATCACACAGCTGTACTGTGTAACGGTGAATAGCTGTCATTGGGTTTCAGCTGTTTCTGACTCTCAGACCCTCGGTTTCCTCCAGCAGAAATCGGCATGAGTGTTGCCTCTCTCCTGTCTGCGCAGGATAGAGGCGGGATGGAGGACTTTTACCATGGCAACCACTAATGCAGTATAGATGCAGAGACTGAGCCCCGGCTGCCGTTGTAATAATACAGGCTTCATGGAAGACAGGTGAAATGTCATCCGGGCTGTTGTTTTAAATGAGCGAGGAGTGCTTTTGATGTCTATGGTGGTCAACACTAAATCCCACTTGGCTCTGCTGTGGAAATGAGGTTCCTGTATTAGTTCAGCACCATAGCATCCTTTCTATTCATTTTCCCTTCAGCGGTTTGTAGATGACAAAGGACCCTCTCTCCTCAACATGGCTTCCTATATTGCATTATAGCACAACTATATAGCACCTCTCTGCCAATACTGTCAAGTGTCTCCTTCACATTGTTTTCTATATCGGCTTACACTGCCCAATCCTCATAATCCCACTGTAGCCTGAGTCAAATATCTGGTCCCTGCAGTGTCCTCTCACCTTCTTCTAGGATGTGATTTCTGTATCCTCCTCTTCACACACGGGATTACAATGCTGAGAAGTGACACCTCACAGGTTGGCATGCAGTTTTGATTAAAGCAACTTTGTTTTTAATGATCTTATCGTGTTTTTCTACCGTCAAAAAGGTTATAACAGCTTTACCACTGTGTACTGTGTGGTGAATAAGGTGATGTTTACATGATGCAATGTTTGCATGTGGTGTGTAAAAAAAAAAAACTCTGAGTGCACTGAAACATGCAGTGTACTAAATAAAAAATGGAATATACACTCACTGGCCACTTCATTAGGTACACATTTGCAATCTAATGCAAAGCAGTTCTACGTTCACAAAGCATATAATGTTTCAGTTTTTGTTGACACTGTCGGAAAGGTAATAATTCCTTTTATTATTGAAGTCATAGTGGGTGGTGGAGTGCATTATATTGAGAGGTATTATTAATAATATTGTGGCTCTCTTATGGGGTGTCCAAAATATTAACAAGCCCCTGTTCAACACCACTGCAAACTACAACCTCAGTAATAAACATGATCACATTAGTTCAATTATTATCATTACCTTTTAGAGGCAGAATTTGTGGTAGAGCTGTTGTGTTGGATCACATTAGATTGTACAAATATACATAATGAAGTGGCTGCTAAGAGTGCTGAGGTACTGCTGCGTGATAGATGATTTAAAGCTAATTCATCCACATTTCTGTGTGTTAATCGTTCAGTTTATATAATACACAGAATAACTAATTTGTCTCAATTTCCCTGTTTAAATCAGTGAAATCTAATCTTACATTCACAACCAAAGAGGATGTATTATCATGAGAATGCAGTTTGACAGCGGTCGCAGACCGAGAACTCAGAAACTGCAGAAACTTAATGTTTGGTTTGCCCTCCTGTGTGAGAGCCATTTTCAAGAAGACCATAAGTCACAGCCCTCTACACGAGAGCATCGGTCCAATACAAACATTCCTTCCATGTGGCCTTGTCTTTTGTGCTTCCCTGACCTGCGCTACTGTTGCTGTGTGTGTGTATGTGTGTGTCCCTGTGTGTGGGGGTGTTTGTTTTGTCTGCCCCTATCTATAGCTGTGTCCTGCCCCTTTCTTTCACAGTTAGAGAAAGGAACCACACCCCTCAGGCCTTGGCCTAGTGTATGTGTGTGTGTGGCGTTTGGCTCTCTTGGGATTTTAGGTTCGTACTGCAGTCTCTGCTCCTCAGCAATAGCTACGCAACACCAAATACATATACCTCTGCATATAATCTACATATGAAGTCATATTAAAACTATAATATGCATCACATAAAGGGACACAGGCTTACACATATATTATGTATGTGTGTGTGCTGTGTGTAGATATACAAAAATACCCACATTTGGGGACACACAAGTCTATACAGGACGTTTTAAAGGAATTCACAGATAGCGGCCTGTGAGTGCACCCATACATTAAAGAACATGACACACATTTTCTATGCAAGCATACAAGCAGGTTTGTACGCACACACATGCATAAACACACATACACTAGTGCTTGAATGTGACCTACGCTTCCCTCGTGAATATTAACCCTCAGGGAGACGCAAACCTTCCTGTTCTGTATGTGTGAGTGTGTGTTATTTTTGTTATCCCGGGCTCGTCCTCTGCGTAGTGAGAGCAGAAGGCACACACATACATGCAGTTCCCTCACCATTGTGCATTAAGCCGGATGAGCGCAGAAGTCAGGATAATTGTTGGCTCTGTCAAGGTGTGTGTGTGGTACAAGCTAGTGAGGATGTGTGCAATCCCCCGTGTGTGCTGGTCTGTATTATTATTTGTAAAAATTCTGTTTTAACACTGTAAGACTCACAGAGAAAACAGCGTGTTGGACTACTTATTCAGTAAAATGTGTATGTGGAATTTTTTTCAGTAAAAACAAACACCATATAAACACCCTGACAGTGTTTTCATAGGATTATGAGAATGTTGTCAGAGAACTATAAGAAATTTTAAAAGATGAAGGCTTCATTTCTGTCCAATGAACAGATTTTTTACACTTAAAGTGAAATGACCTTGGCCTGCAAGGCACATTCATTATCATGAATAGCAAACATATATTACCAGCAAAGATGCACAATAATTCAATTGTGTTATTATACCTATATATCTATAAATCAATCTTACCATGTCCCACATTGCATGTTATACATTTTTGTGATAATAATTATTCATTGTATTCTTGTATTCCATCAATTAGATACTTTAAATAGAGACATGCTTTTTAGGAACCGCATTTCCTTTTGTTGTTACAATTGCATTATGCTTTCTCTAAAATATTCTGTCTTCTGGGTTCATACCAATGTGCATTTATCAATAAATTGCAGGTCTAAATGCTTGTCCAGCGAGCTCCTCATGCTGCCATGATGGAGAATAAAACGACCTCTCCAGCTGGAAGAACAAGTGCTGTGTGGGCGCCCTGAAGTGGTGCAACACTGGGTCATTGGAGAGCCACGGCGTGTTTGGGAACAGAACAGTCTGTGTTTTTTCAGCACAGCCTGTTGGATGAAGGGCCATTTCACAGGCATTATGGATTAATCTTTGGCAGGATCTCTCCAGGATCAAACAAAATTGGATGTTTAACCTCACATGTCCTAGAGCTGAGAGTTCTCTTGTGATAAACCAGGATAGAGAGGATTGAATGTGACCCACACTGAGTTAATCATCCTATGCATCTAAATTTATTTAGTGAGTGAGTGAAAATATAGTGAGTATATTCATCCTTCATCAGGTAAGTGTAATCTAACTGCTGAAAAAAAAGATTCATTCATAACATTATGTTCCACTACATCAGTCAATGCAAAAAGAAGACATTGATGGACCTCCATCCAGTTTTCCCCTCAATGTACTTTTTTTTTGTTATAAATAGAATATTTATTTTATATATTCTATAGTAGTGTTGTACTTCATGATTCATTTGATGCCTGTATACTATTCCACACAGAAAAACAAACAAGCAAGCATTGTGATCACTTTATGTCCTGTTCAGGTAAAAAAATGACCTTTTCAAATATATAATTTATTTCTCAACCTTGCTGTTCATATCAGCTACACAGATACATATTCACAGCTGAAACCTCCCATCTCTCCGCTCACTTATTATAAACTGCTTGTTATATTTGAGTGTAGAAATATATATAATAAGTTCAGATTGACAGGTGCAGTGATCGACAGGTCTGAATTTAACAAGCATGGTGCAGTTTTAACATCTAATATGCAGAAAGAATGGTAAAGTGGTGTCAGTGCAGATATGTGGTTAGAATAGATTCCTTGTAGATGATAAATGCACACTATGAATGAAATTACATGAGTGTGATCTGTTTCTCTACATTATCGGACACAAACAAAAACTGCAAAAACTTTGACAAAGATGCACAATGGATGGACAGAGAGCCAGAATGACTTTCAGTCCTGACTAGGCTTCATTTGGATTTTTACATTTTTACTAAATCAGATTTTAACCCTGTGCTCTCAATCCAGTGGTTATAGTAGGTCATATAGTGACAATATAGTGACATATAGTTTTGATTAAAACGTAATTATAACTGAAGCACAACTCTGTAACTGCAGCGTTGCACCGTCTCTTGAAACTCTGTCAATGCTCCTCTGTCTTTGTTTAAATAGGACATTTTTTACATTATTATTCAGGCATTGTATAACAGAAATAACATACAGTTATGATTAATAATGAATCTATCACAGAGACATTTACATTTTGAAAGGTCTATAGGAAGTGGAGTAAATAATTTATGCATTTAGATTCATGGTGCGTTAACACAGTTCAAACCAGTAAAACAATATAAATACAATGGGGGGAAGAAATGAAATATGCTCTTCTGATTTTTGTGTTGCACTTGTAAATTAAAGACAGTAAACGATGATCTTGAGACATTCATTTTAATATATACTAATATAAACAGCTACATTTTCCTAGAAATGCTCTGTTTAGTTTAAGTAAGCTCTGCTTCATGGATAGAAAAGTGGATACACCTTGTTTTATAAAACAAAAGCTCACTCATGTGATTAAAGTGTTCTCATGTACGCTTTATTTTACAAGACAGTGCACTTGTGAACAGGTGAACTCTTTCAAGGATTACCCCCAACTCATGCATGATTATGTCAGACACCGTGTAATATCCCCTCTGTTCAGAGACACAGATTTCATGATATGTTTCAATGTATTTTATTCCAAATTCTCCCTTGCTCCATCAACACCCACAATCACAGTATTTAGTGTTTGGAATATGGAATGATATAAACTGAATAAGTTGGAGGCTCAGTGTTTGCTCAAGGACAATAGTTAGAACTGAGAAAAGAGTATAGAGTCTTCTTTAACTCAGATTTCCTCAGCTGTATTTCACCTTGTTAACCATTACCTTTGCACTAATATGTGTTTGGGAATATCACCAAAATATCTGCAACCAAGACTATGTCATCCTGTTGAGTGCTTGCTTCAGTGCTTCCTTGAAGTCACTCACTGTGCCATGATTGTGTACCTGTTTGGTTATAAAAGCATGCTCCTGTGAAATCACATGAATACATGAACCGTGCTGTTTGACTTCACAAATCAAATCATAGCTATATATTAAACTGACTGACAGCAGTAATTCTCACTGTGGTTTGAACGCCATTCAAAATAAAATCAATCATGCTCAGTTCCCGTAATTTTCCATGTTGCAATCTAATGACACAGGGTACATATTATGTATACTGGCTGTGTTGATATAATTCCCGTATATCCTATTGAGGGACAGCTGCATAGACTGTTTTGAATTAGAGTTTGGCTTTCGGTAACCTATTCCGCCCACATACTGTAAATAACAGTGAATGAGATACCGTGTAGGCAGATGACAGGAGAGGATTTTACCTTTGTTTGCCCATGACATTCTTAGTTGTAGAAAGGGACAGTGTAAAGGTGGAACATTACCTGATCTCCACCTTTTATAACGCAGAGATTAAGGGACCAAATACCGACTAGATAACTTGTAACGCATATTTAAATTTCCTACGTGGCCTATCCACTAAGTTACTTATTATTGAGCCAAATAGAAAGTCATTTGATAATTAATAGCCAAAAGTGTGTGATCTCAGGATAAAGAGAAGATCACACTATTCACTTGAAGGGCCTCTGCTATGCCCATAGATCACTAATAATTTGAATGACTGAATCTGCTTTCTAATGGAGTCGGGAAATATGATTAATCTAATTCTTCAATATTTTGAATAATCCTTTTAGTAATACATGCTTTGTTTGACAATACAACTGCCTGAAGTCCTCCAAACTATGAAAACAGTAGTAATGAATTACTTCCTTTGAATATGTCTTTAGTATGTGAGTTTTTATTTAATTTAATTTGTCTGTTTCAGTAACCAACAGCTCTCCATGAACCACTGATCATCCCCGACTCCCATATTTATCACTTTCTTCATCATTGTGAACACAAGGTGCACCAACCTGCTGAATGACTTTTGCTTTATTGCCCAGAAGCCAGATTTCACAGTTTTGTTTAGGATAGGGCTTGTAGTCAATGAACTGCTTGTTTAACTTACACGTGTAGCTTACAATAACAGTTTGAAAGGCCTGTTATCACAGCATATGCAGTGTCTATTGATTGACTGCCAATGGAATAATAAAAAATATATATCTATCTTTATGATTTTTTTGTTGTTTGTAGTGTTGTGTGTATTGTTGTCTTCCTTTTACATCATAATCTGGCCTTTGAAACCACCTATTTTTTTGAGCAGCAAATAAATGTGTGGTAGCACAATTAAAAATCAGGTTATGACTCTTGTTACTGACTTTCCATTACTGTGTTATTACTGACATTGTTGACTACTTTAACTTGTTTTTAATCTGTGAGATTTGTTCGAATGGGGCAGATAACTATTGGTGACAGAAGTGAGTGTTGTTTACACTGAAACTCGATGTCTAACTCTACATAGGTGGAAGAAATTAACCATTTTCCATGTTTAACTTGGGGAAAGGAATCGGATTTCCCTTTTCTAGTCCGCCGGAACTACATTCAATTGTGTATTCATACTCATGCTGTAGACATTCATTTGGACCTGCCATACTTTACTAAATCAACTTAAACTCATAATCAATAGATGTAGTCATTATGGTGGGTAAATATACGTGTAGACGCGTACGAGTGAGACAAATTACAGATTTATCTGATTTTTAGTTTCTATTTTATTCGAGCGCACGGCAGGATATGTGGCCACTGGAGGTGTTCTCCGGTCTATATAAATGCGCCGCCATCTTACATTTTTCAGTCTCCTCTGTTCCGGCCAAGTTACTCCTGATTGACTGCAGAGGGAGTGGACGAGGGCTCCCCGCTGACGCTCGTCCTCACATTTTCCTCGACTTTTTCCATTTCTAAGTGGCCTTTACTCTCCAGGATCCGAGTGGACGGACTTTCTGTGTTGACAAGGGTAGGCTTCAACATTCAAACTATCGGCTCCACTCAGTTTCTCCCTCTTTTCTTGTCGGGCTCTTCCCTGAATGCCTACGGGAGTGGAGACTGTTGTTGTGTGCGGGCCGGCCGGGGGATGCTGCTGCTGCTGCTGCTGCTGCTGCTGCTGTGCTGCTGCTGCTGCCGCCGCCGCAGCTAGCGAGCCAGCCAGCTGCTTTCACAGCAGATATTTGGGATATGCCAGCCACCGCCTAATGGGAACGTACCTATTTTACAGACGATACTCATTGACTTTATCATAGCACGGGGTTGGCGTTGGGTGATATAGACTGTAACAGTTAGTTAGATGTATAAGATGGATTTCATTGCCTTCAAATGTGTCGGGAAACCTTAAACGGGATTTGGGAGTAAACGCCGATGTTGTGTCCTCCGCTTGTTTGAATAGTTCACGTTAGCCTAACTACTATTAGCCTACTTACGCTGTTGGCCACATTCCACTATTCTGAATCACGTTTGCTCGGCTCGAGTTTCGCCTTTTGCTCGGTTGTTTTTACAGCTGGTTAGAAGATAGACGCGTGTGAAGCTCGGCATATCGTGGCCATGTGTACAGCTTTAAGACGAAATTGTGAATTAAACGTTAGCCGACTAACGAAAGCTGGTGAAGCGGGGTAACGTTAACGCCAACGAGCCATCCAAAGTTTAGACGGAACTTCGTTAAACTGAAAACCGTTGGAAAGTTTAACTTTAAACGAAGCTCGTTGGTAGCAGCGTTGGCCTAAAAGTTATATTTAAGTTTTATGTTTAAGTTTATTTTCGGTTTAAAGGACCGTGAGAGTGTGTTTTTTTTTTCCTCTCGTCCTTTTAAACAAAGACCGACAAATTCCTCCCAGCCGTTGTGCTTTGGGAGGAAGACGAGGAGGAGCCAGAGTGTGAAATTTGAGTCAGTGGTGTTAGAGCAAGAAAGTCAGGGGCAGCCAGCAGCTGTGCGGGAGGCTGGAGGGGGGCAGCACGCTATTATTTAGACAGTTCAGCTTGTGTTGATCTGCTTTTATTAAATGTTATATTGGGTGTTTATGTTGTTTGCACATGCAGATGTGTGTTTGCTTGGCTTCGGGAGAGGGGTGGTGCGGGTATCCGCGGGAGGGTGGGGAGGGGGGAGTTGGGACACCTAATTTCTTTTCGCGGTGTGATGGCGTCAGTATAAAATGGTGTTTGTTGTGTGGATTTGGTGACACAAGACGTCGTGATGAAAGTGCTTCAAAAAAAAAAAAAAAAAAAAAAAGATTACACGTCATTGATTGTCTTGATTTCTCTGGAAAGGTTGAGGTGGGAGGTGGGGAGAGATTGGACGGCGGCTGCAGGATGTTGACATCTCGTCCACACGCTCGATTACGGATGATCTGCAACTAAACTGGTTAATTTTTAAATTAGAAAGACACCAGATTATTATTAAAATTATCACTTTTTTTCAAACACAATTGCTGCACTAATGTCATCAGTCTGTGTTGGTGTTCATGCCTCAGAAATCACTGCATTGTGTTTGTTTGTTTTTTTTAGAAAGGGTTAAACATTGTTTGTTCGTCTTCATGTCGGTCCCACAGTAAAGTCCCCGACCAGATTACACAACGGAACAAAAAAACTGAAAAAAAAAAGCTGCCATCTCCGTCAGCAAAATTTTCTCCTAAAGATGCATTAACATTTTTTAGACGGAAGCGCGGGTGTAGGCTGCGACGACACCGGTAGTGGTTTGCGGTAATCCACTTGCAAGAAGACTGTTACTATCTCACCTCCGGTGATATTGCTGTGAATTCTCTCAATGACCCACATGTAGATGATAATTATGACGCAACTCATATGTCTGAGGAAGATTTTTAATTGTAAAGTTGTAAAAATGATTATATTTGAGATCAAAATCACCCAGGTCCTCCATGAAGCAGCAAAGAAAGGATGTTTAAATAAAGGTTCATCACCTATATGTGATAAATTATTCCAAGTTTTTGGAGAATACATCTTTTAGGGAGTTTTACAGGCTTCTGTGCTACTCACAACCTGTGCTTATTTTCTCCATTTTTTTTTTTAAACAGATTACTCAGTATTGAGCAGAACACGAGAAAAGTCCCCCTTCGTGTGGAAGTTGCATAGATGTTTCCTGGAGCTGCTGTGTCTCTGTGGGCATCCATCATTTCACAGTTGAGACACAGACCAAACACTGCAGCGGCTGCAGGCATTGAGCTCATTGTGTTGTTGGCAGCCAGCGGTGAGTGCTGCTGACCCTGCACATTAGGTGGCTAGCAGTGGTGCCTGTGGCACCTCCTGTCTCTCTGCTTGTGCCGATAATGCAGCTTGTTTGGGTCATTTACTTGAATGGATGTATTGAACGCAGTGTTTTTTTCACTTGAGAGGAAATGGGCTGTGCAGGAGTTAGAGCGGATTTGGCTCTTTTAACGCCCTGTTCTCTGTAAATACTTTTTTTTCTCTTTCTTTTCCCACAGCCCACGCAGTGTATATTTCCTCTGACGAATTAATTTTGTTTTTCAAATTCCCCAACATGCTAGGAAGGTACTGTAAAATTAAGGCACAAATGACTGCAGGCCAAAAGAATGAAATACAATTTAGAAGAGGCATGTTTCATATTTTTTAAATGGCAAAATGATACTGTCTTTACACAAAGTAAACCTTGAGGCTCACCTGAACTCACTTCGTGGCAGTCTGGCTGAAATGTGCTGACAAAATGGCTTTTTTCCCCCCTTTCATTGAGAGGAAATGGGATTGAATAGTTTAGATGTGCTTTGAATTGCAGCTATGAATAAATACATATGATTTTCAAACATCCCATGATTGCGTTATTTAAAGTTTCCACAAATTAAAAAGGAGAGACAAGGTGTTCACAGTGCAGTGATTTAACCGAGGTTTTTTTTTGTGTTGCTGTATTTGTAATATTTTCCCTGCTTGAAGGTGTTTTTGAAAAGCTATGTTTCCCACATAGCTTATAGATTTGTCTTGCTTGCTTTGCTGCCTGGTGATGTTTTTAGAGAAGTGGCATGTTAGGTCGCATAGAGGACAGCAAGAACCAGTGATAACCTTATTTTGATGTATTTAGGGGAATTGAAATGAACTATCTCGTGATAGGTGTCAGTCATCTGGCTTCATGCCTAATCTTGATTTCGATGCCCTCTAGCATGATCTACATGTGGCAAATCCCGATTTATAGAGTCCAGGTCCCTTCCTGAAAGTGCAGAACCTGTTTTGATGGTTAAAATCATCTTTTTTTGATTTAACACATTTATTATAATTTAACCAGCTCTGTCTCTGAATGTCAGGACTTCTCTGCACTCTCCAGAAGTCACCTTTTATTTTTTTTTGTTTTGTTTCATGTTTGTCGCTCACACATTAATGAACTCTTTGGCCGTCTATATGAACAGCATGTTTTTCTTCACCATATTCAGGGCAGTGAGACTGAAGTACACTATTCCTGGCCATCCCGCTCTGTGCTGGAACAGTAAGCCTGTCATTTGAGTGCTGTCCTGGGACAGTGGTGCCGTACTTCACTTCACAGGGCTTTGTGAGCATGCAAATACCTGTTTGATGAATCCAAACATTGCTTCGTGAGACTAACTCCTTCGCCTCACCTCCCCGTGGGTGTATATACCTTGACTCATCCCACATACTGCAGCCAAGATCAACCATCTGACTCCGGTGACTGGTGTGTCACTCATTAGTCATCTGGTTTCACTTATATGGCTTTCAGCTCTACATATTGGATTTCACATCTGGCTTCAAAGAAACCTCTCGTTGAGATTTTTGCGGCCGGGCTGCTAGCCTGATACCTTGAAACTCTTACTGTAATGACTTTTTTTTGTGTTAACGGTCAGAGCGTGACTTCAGGGTAAGGCTGCCATTTGTGTGTCTCAATTGAAGACCAGACTTCGCTTGTTTGCCCATCAAAAAAAACTATCATCGGCTCAGTTTCCAAAGCCAGATGTAAAGACCCACATTTTCCACCAGTGTGAATGATAAATGGTTTCACTGTGCGCTTTGATTGAACGTTTGATTTGTATGCAGCCTTGTATGGGACATATGGCTCCCATTAGGGCAGGGCTAGGTTATATGAGGGCAGGCCTGCAAAGCTTGGGAGGATGGTGTGTGAACAGTGAATTTGAGTTGGTGCGTTTGTGGTTAGAAACAGCAGTCTTGGAGCCTGACTCGAGATTGTGTTTTAATGACACAGCTGAGCTGGGGTGGTGTGGGTGTGAGAGGAGGGAAGTAGTCCAGAGCAGTAGTTTAGCTATCCATGGATGTATTTGCATATTGGCAGCCGTTTACCCCCACAAAACTCCTACACATTCACTGGCACTCATGTCAGACTGTTTTCTTTTACCACCAGGCCTGTATGCCTCTGTCCACTTCTGTTTGTAGGCCTTTTAGTCTTCTCTTTGTGCTTGTGCCTGTAGAACAAAAGGAGCATCTGTGATCTTGAATTGATGTGTTTTTTACCATTTCTTTGGCCAATAAGGTTTAAAAATAAAACAGGCTCTATTCAGTCTTGTTTTGAGACGTGGAAACATAGTGGGCAGTTCTTGCTTCTCAGATAGGTGAGTCTCTGTAAAGAAACGATCAAGGTGATCACGTCACATATTATTAAGCCTGCTGACAGCTAGCAGGTAAGGTTGGTATCTCTGAAACAGGACCTTGAGGATTCAGGGTCGTGAGGTAGCATTTCGTGTCAGTATATGTGAAACAAGAGAGAGCTCACAGTTTTTTGTTTTTTTGTTTGTTTGTTTTTTTTTAAAGAGAAGAGAATATTTTAAGGGATACAACTCCAAATTCTTGGCTCGATTCTGAATGACCACACAGAAACTTTTCATTTTTCAGACTGTGAAATTAAAGTTGCAGCTGTCACTACATCTGACCTTGCACCTCACACCTGTTGTGTCGAGCTTTGCGACTGCTGAGAATTTGAATCCAACACATTTACCTTTCTGTGGGGGGGAAAGAAGAACCTTCCAAAAGGCTGTTTCCACAGAGAAAAGTTGTTTTTTTTGGTTTGTTTAATTACTAATATTACTTCATATCTTGCTGACACAAGGTTGGAATGAATAAACGGCTGTAGCCATAACATTTTTTTTTTATCCTCCAGCACTGCGGCTCCTCTATCGGCTGGTGAGCAGCTTGTTCTTCCTGTAGGTCATAAATAAAAATATAGAAATATACACAAGGTGCAAACTTTGTTGTATGTTTTTTTTCTTATTCAGTGTGTAGTGCTAAATTACAACAACTTAATGTTTTCCTTTTTTTCAGTGATGCTAAACAAACACGGGCACAACAGTATCCATGTCAAATGATGGCCTTTGCTGCGCTTTAAAGAACACAGTCTTGTATATTTTCATATTTACTGTAGATTATACGGAACCTACTGTGTCGGCAGGTCTGTGGTTTTTACTTGGTTAGTTCACTGCAGGAAAGTCTGGCTCGTTGTGAGTCACCCCTACTTTCTCTCTCTCCCTTTTTTTGCCAGAGCCTTGTTTTCCTCCAGTGTGCCCGTTGAGTATTAAAGCACGTCCAAACCGGTGTGCTGTGTGATTGAAAAGGATTTGGTCTCTGTTTTCCTGTAGAATCCATCAAAGAACAGGCCTGACCACGGATGTACTTTTGAAAGGCTTTGACAAAAGGATTTCTGATCCTATGGATACACAGCTCCTGTTTCTGTGTCTCATTTTAGCCGGATTTTCTTCTGCATTTCTCCCCATTTCCTGCTTTTGTGCCTTACTGTCATAACATTTATCTTTGAGTATGAATTGAAAAATACCCCTGTTTCAATTTTCCTTGTTTTTTTTCTGAATTAATCCCCTCTCACCCGCTCTACCTCTCTCCTGCCATTGCCAGTGTTTACTTTCCTGCAGAGTGTGGTTTCAGCTTCAAAGCCAGCGCAGGAATGCGTATCCCCCCCCCCCCCCCCCCTCTTCTCTCCTCTCCACCCAGTGCTCCACTTCCCCCCTGTCCTTTCTCACCTAAATACTGGCTAGCTGCTACACTTAATGGTGGCTTTGTATGTGAACCGCTGCTGTTTGTATGTCTGGCTTTAACAGAAGAGGAAATCCAAGAAAGGGAGGAGGCAGGAAAGGAAAGAAGGCACTGGAAAGTCACTTGTCTGGAGCGTTTGTTTTGACCCAACACTGCCATTCATTTCCAGCAGTCTGTTTTTCTGCCTTTACCTCTGCTGTGATCTTTCGGTGTTAAAGTAAAATGGCTGATGCTGTTTGACTGGGAGGAAAGAGGACTGGCAGTGAGCGGGGTAGAGGGTAGGAATGATGGAAGGTGAGATGCAACTGAGGCGCTTTGACTGACTCTTTTTTTTTTTCCCCTCTTCTTTTTCAGATCAGGAAGCTGTGTCGGCCACGGTTTGAGAAAGGAACATGGCTTCCCAGGGTGAGTTAATAGCTTTCAGACACATGCTCAAAACTCTTTCACCTCATTGCTCTCTGCAGCTTCCATTTCATTTTTCTGCATCGCTCTTCTCCTTCACTCACACACACACGCACACACAGTAGTCTGCAACGTGTTATACTTTGCAGCAGTTCTCCTGGTGCAGATTTATGTTCTCATTAGAGCAAAGTGAATTAGTTATTGATTTCAATTTGAAACTTGGATCACATGTGAAATCAAACTTTATGGTTCAGGAGACCTTTTGCAGGTAAATCACACATCACAGAAGTATGAATGTGGGAAAACGATGAGAACAGGTTAGAAATCCAGTCACTGCAGAGGCTATAAACCATTGTTTAGTTTGTTCATTCTGCCACGCACACACCATTAAGAGTTGTAGAAATGCGAAGACAGCCTTTTTGTAAAAAGCTGAGAATTGTAATTACATGTAATACTGAAGCTGGATTAATGTTGTGATGATACTTGTCAAAACCTGCTCAGGCATTGTTATATCTGATGTATCATTTCCTTTAAGGCCATGCCAGCTCACCTAAAATGATGTGCTCCTCAGAGCTGATAAAGCTGATAATACCAGTTCCTCTGCATTACTGTTAGTCATCTGACATTTGTGTTTACAAGAATTTTTGCACGCAGTACTACATTTTCTAAAACAATCTCCTCTTATTCTATACTGCCTTTCCAAATGTATATGTTTTAATACGTTGTCTCTTTCCAGCTGATCTGATGGAGCTAGACATGGCCATGGAGCCAGACCGTAAGGCAGCAGTCAGTCACTGGCAGCAACAGTCTTACCTGGATTCAGGCATCCATTCAGGGGCCACCACAACCGCTCCCTCCCTCAGTGGGAAGGGCAACCCCGAGGAGGAGGATGTCGACAACCAGGTCATGTACAAGTGGGAGCAGGGCTTCAACCAGAACTTCTCCCAGGAACAAGTACAAGGTAGGTCATGACGCCTGCAATCCACAAATGTGTGACCCAAATACCAGCTTGAATCCCAACATAACAAAACAACTGTTCTTCTGTCTCTTGTTAGACATCGATGGTCAGTACGCCATGACACGTGCCCAGCGGGTGCGTGCAGCAATGTTCCCAGAGACCCTCGAGGAGGGCATGCAGATCCCCTCCACACAGTATGATGCAGCAAACCCCACCAACGTTCAGAGGCTGGCAGAGCCCTCGCAAATGCTCAAACATGCCGTGGTCAATCTGATCAACTACCAAGATGACGCGGAGCTGGCAACCAGAGCCATACCAGAACTGACCAAACTACTTAACGATGAGGACCAGGTAACCATGAAAACTGTGACTCAGCATTACTTCTGAATTGTTTCTTTTCCATAGTATTATTCCCTGACATTCGCATCTGTCTCGTCCAGGTTGTAGTAAACAAAGCAGCAGTGATGGTCCACCAGCTCTCAAAGAAAGAGGCTTCCCGCCACGCCATCATGCGCTCGCCCCAAATGGTGTCTGCTATTGTCAGGACCATGCAGAACACAAACGATGTGGAGACGGCTCGTTGCACCGCAGGAACGCTCCACAACCTGTCCCATCACAGAGAGGGTCTGCTGGCTATCTTCAAGTCTGGAGGAATCCCAGCTCTAGTTAAAATGCTCGGGTATGTTAAAGGTGGATAATTGGTACTGTAGCTCAAGCGGTGTGGCGTGTCTCTGGTCAGAAATGGCACAGAGACCTTTCAACTGAGAACAACATGAAAAATTGTAACTGGCTCTTAACTCGGAGGCAGAGGATGTGAAAAGGAAGGCCCTCTGAGAAACCTAATCTAATACAGATCCAGTGGTGGTTATTGGTTGTTTCCCAGTGGGACGGTAATCTAATAAACCTTTGTTTGTTTGGCAGTTCACCAGTGGACTCTGTCCTGTTCTACGCCATTACCACCCTCCACAACCTCCTCCTGCACCAGGAAGGAGCCAAGATGGCTGTCCGTCTAGCTGGGGGTCTACAGAAAATGGTGGCTCTGCTCAACAAGACCAATGTCAAGTTCCTGGCCATCACCACTGACTGTCTGCAGATACTGGCCTATGGAAACCAAGAAAGCAAGGTGAGCGAATAGTGTGTGGTCAAAGGTAATACTGTTACCACACACGACTTGTGGTAAATGGGTCTGTTTGATATTGTAAGACAAATGTATTCCTAACCTATATGTGTGTTCTCTTCTTGTGTAGTTGATAATCTTGGCCAGTGGCGGCCCACAGGCGTTGGTCAACATCATGAGGACTTACACCTACGAGAAGCTGCTGTGGACCACAAGCCGTGTTCTCAAAGTTCTGTCAGTCTGCTCCAGTAACAAGCCTGCCATTGTAGAAGCTGGTATGTTTGGTCACCTAAATGTTAAAGCATTAACAACATCAGCTTGAATACCACACATACAGTGTGTTCATGGTTTTGAAATGTATTGTTTTTTTCCCCACACATTTTATATAAACGCCACATTTTTTTTCCTTCTTTGTTCTGTTCAGGAGGCATGCAGGCTCTGGGACTCCACCTGACAGATCCCAGCCAGAGACTGGTCCAGAACTGTCTCTGGACTCTCAGGAACTTATCAGATGCTGCCACCAAACAGGTAAGAACTGCCCCTGTTACCAACGTTAAAATCTTTTGTCGGGAAAAGCCACTGAGAATGACCTGACAGTGATCTTAGTCCCAGGCATTCACCATGCTCTTGATATTGTGTTCATGTTCCTCCTTCCATGCTAACTTCACAATTGTCTTTGTCTCCAGGAGGGAATGGAGGGTCTGCTAGGAACTCTGGTCCAGCTGCTCGGCAGTGATGACATTAATGTGGTGACCTGTGCTGCTGGTATCCTGTCTAACCTGACCTGCAACAACTACAAGAACAAGATGATGGTCTGCCAGGTCAGTACACACATGGACAAGATGCATCTTCGTCACAAATGTTAACGTTTATTAATATATTAACCACCCTGTAAAGCTGAATCTCTGCTATAAGCATTAATCTGTTCCATCAAACGTTCCTCTGCAGGTCGGAGGTATCGAGGCGTTGGTTCGCACAGTGCTTCGGGCCGGAGACAGGGAAGACATCACAGAACCAGCTATTTGTGCGCTGCGTCACCTCACATCTCGACACCAGGACGCTGAGATGGCACAGAATGCGGTCAGGCTGCACTATGGCCTGCCCGTGGTCGTCAAATTACTGCATCCGCCATCACACTGGCCACTCATCAAGGTACACTCACACAGACTTACCAGCCACATAAGCAGCTCTTTATGCTGTCGTTTTTAGTGGTGAAAATGAGTTATACTTGAACATTGAGTTATACTTGAACACATTAAATAATGGACCAAGCCGGGCTTAAATGCACAGTCTTGCTTTGGAAGAGGGTAGTTGCCCCTTAATCCATGTAGGCAGCTGATTTCCTTTGGGTCTCTCAGGACAGAATGCAGCGCCTCACTGCTGGAAGTTGCTTAAATCTGTAGCACATAATGCTTGTTTATGCTCAGTCCAATAAAGAAGCTGCAAAATGCACCTCAATGACAAGTCCTGGCCTCGAGTACGTTGTAGTGCATTTGTACAGTTTTGTTGGTGACTGTATTGAGGTGAAACAACCCACTCAGTCTGCCAGGACTTTTCAGATGAATAAATACGTTGTAACGATGCCTTTTGTGAGCACAGTTATATACCCGAAAACAACTTTTGGCTGTGATTCTTGATTTTTACCTAAGCTTAACAGACATAACTGACATGTAACTTTGTTTGTTCCTCAGGCTACCGTCGGTCTGATCCGTAACCTGGCTCTGTGCCCTGCAAACCACGCTCCTCTGAGGGAGCAGGGGGCCATCCCCAGACTGGTTCAGCTGCTGGTTAGAGCACACCAAGACACACAGAGACGCACCAGCATGGGAGGCACGCAGCAGCAATTTGTGGTGAGAGCATGCGCGCACACACCATCACAACAAACACCAGCATGACATGATTAATGGGACAGTTTCAGCCTGACCTAGAACTGATGTCAGATTTGGTACTGACCAGTTTTGCTGCTCTTGGCCACTTCAGAATGATGGTCACCTGAGATTGATGATAGCTCCCACCACCACCTGCTCATCTTACAGTCCTTAAAGGGCTCCATACAGCTTAAAGTGATCAGAGTTTTCTTGTGTCATTAGGAGGGCGTTCGTATGGAGGAGATTGTGGAGGGCTGCACAGGAGCACTTCACATCCTGGCCAGAGACGTCCACAACAGAATAGTCATCAGAGGACTCAACACCATTCCACTCTTTGTACAGGTAAAAAGACTTTCTTCTCAGCTCACTTCACTCTGTTCTTGCGTTTGTGTCGTCGTCAGGTTGCAGTCACACAACACATTATATTTAAACTTGATCTAAAAGTGATTGTCCAGTTATGATTTCAGAAAGGCCGTGGAGACCATTGATATTAAAAGCATCAGTAGTTTTGAAAGTCACGATGAGGCAGTTTGAAAACACTCCCTGCCACAGTTGTTGCTCAGAAGTAAAATTTATTGTACCACCTGGTGTGTGTTTGCACTCCATGAATCTCTGCTGGTTGCATCCTTTCAGATCATGCGAGCACTGCGAAGGTTGATAAAACTGTTTCTAAGCATCCCATCTGTGTTTGTGTGTGCAGCTGTTGTATTCCCCCATTGAGAACATCCAGCGTGTAGCAGCAGGCGTCCTGTGCGAGCTGGCCCAGGATAAAGAGGCTGCCGAGGCCATCGAGGCTGAGGGAGCCACCGCCCCACTCACAGAGCTATTACACAGCCGCAACGAAGGCGTCGGTATGTTCGCAGAATTACACTCATTTACATACCGCCATCATTCTCATAATGGCGACGCAGATGTTCAGAAGAGCCAGTCCAACTGAGTACTGAGTGCCTGTGATTGGATGAAACACTGGCACTTAAAATGGTTTCTATACAATCCAAGTTTTCCTTGGTGTTAACTGATGCAGACAAGTGAAGAAACATTAATGTTGTAACTTTAATTGTGGCGTTCTTTATTGTCTTTGCTCTGTGATCGCTGTAGCATTTCTTTATTTGTAGTTCATTGAAGTTATTTTTGACTAACCTGCCTCCATCTTCCCTCAGCCACCTACGCTGCTGCAGTTTTGTTCCGTATGTCAGAGGACAAACCTCAAGACTACAAGAAACGCCTCTCTGTAGAACTCACCAGCTCGCTCTTCAGGACAGAACCAATGGCCTGGAACGAGGTACGCTCACTCAAAATCATCTGAAATTACTAATCCGTGTGTGTGTGTGTGTGTGTGTGTGTGTGTGTGTGTGTGTACATGGATGCCTGTGCACTGAAGTTAACTTCAAAGAAATGTAAATAAAGGCTTAAAGGCATAACTGACTGTGGACTTATTTGAAAGTGTTGCCACCCCGCTCATCCTCGTCTGTGTGTGTGTGTTGCTCTGCAGACCGGAGACCTGGGTTTGGACATCGGAGCTCAGGGAGAGCCTCTGGGCTACAGACAGGAAGGTAAGTCACCTCCTCACCTCTGGCTGGCTGGGAGGCTCCCAGGAGGAACACAGAGGGATAAGGATGTCATGAATGCCAGAGCAGTTAGGCTGCAACAAAAACATTTTAGCTGACTTTTCTTTTCACTAATTGGGCACGCAGACATTGCCTTCTCCACAGACCTCGTCTGCTTCCCTTAAGTTGATGCACAACCAACTTTTGTCCCAGCCCAATGACTGAGCTCCATCTGTCCATCGCTATTACTGCTGATGACAGGATTGTATGTTAAATGTCTTGATACACGGGGAACTTGAGACCGTGGTGAAGGGCAATAATGCTTTCAAGTTGTGGATGGAGATTGATTTTTATCCCTGCTGTCAGTCAGGATAACACGGCTGGCTCCTAAGAAATACGATACTGCTGCTTTTAGTTATTGTCACCGTTTGGCATCTAAATGTTACGGGTGCAGCAGGACCTTGGGCTGTGTTCTGATCAATAGGCTGAGGGGCCAGGGTTGGCTTTTTATTTTCATTACGCTGCTCTCCGCTCCTCCAGCACTAATGGCTTTAATTGGCTCTCGAACAAATGAAAACAAAGACATGAAGTTGCTCGCTGCAGATGGATTTAAACTAAACATAACCCGAGTTTAGCTGAATTCAGTTCAAAGACCAGCAGCTGTAGTTTGAACTGAACTCACAGACAGTTTTGGGTGCTGGAGGGTGCACAGTGTGCTGTGTTGCCATGTTACGTTTGAATGATCGTACTACTGTGTGACCGCTTGGTTTGTTAACATGCTTCTAACAACTGCTCTGCTTCCCCTGCTTCTCCATCCACTCCTTCCTCCCCCAGACCCGAGCTACCGTTCCTTCCATTCGGGGGGTTACGGCGGGGACACGATGGGTATGGAGCCCATGTTGGACCACGATCTGGGCGGCCACCACCCCGGCCAGGACTACCCTCCTGTAGAGGGGCTGCCTGACCTGGGACACGCCCAGGAACTGATAGAGGGCCTGCCACCTGGCGACTCCAACCAACTGGCCTGGTTTGATACCGACCTGTAAATACCAAGAACAACATTACACTACACTTTCTACTAGGTAAGAATGTCTTCACGCTCAGCATCTTTGTGTGAGTTAAAATGAATGAGCCGTTGTTTAAGGCTGGTTGTAAAAGAACAGCGGGGAGGTTTTCTGTGGATGAAATGGCTGAGGGGGAGGCGAGCGGATTTACTCACTGTGGCTGCTGCATGTTCAGACTGCTCCTAATTGCAAAGTCGTGTGATGTGGTGTGTGTGATGTTACATTTTTGATCTGTGTGTGTGGTCCTAACCAACCCCTGTGCCCTGTCTCCTTCCCCGCACCTCCTGGTTTTCATTCCTTTCTGTTTTTTTTCACTTTCCTCTCCTCCCTTTGCAGCTGTATCATGTGATCTGGATGAACCTGCATCGTGATTCGCCCATATGGAGGAGGCGGGGTTTCAGAAAGTGCCTGAAGACGACTCAACAACAGCAAGCAGAGTTTCCTGTCTATGGGAACTCCATTGGGACAAACTAGATTTAAGTGCGGTTCTGTTCTGGTCTCTCAGCCTGACGGAGGGCTGACATTAAATCCTGACATGACACACAGATTTTGATCTCAACAGATTTTTTTGTTTGTTTTTGAAAAACCCTTTTTATGTATTTTTTTCATTTTTACTTTTGGTTGTTTTACTTTTTTAATTCAGTTTTCCTCAAGTCTGTAATGGTACAAACTGATTCTAGCTTGCTTTTTTTCCATTATTCTCAATTATGATACTCATCTCTTGTTTTTGCAGTCCCTTGTATTTTAAGTCTCTGGTAGTGTTGAGTTTATTTTATTTTATTTTTTTTTTTAGTGGTAATGCTCCATCAAAGTAAAGAATCTGATCACATTTTAAATGGTGTCCAAAACACTAAAGTTAATCAGTTGAATTGTATTCTGATGATCAAGTGTAACATTGTGTAGCTTTTGTATAAAAAAAAACATGAATTGGAAATCATGGTCCAAATATCAAGCTATTTTCTTGCTTTAAAGGTGGACACTGATGTGTCTCTGCTGTTCCAAAGGGGGTGTAGCTGACCTAGCTGGAAGGGTGTGGCTGTGGATGGACGGGGGGGTGGAGGAGGGCTCTTATTGGTCTGCTGTTACTAAGGGGTGGGGTAGTGGGAGGAGCTGGTTGCTGTAGCCTGCTGTGTTCTGAAACAATAAAATGGACTGTCATTTCACCTGGACGCCTCCACGTCTCATTTCACCAACACCTACAGCCCACAAGGACACACGTTACACAGCAACAAATGACTCATGAATTTTACTGTCATGTAAAGACTGGTGTATAACAGACAAATGGTAAAGTCATGGTTCACAGTAAATACACTTCAATTTGCAATAAGAAGGCAGAATTGGGGCGTCAGTGGGAGTGTGCCGAACAAATTTTAGACCACAAAGGTAAAATGGATGATAACACGGATGTGACCCATCGAATGACAGCGAGGTGAGGAAAAAGTGACGTTCCACCAACTGTGAAAACAAATATCCACATCCACCTGCAGAGGCCATGCCGTTTGGCAGGAGGCCAATTCACTTCACTTATCTTCCACATATGAGAATGTGTCAAATTGCAGTTTGTATAACTTGGTGGATGATGTTCCACAACTGCTCAGTGACTGCTGTGTTTGCAGCAGCTTTAGTGAGATTAGTAAGATTTGCATATAAAATGAGAACCTGGAGTGAAGAACTAAAATCCTGCAAGTGGTGACTGTGTATGGAAGTCCACAATTGAGTTTATCATAGTGTAATGTGTGAGGGATTGCTGGGGCCATTTCCCAGAACTAAACACAGCCTTTCCAACAAGACCCATGTCTGTCATCGCCCTCAACTCTCCCTGTCCTCTTGCAGCCTCTTACCAACATGCTCGACATATCTATTTCCACGTAGACACCTTTCGCAATAGATTATTCTATGTGACAATGTCCAGTTTATACAGCTTGACCAGTTGGGGATCTTATGGTATATACCAGGTGTAGCTGGGATCAGCAAAATGACTTCAATACGAGTGCTATGACCTGCAACTCTAAACTGTACTCGTGGCACTGGTCCTTGGCATACAGCTGTGTTTAAAAAAGCAAGTAAAGCCCCAAATCCTTTATAATAGCTTTTATTTCCATACAGGCAAATGCATTGGAAACACTGCACACTCCAAATCAAAACATGAAGACAAATGTAGTGAATTTATTACTTTACAGAAAGTGAAGAAAAAGGAATATTAGGCTGTTCAAAAAAATAGCAGTGTCTGCATTTTCAAAGATTTACTGTATAAACTGAAAAAAATATTTGAAGATTTAGCTTTCCTGTGAATCACTGAACTATTTAGTTGTATAAGCACTGTTTCTGAGAACTGCTTTACATCTGTGTTGCATGGAGTCGACCAACTTCTGGCACCTGTGAACGGGTATTCCGGCCCAGGACGATTGGACTACATTCCACAATTCCTCTGCATTTCTTGGTTTTGCCTCAGAAACAGCATTTCTGATGTCACTCCTCAAGTTTTTAATTGGATAAAGGTCCCCCCACCACCTGTTTGGCACCTGTTTTGAATGACTCCACACTGCTATTTCAGTACAGCCTAATATTCCCCTTTCTTCACTTTCTGTAAAGTAACAAATGTGCAATGTTCCCAATGCTATTAAAGCTATTCTATGAGGATTTGGGGCTGTACACGCTTTTTTAAACACACTGCTATTTATTTTGAAAGGAAGCGAGAAAAGCTGGCAGTAGTCGAGCAGTGTGTTGCTCCTAGCTACATTCTCTGTAAGGCGAAGTAGAAATTTGTGATAATGTCGCATTACAGACACACGACACACATGATGGCAGACACGTGAACTAATGAGCTAATGTTCATCCATTAGTGCTGACTGAAAGTGTCTGGACAATCCCAGAGGCCAGCGCTGCGGCGCCTCTGACAGTCTGGATTAACTTTCATGCTGTAATCCTGTGCAGGCTGATGGACACTGGATGGATGTTTAGACTCAGCTGCCAAATTATTTTGGTGACACGTCACTATTTATGACCATCACTGATGCAATTTGCACATTTGATGAGAGTCGTGGAGAGAGCTACACTAACTCAGTATGATACCAGATTCAGCTTCAGTTTCTAATGATTTACTCAGATTGACCAAGGCACCTCGCATATAAATAATGGCATTTTATTCCAAAACTGACATTTTGAAAGAACAATCCTCCATCTGAATATTCAGAAAAGGTTACAGGAAGACTGAAAGGAAGTCTAAAAAGCATTCTACCAATCTGAAATGGTGGACTGGTTCTGGTTTGCTTCAGGTTTGAAGATGAAAAGCTTCTAGGATCCAGAGAGCTCGAGGATTTCCGCAGCCAGTGGAACCACATCGATGTGACACCTGGGACAGAGAAAAAAAAGAGCAGTTATTCAGTGTGTCGCAGTTATGTTATTTACCTAGTGACATAAAGAATAAAAACATTGTCCCTAAAAAGGGGCAAATGATGAGGCGTCCTGAGGTATACCACATAACCACATCATTCATGCTTCCATTCCAGCTGAGGATCTAAGTTGCATGTCGGCCGTCTCTCTCTCTCACCTTGTCTACCTGTATAATGTCCCATCTAATAAGGGTGACTTCATAAAGGTCTCATGCAGTGCTTACATTAATAAAAAAAATTCATCAGCAGCTCTGGTGTGGCTCCATTATTCTCCCACCTTCTTCTGACGGTAAAAAAAAAAAAAAATCCAATTCAGAATATAAAATTAATTTCTGTGTTATCCTCGACAAACTCCGACATTTTCATCAGGAAATGACTCAGTGTTGGGCAGAATGGAATAGATGTGATCAGGAAGAGGGAATCTGAGCACAAAAGCCATCTCTGGCCTCTAACTGAACTGTTATGAAGTGCCATCTGAAATCCTGATCATCATATTCTGTATGCTGGTGCACTAGTAGATGTGCAGCTGTCTGATTTTAGTTTCATCATCATTTGTTGGCGGATGTGCTCGGCATACAAAGCAGCTGACCTACATAAAGCAGATACAAACTTCACAAAGCCCCACAGCTCAAAGGTCCCAGTGACCCTGTGCATGTAAACCGCACCGGTGACTCCAATGTGTACTCTTTGGCTGGCTGTCTGCCAAACCACAGTCTCTATCGGTACTTTCAGTGCTCGCCTTCAGGTCTCGTCACTTCTAAATTGTAAACTCGTGCCCAACAGTGGATGCAGAATTGATCCATTTTGTTCACAAATTGGGAGGCTGAAAGTGTTTATGCCTCTTGTCATACCAGCTAAGATGTAGCTGTAGTCATAGAATCCTGGAGAGGGGTGACGAGGAGTGCAAGCTGCTAAAGATAAACTGTTTGGGGAGCCTTGCTGTTGAAATTAGCTCTGCAGTTACTGCAGCTGAGCTGAGACTGCAGTCTGGCCCTGGGCTGGTGTCTCTTTTGTCAGTGGCCTTGATGAGTTGCCCTTTGGTTGGCTCATATTCTGTCCTCTAAACATGTTATTTTCTTCTACAAATACAAAACTTTTTTTTCAGCTCCACTTTGAATCATATTGCTGCTACCTTGATAGAGAAAATGTTTCCTGGTTTTCTCTCTTCTCGAGTCGCTGTGCATCAGCTCTCGGTTATTGACAGGGTTTGGACAGTAAACTACTGCGAACTATAGCTTCTGTTCGCTAATGCTAGCTAACATTATTAGCTGGCCTGACCGGACTGTGAGCTCAGAGCACCAGGGGAGTGTTCGTGTTTGTACCTGAGGCATTTTCCACCACCGGGAAGAGGAGGCTTTTTAGGCCCGGGGCGCAGGGCTGGGACTGACTTTTAGTTGTTGGCAAAAGCTTTGTAAAACAAAAAAACAGAGCCGAGCTGGGCATCTTGCTGTTGGACTAGCTGCTGTGCTGTTGCACTGTTGCACTTGCTTGATGTTTGGCTGTTAGCAAAGTTGTTGACTTGCTAGTTTTTGATTATAAGTAATGTAATCATAACACATGTATTCAGCTGCCCATATTTATGTGGCATTACACTCTGAAACTAAATGTGTGGGTGCTAAATGTAAATGTAATGTCTCTTTAATGACTTCCTGATGCCATGAAATAGTTATTATAGTTCACATAAAATACAGACATACATACATTCATAATACTGTGGCTTTGTGAACACATCCAATGTGCTTACTCCCTCCAGGCCGTCTGTAATCTACCTCTCCTCTCTCCCTCTCTTATCTCCCTCCCTCACCCTCCTCCCCTCTTCTCTTCCTCCCAGGTGTCTTTGAGGGCAGCCTGACAGCCAGGCCAGCAGAAGCCCACCCCCATAGTTGATTAAAACCTACATAATTAACCTAATTAACACAGCTCCCAGAGGCCTAAAAAATCCTTGAAAGTTTGTGAATTTGGATGGCATAAATTGCATCCATAAAAGTTTTAGGACTAACTTTCCAAAGTGCCAAATTGACACTCAGCAGCTGCACGGCGGATAGTGGAAAATGAAATAATTGGTTTTAGATTACGGTGAATGGCTATTACAGAACATTAGCCTCACACTCGGCTTATACTAATATATAACACTTGGGGTTTATTCTGTGTGAAATTCATGTTTTCCACCATTTGAGATAAAGCTGAAGAACCAACAGCAGAACAAGTGAACAAGCAGGTTCCTCTCTCTGATTTCTTTATCTCAATAGATTATTCCACACTAGATGAGTTCATTCCACTGTTCCCCAGTGGATTTGTCTCCATCTGTTTACAACATGATCCTCAATACAGAGACAGTTTTCAGAAGACAGGTTTGAAATCTGCCCTCAGGTTTGACTGACTGAAGGCGTGTTTGTGTGCACTAAAATCAAGATAAATACAGCGAGACAACTAAAACCAGTGTGCGTGTTAGAAAATGTAACTGTAGCAGAAGTGAGCGACTCCCAACTCCAAAGGCTTCCAACCTACCCTTACAAATGAGCTTCTGTGGAGGCAGTAATGGCCTACAGGTCAGACAAGATTAGTGAACTTGTGACCAGAAGGTCATGGGTTCAATCCCCCAGACCGGCAGGTTGGGCAGCGTGAAAAGCAGTGCTTGCCCCTCCCTTGTTACCCTTGAGCAAGGCCTTTCACCCCCAACTGCTCAGATTTCTTCACGAGACAAAGTGATCCTAGAATTGTGATACTGGGTTATTCAGTAGGTTTTTCATTCACACTCTTTAGTCTCTCTGCTTTGCACACACTTATCATAGTTTCTATTTTTCATAGTCCCCCCCCCAGAAGTTCCCTGAAGGGAACAATGGGGGGAAATATTAGTTTAACAATCCACAGACCACCAAAGTGCTGTGCTGTTGTTAAACAGCACCAGGTGACTTACTACTTTACAGTTTTAGGGTGTCAATGTTACCATTTCGGTAAAAGTTGTAGTTCAATTCAAAATTCTGAGAGTCAGGTGTTTGGAGAGGAGTAGTGTAGTTGTCTGAGCAGATATTAGTCGGGTGTGCTGCTGATGGCTTCATGTTTGACTGAACGCAGCAATAAAGGATCAGGTTTTGGGCCTCAAGCCTTTTCTTCAGGACGGAGGACTATGAGTGACGCTCCTCCCCTCCTTCTACACTCGGTCAGGCTCGAGGGTTTGAAAAGGCATTCCTCAGGTTGCCATGGTAAAGCCTGAATGACATCATTTGGGCTAGGATCTCAGCCCAGACCTCCCCTCTCCTTCCCACTCTTCTTCCGTCTCCTCTCCTCTGCCCCAAACTCCTCTCATCCTCTCAATTAACCCCCCCCCTCCTCCCCTCCCTTCCTCTCCTCTTCTCTCTCCTCATAACTCCTTTCATCTCCTGCCCTTTCTCCTAAAACCTCTGCTCCCCTCCTCCTACCGCTAAACCAGTGGGAGTGTGCCAGTCTCAGCCACTTCAAAGGATAGAGCTGATCTCTGCTTTCATCTGCCAGAGAAGGAGAGGCGAGAGAGGAGACGAGGAGAGAGGAGAGGAGAAGTGGGAGAGGGAAAGAGAGAGACAGAGAGCGGTAAAAAAAGAAAGAAAATGAGAGAAAGGAAAGAAAATTGAGGGGGGAGAGAAGAGGAGAAATGGGTATAGAGGGTAACAAAAAGGGAAGAAAAGGGGTGACTGAGGAGAAAGGAGGGGGAGAGGGAGGGGAGAGTAGGAGAGGCCTCAATAGGGGACAACAATACACCTTTATTATCGATCTGACAGGGTGTGTGTGTGTATGTGTGCGTGATTGAGAGACAGAGGGTCTGTATGGAGAAGGCGGTGAAAAGGGACTATTTGTGTGGATTCACTGTGTGTGTGTGTGTGTGTGTGTGTGTGTGTGCGACAGGTCGCTGGTCTCATACATCTAGAGATCAAAGGAAGCACGGTCACTACGGTGACAAAACCCTTGGCTCAAAGAGTGGACACACATCCAGATGCAAAGATACAGGTGCCGACATGAATGAACACACACACACACACACGCACGCACACGCACACACACACACACACACACACACACACACACACACACACACACACACACACACACACACAGAACGAACACATTTCTAAATTTGTGTCACAACAATACAGTCATCTGAGGTCTGATTCACTGTTTTAGACTGAGAGAGTTACATTTAATGTGTGTCTAAGATGTCACAGCCTGTTCTGCTGCCCTCTGCTTTACAGCAGACCTCACTCAGCTCCTCAGTAACAGTGAATGTGAACCATTCTCTTATAAATAGGTGCAGAGTGGACAATAGAGTTTCTCACAAAATGAGGGAGTAAAACCTCTTTCCGTTTTAAAATGGATTTTCTTCTGCATTTTCATTTCAAAATATGCACACTGAACAAAAATGCAACACTTTAGGTTTATTTCTCTCAGATTTTGTGCACAAATCTGTCTGTAAGCAGTACTCCTTTTGCAAAAGTAAGTCATCCACCTGATAGGCACATCTGTGCAATAATCATACTGTTTATCCCACATCTTGATATGCCACACCTGAGTTTTATCACACAATGTCACAGACGTAACATGCCCAAGTCCTCCACATTGGGCTTTTTCACCTGCAAGATCATCTGAGACCAGCCAGACAGCTGATACTGAAAGCTGTTTTTCACAACTGAGGAAATTCTGCACAACTTGTCAGAAATCGTCCCAGGGAAATTCATCTGAGTGCTTGTTGTCCTCAACAGGATCTCCACCTGACTGATCGGAATAGTTCACTCTGTAGTCGCAGTACTGGTCAGATGACAGACAGTGTGTATGCCACTGTTGGTGAATGAACAGAGGGCTCAGTTTTTGTATTTTGCTTGTGCTACCTGTAGTTTGTCATTAAACTGAATCACAACTAAAGCAGTGTTTCCTGTACATTTCTAGTGGTTGAGGTTGTGTTGATTTTGATTCCAGTTTCCGTCATCTTTACCGTCTCTACACAAACTTCACAGTTCCCAATCTTATAAGTCTTAGAAATAACCTTTTACTTTGTCAGGTGTGTGTTTCTTCCCATTCATATGAGATCTCAAGAGACTCCTAAACAAAGTTTTTGTGTTTTATATATCCATATACTTATATCTCAGTCCTTTGTGAACCATTAAGCTCACAGTCTGTCCCGTCAGCTCATATCCTTTCAATTAACAACTAGAAAAAGACCAGTTTTGACACGTGTAATGCACAGATATGTTCAGACATGCATGAAAATAATAAGTTGAAGGAAAGGGCTAGAGGAGACATTTAAATCCACAATGATTTGTTATTGGTATCCCTTGAGGTATGATTTCAAAACTGACGTACACACACTACTTATAGTTATTTTAAAAAATGTGATTATCAATGATATGACACACAAATGCATTTAAACAGTAGAAACACGGACCTGCTGGATGTAGTCATATCCTGCAGCAGACTCATTAGCTCCGCCCCTTCTGGACACTCAAACCAATCAGATCGCTCTGTAGTCTGCACCTGAAGATAGAAGCAGAGGGAACAAACAAAGTGAGTGAGACAGACAAAAGGTACGGTCACATCAGTCGTCAGTTAAATGGCAGTGGTCCAGACTCGACAAAGGACGTGATGACAAGGGTCTGACGTAGGTCTGAGCAGTGTATGAGAGCATCGCTGCACTTTGTAGTCTGGCAGTGTAATGTGGTATAAAAACAAGGAGATGACACACTGAATAATGACCTCTATTTCCCAACACAATGCATCAGTGTTTCTGTTGGCCAACTGTGCAGATTTACACAGCCAAGTGGAGCAAAGAGAAACTGAAAAAGGAAAAACACCTTTTGTCTTTTTTCATTTTGTTTAAAACACATTGTTTATCAAGTTTGCCAACACAAAACTGACCACCATGTGAAGTGATACTGGCTGAATCTGAGCCAGGGTCAATATTTCTTCCCCAGTCACCTGCAGGCTTCCATTAGTCATCCTGCCAAAGGTCAGTAAATAACTAGCTTAAAAACAGCTCAGTGTGGCAGATTAGTGCGGGATGACTTTGTATGATGTCATGAAGCCCTATAGTAAGGACTAATATATATGATAATAATGATAATATATCACTGTCGTCCTAACAAGGTGACTTTGGTTTAGTGTTTGTCCTCTTCTTCAGACCACTGCCACTGATTGATCAGATGAGGAAGACAAGCAGCTATAACCATTGTTTCAGCAATAATAAGAAGCCAGTGATCAAACATTTGTGCATTAGAAATATAATTTTCACATTCTTTGTAATCCTTTCACAGCCCCGCTCAAAATCATCCCATGGACCACAACATGATAAAAACCAGCCAGCTTTTAAGCTTTTATCACAGAATCATTTCACAAGTTGCCATGACCAACCACTGAGTGACATCACACTCATTTGCCAGTGCCACTTTAAAAAGCTGTTCCACACTCTGTAGTTACAGAGCAAACACCTGCGTGGCACAGAAAACTAAAGAGGACAGGAGATGTCAGGTCGAGGTTTAACAATAAGACCACGAGCCAACAGCTGCAAAGTTCTTCCAGCAAATTAAACTCAGTATTTTATGAAGCAGGTCATTCAAAAAAGAAATGAATATGAACTAGCTAAAACTCCATGCTGTGAATTACACCAATCACTTGACTCATTTCTAATTTAAATTTTTTTGTCACTGTTAGCCTTTGCTGCCCTCCACACGCACTGCTAGAAAGTGACCATCAGCCAAACCTCCTGAAATAAAGTTTGAAATGTGCAGTAGGCTTACTGAGAAGACTGCGAGGCGTGTGCCTCACCCAGAGAGATATGACAAATATCGCCACATGTTAGCTACCTATGTACGCTGTCTGGTCTTGGTCTTGACCTTGACCCCTCAAAGTCTCGATACACTCTGGTCTTGGTCTTGACTTGGTCTCAGTTTAGCTGGTCTTGACTACAACACTGTCTGACTCTGTGATGTCTAGGTTACACACCCACTCAGGAACACCCGGTCCACAGACTGGGGGCACTTACTGTGTTTAAACTGGGAGTCAAGTTAAGTTTGATTTAATATTAGTGACAAGGTTTGTTGAGGAAAAATGTATTACAATAAATAATAATACACATCGTGTCTTCTTGTGTCTCTTTAAGCTTTGTTTAACGTGTGTGTGTGGATATGAATGTGCGTGACTGGTTGTGTGTCCGTGTGTTTGGTGAACGTGTTCTCTCTGATCTCTGGTGACATCATCACCTCTGTCTCTGCAGCGACACAGCATGGTTGTTGCTAGGCAACGGGGTTAGGAGGAGACAAAGACGCTCCCCTCACTCGCTTACTTTTCGTACACACACACACACACACATTTCGCCTTCCACACCAGGGTGAGCGGACATTTACGTGTGCCTGCCTGCCAACCAACCACTAAACACACACACAACACACGCCTACTTATCATCCCGTCTTCACCCCTGCTCTCCACCACATCTTCACCCTCTCCCTCCCTTCATCATCCTCTCTCCCCTTGTCTACCTGACCAACACCCTGACTCTATAATACTGAACTCAAAGTCAGATGAAAGGCACAGACACAGACACATTCAGACATGTTGCGTTTCAGAAAGACAGAACAGGGCTGTCATGATAGATATTAACTTCAAACAAGTGACCTGACAGCAGAGAAAGACAGATTAGTACATTCAGAAAATAACAGAGATCATGCATGACTCACACAGTATTTTTGTGCAGATGTCCTTGACCTCTAAGTCTTCTTCAGACATTGAATGTTTTGATGACATTGAACACTTGTTGAACCTGAATGTATCTTTACTTCAATTCATGCCAGCAACAGAGACTTTGTATGGAAATGGATTATTTTTTTAACAGATTTGACCCTGGTGTTCTCTTCTCATGACACACTTGGCCACCTCGCCACAGTCTGATTAAGCACTCCGAGGGGCTGATGGATGAAGGATAAATAAATTTCTTTATCTGATGGCTCAATGATGTAAAAGGTTACATTAATTGGACATAATATGCGTTGACATTTTGGAGAGCCAGCGCTGAGGCATTTCAGCCTCCGGAGATGAGAAAGGAGGAAGCTTCTAGACACAAGAGTGTGATTAACAAGCAGTGTCAGAAGAAACAGAGGACAGCATTGACATCGTGATCATCGTCTAAACATCCTGTCTTCACTTACAGATGTATGTTGTTACATATAAATAATACAAATGATTACACATTATTAATGCTGGTGATTTATGGGATTTAATGTGTGGAAGGGTCTTGAGAAAGTGTGTCACATATTAAGGGACCAATCACTGAACACACTAAATGCTGTATTTTCATATGCAGGCTACTAAGTTTACACTGACAAATCAAACTGCTTTAATAAAAATAATAAATTCTTATTGTTCTGACAGCTTCTTATGAATCCCTTTTCATTTAATTAGCATTCCACTTTAAGTCTTTCCAAGTTGCGGTTGCTGAGTGGAAAAGAAAAAAAAAAAAGACAAGTTGAAAATTTCACTAATTCAGACTTGATTCATTCTCCCTCTCTCCTCCTTTGCAGTTTCCAAGCTATTAGCGGATCTTTGATTGAGATTAACAGAGCCCTGAAATCAATGAAAGATAATTAAAAAGCCTTTGTTGAAGGGCAGGCACTCGTCTCTGTGTGTGTAGGTGTGTGTTTGAGTGAGGATGTGTGAATCATTGTGCTTCTATGCACAAGTGTGGACTGTGGATAATGAGTGTCTGTTTCATTTTTTCAAAGGTGCACATTGCACTCCGCTAACTGATTTGTTGATTGATAATGAGATTCAAGAAAACTCAACTTAGCAAACATTTAGAAGATACTGATTTCTGTTTTTCTTTAAAACTTTAAAACTGTTTCTTTAAAACTTTTTGTACTGGGCTCCATCAGGAGTACTCTGGGGGAACTTTAACATTTAAATCTTTTAAATTACCTAATGAGTAATGAGACAAATGACTCAAAGTGCAGAGTGGTAGATGGGTATTTTTTGGGAGCAAATAAATTAGTTCTGCTCCTACCACTGAGTTGCTTCGTGACTCATCCTCTAGCTATGAGGAAATGGCAGAAATACACTCAGTTTTGTGTGTGTGTTGCTCAGGGTGGTGAGCAAGATAGAGAATACACACCTCCATGTTACTGTAGCTGTTAGCACAGGGGGTAATGAGGGAGTTTGCACAAGAGGACAAATTTGCTACAACAGACAGATAGACAGAAAAAGAAAAAGAGGTGTGAGTTTGTGTGTGGGTGGTTCAGGTGGCTGGAACTAATTAGTGAGAGGAATCAAAAATACACACACTGTTGCACACACGCAAACTCTCTCTCTCACTTGTGCCCGCGCGCACACACACACACACACACACACACACACACACACACACACACACACACACACACACACACACACACACACACACACACAAACTACTACACATGTAAAGTAGCTTTCAGGCACAGCCTTCAGTCAGATCATATGATCTCAGGGTGACAGCTGACCTTGTGTCCCACGTGCAGAAACTATTTCATGACCCTGCGGCCAAGCCAAAACATTAGGAATGCATTTTACATAATTCATGGGGGTCTACAGAAAAATCAGCCAATTTCTCAAACTGGTCATGTTGACTTAAGGACTTAAGGTGTATTTTCACTGGACTGCCCTCACCAACCCTGCCTCTCTTTACTGAGCTGCTCAGATTAATATTGGAAAATTCAAAAGCAAAGCAAAGCCCTGGATTAAATTCAATAACTATATATATTTTCAACATCCATTTTAAACGACTTAATTCTTAAGTATCTGTAGCATGACAACTTAAATAAGGTTACGTTAAAGCAATCAAAACCCCCTGAAATGGTTATGTACACATGCATTCACAAACAGACTCACAACATACACACATGCCTTGAGGGACATATTGCAAGGGCAACATTTGGAGGGAGTTGACTTTGTTGTTGAAAAGTGAAATGCTTTACTTCCACTCCCTTACTTTTCCCCATACTACATACACAGCACACGGCTTCCTGCACTGGCACTGAGTGTGGGCACTAGGCGTAAATCTTGTATCGCAGAATCATCCAATATAAATTTATTTCCTGGGAGAGCTAGGCTGCAGAATGTATACCAAATAGTTTGACAGTTTGACTGCTTCATGTCTGGCTTTGTCTAACGTGCTATGGATTTTGTTTCACATTGTCCTTTTAATTTAAGTGAATGAGTATGGCGGCCAATTAACATTTTCAATTAGTGAATTGTTTTGTCGTTGCATATTTCTACTGGGGCAACAAACTGCCACCTTGTTAAAACGTGCATAATTCTGGTGAATGTTAGCTGCAGCTGCTTCAGTTATCTCCATGTAAACACATGGAGCTAATATTATTTAGTTTGGGAGGGAGACGCTTCACTAAATCTCCACCTGCTTTACTGCAGTGTGCTCTCTTACGAGTCAGCCGTCTTTGGCCTGTACTACAAATCATTTTGACTATCAGACAAAATTGGACAGACACTCGAACAGAGAGTGACAGGCAGATACAAACCAACACTTTTTCTCCCTCTCTGGTTTGCTCCCTCTGTCAGTCTAGTTCTGGTGAAACTACACTCTATTTTCAGAACAGCAGCACAGCAGGGCTGTCTCTCTGAGTGTGTGTGTCTACACTGAGTCGGTTTCTATTATTCCAATATTTTCATTCTGCAGTGGCGGCAGTTAATATTTCAACCCACATAATACAAACAAACAGGGCAGAGATATTAATACTGGCCTGAAAAGGGACACACGGGAAGCACAAATTGACATCTGATAAAATGCCATACAAGCAAAGTGTGTGAACATTTCTATGCATGTGCAGCGATGCCGGTCCGTTTGTGTCTATGCGCAGAAACGTGCACTGTACTCACCAATCGTTTGACGATCCTGAGTGCTGTGCGTTGGATTCGGGGGGTTTCGGTGTGCATGTGTGTGCGCAGTACGTGTAAAAAGCTTTGCAGACAGGAAGGTGACAGGCAGTCATAACCTTCTCCTCCATACAACTGGACCAGCAGGGACAGACACTGCATAGACTCCTCCCAGACTTCCTGGTTTTCAGTTGACAGCTACAAGGAGAGAACATCAGGTAATAAATGGAACAATGAATTGATGAACATTCTGGATAGATTTTTATTAAGATGAATAATTAAAGCTGATATTTTTTAGCCTTTGTAATAATATTCAATAGAATAAATTTCACACAAACACTGCCAGAACTTACTTACTGTATGATATATCAATTTATTTTGAGGTCATATCAAGTAACTATCAAAGCTTGTTCCACAGAAGCATCCAGGTTCAATGTTTACTCTAAACTGTGTGCACTGTAACAGGAGTACTACTGGTAACTGACCCCTGCTGAAGTAATTAACTTAATGCACTGAGTAAATCACAATACTTGTCAGTGATTAGCTCACTGCTCTTCAGAGCTCTGTTCTTTTACCACAAGCAAGTTTTGCAGTTTTAATGATATTAGATTCAGGGATTGTATTGACGCTCCTTCTCTCTCTATCCTACTAATCTCCCATGGGGCAAAGGGGCTGCACAGAGGCCAGGAGTGTGTCAGCTGCCCCCTCAACCCTCTCATACACAAACACACACGTAGACGCCCACCCAGCACTCAATGTGTCAAGTATAAGTAAAACCTCTATTGTGTCCCTTGAGACCTCCTCCCAGCCCCCCTCCTTTACATCCACAACTTCCCAGGATGCCTCACAGCACCCTCTCTCTCTTTTGCATGGATTCTCTTCATATTTGTTCCTTTCCTCTGTCCTTGCCCGTAAATCTCACCTCTTCTCTTCTCCATCTCCTGACATCCTGTTATTCATCTCACTGTTTTGTTTTGAAATATTTACAATTCATGTTTAATATTTTTAATGTAAACTGTGTTGCAGAAAGCAAGAGACAAAGACCATCAGTCATCAAGAGATTATATGTGATTATAACTCTAATATTGAAGTACTTCAATCACAATTCTGAGATTTTGAGTGCAGATAGAGGAGTGAGTTATTTTGCATCACATTATTCTTTAATATCTGATTTCAAGTGATTATTCAATGCTCAGTATTGTGTACAGAGCCAGAATGTGTGGATGTATCAATGCCCACCATGATAACAGTTCCACGTTTCTCTCAGCAAGAAGAATTGTACCCACTCTTATCTTCCTGTTTTTCAGACTGCATCACGTTCTGTGCTGGCACTTACAACTGTAACAACTGTGGTATAATTACTTGCATACTGTACTTATATACAATCCCTACGCTGAAATCACAGGTAGCATATTGAGCACATCTGCAGAAACGTAGCCTGAAACTGGGCTACTTTAACAGAGCCCATTGAAGGAATTTGACAATGGACACAGAATCTGAGTGTGAATGTGCATTTCAAGCTTTTTACTTGTCTGTTTGAAAATAGTTTACTGTAGAGCTGCTGGATTAACTTTATTACCATAAGAGAGATATACACACTTCTTTGGGAGACAGTTAATTAAGGAAGAACTTTTAAACAAGCTTGATCAGTAGTGTTGCTGTTTACAGTGGAGTTAGACATGGGAGTAAGTCTAAGAATTGACATATTTAGTCTGGCAGGAAGCTGCGGATCTAGTTACTGGTCTTAATAAAATCATGTGGTGGTAGTGAAAAATAATCTAATTTTACAGAATTGGTGTTGCTCCTTTATAAAATTATGTTTAAGCTTTTATATGGAAAAATTATAGATATACCTGTGAAACAACACTGGAGATCAGGCTAGCTTGTTATGCGCAGTTCAAAGTCATTTGCGTCATAAGGCTCCATGGTGACACACTCACAGTGAAAGTGACTGCTGGGGAATAGCTGGTGAAAAGTGCAGCATAAGGTGTCACTTTCAATCTTTTCTGTATCAGTACTTTTTTAGGTTTTTTTCTATATCACTCAGCCTGCTAACTAATACAAGTATTACTCATGTTTAGACGTCATACCCAGAGACTTATTCCTGACACAACATAAAGAAACTCATAACCAGACAAACATCTTCTCTCTCTCTCTATCCCAGTCTGTCTCTCTCTTTCTCACACACACGCACACACACGCACACACACAGACACACAAACACTTCCTTGCATAAATAAGCATAGAGAGCATACGTACACAGTTTGTCTCACTGTATTAGGCATACATTAAGGCATACAGTACACAAACATGCAGGCAGAAGCAAATACTGAAAATATTTATGTATGCATGAAAGGCATTAACACACACACACACACACACATACACGTGAGTGTTGGTCTCACCATGTGAATGAGGTGTGTGCTGAGTTGGCTCAGGGGTCGGTTTTCTAGGAGCAGCTTCTCTGCTGCCTCCATCTCTACTGCTGGACAAGATAGCCTCTGGCTCTATACACACACACACACACACCACACACACCACACACACCACACACACACAGACACACACACGCATGCACGCACGCACACACACCCGTTAAATCATTTATAGAGATTTGACAGTCAATAATGATGGATCCAGAGACCTGCCAAGACACATTCTGACAGACTGACAGATAGACTAAGAGAGGAAATAGGTTTTCTGCATACACTGTTATTTTAACCCTTCTTTAACACAAGGCGTGTTCAGGACAACACGTTGAACAATTTCTTCAGCATTCTCACCTCCTCTTTTTTTCTGCCCTCCACCATTAGCACCTCTGTTCTTCACTTTGGCTTTTTCTTTTAGTTCAGTTCATGCCTACAGTGGAACTTCAGGCCAATTAGCAGTGGAATAATGTGATTAATAATGGCACATATTTTATTTCTCTCTTTCCCAAAGTCACTTCTTCTCTCTCCTTCTCTTTTTTCTCATGTGTTATATATATATAATCTCTGACTCTCTTGACCAATGGAGTAATAGTTTGGGGAGAGTGGTCTAGTCACGTCCTCTCTCCTTATCAGACCTTATTACCCAAATGAATTTGGTTTGGGTAGAAGTTTTCTTTTTAATGAGCTTTGCATTTCTCGCAGAATTGATTTCCGCTGCACATTCTGCTTGCTCCTTTTCCCATCTCTGTCTCTCCTTCTATCTCTCTATCCTCCCCTCTCCCTCTTCTGTCCTTCCACCCAGTCTTTTACCCTGCCTCCCCTTTAGTCCCCCCCCCCCCCCTCCACCGTCCAGGCATTAATATGTATGCGTTGGGCTGGGGTACACACTATGGGGAGTTGGGGGCTGGTGTGTATGTCTATATGTGAGCGTATATGGGTGTGGGTGTGTGTCTGTGTAGGGAGGCAAGCTGAGGACAAAGCCAGTGGTGATAATGAGGCCGCAGGGACATAGCCAGACAGGCCCCTCTGTGTATGCCTGTGAGAGTGTGTGTGTGTGTATGTGTGTGCGTGCATGTGTGTGGGTGTGTGTGTTGTGTGTGTGTGGGTGTGTGTGTCTATGTGTCCCAGGGACTTGGGACCTCATCCGCTTTCTCCTGAGTCCACAACTTCAATATTGCAGTTGCTTAAAACTGCTGGCTTCCACTGCTCACATCAATGGACACATAGACTCACAAACAAACAAACACACACACACACACCTTTAGGGACATGATACAAGGGCAACATTTCGAGGGAGTTGACTTTGTGATTCTGTGCTCAACAGAGATGAAACTGGTAAATAGTGGTGAATCAATGTGGGAAATACACCAGCCTATAAGGTCTAATGTATCATGATACAGCAAAAATAAAAGTATATAATACAGAAGGTAAAAATTTGCAAGCATATTGGTTAGGAAGCAAAGCAGCTAAATACTGATATTTAATAAAGCAGTCGTCTACAATCTGTCACTGAGGTATAGTATACTATGAATTACAGTGCTAATATGTAGACTGAAAGAGAGCAGTGGAGGTTAAAATGTTTTTAAGTGCATATTCTGGTGTTCTATGCCTTGCTCAGCTTGCTGTCTGTTGTTAGGGAGACTGCAGGGAGTTTCTTGTTGTCATTAGCTGTAAATGTTCATACCTGCAGTGCAGAGCGGACAACAACGGATGTTTGTTTGAGGATGTTGTGAAGCAGTTCCAGAAGGGCTTGTAACACAAGATGGCTGACCTTCCTCCCAGCATGCTCCTCCCCTTCCAGGTGAACTAGTGCAGCTTCTGAGAGGGTGCTCACCACCACCTCTATTAGCTCTGTGCAGAAGAAGATAAATCATTGGATAAAATTGCCTGATTTTGGATAGTGACAGCATTTTTTCACTCTGGTGACAGTAACAGGGCTCACCACTAATGGTTGCCAGTCTGCCACTGGCATCCTTTTTTTTTTAAAACATATAAAAAAATGGTTGACACTAAAAACATGCTCCCCAAATTAAATACATCATACATTTAATATTTGTTGCATTATTGATTTAAGATTACATTAGATTATTTTGGCCTTTTCGAGCTTTATTTTGATAGAGACAGCTGAAGAGTGTCAGGAAATGCGGGGAGAGAGAGATGGGGAATGGCATGCGGGAAAGAGCCACAGGTCGGATTCACACCCTGGGCTTCTGCAGCAAGGACTGAGCCTTTGCACATGGGGCGGCTGCTGTACCAACTGAGCTAGACGCCGCCACACAGTGACTTTTACATGCTGCAGTTACGGTTGAAACTAGAAGCAAACAACACTGCATTTGCATAGGTGTGTTTACAGACGTGTTGTAGAGACAATGGTGTAGTAAATTAAATTGTTTGACTCTGGGATGAAAAGTTCTACTAAGCCAAAACAACTACAAAGAACTTTGTTCAATCACTGTAATAAACATTCATTTATGGCACATTTTCATTCTTGATTTAATTACTCAAAATATATATGTGTGTTGGAGGTATATAGAGTAACAGTATACCTGAGCCTGACTTTGGTAATGTCTGTAGCTGCAGGCTCTGGTTCAACTCCACAGTGGATCGATAGCTACTGCACAAGATGAGGCACACTCTTCCTCTTAGGTCGATTAGCATTTTCATTGTCACCAATTTGCCCAGCAGAAAAAAAAACATAGCTGAATTTGACATTTAACTATTTAAACAGAACCTGAAGCTGTGTGGGTTGAAGTTGTAGTATCAACACACCTTGGTCTACACACAAAAAACAACAACAAAAGACAACTCAATTTAGATGCTCATCTAAAAATACATTCTGTTCTTCCCTTCATATCTCCTTGCCTTCCCTGCCATCTCACTCTATCTCTCCCTAGAAAACTGTCCAATGTAGAACACGGTGTAAAGCTGCTAACCCTTGCCAAGCCATGAATAAATAGCTCTTACTAAAGTGCAAAACCATGTTCCTTTGCTCATTAAATTTAACATGACACAGAAGATACACTTCATTTCGCAGCTCGATCTGTGTAGTTAGCTATTGTAGGCTTCTTGTCCCCTGAGGTGTTCCCACTACACATCTCTGTGAAGTGAAGACTGAATAGATTTTGGGTTGACATGACACATGTGATACATTAAATGTAAACTGTGGCATTAATAAGGCCGAAGTTGTACTTACTTTACTTTTCTTTACAAAAAAAAGGTAACAGTTAAGTAACAAATGAATTAAATAAATAACAGTCTTCACTAGGGAAAAACACCCGGTGTTATTTTCAATTCCAACAGATCTTTATTTAGAAAGTATTATTTATTTTTGTGAGTGAAAGTGCAACACTGTAGACACTAGAAAGCTATTAAGCTAGCCTGCTGTCAGTGAGATGCACTGCTACTTTGTCAAGCTGCCTCATAATTAAATAAATAGACTGCTCTACTTTGGACTGCTCAGTCAAAGAAGGACCTCTTTTGCTGTTAATGTGATCTGACAATGCAGTCCTGTTCAGATGAAGACTCTGTTCTAGATAGTTGCTCATGCATATGTTAATAACTCTGTTATTATCTGTTGAGAATAGCTATCATTGCTATACATGACTGTACCAAATCAAACAAGGAAACAAAACAAAAACAATACAAATTAAATGAATTCTCAAAATGTCCCTGAACAATCAACCACACATTATGGATTGTGTAACAGGATATAAATTAATCTTAATCTAACTGGTTAATTCAATGCTGTAATAATCGGCTACAGCTTTATCAGAACAGTACCAAACAGGCCAATATGGAGGTTTTTATATTCCTATTTCATGACTGGGTTGCCATGACACATGTATTTCAAGAAAGTTACAGCACATCTTTAAAAAAATCTTCAATTAATCTGCATAGGTTAGTGCGAAGGCACTATGCACTGATTTTAACCGGCCTACAGAGACAAAGAAAAGTTATGTTGGATGAGGCGTTTACAGCATTGTTAAGCATTGAAAAGTTGGTGATTGGAAAGGGAATTTGAAGCATATCCAACATTATTTCCAAATGCATCCAGTGTTTTCGAATTTCAGTCACACACTGGCAGTACTCTCAACCATTCAAACCACCTGTCGACATTAAAAATGTTTTGATTTCCTCATGGCGTCAGTGCATTTAGATTAGACCAGCTGTTCCATCCAAACAAAACGTGCCTGATCACAGACCAAACAAACAAATCCCTAAGCATGTATTTTTTAGGGGATAAAGTTGCTTCATACTTGCTGGGTCACTGTAACACACTAGGACTACCTCAGGTTATAGTAATACAGATTAGTTAATATGTTGATGTTGCTCCTAGATTTGACAACCAAGGATCATGAATGTACAGTGCCACTTATTTAAGCCTTCATTCAACAACATGAATAACCAAATGACTTAAACCAGAAGAGACACTTAGACTTGCATCAATACTATAAAATAAATGAGACTACGACAACAATACTACTGCAGTGAAGACTGATGGATAGTTAGACAGCTGACTGAAAACTGTCATGCAAACTTCGCTTTCCAATTTAAGCTGTGCAAATCATCAGGAGTGTAGGAGACATCCTGGGAATGCACTGAGCAGAAACAGTTCAAAAACTTCCATGAAAAATAATTTAAAGAGGAACGTGAGCAGCTAACATAATGACCCTTATTCACTGAACTGAACAAAAAATAGCAAGTGCATTTGGATATACACTTGTACATGACACAACTTCGGCTCTGGTCATTACTAAAACATGCTTAAAACACATGGGCCCACATTTTTTTTACCACTTTTTATTTTTCTTAATATAAAATTCAATTAAAGGGTGCACATGGTTTCAATCGTATAATTTTCTTCAGTAAGAAACGTGGCAGCTGGGTTAGTCTTGGATAGAGAGAGATAGAGGATAGAGTAAAGCATGGTATGATCAAATCATGTGTTTAATACCTAAATGCAAATTGATTTGAGTTGAAGTGATCCCACAGGTCCAGGCCTTGTCCAGATGCAGCCTGTGACTAATTTTGTCCTTTTATTAAACTCCATCATGAAATAAATAGGAAACATATTTTATTTAGCACGTACACAGCATGCATGCAGCATGTTTTCTAGAATGTATTAAACCATTGTTTTGGTCTAACACTATGGTTGATAGAAGTGACTTGTACCAGCATACTCTGTAGTGCACTCAGTATCTGTGCCTTGGTCAAGAAAACAACCTGACTGAATATATTGTACAAGAGGACAACCACCCACATTCTGTAGTAGCAAAACAGTCACCAAAATGTTGCATTCTACCTAAAAAGATATGTACCAAAAACAGACTTCATACCTAAACAACTAAACAGGTTGCTTGTCAATATGTTCCAAAATGTCCTATATGATTCTTCCAAAGATACCTCAAAAGCCTCTTCTGATCTACCACCCTAAAATTATGGTCTTTTTAAGTTTAGACTAACTCACTGGTCAGTTATGTTGCATTGCGGTCAGGTTTAAGGTTGGGGAAAGATGCGGTTTTCACCATTTTTTGTCACATATTTAAATATATAAATATCTGAGATGTTACGATTGCTTATTCTCTCTGGGTTGTTATTCATTATAAAACAAAATTCTTCAGTACTGCAATGCAAACTGCACAGGTATCAATACAATCTGTGCACAGCAAAACTCAAGAAATTGCAAAAAATCCTACATTTATTGTCAAAACTGTTTTATTGATTGCCATTATATAAAATTGTTAATCCAGTGACCTCTTGGCTGCTTGTTAATATGAAAATATTTATGGAAAACAAATCTTTGTGGTATAAATCATGCCATGGGGCATTTTTATTGATTGGACACATATGGACATGGTGTGAAAGAACCATTACAGAGTTCTTTAGACACCGTTTGGGGAAATAAATCCAAACCTGAATCTAATTTCAAATGGCAATTTATAGATGCCAGTTCCACATAAACTAGATAGCACTGACGCAGAGGCAATTACCTAACAGATTCCTCTGAGCTTCTCACAGAAGGTCAAGAGAAATAACAAGGATTGGTGGTGGATCAAATCCATAGAGGAACCTCAAAGACCTTCAAGGAATCCGTAGACACATGGAGCCCCTGAAGACTTCTTTAATTAATTAACGGACATGCATGCTTTAATTAACTGACACCTTGTCACCACCTCAGCCGAAGAGCAAACTCAGGGGTTGCTCAACACTTCTGAATGGTTGGGGTGAATTTGTGCTGCTCTACATGTGTCCATTTCCTTATTAAATCACGCAGTCTGCTTGTCAATGTGCCTACAAAATGAGTCTCAAATTCACTCTCAGTAGAGAAGCTCCAGGCTTCATGTGCATATATAATCAGATTACAACCTAGCCTTTCTACATTAGTCCGCTACTTGTTCACAAATTAAAATTGAGCCATTCACAATCATACAAATTAAAAAGAACTTTGTTTAGGAAGTGTTTCTTACTCCCCCATCAAGTTATTCTTCCCCTCCCACTCTCTCCATCGCGCCCTCTATCAAATTGTCACTCACTTCAACCTCATATTTTCTCCTCTATTATCTCATCCCTCCTCCCGCCTCCTCACCCAAATGCACCACATTCTCTCTGTGTATCCCATTCCGCCTCTCTGTCACCTTTCTGCTACCCTTTTTACCTCCCATTTTGGCTTCCTGGCTCTATCATCTTTTCCCTCTCTCTTCTCTCTAGCTCTTTTTTGCCATCGTCTTTTTCTTTCTGTTGTTCTGTTCTCCCTTCCTATCTCTGCCTTTCTCTCTCTTTGCTCCCTCTGTCTCCATTCCCCAGGGGGTATTATCTCAGTCGGAGGCAAATCTGCCCAATTATAAACCTCATCTCCTCTCTCTCTTTCTCTCTCTTACACACTCACACACATATACTGGGTGCTCCCCCCACACACACATCTCCTCTCTGCCTCACGCATACACAGAAGCATAAGCACAAATACATTCGCACAGGCACAGAAACCCACCTCCCTATTTTGCTCTTCTTCACTGTCTATTTCATTGCCTCTCAACACACACTCACACACACACACACACGCATGCATACATGCTCACACGCCACCCTTCCCCTCCTCTCTCTGTCACACCTTAAAAAGCCAATTATACACGTTTCCTCCCTTCTCCTCTTCTCTCCTCCTCTCCCTTCTTTCTTGCCATTGCCACACTGATCTGGAGTGAACCACAACTAAAAGAAGGAAGAAAGAGGAGAGAGGAAGATAGAAGAGGAGCCCAAAATATTGGATAGGGGATAAGGTAAAAATGGGAAGAAGGAAGGAGAGGAGATGATGAAGAAGCGGAGTAGTTTGGAAAGTTCATACAGCAGAGTATGAGAGAGGAGAGGAGAGGAGGGGAGAGGAGAGGAGAGGAGAGGGAAAGGGAGAGGAGAGGGGAGGAGAGGAGAGGAGAAGAGAGGAGAGAAAGGGAGAGAGGGAAAGGGAGAGAGGGAGAGGGAGATAGCGTTAATTGCCCGGCCAGTATTAGTGCTGGGTTGACAGTTTCTTGTTGAGAGGAGAGCTGATTGGATGATAATGATGCTGACTACTGAACTGCCGCACTGCTGACCCAATGGAAATAGATGGAGAGGAAGGGGTGATAGTGGTGGTGGTTTTGGCAAGGCAGGAGCTAGATAGATGGAGCAAGACACAAAATGATGAGTGAAAGAGAGACAGAGAGAGAAAGAAATGAGCACAGTGCTAAATAGAAACTTGAGAAAGCAAGCATTATTGTGTTGCATTTTCATTGCCGCTGAGAGTTGCAATTACAGCACTGAACTGTGGATACATTTGCATATTACATATATACATATGATACATATATATATATATATATATATATATATATATATATATATATATATATATATATATATATATATATATATATATATATATATATATATATAATATATATATATATATATACACAGAGGCAGCAGTGTTTGTAAATGTTTTCTTGCTAACATCCTTAATTTATTTCATTTATTCTCTAATGCTAGATTTAGGCTGCTTCTCTACATACATAATGTGCCTTACTGTTCCTTCCTTCTAATTAAAGTCCTAATCCCAGACTAACTCTTGGGTGCTAAAATGGGCCTAAAATGATGTAACTTCTGAAAAATGTCCTCATTCCATGGGGACACACTCCCCCCTACCCATCTGGATCCACTGGAATCACTTGCAATCGACAAGAAATTCTAATATTATTGAGTTTCACCATGGCTGAAGGACAAAAAACATTGTCTCTGCCCCATGTGAGTGTGTGTGTGCAGAGACACACATGCACACACACACGCATGCATGTACGCACACACACATACACACACACACACAGCCAAGGTTGTTGACCTGAATAAGCATTATGCTGCAGTAGGACAGCAGGCTGGGGAAAACAAGATGTCAACAAGTAACATGACAATAACTAATGCTAGCAGAGTAGATACATGATACAGACGCCCTAGGTCAATGACAGACGGGCCTCTGGGACTTGTTTAACTCACTCACTAATAATAGTACTAGTGTAAGAGACAGTACAAAACAAGACAAGTAGAAAGAAAGTTTGTTTTCAAAGCAGAGAAAAGTTAACTCGTCCCTCTCTCCATGGAGACTGTATAGAGACATATTATACCTTGTTGGTATGGTGGTTCCAGGTCCAAGACTGTGTCTCCGCTAAGATTACACAGCAAGGCCACTGCATTCTGGATCACCCCACTGGTAACATTACCACTATTAGCCTACAGAAAAGAAGAGGAGAAGACAGGATAACGAGGTTACACATCATCAACAACATCTTGCATTCCATACATACATAGTAAAAGGTTTTCTCCACAGAATTTCACATCTACTATCTAACATTAAACTAAATGTGGTGACTTGAGATATGATATAAATAGAAATAAATAAACTCACAATAAAATCACTTTTATAATACACGGCCATAGCAATAACAGTTAAAGAGGATGAGTGCAGAAGAGTAGAATTGTTAATCTCTATTAGCTTTCAACTTTGTATATGTATGTATGTATTGTATAATTAAAGTTAGACCTAAAGCTCCGGTGAATAAATGTTAGTCAATTATAATTCCTCACAAGTACAGTAATACCAACGTGTGTGTGTGTGTGGCCTTGTCAGACACGAAGAGTTACTGACTTGTTATGAAAACACAAACACACCATTATTGACCACAATCAACCTTTGAATATGTTTTGGGAACATAAATCTTTCAGCATATTGAATTATTGAAAACCTACGTACTTGCACACAAATCCAGAACCAAACCTGGAAGCTTTAGTTCCGTTTGTGGAACCGTTGTTACACAGCAACAGAGCAAGTTACCTAAATGCTGTATGTCTTATATGAGCTTCAGCGAGTGGCCTTCAGCCCAGTGCTGCCCCTTGAGGCCTGCCTCATTAATGTGTTAAGAGAGCCGGAGATGGTGTGGCAAAGTCATCCTTTCTGTGAATTTGTAGCCCTGACACCAGTTTTTTCCAAAGCCTGTCATTGAGGACACATCTGTGAAAGTGTTGGCATGACACCCCAAATGGCACACAAGCCCAATAATAGCAAGTGTGGGCTGCACAATACAGAGGTCACCCAACAAGAGAAACAAAAATCTTGTAGATGCACTGATAAAAAGGACACCAATCCTGGAAACCATCAGTTTTGTCTGACGTTGATTTAGACTCTGGGGGCAATGGCCAAGCAGCTAACGTTTCTTTCCGGTGCCAAAATCTTGGTTCTTTGCCTACAGATTATGCATTCATATGCAGATATCTGTTTATAGACGCCTATGACATGTCTTCCTTTTACTACTGAAACAGACCAGTTGAAAAAAAAAAAGAAAAAGAAAAAAAAAAAAATATATATATATTTTTTTTTTTTAACTGGTCTGGTTGTTATTATTAGAGGTCAGTTTTGTACTTTGAACTTACTTTGAGTTCATGACATTTATATTGTACTGAAGCACAGCAATGTTGCAAATAATCTTTTGCATGGGACACACAGAGATGTATTATATGTTCTATCTGAGAAGGATCACACATCCTGTGATGATTATTATTGGGGCAAAATGTTGAGCAATGGATCAAATTAATTTTGTTAGAGGATGGTGTAGCTGTGCCCTGTGATAATGGGTTCATTTTGAAGAAGCAAGGAGTAAGACTGCAGTCTCCACTTTCCTGTTACTCCTCTTATCTCCTCAACCTGTCCCTTCTCCTTCTTTGCTTTTCCTCTTCCTCCTTTCTTCTTCTTCACTTTCTCCTCCTTGGCAAAACCTCTCCTGGCTCTGACAGTAATTCACTTCTCCTTCTCTCTCCTGCCCTCATTTCACTATTTGATCCTCTCTGAGATACACCAGCTCTGCCTGCGGGGTCTGTGCGCATCAGTGTGATCTGTGTACGGGCTGATAAGCCTGGCTGATGCTCATCATGTGCAGTAGCCTCAGGCTGAAGACAATGACATCAATTTGCACCTAGGACAACCTGCCTGTCAGTAATAACAAATGACAAAGCTAATTTATTTTGATCTTTATGAAATAATAAGCCATGAAAAGACTACCCTCACTGAACATGTACACCTGACAAAGAGCAATGAGGGATGGCAAACTAAAATGAATTTTAACTTAGCAATTCACTGTCCGGCTGCATCTGAACTCGCAGAGCATTCAACTTGTATTAGTGGTCTATCTACAGATTGTAAAATATACGTGGGGCAGGATTCCTAAAGGTATCTGACTGCAGCCCATTGTGATCAGTCTTCTGCCTCCTCGGGCACAGCGTGCAACCAGTTAAAGAGCCATGGTCTGGTCAGCTTCCTGATTTTCTTTCATGTTTGAAGCAGAAGTACTTCATCATCTAGACAAATACAATTAGTTGAGTTTCTCCATGACAAGTGTGATCACACACGACAGTTGTAATCAATCCAGATCACAGTATTTTAGGCAGCATAAATCAATCCAAATGTGAGCAATACAGACGGCACTAATGGATCCTGACATGACTGCTTTAGACAGGAGTAAACAATCAGGAGAGGAGTTAATCAGGGTGTTGGATAGCAGTGTTTAACATTCTGCATCAGCTAGTCGGGGCTGGACAGGCAGCCATGCAGAAAGCTGATTATTTAGTGAGTATGTGTGAGAGTGTGTGTGTGTGTGTGCGTGTGTGTGCGTGTGTGTGTGTGTGTGTGTGTGTGTGTGTGTGTATGTGTGTGTGTGTGTGTGTGTGTGTGTGCGCATAAACCATAAAGTGTTTGCTGTAGCTCAAGTGCTTTGGTTTGCTGAAAGCAGATTGTACTGGATGTGTTTGTGTGTTCATTAGATTGTGTGGATGCAAAAAGGGTCAGGTGAAATAAATTGTTTACTGGAAACATTGTTATGCTTCGCTGATAACAGACAAGTACTGTGCGCTTGTGTGTATGAGTTAGTGTGGGATCTTAATAGCAGAGTCTATATTCTCACTCTATTAACCCTTCCTCCTCTCTATGGCTGACCTGCCAGTCAATTACACCAGCCGTCTAATAGGTCAACACCACTCGGACTATTTTACATAAATACATCTATGAGGGTTAGATGGAGCGGGTGAGAGAGGAGAGAAGGAAGGAGACCGAGTACGTTTGAGCTGTAATAGAAATACAGCAGAAATGCAATAAATAATACAGACTGTGATAACTGTATCTTATTAGCTGTAATCGAAGATTTAACTGTCTGACTGATTCATTGACTGGCTGAATGACCAGGTGATTGGCTGAAAAACTGATTAAATGAAAGTGGATTCTTACCATAATGAGCTGAAAGACTGTAGGTAGGAGTCTACTGTGTTTGATCAACCTGAAAAGGAAAGAGAAAAATACATACTGAAGCGGAGGTAGAAAAACGAGGGGAGAGAAATTGATTTAATTTAGAGGCAATTCACCACACTGTTCCGTGTACACACACACAGCCACACACACACAGGGCTGTTTCATCTTCATTAAGGTTGGAGTTCCGCAACAATGACTCCTGTCTGGTACCAGTGGATTTGGGGAAAGAGGAGAGACGTAAAAAGGAGACAGGACGGGAGCAGATGAAGGAAGGAAGGAAGGACATGGGAAGAGGAGATGAGAGTTAGAGAGTTAGGGAGAAGATGAGGTGAGAGAAGATTACATTTGGCGAATAGGCGAAAAGAAGGGGGAGATTAGAAGAAAAGCGAGAAGAATTGAGCAGAAATTAGAGGGAGGACAGAGGGGTGGAGGAACAAATGGATGGAAGGAGTGAAAACAAAAGAGTGATGTAGATGAATCCAAATTGAAAAATTAGAAGAAATGCAGAGAGACAGAAGAGAGGAGAGAGGGAGAGAGATGGATGTCTATATAGGCAATGACATTCCATCTACTTATTGATTAATGTTCTTTCATTTGCTACCAATTACTGTGTGTTTAGAGTGTTAACACGTATGCACACACACCTTGTGTATGTATGTCCGAATGTATTCAAATGCATAAGAAAACATTCAAGCTGTAATGGGAACAAAGCCAGCTGAAGTCAGACTGATGTTAATATGCTGAAGACCAAGCACTGATTTAAAAATCTGTCTTCATTTTAACTGATGGTTTATAGCTTGTCTGGCTTCAAACCAATTTATTTAAACACGTTTATTCAACAATATCTGTTATTTTTGGTAAACCTTTCAGCAGTATATGTTGTGTTTGGAACAGGAACTTTAGAATATAACATTGAATATGAATATGATGATGTCTTTTAAGAGGTTCCAGTAGAAACGCATTTGGTCAGCAAAAAAACAAACAAACAAAAAAAAAATGAATCAATGTTAACAAGTCCTCATAACCTTTTATGTTAAATTTTTATTGCTTAAAAGTTTTTTTTTTCTTTTACTGGTTAATTGGCTACTTTACATTCTACATGTGTGCTGAAATACATTTAGTCTATTCCTTTATCTGATTACTTTTGCTGCAGTCCTGCAACCTACTTTTTACACAGAGATCAATACCAGTTTTGTTCTATCTTAATGTGTGCTGAGAAAATATTCCCCACACCATTACACCAACTTCTGAGCCATCAGCACTGCACAAGAAACTGTGATTAACTGGACCAAGCAGCATTTTCATTCTCTGGATTCAGACCTTTGAATGTGTCCACTCCACTGAGTTGGCAATTCTGTTTAATATGAGGCAAGTAATTCAGCCTTTTATGATGCATCATGTTTGTTGTGTACCTAACACTTACTTACTTACATACTAACATTAAATTGTTACATTTAATCATATTTGCATTCTTTGCCATGTTACTTTGAATCTGAATGAGTCTATTCTTGTGTGCAAACCACTGAAAGACTTAGACTTCACTTTACTGAACCCTTTGGGATGACTCCCTCAAGGAAATTAAATCTTCTCATCTAACATTTTTACTGGGAACACTCACTGTCTGCAGGAGCAGGTTGCTTACAGAAAGACAAAGTTGTGGACACTGTCTCTCTGTAGTAGCTGTTGTTTTTTACTTGCCATGATGAATGAATACAGATCAATGATGTACTTTATATTTATTTAGCTCTGTGCCCTAAGTTAGGCCTCTTATGAAGGGGTAAATACAGTGTGTGTGTGTGTGTGTGTGTGTGTGTGTGTGTGTGTGTGAGTGTGGATGTGACTGTTTGTGTTTGTAGATGTGATGGATGGCCTCCCATTAGGTAGGTGACAGGCTGAGAGATGAGAGGACAGGTCAGGCTAGCACGACATGATAAACTGGACCACCTTTAAACTACCAGCCATACATCAATAGACACGGTGCACAACACTAGACATCGAACAAACCAGAGCACAACAGGACGCTTATAATAGAACAAACAGATGAGACGACCCTTACTGTATTAGTCATACATCATCAGTGTGAGCTCTATAGCAGAGAATATAAAAAACGTCACATTATGAACAACCGGTAAGATAGATTAACCTCTGCTCTACTAGTCATATAATTCTGCTGTCAGCTCTACAGCCTAATCTTGGATGATTTTGAAAGGGCATCGCGGACCTTGTTATTTCAAGGGAAAAGATAATGAACACCAAAGACAAAGTCAGGAGGTTATGTCTTAGCATTTGGAAGTTTTAGTCAAATATCTACTGTATCTCAAAAGGGACTGGAAAGTTCTTCCCTAGAGGGTTGTCCAATTATTCATAAATGACACACCTTAATGAGTTTTTGTATCATCTGAAGAATATTTTAAAAATATTTTTCATGCATTTATTCACACCGAGAACAGACCAGTACAACAGGCTGTTACATGCAATTATAGACTTTTAGTGTGTGAAGACGACCACCGTGCTGTTGTTAACACTTAATGAGCCCACTTTTCTCGGGCTTAGAGAGACTGAGGTGTCTAAATGATGAGAGCAATTTGATGATGTAATGGTTTTGCAAGGTTGAGTCTATGTCAATTGGTTAATTAATCATAAAAGAAAAGAAAGGGGGAAATGATGAGCTGTTCAAGAAGGAGATTCTTCTGCAATCATAAAAAACACAGCCAAACCAGTTAAACTAAGAAAAAACACTACCTGATACTTGGCTGATAAGCATAGCACATGTGAAAGGGCTAGGCCACATCCACACATTTTAGTATGTATAAGGACACTCAAACATACTTGGGCACACACACACACACACACACATGTAACTACACAGCATAAGGTTCTTTGGCTAAAGGTCATAGTAAATGTAGTTGTTTGAAGGTGTGTCTGGGCTGTGATAATGCAGTGAGAAACAGCAGGCTGCCATCCCAACGTTAATGTCCCCAATTTACCATCTAATTACCGCTCGGCTGGCTTCATAGCCACACTTATCTAACCAAGACCCAGGCAATTTAATTTCTGATTGTATAACTGCAGTGATGGAGGGAGAGTTGTGGAGAGAGGGCACAGAGAAAGAGGGAAATGTGGACTAATGTTAATAAATTAGAGATGGTGAGAGAAAGAGAAGAGGGAGACAGAGAAATAAATGTAAAATATTGTTAATAATGTCAGAGGAAAGAGAGTGAGAGAAAAACAGAGATGTAGAGAGACGAGTGCTGACACCAATTTGAGAAGTTCACGTCACTCTACTTATGTCAAGGAAATTGGGGGAAGAGGAGAGGTGGAGGAAGAGGAGGATGGAGACGAGAGGGGGTAATATTACTGATAAGAGAAGTAGGGGCGTATTCAGCTATGAGGGTGAACTCTGAACTCTGGGAGTGTGGGAGGGATGGAGGAGATGGAAGGAGAGTGGGATATTAACGATAAGAGGTTTATGGAGTTATTATTGCTGAAGCAGATAAAATAAGTGGATGGAAGCAAAGAAAGAAATGAGGGAAGGACAAAACAGAAGGTTGACAATCATGGCTGCTGTAAATTAATATTTCATCTTGAATCATTAAACACAGAATGTAGAACTATTTTCATGTCTATGACCAATTTGTGATTACCAATATTGATAATGACTGTATTTGTAAGAATAAGTGATCAAAAGGTTGTTTGTCTTAAATACAAAGTAAGTGTGAGGATAAATTTGGTATTATTAACTAACTTTCTAAACTGTGTTTTGCTACATGAAGATTGTGAGGGAAACTACACCCTTTTATCTCTTACTTTCACTCCTGTCTTCTGTTCAGAACAACAAGGTGATGCATGTTGATTCGTGCTACCTCACCCATTAACACTTCATCCCTTCTATCCTCATACCCCACCTTTTGTCAACATTTTCTCTTCTTCCCACTTTCCCCAGTCCAACCAACTCAATCTCCCTGCCTTTCTCTTTCCTACTTCCTTCCACCCCTCCATCCACTTCTTGCCTCCCCCATTCTCTCTCTCTCTCTCTCTCTATCTCTCTCTCTCTTTTTTTACCCTGACTTTCTGTCTCTGTCAAGAGCTGAAAAGAGAAGACAGATGACCAGAGAATCAAGACTTACTGACAGCTGCTGTCAGAACACATCTATCAAACACACATACATCAGCACACACACAAGTCAGTGCATGTATGTACACACACACACACACACACACACACACACACACACACACACACGCACGCACGCACAGGTGAGTCATCTCATGGTTAGCCTTGGGATCAGCAGATTCTCTGTGCAACCAAACCTGGAAACACATCATTACCTCTTTTTATTTTGGTGTCAGATGACTGCCTGCTCAAGACATGTTTTTAAATTCCCGAGTAGAGAATTACTTCAATATTATGCAGTCGTGAATTTTACTTTAACGCTACCAATAATTTTGTCTTAGTGTCGTATATATTTGAAGAGTGTGCAGTACACTTTTTAACAAAGCTCTTCAGGAGTAGCTAGTGTGCCAAGACATATCAGCACAATATGTCAAGTCTTTACACATCTTAGCTGATACAGCACCTTATGCCTGCCACTAAACTGATTACTAGTGTAGAAAACACTGACTTTAAGAGGGGTGAGAAAGGTCTTGTTGAATGTAGATTACCAGCAGTGGTGCAGCTGTGCTGATGTTGCTATTAGCTCTGAACGTGCATCAGCCACATCAATAAATAAATGATTATTTGTGTGTATCTGTATCTGCTATAGTGGGTAAAAATCACTGCTTATATTAAGAGTGTGGGTGTATGTTTGTGCATTTATGCATGTGTGTGTGTATGTAGGTGTGTGTGCAAGGTTGTGAATAAAAAACAGTTAGTAGCGATTCACAGTGCTGAACTGGGACTGACTGGCCTTGGCATTAACACATTGCACTTAAAAATGTGCCTGTGTATATTTGTGTGTGTGTGTGCCTGTTCGGACTCCAAAACACTTCAATACTACTAAAGCTTGGTCTTAGATAGAGAAACAGAATAATAGTAAAGTCAACAGTATCTATAAAGCAAGTTGGTTTGAAATTTTGTGCTGATGGACTACTTAAATTGATATCTAATACACTCAATTTTTTGTACTCTTCAGTGTATTTTACTGAGTTGAGTGATTTATGGAGGCGAGATTGTACTGTAAGGTACAGCAAGATTTAGAATTGTGATGCCTAAACATTTTTTTCGTCTTCTGTGCGACTGAATTACATGAGTGAGTGAGTGCCTGTGTGTACACTACCTGCAGATCTGCGTGCTGTGTTCAGTCATCGATACCAGGAGTTTGAGTGCATAGAGCGGGATAGGCTCTGCTGCCCGAAGAAGAGACTCATACCTAGACATAAACATGCATGAGTACAACGTTTGGCTTTCGTAGTAATTAATAATTAATGTGCTGTTCTGATCATTAGTAACAGAGGGTAAACTGGAACAGATCTGGAGAGAGGGGTGGAGAAGAGGGGGGAGGGGAGAACAAGAGTTATAATAAGAGAAGGAGAGAGGAGGAAATGTGGGAAGAGGAGCAGAAGAGAGAATCTGAGCTGCAAAGGGGGGGATGAAGCAAACACGAGGTAAGCAGGATGCAAAACAAAAAGTACTCCATATATTTCATTTTAAAACATTAGATGTATCAGTTAATCATTACCAGAATACTAGTCCTGACTAGTTCTGATCGTTGGATACCTATGTTTCCATTTCAAGAACTCTCTCACTGAGCTGCTGAGGTATAATTTAAACCTTTTGACATTATTACTCCATCTGTTTAAGCTTGAATATTATGTCTGTATATAGCTGGTATTTACAAAGACAAGCCAAGGACTAGGTTAGACTACACAAAAATGATACAAAACAGAGGGAAGGACTCATATTAAGGATGGTCTCATTAAAGCAATTGGTTTTACAACTTGTTGTCCTCCCATCATGTTGTGTTGATGTTAAAATGCTTCACATATTACCTATAACACTTTCCTGTTCCCACAGAAGCAAAAAAACAAAGAAGGAAACCAGAGATACTGAGACTGATACTTAGAAAGAGTCAGACAAACCTTGGAAGCAGAGATTTAGTAATGAGAGCTAAGATTTCACTACAGGAGCTTCCATCATGTATTCCTTCTACTGCCGTTCCTCTTTCATCTCTTCTCTCTTTCTTTTCCTCTGTCCTCCCATCATCCTCAGTTTGATCACTCTCCTGGACCAGCAAGACAAGACTGAGTTCGGACAGCACCCTCAAAACAAACACAGACCACTCCACTAGAACACAGACAGAGAAAAAGAAAATATTAATACAGCAGTGAAACCAAGAGGACCATAATATGCATGCGACATATGACAATTGCATAACATCACGACCATTACTCCACTTAGAAATGGTTGATCTAGACTAATGACAGACAAAATGTAAAATTCAACTAGGATGTCACTGGAGCTCAACTGAGGGAACAAGATGTTCTCTGTGGCGGAGACGAGATTGTGTGGCTCAGGTCCTGCCTATTTAATGATACCTGAAGTTGTTAAACGGCCTCCTGTGATCGTATTCTACACATATGTTTTACAATCTACATGTATCTGTAATTATGTCATCATAATTTATACATTCTGTGCATATAACATCTATTGCACGTTTGTCTCTGGGAGTGGGATCCCTTCTCCTATCATTACAAACACTGTATAAATGGCCACACACAAGAATGTAATTTTGCCTACAAAACATACTCATGCTGGCACCCAGAGAAACCAAAACATGATGAGTCACAAAGGGTCAAAAAACAAAACACTGCAGTGAATAATTAAAATTATATTATTCACTGGATACTGCAATTCAGTTCATTAATGCAGATATATTTACTACCACATCCATCCATCCATCCATCCGACATCCGACAGATAACAGGCAGGAAACAAGGGGAAGACAGAAGAGCAGGTAATGACAGAATGACAGGCAACAAAAGTCCCTGGCTGGACTCTGTTCTTGTACGCTTTCCCATTTGCTATTTCCTTTTATTTTTTCTTCCTCTTCCTCCCTCACTCTGACATTTGCGTCCATTTCTGCCCTGTCTCAAAAATAGCCCATCATGTTATTTACCATTTTTGCTGAAGGCCAGTGTTGTCAAGGGGGGCAGGATGGCATCCACAACCTTCAAGAGACATAAAAAAAACACCTTTTAATTACAATCTGGAGTCACAGTACACAGAAAGTTCATCTGCAGATAATGCCTCAGTGTCATGAACATAAAACAACTCAGATCAAAACATGCTGAAATTCTGTAGCAGTATCAAATTTATTTGTAGGAAATGTACTGACAAAACTACTACTACTACCAGTGTACTAAAGGCTTTTGTATGTAAAGATCATATTCAATGTTACTGCTCAACATAAACAGTCTAAATATTATCAATGGTTCAATTTGGTCCAAGCTCTCTCCTTTGAGAGAAAAAAATATCAATAATAGCAATTTCAGCCTTTCATCTGAAAAACTACTTAATATACAGCAATCTGAAAACAGGATATATTTTTACATTAAACTGAATAGAAGACACTGTACTATATTCATTCAGTGGGTATCAACTACACAGACCACTGTCACAGAGGATCAAATTACTATGGAAATGCACTGTTGAATGATCTCTTTGATCAAACACACACACACATACACACAGATACAAATGTACTTCCACAACTGTCAGAACCCTTATTTAGGCATGAATCTGTATTGCATGAATTTGCATGATTACTAATATTACCATAGAAACAACACTAATGCTGAGAGAGAGTGTGTGTGAGGTCATTACACTGAAAGCCAGAGAAAAAGAACTACAAAGGATGTTGTCCACCACTTAATGGTGTGTGTATTAATATCACAACCATCAAAAGACTGGATAGAGTGTGTGTGCAGAGAGAAAGGCTTGGTGCAATTTCTCTGAACTGTGAACTATGGGTGACATGTCCCCTCGCTCTCTGAAATCCTTGCTTGTCTCCATTTTCTATTTTTACTCTCTTACCTAGTTACTCCTCTGCCTATTGTATAAGTTGTGCTAAAGGGACAGTTTCTATCACTACCGTTGTAACTAAAGATGAATTTCCTTCACTTTGTTTTGCAGCCAATACAAAAATAGTAACATATATAAAGTCATATTATGCTGTATGCTTTCTATTTGAACTTTTTTACTGTTTGCGAATCACAGAGAGTAGCTGGTATTCTGAAATTCTACTTCTGTTTCTTCTGGTAAATAAACTAACAAACCTTGTGTGTACATTGTTGATTAGGCAGCACACAAACTACTTTTTTTTTTCAATATACCTGCTGTGCTGAAGCTACTGTATATCATTAATTCAACAACAAACAGGCTATTGTTAGTATGCAGCTGCTAGATACAGACATGCTCAGTATATCTTGTTCTTACTGGAAGACTGAATGGTTGTCACTGCAGCAGACCCAGCTGAAAGGAGGATGCTAGTTTTCTATGCTAAAGCGAGATCTTGACTGAATTCCATACCACCATTTGGATTTTCACGTAACAAATGAATTGCTACTCAGTGTGTGTGGTGTTATACACTGTGTACTGTATCAAAACAATGTAACCATTTTAGAAAACTGTTTCATTCCTGTGTTGTTTTTATTTCAAATAACACTTAGCCCTTTTCTCTGAATTTCAAAATATACTATCATAACCCAAAAAGTAATGAACAAACCTAGCAATAGCATTATGCTCAGTGACTTGAGTCAGTTTTAAATTGTATTTGTTTACAGTTGTTAGTTCAGATTTTTAAAGGTCTGTGTGGCCTACAAAGTGTTTTTCCACATCACAGTTCAATGGGTACTTATTGAATTCCTCCCAATTTCTGTTTGGTCTAAACAGGTAATGGTTACATAGCTGACATGTGGGTGACTAAAAAACAAATTTAACATCTGTGATTGTGTGAAAGTGATTTGCATACAGAAAAGAGGTCTTGTGGAAGCAGAACTTACTGCAAACTTTACTTTGTGACGAGGATTCAGAGACGTAAACTAACTCAAACTTGACTGTGTCCTTGTCCGACGGGCAATAAAAGTTAATCTGAGCTGGCTGGAGGTAATTAAAGTGTCTTCCTGTGTTATTGACTATCAGTTGCAGAAAGCCTCGTCTTTGCTCCGTTCCTCTATTCCTCATCTCTTTTCCTTTCTCTCCCTCTATCCTGTCTGCTTCCTCCTGCTCTCAACTTCCATACGTCAATAGTCATTAAACGCAATCTCATCGTCCAACCCTATGCACATACACATATGGACACACACACACACACACACACACACACACACACACACACACACACACACAGAGCTGATGAAGCCCTGTCGGTTCAATACTTGATTAGTGTCTTGTCTACTAGCACATATATTGACCCTCTCTGACCACTAATAGACAGGTTTAGTAGACTGGAAGATACTGAATATAAAACCACTGTATGAAACGTATAAAACTGGACATATTCATGGAGACACTTTAACATACACCTGTCAATTTTATAGTTCCCACTCTGCAAGCTTTCTATCACGCAAAGCAGCGTATGTATCACTTATGTTTTCCTAAATGAGTAAACAGTAAAAAATGTGAGAGGTATCTGACAGTCTGAAGTGTAACAGAATATCACGATGATGACAGGTCGTCTCCAAAGTGCCATCAGAGGTAATGTACTGACATTTGTTGATACCTGTCATATATTTTTTACTAAACTCTCAGCAGACAGTCAGTCAGTGAGACAGGCAGGCAGGTAGCCAGCCAAACACTAAAACACACAGAGACACACAAACATGAGGCAGCTGTATCAGGCAGACAGACAGTGAGTCAGCCAGGAAGTCATTTACATATTTGCTTGTATACATACTTACAGCACTATGATGTGGAGTGGTGAGAGCATGGTGCTGACTCAGGACTTCCACAATGGACAGAGATGTCCTAATCAACTCTTCACATACAGCCGCACCTAACAGGGAATCAGATATCATTCAACTGTATTGAATCATCTCCTCAGTAAAAGTGGAGGATGACCTACAGGCTGACCAGTAACTGAACTCCCTGCACTGACAGATGGGTGTATTCTATTTGTAAGTTAGCAGCTGAAGTGCATTTGATATTATTGCCTTTGAGCAAGGCACTGAAACACCCTCAAGCATCTCCTGATGCAGTGCACTGTGGCTGACCCTGTACTCTGCATCTTACCTTTGAAATTCAGTGCCACACCTGTCTCTGTATACTTCTGTCTGTCTGGTAGATTCTTCTTAAACATATGTAAACATTTTAGTAATTGAGAAAGTAACTCACCCAACGCACTGGTCAGATTTGTTTCATTGGACTCTATAGAGGTGATATAGTTCTGTGAGAAAGAGAACGCTTATCAACTGAATACTTCAATGGCCAGCATAGTTTTAATGCACTGTAGTGATGATTGTTTTCATTTTTCTTAAGACAATTCTACTTTTTTGTTATCCTAGTCCTCTTAATGGTCTAAACTTGGTGTAACTTGAACTCAAATGAATTGAAATTCCAAATGTCAATGCATCCTAGTTTTAGCAGCATTATGTTTTGCCTTCAAAACAACTACTCTGCTGAAGAGACAGATAAAGACTTATTTTCTAAACATGACTAAACACTTACCAGCAGCAATCCAATTTGAGCTAGAAACTGTTCAGTTACTATTTGAGATCTAAAGACCTGTGAAAAGACAGAGTCAGATAGACAAACATGGAAAACGTGATGGGACAACAGAGAGAAAAGGCAGGGTGAAGAGCAGGAATATTTATAACATTATTTTTCTTGCAGGATTTTTATACACAAACCCAAATGATACAGTGTCACAGCACCTGGCCAATATAGCACTGAGCAAGGTGGATGGGTACTGGTAATTCATAGGAAAATCTATGTGGGTAACCTTGCATGCATAATGCTTGAACGACGAAGAAAACCTGAGCTACCTGTGAGGAAAGAAGTTCCAGCACAACAGACATTGTAGGCAAAGTGTGTTTAAGCTGTCTGCTCTGAACTGTAGATGGGTGTCTCCTCCCGATCACACCTCGCAATGCACATAAGACATCCTCTAGAGGAGGGAGAGGAGACAAGACAAGGGGATACAGGGAGAAACGAGAATGGATGAGAGTGGATCTAATGGGGTTACTGTATTACAAAAAAACCCTGAACATTAAGCCACTAAACTGATTTGCAAATTCATATATACATGTTGGCAAAATACGCACAAAGCAAACACACTCATGCAGAGAATAATTTGTGTGTATGTATGTATGTGTGTGTGTGTGTGTGTGCGTGTGTGTGTGTGTGTGTACCCAGTATCAGTGGTGCAGTGCTACTCAGATGTACAATCAGTAAATCCAGACACTGAGACAGGTATCCTGTTTGGTTGGGGTTCTCTCTTAGGGGAGTGGCTTTGCGTAGGTCTCTCTCCATGTACATCACAAGTCTAGACAGAAAGAGACACACGGGCATCGCATGTCACAAAATGTATGTGGCATTCTTCATGTAATCTACTGCTCCACTCATCGTGAGCTGAAACTAACAATATGATTCATGTCAGTGGTATAAATAAAGTTTTTATCGGATGTATAAAGGCAGGGAGATTGGCCGGGAGAGATACAGACAGACAGACAGGCCCAGAGTTTGAGAACATTTTTATTCTCATCAGACTAGCTTGTATTGAACAGTGATCAATAATATTCTATTCACAAATTCAGAGCAGAGCGGAAAGGTTACCACTGCTAACTGATATTCATTACTGACACACAAACACACCCACACATCTGTGAATAAGCACACACAAGCGCAAACAGCATGAATGCAGATACATGCAGAGAGATTCAGAGAGGTCATATTAGTTAACAAACATTGATTCTAAGCTTTAGAGTGGCAATGGAGAAGGGGCAGTGGGGGATTACTAATTCAGTATTTTTCCTCATAATGCTGCAGAAGAGATCAGCATCTATACCGTTATATGGAATGCAACACAGCTACTGTTAGTATATAAGGGGTCCAGTGCACTTCAGAGCTCTAAGAGTAGCTGCTTGATATTTCTGTTATTAGGTTTAGTGCAAAACAAAGCCTAGTTGGTACCACCAGCGTTAGATGTCATAGATATTAAAGACAATGAATGCACAACAAAAAATGAGGTAGAACAGAAGGATTTCACACAGATGTGGCAGTGTAAGCATCAACAAATGCTAAAGCCATGTTCAATTCCATGAAGGTATGCTACATAAAAAACTTGAATTAACTCTCAAATTTCAAAGCAATGTTGTGTTATAGGAGGCAGATGTACTCAGTGTTACAACAGAGGAGCTTGTGTGCAACAAACTAAACAGTAGGACTGATTTAAACTGTACACTTGGCAGAACACATATGTATCAGGAGCCAAACCTGGGTCAGAAGGGCAAACGGTGGTGGGTAGCTGAAGTATACAACTGCAACTGCAGTGGTTAAACTCTGTGTGATATAAAAAAAATCTTTGCGATTTAAAATACAATACTAATAACTAGATTGAACTGGTTGGGATTAAAATACTTGTAACATGCCAATTCTCCAGTTCTCCTGTAGACTGTGGGTTGAATCTAATAAAAAGATGTTTTGCAGTTTTATGGGTGACTGTCTTAGTTAAAACTAGAGTTGGTATGCAGATATTTGTTGAAACTAACATGTTTGGAATGTATTATGTTGCCTCATATATGCCATAAACCTTATTTGGAGGGAGTGGTTTTGGGAGGGAAGAAGCAAAGAGGACTGGGTGTATTATTACGTGTACATTAGTTTGCCTAATGCAGCTGTAACGGTCCAATCTGTAATGTTTTGCAGAGACTACCCTAATGACAAACATGTCTTGATGATGTGCCCGTTTTACAAATAATTTCTGATGTAAACAAACCTTTAACACTGTTGGACATTATGAAGTAAGTTTAGCTGTTGTAGCTGTTGTGTTACTCTTTTCTTTTCTTAGCCTGTCAATCAAGAGAAGAGTGACAGTGGGGTTCATGAAGAGAGTGGGTGATAAGGTCAGCTTAGAATTGGTTCAACAATTATGATGACCTCACTAGCTGGAAATATAATGCAAACTTAATTTTCTCATACAAAATGCTTATCAGTATATATATTTCCATCTACTGCACATGCATGTTTGTCAGGGTAGTTATTTGCCTGTCTGTATCTCTAACCAGCTCTGTGCCTGCTTCCTGTCTGTCTGCTTGTTTGTCTCCTTGTTAGACTTCTGCTTGTGTGTTCCTCTGTTAGTCTTGCAGCCATTTTTTCCCAATTGCTAAATAAAGAGAGACAAACTTGCCACCTCTCTGTCAGTCACTGTGGGAGACTCACAAAGTACTCACACACAACTGACCTACAAGTGGCCTGCTCTGTGTGTGTGTGTGTGTGACTGCCTCTGTTGAAAGCCATCACACTCTACTCCCAATGGCAATCTTGACACTTCCTCAGTGAGGCCTGCACAAGTTTATCTCATACAGACAAAAACACACACACTCACACACAAACACACACATTTTCACGCCACTGAGGAGCTAATTAAACACAACGTGCCTGGGTGAGAGCAGGACTGAGGGAAAGACGCACGTCTGTGTGTGTGGTTGAATCATGCAGAGTGCTCGGTGGGAGAGAGACAGGCAGGTCAACTCTGACAGCTCTAACACAGTGAAGAGAGGCAGAGCAAGTGAGAGGAGAGAGATGGAAAGAGTGTATGTGTGTGTGGTGTGAGGGTGCGAGAGACAGACAGGCAGAGAAAAATAGCTGAAGAGAAAGTGAGAAATAAAAACACCTTCATTCAGTTTTGAAGTCATGTGTGAAAGCAAGTTGTGCTCAGACTTCCAGGAGTTTAGTCATTATCATGTCTAAATATAAAAGGGCAAAGCCATTGTAACAAGAGATCAAGCATATGATGCTCTGACACAGCGTTGTAATGTCAGACAGAACGGTCCTTTAAAAAGATCCTAAATAAGGTAATCATGCTGCAGACTGTGTGTGTCCCAGTTCTGTACGACATAGACATACTATGACTTGTATACAGTGTCTATTAATACTACTACTATACATCCTAGAAAGTAATGTAGATGGGGTGGCGTTTAGCTCAGTTGGTAGAGCAGCTGCCCCATGTGCGAATGCTCAGTCCTTGCTGCGGAAGCCATATTCCTGGATCTGTCCACAGCCAATTAGTTTTAATTATTTCCAGCTGAGAACAGCTCCTTTAATTCCTTTGTACATTGCATTGTGGGACACAAGTGTTCATCAATGCTATACTCAAAATGCAAATTAATTTATTATGTGTAATGAAATGTTCAAGGATACTTACTTTTGTCAGATTTTAAGTATGAACTTATGACATACTCAGCTCCTAATTAGGGCAATATGTATGATGGAATTGGGACACAGCTTATAATTTAAACTAGTGTAATAAAGAGGTAATAAAGATTGGTATTTCATTGTTGGTGAGCAAAAATAACTAAATAAATGTAAATAATGGGTTGTGTCGACAAGCCTAACTCTAAATAAATGTAAACATACTCTTTTATGGAAAAGTTAAACAGTTCACACGTAAAATGAGAATGAATAGAATGAAAAATGAAAAGAAAGTGATAGCTGAGAAATTGTTTTAGAAATTTTGAATAAAAAAAGAAAACAAACAGCATAAAAAAGGGAGAACTACTGAGAGAAGAGACAACAAGGAGAAAGACAGTTATAAGGATCCATATGTCAGTAATCTAGGGCATCTTTTTCAAACTGAAATACCAACTGGTCATAAATTACCAGGGGAACTGGCTGTGTGTATATATACTGTATATATATATATATCATGCATATGCATCTGATCATGTGGGCTATGCACATTCACAGCTGCATTGGAAGTTAGTGAGGGGTGAAACATAGGACAACCAGCTAATGAACCATTTGAAGTTCCAGTAAAGTTCCAGCATACAGCAGCTCAAACTGAATGTCCAGGGTGCATACATTTATATTATTATTCCCACGGCTGCTGTGCTAGTTAACGCAAAGGTTACGCAGAGTACGACTGCCTTGCCAACAACCCCAGGCAGCATTTTTATGGAGGAAATCTCCCTTCTAAAAGCAGTCTGCACCAAGAACCTGTGTTGAAAAGCAATCTCTGAGTGCTTATAACAGAATGTGGAGCATGAATCACAGTCATAATAATCTAAAAGAAATCTTTAATCCATTTTATTATGCCCACACTTTTCCTCCTTGTCCACACTAAGCGGCTGTTCCACACGCAAAATGAAAGAAAAATCATGATGTAAACATGCTCAGACATGATCAGCTGCTGTCTGGCTGTATAGTGAGGAGGTAAACTGATTCAAACAACCAAAAAATGGGAGTGTGGACACCAATCACTTTCACAAGTAAAACGTGTGAAACAGATTCAGTAAATTACTGTGGATGTAGTCTTAGAGTGGGCTACAGCACACCACATAGTCAAAATGAAAAGTTCTTAAACTAACAGGAGTGAGTCATCTTCCCTCCCCAACAATCAATAAAACACGCACATCACCTTGAATGACTCTTGGAACAACATGACTGCCTGGTTGGAACAAATTAACAATGTAAAGCAATGGTTCTTTTTTTTGTATCATGTCCCCCTTCAGGAACTGAAAAAAAGTTCTTGCCCCTCACTCCAAATTTTATCAATCTAATTACCCAATCATTCAACTTAGTTTGACTCTGGTCATAACCCGGTTATCCACACCCACTCTGCAGTGGCTTTAAGCCCCCCTCTTAGTGTGGGAACCACTGATGTAAAGTAACTGATAGGTAGTTAATACAAATGTCAATTTCTTTCAAATGAATAATATAACAAAAGCAAAAACATGGAGCACAATTTTGGATTTAGCCAAGCACACTGTATACTGAAGAGGGAGTTTAGTTTCAGCTATAGTGTAGCTGGGTAAAAGAACGCAGTCTGAAAGCTACAGCTAAATAATTAAAGGAGAATCCCACCCTGAAATGGAATTCACAAATGCTATTTGTTTGTTCTCTGACAGTTCAGTCTGTGTGTGAACATGGGTAACTATATTCCAGAGAAACTAATTAGCCAGTGGTCTGACAGACTGAGAGGAGTTATGAGTAAGCTTCAGTGGTCCAAACCTCAGTAGAGGCAGTCAGTAGGAGGGTGCATGGGTATGCTGTGTAGTAAAATAACGGTTACACGGACAATCCGTGTTACAGTGCAGTTAAAAAAAGAATCTTTCTTTAATCAAAAAAATTATTTAGTTTAAACTGGCAGCCTCTTTCATAGTAAATAGGATAGATCAACAACTGACTTCTTGTCTGATTTGTCACATGGTTTATCATCCAAACTGCTTCTATCCTGGGTAGAGTCACACAGATTTTTACTTTCTACTGAAACAGCCAAACCTTAATGTTTGCTTTGAAATGAAATTTAAAGCTCATCTAATTCCAAGCACTGTTTATGAAGACCTTTAAATATTCATTCATTGCATGCAATGGGTGCATTTTCCTACCATATTTATCAAATGTACGTACCAAATATAAACCACTTTGTAGTTGCTGCTCAGTTATTCAAATGTAGGTATAATAATCTGGCCAGGAGGATGTTTTAATTACGTGGTACTGAGGGAGAGACCTTGTCTCCTTGTGTGTGTGTACGCCATTGTGTGCATGTTTGTGGGTGTGAAAGACTGTGTATTTACCTGTGTTGACAGCAGTAAAGCAGTGTGTGTGTGTTGTCCTGTATTAGCAGCAGCAGTAGTAGTAATGCTTTGGCTCGTGTTACTGTGGATGGACTCTCTAGACAGCGCAGCACCTTCAACACCAAATCCTACAAGACACAAACACACAAATTAATATTGTTAGGCTTCCTGGCTGTTCAAGTACAGTCCAAGATACAATACAATATTTTGCAATTTAAATCCAAGTCACCTATTTGAAACTTTTAACATCTATAATATCCTATCCCACCTAGTATCACCTAAATGTTTACATGCACTTCAGTAGGTTGATTTAGTATGATGAGAAAAAATGTTTGCACATTGTACACAATTCGATGATTTCAAGTTTCTTATCAAAAGACATTGCTGCAATGAATCCATATAATGTATTCAAATGAATAAGAAATTATTCAGTTTAATATTTTCACTGAGGTGCACAGAAAAAAAAAATAAATGAAGACACTGCATCAACTAACAGCCTAAAAGTTAATCAGCTCAGACTTCACATTATCACAAAACACGCACACAACACACACACAGACACACACAACAAATGTGTATGCCTACAGCTACTTGAGACACCCATTCACTCAGCATAAACTCAGCGACAGTAACTGGTTGGAAAAATCTGTGACTGGCCAACATTCATTACCATTATCATTATCACCAACACCATACACTTCTGACTGTGTGTGCAGCTGTGTGTGTGAGAGAATGTGTGTGCATGTGTGTTTATGGTGCGACACACCAAGTTAATTAATTTCAAAGCCCAGTAGTGTGTGCCTAGCTGATAAGTCCCTCCCCACTACCCACAATGCTTTGCTGAAGTAGAAGGCTGCAGCGCGTTCATTCAGCCAATTAGCCCAGATACTGACACACTCTACAAATTAGCGTATGTGCACGCATGCAGACACACACACAGTCTCTCTCTCTCTCTCTCACACACACACACACACACACACACACACACACACACACACACACACACACACACACACTCTAACAGAGTTCTGTGTAAACAAACTCTTGGACTGTCTGTCTTTGTGCCAGGGGAGAGAGAGAGAGGAGAGAGAAGGGGGTGAATGCATATCAGTGTATAATTAGAGCAGAGTTGAAGTACTAAGTTTGTATTCTGGTGTTAAATTGGAAATGCTCAATGCAAATAAATTCAGTTCAGAGTCAATTACCAATGCTAGACTCCAACTTAAAAACCTTCAAATCAATTTTAGCCCCTCTGCCTTACCAAGATTAGCACTTCACATACACACTAGATGGGCTGTCTTATGAAAAATGAAATAAGCAATTCCTGACAAATTAGTTTATGCACAGTTCAGCATTAGTTCATGAACTGTATGGACAAAAGAATGAGTGACGGAGTGACAGACTGACAAAGAGAGAGAGAGACAGAGAAAACATGAAGTAAAGGTTTTGAGAATTTGAAGCTAGTTTCATTTGTTCCTCATGTTGTGGTGTTTTCATCCCTCAATCTACGTGTAAAAACCCCCGTTAGTGACTTTTCTTCAGAAATTTTTCTAAAAATCAAACCCTACATAGTATCGATGTTACCACATAAATCAATTAAATATAAATAACTAATCAAATATTAAAACAACATAGTTGTTAGTGTCTCTGTTTCTTTTTGTATTTATCTTTGACCTTCACTCTACATAACAATTCTAGCAGGTGTGCAGTAAACACGTACCCTGTTCTGTGCGACACGGTGTGTTTGGACCCGTGAGGTGAGTAGGGCAGTGGTCATAGCTGTGAGCAGGTGCTGCTGGACCCTGGCCCCTGCTCCACCTACGCCCTCCAAGATAGCCGCAGGGCCAACGGTGTCAATCACTGCCAAGAAGACTGCTGGGACCACCCGGGTCAGCCTAGAAAGACACTGACAACATAGAGACAGACAGACAAACACATTCACACACTGAGGTAATGAATGTCATTCATGGATTGTATTCCCATTCCCTTTGAATGTCCTAGTTCACTAGTCCCTGATGTTAATCTGTTAGTGCCTTAAAAAGGGAGTAGCCTAATTTTACATTATTATTTGTTATTTGTCACTCAGTGCTGTGTTATTCCATTACACATTAACAAAGAAGTTTACATGATTGACAGTTTGACAATGGCAGATAGAGGATATCAAATGCTACATGAGGGCTCAGTTAACTGATGTACATGCAGCTTATAGTGGATTTTTACAGACAGGAGAAGCAAAATTTATAATTTTTCTTGAAAAAATACCCCAGATTACTAGATTACTGACATATGGATCCTTAAAACTGTCTCTCTCCTTGTTGTCTCTTCTTCACTTCTACTTGAAAAAATATTTTTATTTTGAATTTGTATCACTAGTTTTAACCACCATGTTTTGTCTATGTGTGTTTGTCGGTTCCACAGAGTACCTGTTCACAGTCCCACATACAGTATATGACTGTGTGTTTTCACACGTGAACTTACAGAGATGGCGGTGACTCTCACAGCCTCCACAGTGGAGTGAGTGAACAGGTACCACAGGGCAGAGCCTATGTCTGTGGTGACCAGGTGGTGGGAGGGGCCAGAGACAGTGGTGGAGATGTTCTCTATGGCTTTTGCAGCCATGTGATGAACTATGGAATCATCCTGTGAGGCAAACACACAAACACTTTTTGATCATTTACATTCACTTTAGAAAAATCAACCAAGCAGGCGATTTTAATAGGTTTATTATAAACTGAAATTAATTTACAATGACTGGTTCTGCCAAACCCAATTAACATTTCTCAAGCATCTCTTACCATAGTAAATGTTTCTAATGTTTCACCTCAATACATCACACAGATGACTATAGCAATGGTACAGTCCATTAAGTAAAAAACATATATATGCACATATATAATACAGAAATAACAACTTATATCTCAATAACTTTTGCCCCCCCAAAATTTTCAAATTGTCTGAAAATTGACATCTACTTTTCAGGGATCTGATATAAGACAAATATTTAGAGTCCGTAACTCCATTTGAATCCATGAACTGGTCAAAAATCTTGCAGCTTGAATCCAAAGTCCTCAACACCGAACTGTGACACTGACCCCAATGACCCTCCTTAGAACAGTCAACATTAAGAAAATACACCAAAAGAACACAATGTTGTACTACAGTATGTGCTGAAAGGTTAACCCGCAGGGCCAATACAAATACATAACAGCCCAGACGTGGAGTCTTCTATTTGTACTAATATGAAGATTAGCTTTCATACCAGGGCGTGAATGTGGACATCCATCCTAACAACAGAGCACATCGCAGTGCTTTGTGTCCAGAAAAATCTTTGTGCATAAAATATAATGCCATTGTGAACAACACATTTTCTGCTTCATTGTCAAGTTACAAACTCAAAACTCGATTACTGAAAAATGTCATACACCAAAAGGCAGAAATGAACAAAGAACTAACGTAATCAAAAACTGACAATTAGATTAGCTCTTAACTTCACCTCAATAAAAAAAAAAACTGAGAGAAAGGTTGCATGTGTGTATGAGTTGGTGTGCGAGTGTTTGTGAGTGTACGCTTATGTGTATATTGTATGTGCCCACACACCTTTGCCTCACTAGAGAATAGTTGTTTGTGCTCAGACAATGGGGCCAGGCTAATGAAATCTCCGTGGCTGAGGAAATGAGTTTTTCCAGGAAAGTCATTGTGGAGAAAGACAGGAAGTAGAACAGATGATTGCCTCTGTCAGGTTATTATTGTGTTTCACTGTGTTACATCACTTAGACTCTACTCTCCCTAGATATGAGATACAATAGAGTCTATTCATAAAACACAGTTAACTGTATTTTTAAGTTCATAATAACAGCTGAAACATTAATTTCACCATGGCAGTTTATCATGGTAATTCTGAAAAGTGGTGCGAGTGTCAGATAACGACATTATTACGGCAATTAATTGCTTTATGTTTCACATGTAACTGCACTGACTAATACACATTTGTGTATACGTGCAATGCACAAGATTTAGAGAAATGAGAGACAAATCTGAACTAATTAACAATTAAAGTGATACATCATTGGAAACCTTGTCTAATATCAAACTCACTCTCTACAAGCTTGATTTTAGTTTGTTTCTTAACACACACGTAGCTGTGGTCAACTTGAAATCATGTCATATACAGTGGATCCAAATGTTCAAATAATCTATTACAAGCAGTATATATACAAGCAGTTATAATTACTCTAGCAACATCCTCAGTATATTAAGGAACAGCAGGTGTAGATTATTGTGGGAATGGTTTGAATAGTATTTATGAATATTTAGATACACTTCCGGATGAAAACTTGTCAATGTAGTATCTTTTATAATAGACAGGAAGTCAAATTGCTGTTCATCAGAAAAAGGAGAAAAAGGAAAGCAGTTTTTTATCTTACCCCATATTTTCAATTTAACAAAAAGATTTACCTCAATCCTATCGGCCCTAACATACACAGTTTGCAATAACAGCAAAATAATGTCCCTGCTGCCCTGCAGGAACCTTATGACCAAACAAAGTGAACCTTTTTAAACTGAGAAAAATCTTGTTTCTCTCATGGAGGCATGGATGGACCTCTGACATTTAACAATGCATCAGTGGTCAAGCTGTGATCCACGGTTATTTAACATTTTATAGAAATTAAAGGCACATTCTATTAAACCACATGGGGACTCTAATCATAACTGATAGCTTAAATAACCATCTATTAATCCAATATAGGACATCACATTGTGTATTCAACACCAAGGGAGTACGTAGCACGACAGCATAATGAATCCTCTGGCACCCCTCCGGGAACCAGTAGAATGGTCTGTTCCAGCATTCCCCAGGCCGTGCGGGCCAGCTCACTAATGAGCCCACGGGGGAGCACCCACTGTCTGTGTGTTTAATAGACTGTAGCCCTGCCAGGAACTACACAGAGAAAAAGACAGAGGAGGAGGGGGGACTGAACGAAGGAGAAAGAGAGAGAGATGGAGTAAGAGAGATATCCTTACATGTGGTGAGAAACAAGTAGCTCATGCAAGAAACTCCATCATTATGATGCAGACAGAGAAATGCAGGAGACAGAGGAAAGAGTAAGTTATTCTCATTATAATTTCTCCCAGTATGAGAAACAAGTTCATCCAAGAAACACACTCATTATATTATACCCAGTGTCCTACTTAAACCTCACATCTCCAGAAAGTCAACTATAAAGAAATTAATTTTTTTTTTTTTTTTTTTTTTTTGGAATGGCTTTTCCAATAACTTGGCTACAAGGTCATCTCTTTTTCTTCTTTACACACAACACTTTGCCAAGTTTTAATGTAACTTTACATGACAGAGTTGAAATTATAGTATAACAGTATATAATAAATATAATTTATTTAACTCAATCAATATGAATATCATAACTTCTCTTTGCCTCACTTTCCCTCTGTCCACTGCACATAAACATATTCAGGTCAGTGTTGAGCAAATAGTTTCAGAGCAGCACTGAATATCGGCAGCTATGCTAGCGGCTCTGTGAGGATATACTCAGCTAAATACAAATGTTGGCATATTAATCTCAGTTTACCATGTTAGCATGCATTCAGGCTAAATGTGCTAACAGCCCGTTTTCACAGCAGACATGTTGGAATGTCATAGGTGTTGTGCACTTAATGGACCAGAGCAATCATTATCAAATTTTGTTTTACTTGTGGTTCTTTCTGGAAGACAAGTTAATGTCATCCACACAGAACACAGTACATCTGAGCTGGGATGCCATTAGTTTGCATGTTTTTCATAAACAGGATCCATCCTCTTGTGACACTGAATATCTGTACCAAATTTCATGGTAATGTTTCCCATGTTTGTCAAGATATTTCACTCAAAACCAACGTCCCTGTTTAGAAAAGTCAGGGGATCTACAAAGTCATTACGCTGGAAGAATATATTAAGATAGGCCTTATTTTATCAATAATTATTTTGGTATTTATATGGAGTCCCAACCTGACTGAAATTTTTATAGCTAACTAGAGTGACTGCACTGCACCATGTGATCTTATGCCTTCACTTGACATGACTCTCTGAAGCTCTCACAGTGCTCTTGTACTGCTCTTCTAGTTTATTGATGCAGTAGCACGAATATGTTTGGTAGCATCTTCAGTGTTTCACCCAATGTAGAGGGGCATAAAATCAGACTCAGGAGATTCGAATAACTGAAAGAAATATTAAGAAATGAATTATGTTGAATAAAGTTCTAATAATAAATAAGTACATAATAATAATACAAAAATGTAATTGTAGAAAAAAAAATGAACAGCCTATATGGTATCATTTAGTTTGGTACTAACAGTGCTCAATAAGTACTGCAATATATGGTAAAAGATATTTAAACATCCTGACATTGAGTGGTAGAAACATTTTTCATTGTCATATCTTAGATATTACGATTAGAAATGTCCGTTAGACTCAACTCTCAAGCTCTGTATCTCCTCCTCTAAGATTGAAATAGATTTTTTTTTAAATGGTATGGGTCTAAAATTTGGTAGATTCAGAGCATGAAGTTCAGCCTTCCAGAGGTGTCATGAGCAGATCTAATTAAATGACATACCCACTCTCATGCATCCTCACTTCAAACACCCAGCCATGATTTCTGAGGTACTCATCCTAATTTAAGACCATTAAAGATAGATATAATACTCAGAAAAAAACAGGCATTCTTCACTTTCAAGTTTCCTGGATTTAAATTTTTCAATTGCTGGAAGCAACATGCAGGTGTCTTTATTTTAGCTTACTGTTGTATCCTGTTTAAACAAGATTTCCCTCTTTTTTTCCTCAGGTTTCAACATGATGAACTGGCTTCCTGGCAACCAGGTTAAATCTCCCTTACTCTGTAGCTCAGGGCTGACAGGGAAGATTTACGCACTTTGAACCCCTGGCTAAAAAAAAGTTGGAAAAACCTCAGTTTTCAGATGAAAAGAGTTAAAAGGCCAGGCAGATAGGGAACAATAAAATCCCGTCTTCAAGTGTCGATCAGTAGATTAGTTTTATATCCAAACATGTTTGCACCTGGCCTTCAAGTCTCAAATAGAAAGAGATACACATCACAAAAACTACATCACATGACTTGATGCAGGATTTGTGTGTATGCCTGTGTGTGCACAAGTGCGTGTGTTCACATGTCTGATGTGGTTTCCCTCTGTAATTAAAGTCCTTTAGAAGCCAGTGCACCTGGTTTTGAATGAGCCCCTATGGCAGAGACACAGACACCATCTATCAGCCTCACACAGCACATCTAACACCACTAATAGCCAAACTCAAAGAGAGAGACAGACTGTCTGATTAACAGGCTAACAGACAGACAGTGAGGCGTGAAGGGAGAGGAAGAGACGTGTGGACACAGCGGCAACAAGTAGAGGTGCAAATAGACAAACAGGACAGAAGACAAATCAGCAGGCAAACAGATGTAAGCTAACAGGCAAACAAGCAAACAAGACGAGGATATAAACAGATAAAAAACAGGGAAACAGGTAGGTAAAGAGTGACAGGCATATGGCTCTAACAGACAAAAAGCCAATCTGACACAGCACAAATGACAGGCTAATATAGTAAAAAGAGGAAAAACAGGCAGGTGGACGTCATCCTTTTTCTGTGTTTAATGGACAGTCTTCTAATCATTACAACACAGTAACTGTATATTGTTTTATTACTTTATACACTGTCTTGCACTCAGCGTGTGTATCTTTATGTGCGCATATGTGTATGTAGGTCTGTGTGTGCATGCATGTGGACTGGTCATCTTATGTTAGAGACACAAGGGTAGGACCCATGACGGTCTAAGAGAGTCCCCCTCTGTTCTCCTCTCCTTTGTGGTAGATAGTGATAAATCATTAATAGGCTCACCACCGCTATATGTGCATGTGTATGTGCATGTGCACGTGTGTGTGTGTGTGTGTGTGTGTGTGTGTGTGTGTGTGTGTGCATGTATATGTAAGGGGGATTTCTGCCTTCTGCCCCCTGGCTTCTATCACTGTAATACTGTTCACACATCATTTCTGCTGCACGTACACACGCATGCATGCACACACATACACATACACACACACAGATTTTTCATCATAGGCAGCAGAAGCATCATCTTGTTCAGCCTCATAAATAATTTCCTGCAGCTCAAGTCTGGCCTGGAAACCTGCCTTTCACTCCATGCCATCCACTCCCCCTCTCCAAGTACAACTCTCTCTCTTTCTCTCTCTGACTCCCTGCCATCTCCTCTCCCCCTCCCACTGCACTGATCCTTCTCTCTCTCTCTTCCTCTCTGTCACTCCCTGCCATCCCCCACTATCCCCCTCTTCACTGCTAAAACCACCATGCTCGCTTTGGCTCTGTGCCCTTCCAGTCGACCCCTTCTTCTAGTACAACGATCTCTATCCCTCTCTCCAGTGCTTTACTTGTAAATCAGGAAAACTCTCAACAGCAGCGGAGGGGGCTGGGGTGATGCAGGGGGTCAGGAAACGCATCAAAACCACACTGCCTGGAGCGCATTAGACAGGGTCTTGGCACGGTATCTCAACGCTGTCATGCAATAAACAGTGTGTGGCACTGGATTTACATTTAGCACATTAGTAAACAATCTCGCTCTCCAGACAACACACGAGAAACGCATGACTAAATACAAGACACGCCACTGAAGCAATAAGTCAATAATAATACAAATGATAAGAGATTACTCTAACAATAAAGATACAGCTGGTCACTCATCAAACCATTTTAGGCTCTAAAAAGGTCTTTGGTGATCTGCCAAGAATAGTTCAAATGTCAAATCTGTTATTTGTCCTCATGTGCAATTTAAGAGAAAATGCATTAAAAGTGATTTTTGCTCTGCTCTTGGAATCTTCAGAACTGCATTTGAATAAAGGCAGGCAAATTAATACACGATTTACATCATCTTCACTGTAGCAGTAAACCACTGTTTAGTCTTTTCAACCCAAGATCAAGTGAAACCAATAGACAATCAATGTTTCTGAATCATAAAGGCCCCATCCAACATTTTCTTATCTTCTCAACTTGTCTTTGGGGGGCTGAGAACGAGTTCAAATATTTGATTTCAAAATATTTGATTATATGGATATTTGATTGAATATTTGATATTTGATTTGAAAACTGTACTGACCAATATCCATATTTTAAAAAAATTAACAAATAAATATGTGCCATGTAAAATGTGTTGCCTGTTGTGACAATACTACAGATAAATATCACTCATCAGTAGCATTTCAGCTCATTGTTTTGGTATTTATGTTAGCAACAACCCTCATCCTACTCATTTAGCAGCAGTTTTCAGAAAAAAATTGGTGGGGGCCAAAACAGAGCTTAAAAAGAAGAAAAAGAACAAAATTAATGGTTCCAGGTCTGCTGTAGTGTAAATAATAAAGTGTTTAAATTTATAAGGTGATACTGTTGAGTTGTGTTTGTTCTGCTGTCCCCAACTGGCCAGAAAAATTAAATGTTGCTTTTATTTTTTTTTTCTAAATTGGAACATAATGCATACTCTATTTCGTCCTTTCCCAATACTGTATATGACAGAATAGTACAGTAGTGTACTGAAAGTACAGCTGATTTGCTTGACTTTTCTGTAAATAATAAAGATACAGATACAACAATATGTGGCTCTCTGCTTTGCTAGATGATAGATTTCTTCACTAGCCTGTTTTCTTGTAAGAGCAACAAATAAAAACATTTGATGAAAGTTACATAACGGTACACATCGGGGTGTTGGTTCTCAATGGGATTAGCAGTATGAGCAGCCCCAGGCCTTGTCACCCAATTTGACATAATTTGCAAGAAAATACTAACTCTTTGTCAATTCCCCTCTATCCCCTCTCTTTGTCTGTCTGTCTGACTGTCTGTCTCTGATCCTCTTTATGCTAGGGATGAGCAACTCTATCTCTGCTGTCTTTCTGACCAGATGTTCAACTCTGTATAACCCATGGCTGGATTATCTAGACAGATCACAGTCCCTCCTGTGCACCAGCTCTAACACCCTTCACCTTTAACACAATCGCTCAGTCTAAATAAAGTGTAAAATAAAACTTGTGTTTAAATATTTCATGCAACACAGTATGTTTAAGTATGAGATTTAAAAAATAGAAAAAAGGGATTATGCATTTGTTGTAACCATGTTGTAAGCTAACATTGTGACTTACTATAGCAGGATAACCAGAATAACATTAACAATGGCTCCTTTCATAGAGGTGTATCAGTATGTCATGCCAGTGAACCATCATTCACCAAGGCCCTGGCACTGCAGCATTATTATTACTGGTATCAGGTATATCCGTGTTGGACAAGTCAAAATGACAGCTGTGAGAAATATCTACCAAACAGTGTGTCAGGCTGGGGAGTATGGATAAGTCAAGAGAGACAAACATAATGAAGGTGGCTGCCAAACCTACAGTAGACCTCACATTTGTAAACATACACTGTACATGTTCCAAATGCAAAGAAACGAACAGTTAAAAGCTCTGGGAACATATATATATATTGTGATCCTATCTGCTTATCATGCTTATGTTTCACAGTAGACAACTACTGTAACCCTGAGAAGTTACACCTAAATATCAGAAGATATTATACACAATGATCTTAAGCAGATAAAACATTGCATCACTCCACAGTTTCTAGGCCTGCAAACAATTCTTCAGTTGTTTGGTGTTGTTCTTTTCAGTTACAATGGACATAGGAGACGGACCCCACATCCTCATTTCATACAGACATGTTTGATGTATATTCTAACAAGGTGTCACAACGAAAGACGTGGCTATTTAAGGAAAACAGTCCAATACTGATTCCATGTTGAATTTTATCACTCAGTATTTACAGATCCCTGCTCACCAAATACAGGCTTGTTGGAGGTGCTGGAGATATAAGACACAACATGTAAGGATATGAAAAGCATTCAGTCATTCCAAAGTCTTCACTATTCATTTATTTCTAAGTTGCTTTATTTATAAACGAATATTCCATGTGCATATTTGCTTTTCCTATATGAGTGGTGACTGAATGGTAACATAATTCAGTCTAAATGATTTTGTATAGCCAGCACTTCCTCTGCAGCTTGATTGAATGGGTTAGATTATTGCACAACATGAGCCACTTGATGCTGGAATGGTTGCCTGGCTGCAATTCATCATCATGAAGGGACCTGAGGACAAAGGCTTTGCTTTGCTGAACCAAATTAGAGATGAGCAGGAGCTCAGCAATGTTGATGTTGACAATACTGTCATGACAGTGGGGATGAAGTTCAACAAGTTGAAGATGCTGCTGCAGAGCTTCAATATGACATAGAAACAGGGTTTCTAGACCTTATTGAACATAAAATTCCAGGGCTTCACACTTTATAGGCCCGATTCCATCAAATTCAAGGACACAACACAGTTTAAGACAAGATCAAGATCAAGATTAACACTGAGAATCTTTATAATGACAATTAGAAAGCTTTACAGTAGCTCACAGACAACAATTAAAAAAAGAGAGGGACTTGAATGTGTGGACACTCCTTGCCTGTGCTTTGTTACAGTAATGGCAGACTATGTGGCCTCTAGCCTTCTCTAACTTCTCCATTTGTAAGTTGGGTGATAGAGACAGAGACTTTTGTATTGAGTTGATAATAATTCAAGCACTTTCAATGAACCATGCCTATGTATGTCTATCAATCAGCCTGTGCAGAAGACCCCTGCCCAGAGGATCCAGGAGGTTGAGAGAGGAGGATGATGAAAGTGACGAGATGAGCAAAAAATTGCCTGACATCGTTTCTGAGAGCGCCACAAAGGAAGACAAGCATTCTCCTCTGGCCCAGTGCCTGGAAGATCCAGGCAGAGGTCAAAGCAGAAGCAAACAATCCAGATACTAACATGAGTTTGCATCTCCAGTGGAATTTTCATTATCTCTTATTCTGATGGCTGTGATATCCTATTATTGTCTTTCAGTATCAAATCAAACAACAAACAAAAAAGTTTCTTTGAATTTTCAAAAAAAAAAAAATTCAATAGGAATAATATAGGCTTATTAACTTTATAGTTTTCTTTCAGGACCTTCAGTATTTGGATCAAGTAGCTTATTAAAAATAAGGTATTCCACATTTAGAAAGCTACACGTTATTTCCATGTTTCAGATACGGGACGGGACTCTGGTTATTACAGTTCTTTAGAAGTTTTATTTAATAACAAATTTGTTTAATCCCAACCCCAGTACCTGCTCGGGGCAGTTGTGCATCCATGGATTATTTAATACAGTGAGATAATACAGTTGGCTGAAATATATTTTAAGATTAATGATTTGGATTTACAAGAACAAATGTTACATTTTTCTAGCCCAGTGAAAATATTCTCTTTCCTTGGTCAGGTCAAAATTAATCTGTCATTTTGTTTAACTGTCCTTTATTATAAGCATTTAAAATAATGTTTATGCAGCATAGACTCATAACAAAACTGCAGACTCAAAATTTAAGCAGGCTCTGGTTGAATACAGACGATACAACACATAAGTAGCAATTGTTATAACCAAGATCATTAAAGCAGCCTGTCAACAATTAGAACATGAATCACATCTATGAACTTATTTATGTTTTACTGTTCTCAATCTTTCATAGAATTGTTCTTTGCAAGTTTGCTCATTTTAAATCAGAAAACACATTTACATTTATAGTTATAACCACCACTTTGGGTTCTTCAACCAGTGAACAATCCTCAGTATACATGGGGTCTTGTTTTATGGGCACTGAAAACTGAAAAAATCAATTCCACTGTCAAAGTTTTGAATTTCCCCTATTTCCTCCTCATGGCTAATTATTAGAAGGCAAGAGAAAGCGAAAGAAAGCAGAATGCAGTTACTCTTTGGGAGGCCCATCACAGCTGTTGTCTAATAAGCGACTGCTTGCTCAGAGCAGAATGTGGCACAGAGAAATTCATTCGCCAAAAAGATGCCCCATAAATGGTTTGTAAAATTGGATGTATATACTAGGAAATGTGGCGGTTTTGGAAGGTCCCTGATATGAGTCATAATCACATTTCACATGTTTGTCTTTAATGTCTCAATCTATGCATGTACAAAATATGCGCTGGTATTCTATTGCCTTGTTTTGTGATTATGTGCTTTTGAATATTATCTTATTGTAAATCTGTGCCCACTAGGGATGTAACGATGCATCGTGACACGATTAACAATCAGTACACGATTTGCACCCATTGTAACCCGAATGCGAGAGAAGTAGGATATGTTCTTTCTCTTTTTTTTTTAAGAAATAGGTTACAAAAGTGATTCATTTGTTCAACGTCAGAACACGTCACGTATGTAGGTACGCGGCACAGAACAAGGGACGACATGGCGATGGCAACAACTTTGAAATAGAGCATGCACCGAGCGGGTTTAAATCACCTGTGTGGCAGCACTTTGGACTCCCTATATACACAAATACAACTTGTGAGAAATGGACAGACAAAACCAAAACAGCATGTAAATCTTGCAAGAGACTGCTAACATATAGCAGCAACACGAGCAACATGCAGGAGCATATTAGTCGCCACCACAGTGAGAAGAAAATGAGCTAAAATTGCAGAGGGGCAAACCACCCTGACGAGAGGCTTTGCATCTCCTCTACCCATACATGTATTTTATTGTTTAAGATGACCATGTAAGTTGCAAGATTTTTTTCCTACAAATAAAAGATAATTTTATTTGGTCATAATTTGTCTGTACCTCATTTTGATTAAAACAAAAATCATGAGAAAATCGTATTGTGAACAAAAAATTGTGAACCGTATCAAGTCGTGTAGTGTATCGTTACATCCCTAGTGCCCACTTGATATAATGGAGTATATTTAGGTTGATAACCAAGGCAACTGTGTATGTGGTAATAAGCTGTAGGGTTGTAGACTTTTTTTAAGATAACACAACCTATTTCTATATCACTTTGTGAATGAATAAACTGTCAATCAGAAATTAATTTTCACATCCTTGTGAAATGAGTAGTTCTGGTGACTTAGTGACTAGTTGCATGGCAAGTGCTTGAGGAGCTGTATCTATTGAGTTAAAAACATACATGTGAGCTAGCAGGGAACTGCACGAGTCGCAGGTTGTCAAATAAGACAATAAGTTATAGCAACACTGTTTATTCAAGAGACATACTGCATCATCATCATCATCTCGCGTTTCTGTAAAAAAACATGGCACTTGTTTCTGGGAGTAAATCCAATGACAGCAGCAACAATTTCACTGCAATGTATTAAATTCAACTGTATGTGATGAACGCTGGTGTGACCGTGTCCTGAAACTGACTTGGACACGAAGTTTTTCTGTATTCCTGATATGTCCCATAAATATGTGGCATTTCTGAATTAGGGCTGATACAGTTATATCTTAACAGTTCAACTAAGTATAGTAAGCTATGGTATAGTGTGACCACCTTGTTAACTCCAGGAAATGTAATTCCCAGGAGACAAAGTTAGACTATTTAGACAGCTCTGTAATATAATAGCAAATATACTGCATCCACGGGAAAAACAGCCAGTCAGGGAGAGGGAGAAACACAGATAGGGTGGAGAGAGGAGGGCGAGAGGGGGAGATGGAAAGAGAGGGAGGCAGGTTGGGTCTGGGGATGAGTGTCTGGTCCCTAAGGCTGTGTGTGCGTGCGTGTGTGTGTGTGTTTCCATCAGCCTACTCTCACAGCTCAATAATGATAAATAAGTCAACCTCCTCTCTCCTCCCCTCAACCCCTCTCCCTGCTCCTGTCACACACACCCCTCCTCTGTTCATCTACCCCTCCACTACACTCCCAGTGGTAATGAAGCAACAGTAGGTACTAGCTGACAACTGTGCAGACCAGAGTTTCATCTATATTCATTCTGCTATAGTGGGCCACCACAGTAAGACCCCTTCTACCTCCGAGAGACAAAACAACATTCATCCATATCCTTCTCTCCCTCTACCTGTTCCCTGTACAGTATCTATCAGTCTCACCACCCACCAAAATCATCCTTATTCAGCAGCAATGGACCACCATGTAAAAACAACACTATAATATCTTATGATGTGATATGGAAGCACTTGACTCTTACACAATTTGTTAAACAAGTAGAGCCAATGTTAAAACCTTAACATGTCTACTATGAATTGGGAGGAAACACCACTGCTGAAGTTAAGAAGCTCATAGTCCAAACCAAAATAAGAGCATGATGCCAACAATAATATATTATGTGTATAATCTCCACATTTTATCAGTGAAGGCACAAAGTGTGTCATTTCGTTATGTAATTATACCAATCAAAGCCATTTTTTGTGGGGAGGATAATTAAATAGAAGAAGAAGATAGGAAAAAAAGACAGAAAGCAAAAAAAAAAAAAAAAAAGAGAAAGATGCTAGAAATGTAGCGAAAAGGAAAGAGCTACCTTTCTGCCTGCGTTTCTGCTCCATCTACTGTATGTGTGTGTCTGGAGGGTCCTAATTGCTGCTGAGGTCAGGCTGCTGAGCGATAAAGGGTTGCGTTTGATGCAGGTAAGAGTGTGTGTGCGTGCATGTGTGTGTGACTGCTCTGCATGCCCTTGACTTGCAGCTGGCAAACAACGCTTTAGGCCCCCACAGCTGCCTCATCATTACTGTTCACAGGGATCCCCTGCCGCACACACGCACACACACACAAACACACACACACACACACACACTCGGCAGGCACACACAGTGAGAGAGACTTAGTCACAGCTACACAGGCACAGACACAAAAACAGACACACGCAGACATACACAGAGACACTCACCCCTTCCCGCAGGCTCCTCATTAAGCCAGTGTAGGCGGCAGCGGGAACGAACCACAGTCCCTCTGGGGAGCCTCTCTTCTTCTCCTGATAGAGAGACATAGAAAAGACAGGGAGAAAGGGTGAGAGGAGAGAGGAGGAGGGGGTAGAGATGGGAGGGGGGTGCAGTGGAGGAGTAGAGTGGGAGTGAGAGAAAGGCAGATAACGTAGAAAGGATGCAAGTCGAGAGGAGTGAAGAAAAGGGCAAGAAAGGGCCAAGTCGGGGAGGGGAGTAGGGAGCAAGAGGAGCCATGACATCTTGATTACTTGCTTACCATGTCTGTGCGTGAACATGCTTTCATAAATATTTAAATTCAGATTCAGATTTTTTTTCTTCAAAATATTGATTTTACTTAGACACATATTGTGTGCGAGCATTGCACTGTAAATAATGTTCATTTTGCTTGTTTGTGTACTCACTCTCATTTTCATATAAGAAGTAGAAAAAAGGACAAACATTCAAACTGCAACAGGACTGCAAGTAAGTATTTTCAGTTCATCAATTAATCTCTTAAGACCTATATTCCATTAATCTTTTAATTTTTAAAATGTCAAAAGTGAAAGTGAAAGTCAAAAAGTGAAAAATGGCCATTACAGTTAATGGTTTTGTCTGACCAACATGAAAACTCAAAGATCCTCAGAAGAGCAAATCCTCACAATTGACAAGTTGGAAGCAGAAAAGTTGAAAAGTTTTTTGTTGACTGATTCTTAATTTATCTAAACATGATGCATATGTGTACTTATTTTCCTGTCAAAATACAGTATATATACTGTGATACCAGCATTGTCTTATATTCTACAAAATTCAGATTTTGTGGAATTTAATTTTGGGATTATTTCAGCCAGTATTTTTAATCTTTTTTTTGAAGCAATGCCCCATCCCATTGCTGCTGTGCTAAGCTCTAGGCTATATCTAACCTTGAGGATAAAGACAGCACTAGAGGCTATAGCTAATCGTTGTCATTGACTGGTGCTGCAGAAGAAGAGAGGAGCAAAGCACATGATTTTACCCAGGGACACTTAAAGGGCCATTCCACATTTCTCAAATAAAACAGTTTCTCCTGCCATTAAAAGGTAAAGTGGTTCTACCTGTCAGGAGGAGTTCACATCCTATGTTAAGGGTTTTCATTAGAACTGTGATATTAGCTACCACTGATGATGTTGTGTATTGTTGTATTCAGTGGGGGGTTTCGGCATCATCTGCTGAAAATAATCTCTCAAACTCAGTAAAAGTAAAAACTCTAAGTAAGTTCTAGCATCACCCTTAATATTTTCTGTGATTGTGTGCTTTTCCCATAAATTATTTGTCATCATTCGTGGTCATGTACTATTTTAGGAAACAACCAACCAAAACACCCAACTGTTCATATAGGAATGGTCTGATAACTTTTTATTTCAACCTTGAAACTATCAGTCCAAAGTCCAATAAAAGTTCATGTTTCTGTGGTGTTTGTCAATGTTGTAAGTTTATATCTAACCTTGAGAATAAAGGCAGCTGATCATTGACACTGAAAACCTACCAGACAGCCGACCTGCCAGCCCACCAGGGGACTCTTAAATGACTCAGTACAAATCAAATAACTACTGGGTTTTTAGAGCTATCAATTCCTAGACTGGCGCTGCTGGAGAAACATCCAATTCCCAAGTCATAACTAAAATAAGGGATAGGTCTGAGACAGAAGTACTAAGTACACATAGTACTAAAAGTTACACTAATCATTGGCGTCGACTGTAAAACACAAACAGCTCGAGATTTTGAAAATTCAATCCTCGCTCCGAAGCCAATAAGAAGCAAACAAGAAGGTACTATTAACCTCTAACTAATCACTGCCAACACTTAAAATAAGGAGTGCTCTTAATAAAAATTGTTCTAACTATGAATTAAAAAACAAAACAAACAAAACAAAACAAGTAAAAGCAGCCATTCACAGCAGTACATAGCTGTGCTCTACAAGGGACATTTTTGGCAGCATATCAACAACACAGTCAGGGGCAAGTACATGAAAATATTTATAAAGAAGTACAAGCATCTTTTATTATCTATTCTAAAAATAAAAGCCAGCACAGGGACTGTACAACACAAGTAAAGTGAGCACTTCTGTGCTTCAGCTTCCTGAAGAAGTCATAATTGTATTACAGACTTTTTGGACAGACCTAAGAGCAAATCATTACAGTTGTTTAGCCTTCTTGCTACAAAAAGTAAGCAGCAGTTTTTTTTTCTGTAGCAGGGAGAGAAAAGAGAGGCCAAAACTTTTGGATTGCGTTTAAGTGAAATAATGCTGTTTTGTCTATTCTCCAAATATATTAATATTAATTAATATATATTTATTTATTTATTTCTCAGCAGTTACCAATACACAGAGGTAAATCCTCCATTATTCCTCAATTTACTTTATGAAACTTCACGCTTTATTCAGTAAATTGTAGTTTTAACCAAATCAAGTATAGTGTGAACAAACATTGACAAAGTAAGATTGAAAACATCAGAAAAGAGAGAGAAAAGACATTTAAAAATAAATAAATAAATGTCCTTTGGAGAAAGAAAATAAAAATCTTTAATTCATTTATTTATTTCTACCATAACTAGCTGACAAGTAGTTGCACTTTAAAAAGTAGGCCTGATTTCTGATGGAGGTACAGGACTGAGCACACTGGCAACAATGAATTAACACTAGCTCTTGCAGGAGCTGAAGAGTCAGTTCATCTCCTCCAGTCAGGAGAGTAATAAGTGTAATCAGGCAGGGTGATTGATTTTTCAAGGTTATCCATCAATCGTCTAAACAAAACTCTTACACTTAATCTACTTGCCTGGCTGGATTTAGGTTAACCAGAAATAAATTGGGATCACCTTTTCTAATGAAGTCAAACATGACCTCCTCCACTCTTTCTCTTGTAATTTTCAGGGCTGGGGGTCAATTCGTTTTCAATTCAATTTAGTCAGCATGCAAATTTAAACTCCATTACCTAATAGCAGAGCACTCGGTTTCATTCATTTCACTCAAAGATTGGCATTTCTCGCTGTAGTAATAAGAAAATGTCTTTTGATCTGTCTTGCATCTGGCATCTGTGTTGTGCTTGATTCATTTAATTACACATTCATTAAAAGAAAGCAGCCATTCCACATTAATTACTTCAGAGACATGTTTCTCACAAAAATTATTTTCACTATCCACATTTAAAAAGCCATTTTTGGGGGGCGTACTGATGGCTAGGAGGTGCATGCTGCGTAAACACAAAGTGTCGTCTGCACTTCACAGCACAGTTTGACGACTGTTTGTGGTCATAATATATCAGCAGGGTAAGCAACAAGTGGATCACAGTATTCATTGTTTTTATCACAGGAATGGAAAAATATTAATCAGTTAATTTAATGACTTTCTCTGATTATCTTATTAGCAGATCTAGTAGGTAGTAGTAGACCTCAATAATACTGAAAGTACTTAAGACTTGATTAATGACCCCGACACAGATTACATCAAAATGTTTGAGTGAAACCAAATCTCTGAGAGATCCAGAGATCCCATTTTCACCATAGATTTTCTCTAGTGTGGTCAATTTGAGTAACTTACAAAACAGCAAAATACCAAATGCAATATCCTAATTATATTAAAAACAAGAAGTCACACAGTGTGAGTCAGTAGATGACTGATTTTCTTTTCTTTTCTTTTTTTTTTAATTAAAATAGATATATTCAGAGCTATAACATTAGTGGTGTTCTTTTTTGACTTCACATTTCTGTATTTCCCTAAATCTTTGTTTGACTTCCAAACTACAGTCAGGAGGATTTTCATATAAGCCAAATAACAGATATATCAGAATTCTGCCCACACTCTGCTTTACCCTGTCTAATACAAGAAAAATACCAGAGAAATAACCAGCTACAGAACTAGTGCAATGAGTGCCCATTGTGTGCATGTATCCATTAATATGTTCCATTTAGAACAATCAACTGCAGTATATCTGTCATGTTATATGTGCGTCGGTCATGCCAAGTTTACCTGAGATGCGATGAGGTAGAGGAACTCCCCAAGGGGTGGCAGCAGTAACTGCTTTATTTTATTATTCCTCAGGTTTTCTCTCAACAGATCTGTTAGTGTGGACACAGCCTGGAAAGAGAGGAAAGAGAGAGATAGTTTCATCAGCACTTCTATTTTATTGTTGCAATCACAAGTATCAGTTATACTTTCACAAAGACAGAATATAAAAGGACTTGGACAAATTCAGATAAACACCAATAAATTCATCCTATTTTTTATATGGATGCAAATATATGATTACAATATGTCTTTTAACATTCAGAGGTGTTATTCTCAAGAATCTATTATTCCAGTTTACATCTCTCTGGTTTCCATACACTTAATGGTCCTGAAATTGAAATTGTCCAACCTGGGAATCTGACAAGACAGCGGTCTCACTTCTTAATGGTATATAGCGCAACTGGCATAGAGGATAGGTTCAGTCTTCAGTCAGTCTTGAGAAGGGAAATCATTGTACAGTCAGCCACCATGTCTGTGTTTTTTAATATGGTGATATTATTTACTCTCACACTGCTCACTCTACCTTAAAACTACTTGATGTGGTTCAGCATTGGGTTTTGTGTTTCATCACAGTAAACAAATATCGTACTCATCACTGTGTATGATATGAAAACATAAGCCTCACTAGAAAGAAGAGAACTTCATTCTATCATTTTTATTCATAAAGCTGCCTCAGGATATCACTTATCTTCTCTTCTCGAATGTAAAACCACTGCTCACCAGACCAGATCTCAGGCCGGTTCACCGCTAGTTACCCCTTGGGTATATACTGAACTTGAGAAGGCTGTCTTCCACTGATTTGCACCTTATAAACGGAATAAATTACAGGAGATTTAAAACTTAAACGCCTCATCCTTCTGGCCCATTTAACTTTTAACTCTGAATCTATTTAGTGATGTCTGTGATTGTCTCTGATGCTGTATATGCTTTTGTTGTGCCTAGCTTCGTTATCTGGATGTTTAGATATGCACTTTCCTGACTGATTATATTGTACATATTTGTCCTCTTGTTTTGTCTGGCTATGTTTGTTTTTCCTGAAACTGAGGTCACTCTTGCAAAAAGAGATATTGAGTTCAATGAGGCTACCTGATTAAATAAAGGTTATATAATCCCTTGTAATTGATGACTGGCTGAAATATAGGACCCACAGACATCAGCAGATGTTTGTTGACTCTCTGCCAGGCCTGTACTGCAGCCATCTGCACTTTTGCTTTTTGCTTGCCTTCACTTGGTCTTAAAGTAAAGTGAAATGTATCTGATTTGAACTGAGATCAGGTGGATGACCTGGCCTATCAAAAACATATGGGTGGGTTTGCCTATACGATTAGGATCACTATCAAACCACACAATACAATAAAGGTAATAAATACATCAAGTAGACCATAACCCACATGCTGCTGGAAACTTCTCAACATTACTCAATAGCAGAAAATGTTCTGTGTACAAAAATTATACTGTTTTATACAAAACTACTGGGATTAATCTGTTTTTATCTTAACAAAACTAACCTAAACTAAACTAAAGAGAGCTATGGTTAAAAGCAGAAAGGGTAAAGAATAAGGAGGAGGGGATAGAGTGAGAGAAGAAGGATGAAACAACAGTGAAAGTAAAGTTAGATGAAGAGGGTATACAGCGAACAAAGACAAGAAAATAAGGATATATAAGGAGAGCAGAAAAAAGGTTGAGAAAGACAACAAAACAGGAAGGAGAAAGACATGAGCTGGGACACAACAACAATAAGCTCACTGAAAACCACTAAAGTGCATACACACCCCAAAATACATGGTAACGGACACACTCTCTGTATGCATGTACATACACATGTATTCAGAGCATTTAAGTATACACACACAACTGGGTACAACTGCGCACACACACACACACACACACACACACACACAGTTAAGTATATGCAGAGACAGCCTTGCTGGCTGGCTGCTTCCTGGCATTAGCATTACTGCCAGCTTCCCCCCTCTGTGATCTGATGCAAGTTCTGCCTCACTCCTCGAGCTCTCCCTCTCTCTTCTCCACTTTTTCTTTTTCCATCTATGTCTGTTCGCCGGCTCTCAATCCTCTATTGTTTTCCTCTCTTCTTCTGTCTTTTCTCTTTCTGCTCTACTTTGAATTGCCCTTATGTATGTATCACATAATACATCCTCTACATCTTTCTCTCACACTTGCCTGCTTTCCCTGTCTCTGACCGCCTGCCTCTCTTTCTCGTTGCAGGGTGAGAAGTGGTAACAGTTTGTTTGTCATGTTCTCTCTCCAGGTATCTTCCGCTTTCCCTGAAGAGTTATTTTTTTCCTTTTATTTTGCCCAAGAACCATGGTGTATCTGCATGCTGAACTTTCTATGAGCATGGTATGCTATCAGTTTTTCACTAGAATCTTGAGTATATTTGAACATTATTGTCAGTACACTCTGAGGCTAGGACAGAAGCCAATATGTTTTAATTGACCTTATCTACACTTATTTATACATAAAACATAAACTCATACCATGTTGTGTCACTGTTAACCCACTATGTGAACGGTACACATACTGGTCTTGGTTTTCTTCCTCTTCCCCCACATTTCTGCTCTGCGTTCCTCCCTCTCACTCCCTTCCTGAGTTAAACTCACTAATAACATGAATGGCTGAGTGACGAGTAGATATTCTGGAGTGTGTTTGAAACTGGTCACGCAGCTGCTCCCAGGCAGAGGGTGCTGAAATGCACCACTGTGCAACGAGTCAGAGTCAAATATAAACACACACATCAAGAACACATTATCATTATCTCAGCATCAACGTTCCTTCAGATCAAATAATGCACATGACTGCACTTATATTAAATATGAGACTTATATGAGACTGACGTACAAAGCAGTAGTGCAGAACTGCAGTCAGAGGTCACCCTCTTTACCTCTGTAACCCAGAGGTAAAGCTCTCTGCTTTCCACCTACATTTGCTTAATTAAATTTAACAAAATTTACATGCAACTGTTACTGATGTTCATATATATAGTACCTGCGTGTGTGTTCTGAAGTGACTCAAATGTACAAAGCAAATAAACAGTAAGTACGTATCTATTTGAGCAGGGATAAGAGCAGGTTTTGAGATTATCTTCACCAGATATCTCCAGGAAAGAATCATTTAAACCACAAGGGTATGACTCAGTACTGTATTGAAGGTTCTGAATGGTACTTATAAAAATTTGTTAGATTTCACGTATTTATACAACACAAGTGGCTCAAACTCTCTTTACTTGTAAGAGGTATTCACAAATGCTTTGAGTAGTGTCTTCCTTGAGCCAATGCCTTCTGAATGTGTTTTCCTAAAGATTGCTGTGAGCTTTGTATTAAGACTCGTTCCCCACGAACTCACTGCACAAACCACTGTTAAAGCTACATAAAAACTTTAGTGATGATAAGTAAAGGGGAAAATCATATCTAGTTAATTTTCAAAGCAAAGTTTTATTACTTCACATGAGGAATGCAGCAAGCTTATGTTTGTAACATTAACCTAGAAAATGTTATTCTGAGACAGAGAAAGTGAGGGGCAAAGACAGACACACTAGAGAAAGCGAGAGAGAGACAAGAGGAAACAAGTGGACAGACAGAAAGGAGAGAGTGAGAGAGAGACAGAGACAAACAGAAGAGTGTGTGTGTGGTGTGTGTGTGTTTTTGGGCAGTGGGCTTGGGAGGGGGGGGATTGAAGCATATAGCAGTTACCATGGTAACTAAGCCCAGCCCTGACACTCCAATCAGCAGGACTGCAGCAGGAGAAACCCTGCTGAGAGAACACACACACGCGCACGCGCGCACACACACACACACACAGAAAAATGCAAGTATGTGCTGTTTTACTGGTCATCTGTTGGCAGCACCAAATAACAACATAATAATACAAACAAACACAGAACATTTTCATGCACCCAAATAAACAACAGACACACAGAAAACTACATATGCAGGACCCCTGCTGAGTGCACACACAAACACATCTCAAAGAAGCTCATGCACGCTTACAAACACATACACACAGAGACAGAACCCCTGCTGAGTCTATAGATGGACACACATCATAGACACACACTGCACAAACGTACAGCTTTGTCCTTTTCTTAACAATTTGTCATCCTATGGTAGCTGCGGGGAGGTAAAATGGGTTGCAGAAAAAATGTTCCGCCATTTGTCTTTAACAACAAGCGCACCGAAAAAACACTGCCATGCCACAGTCGGCCATTTTGTAAATCGCCGTGACGACTCGGTAGCAGTAAAGTGTCAGAACAAGTGGAGAATGAGAAAAGAAAAAAGACAAACCAGGAAAAAGAGCGGATATGGGATCAGAGCTACAGTAGCCAGAATGGATTTCATTCAGAATAAATAGATGTGATCGGGCAGACGAAGAGACAAAAGAAAAGTAGAGAGACGGCAGGAAAAAAGAGAGACAGGAAAAGGGTGTTTAGTTCTGTCCAGGGTGAAAGGATGAAAAGAGGGGCTCCAGATCTCACCTCCATACAAAACTGCTTTTACGTTGAATTAGTTCAGCACCACAGTTTGAACGTGTGTGTGTGTTAAGTGGGGCTCAGTAAAGTATCTGAAGTGCTTTCGTGTGTTTCTGACTAGGAAATGTGTGTATAGACAAATGTATCGCACTTTCTTTAATATGATTATGGGTATTACGGTAATGTAGCTACAACCCTGATTCCAAAGAAGTTAGGATGCTGTGTAAACTGTGAATAAAAGCACAGTGCATGTGATTCAGAATGAAAGTATATAATAGTGTATAGGTTTATCAATTTAAACATGAAATACATTGTATTGCTACTGTATTCAATTGAATACAGGTCAAAAAGGATTTGCAAATAATTACATTCTGTTTTCATTTATGTTTTACACTGTGTTTTAAGTTTTTCAAAATTTGGATTGTACATATGCAAAGTTTAGATGCTGCCATATGTTGTGCTATTGAATGGTACTATATTATGCTGATATATGCTGATATGCCATATTTAGTCATTCTGATTGTCCGTACAGTCATTTTACTATGTTACGTGTCATTATACATGTAGTATGTTGTATGTATTGAGGATCGGTTGAGGATAGAGGGTGTGACATAAAACCAAGGCAAATTTGTGATTTATGATACTGGGCTATAGTATATAAATAAAATACTACTATATATATATATATATATATATATATATTCAGCAGTTTCACTTGCATCTTTACTGTGTCCATGATCGTAATATTGTTACTATTATATAGATAGCAATTAAAGGTTACACATAAAAACAAACAACATTGAAAAAATCAATGCACAATTGAAAACGAACACATCTGATCTGTAAGTACCTATCATTATCATAAGCTGAAATTCTGAGTTTCATATTACTCATATTAATGTACAATGTTTGATTATAAACATGAAGCCATTAGACCTCTAAAGAGTCCTTACTAAATAGGTGGAGGGGATGGTGGTTTGTGGGAGAGAAGAGAGAGTAAGGGTAAGAGGGTGAGAGTGTTTTTTTTTTTTTTTCAGTTTCTCTGAGGCTAAAGAAAGACTTGTGGTCTTGAGAGTTTTTAATGCCACCTGCTGGTACATATTAGTATTATACTGTATTATAGTACTATTATAAAGTTACAAAGAGTGGATACAACATGTCCTACCATCCACATCTTGTTTTAGGGAATATTTCCACTTGTATTAGGCTAGATGTTTTTTAATGATTAAAAATGTCTAAACAGAACAAAAGCAGTAATAATACCCAAACATTACACAACTATAAAATTACAAAAAATAATCATAGATGAGCACAGCAACATGAAGTAGGACTTACTGTACATAAAAAACAACAACATAAATATACTGTACTCATTGTTCTTATGCTTTATGTATGTTCTTGAACATAGATGTGGATTCACAATCGCTCTTATTCATGCTGCAATATGCATATAGTGACCTCCTGTTGGTATGTACTGCCACCTCATGGTGCATACAGGCATTGCAGGTCTCAGGCCCACAAAATGTTTTGCAAATGTTTGGGAATTCCTGTTGAACTGTTACTTTACACATTACTACCAACTAAATGCACAGATATATGCTGTAGTGCTGTAAAATTCTGTAAAAATATGCTGTAAAAAATCAACATTAAATGTGAGCTTGCAGTGCAATCAACCATTATCACCGTTTGTTATGTTAACACACAGTGTGTGTGTGTGTGTGTGTGTGTGTGTGTGTGTGTGTGTGTGTGTTTGTTCCAGACCTCAGAAACAGGGCTGTCCTCTCCGAGTTCAGTACAGTGCAGAGCAAGTAGACCCATTATTTTTAGAACCTTGCTCCGTCTGAAAAACATTTGGATTTTCAATTAATAAAAAATGTGTCAAGTATCTTGGAAACACAGTTCTTTAAAAGCAAGGGAGAGGTGTTCTCCTCCTGATGTTTGTTATTTTAGTGCGGCCAAAAAACTATTTTGGATACTACATCCGAGTGCCTTGTCAGCCAGAAACTTTTCAACCATAGCGAAGTTTTCCCACATCTCTTGCATTTTGGATATCCAAGTCACAATGGCTTGGAGTTCAGCTCCACCAATAGTTATTTTAGTTTGTGTTTTTACCATTTATTGATAGTAACCACATTCTAGTAAAGCACCATCATGTTTTTTGGTTTAAATCGAGAATAAATACATAATGTACTTACACATCCCAGTTGGGAGCTTGTCGTAATTGCTGGATCAGTACTGGAAGCTGAATGAAAGACGGAGAAGATTAGAGACACATACAGAGAGAAAAATAAACAAGAACATAATCTAACAAAATGATAAGATATGACAGCTAAATAGTTCCATTATGACTTTTAGTAACACTGTGTTTGTAAAAACAACGACTGTGTAACTTTCTACCATAAAATAACAGATTTAAATAATTTTGATGCTACACTGACTTCAGAAGAATGGCATCTCAGTCATTTCCACTCTGTGCCTTGTATGCTTACTCTTATATTATGTGACTATTAGCTCCAGGCACAATATCCTCCAAATGCGTAACACTTTATGGAACTAAGCCACACGCCACTAATTATTATATTTTATGAAGAGTTATTTGACAGACAGTAAAGTAAACTGCTAAATGTAGCTGCCTTCGTAGTTAGCCATGTTTCCCAAACTGTGAGCTCAGGAACACCAGGGGAGTGTTTACACTGGCACCACAGGTGCTTTGGACCACCAAGAAGCAGATGTTTTCAGCCCCGGGGCAACTGGAGCCCCGCAAGTGGGCAACATTAACTGTGCTCAGCAGAGACAGAGCATGGCAGAGGCTAAGTGACTGAAGAAGAACACGGAGGAAGCTAAGAAGAGCAAAAAGCGACAGAGTGAGAGGCAGCTACACAAGAGTAAATATTGGACTGTTTTATAGTCATTGGTGAGATCTTTGTGAAATAAAAGGCTGAAAAACAAACACCGACCTAGGCTTCTTGCTGTTGGACTCATCAGTAATATTAGATGCTGCCATGTCTGGTGTTGTTAGTCAAGTTGGTGACTAGTTAGTTTTTGACTATAAGTAATGTAATCATAATAAATTAACTGTGTTATTTGAAATTATATGAAAGTAATCAAAATCCTAAACTTATTATTCATGTGTTTTGAAAAATATTTTCTCTGACATTTCAAGTTAAAAGTCAAATGTAAGACAAGTCCTTTTTTAGGGCTGAATAATTCTATGGGACTATGTCCTTGTCACTGCACTAATGATTCCTGCTTGACTAATGAGCAACTAGCTGGGAGCAACAGCATGTTAAATCTTTGCTGATAAGTGAAAATGTCAAATGTGTTTTCCTACCAGTGGTGAATTTATCAGCCTGTTGGCAATAACTTTATGTCCAACCACACAGCAGAGATAACAGAGCAGGTTGAGTCTGGATCGAATGGAGGGAGGAGAAGGAGCAGTAGAGGAAGAGGAGAGAGGAACTGAGGTGTTCTGTTCTCCAAGAGATGAACAGAGCTCTAAGAGGAAGACAGTCCACTCTTCATCACTCAGGGATTGCAGCTTCTCAACTGGAGGAGAGGAGAGAAGAGAAGAGGAGAGGAGAAATAGTCAGCCTCAGGGCAGATTGGGGCCAATGACCATACACTTCATAGATCATTTTCAGTAGGATACTGATAAAATCCCACTTCATACTGACTCAAAAAATTAAGACACAACACCTGAATATGCTGCCACACAAAGCGTTTTGGGATCAAATCTCACAGGTGGACTCTTGAGAATCTGGCAAATAGGAGAACACCACATAGTGAGCCAACATATGAGCTGTCTGATCCTCATGCCACAAGTCCCATTAGCTATTCCTGACTTCCTACTGACCATGAGTTTAGTATGCAAGTATTTTCTCAGTGAAAAACTAAAAATAATGTTCAGCTTTACCAGTTAAACTGTGAAGATGTTACAACAAAACATGAACAGCAGGAAATGCTTCTAGGACACTACTGAAGATTATTCAAAGTCAAATAGATGTATGTGTCCAATAATAATGATGATGATCCACTAATTACATGTCTGTACCTTGGGGTTGTCCATGATTGGGGTGACAATCAGATCAGAGTCAGTATAGAGAAGATCCTTTACACAGGATGTGATGTCAGTGCCAGTGATGGCCTAGGACAAGGGGAAAGGAAAGGGAGAAGAACAGAAGTAGTATTCACTATTACTTATTTTGCATTTAAGTATTTACCAGGCAAACCAACAGATGGCAGCAGAGCGTTGGCAGTTTGATACCCAGCTCCTGCTGTCTGCATATCGAAGCATCCTTGGGCAAGATACTGAAAACTAAATGGCTCTGGATGGCTGTGCCATCAGTGTATCCATGTATGAATGTGTGTGTGTTTGTGAGAATGGATGAATATGTGTAAAGCGCTTTGAGCACTTTTGCCCAGTTATTCTTGTCATTATATTAGCATGAATCACTCCCCTCTGTCGTTTAGATGTTCTAACAGATTTCAGAGAATATGGTGGCAGTAACCTGAGGCACAGGGGTCTGGTTTGGAGAGTCTGAGATACTGTAGCTTCTTCTTGAGTTGGAACAGGAGCTAGAAAAACAAAAGGACTATTAAAACTATTAAAATATTCTGATGGTTACATAAGGCTAGCAGTTCGTATATGTGCAGTCTGATCACCTGTAGCTTAATAGGTAGAGAATTGTATTGGATAGAGGATATATGTGTGAGTACACTCATTCTAAAAGTACACTTTATATACTGTGTTATACTGTATTCTATTATTTGCTAGTATTTGTAGATGCGTGTGCAAAATAAGAGGGTAGGTGGAGTATTACTTAAAAAAATTCCTTCTTCAATTAACTTACTGGGTACAAGCCTGGCAAAACATGTGGAACCCTGTGAGCCTGGCAAAACAGGTAAAACGGCAGTAGATATACCGAACTCAATACCTGAGGAGAAAAATGGCCTCAGTGTTGTCCTCATCCACACCACTCTTTGGCCTGAGCTCTGACATGTTATCTGGAGGAAACGCACACAACATACTTAATCAGATTTGCGAGGGTACATTATGACACACACAGTATGTCGGAGACACATGCCTAGTAAAAGTGAAAGATGGCACACACTTTAATCATGGATGAGATCTGTGCAATAGCAACTACAGAAAACTGAAAAATCAACACAAAATAAAACAAAAAAAAACAGAATTGGCTTATCTAGAAACAGATTATTAAAACAAAGTTTATACAACTGTGATGACAGCAGGCACTAGTGAATGTGTTACCTTGTGTAAATTACTTATTGGGCTGCAGTGTGTGTAACTGCTGGGCCTCTGTTAACTTGGGGAAAATCTTATGTCTTTGCCTCCCCCTCTCCTCTTTGCTCCTTTCCCACCTCACCTTCAAAGGCCTTGCTGTTCCTTAAGGCTCCACTGGTTGTGTGTCTGACAGCTTGTTGGCAATCAGCCTTTCTGTCAGATTGTCTATGACTTGTTGCACTTTTTGTCTGTGATGAGATTAGTTTCCTAGAAATCTTAGAGGATGACTGCATGATAGCTGAGTGACTGTTCGCCTGTCCTTGAGAGAAATGATCAGGGATCCTGTGGAGGAAAAAAGACACACTAACACAAATGATTGAGATAAAAAAAAAAATGTTAAAAAAATGCAGCATATGAACTGTTCAACATTACGGTAATTACCCTTTTGTAGTGCCATCTAAATACTGAAAAGTGTTTCAAAAAGTTTAGCTCCTCCAAAACATAACTCGCTTGAACAACTAGCTAAGTAGTGAGCTACTCTCACAAAGCAAAGCTGTAAAATGGCTGCAACAAAATGTCTGTGGAAAGGTGTAGGAGCTGAAAAGAAATAACAATATATCAACACACCTTGAACTAGTTGAACCAACCCCCTCACATTCATTTTTTCCCTGCTGATGCCCTTCTTTGTCATGCTCTTCCTCTTCCATATCCTCTTCCTGCTTTAGTACTTGTGTCCAAAAAGGGTGGTGCAGCAACTCTGGCCAGTCCATCCTAAAGAACAAAAAAACAATAAAACTACATACAGCACTGTGATATGAAGACAGTATATGTAAGCTACGTCAAGGAAAACAACAACTCCAAAGTGTTCCCTATGATTTGAAGTTGATAGAATGGGAGTTCTACTGTAATTGTAATCAAAATTATAATCAAACCAAATTGTAATCTACCCCAAGATTTCCACGCTAATAAATGTTGTGATGATAGTAGTAACAACAGCAGCCGCAGAATGTAGTATGTGCTGGACGTATGTATGTGTGTGTCAATGAACCTGACCTCTTATCTGGGTTTTTGTTGAGCAACCCTTTCAGAAGATTCTGGAAGTCCTCACTAGGAGGACTGGATGAAATCACTGTAACAAACAATACAGAACATTCATTCATCAACATCTATTAATTATAATAATAACAAACAACCACTCTATAACAGCAATATGAAAGAAAAGGTTTTCTTCATTTCTTCATCTGTGTCTGAGTGTGTGTCTGTGTGCAAGCATGTGTGTTTATTTAAATGTGTATTACCTGTCTGTCTGGGAGGTTGTGGTTCCTGATATAAAATCATTTCTGTCAGTTCAGTGTAAATATCAGAATAGAATGGAGGTTTACCTGGGGGACAAAAAGAGTTTAGATTTTTAGTATAATACTGTATGTTGAGTTCAGTGCTTTATCTTATTGCCAATCAACTGATTTTGCAGTTCAGCTTTTCAGGATTCAGTCATCACCTACAGCACACTAATTCTGTTTCTCAATTATTCTTCCATCATGCTGTACCTAATCATTCTCAGTGTATGCGTGTGTCAGTAAATGCATGTGTATTCAAGTACCAGTGTACATGTAGTAGAGTACACAACCCAGAGCCCAGAGATCGGAGCTCATATTAGTTTCTGATCCCTGTAAAACCTCTGGAGCGCTGTAAGATGGAGAACCTGAAAATGTATATACATACATACAGAGTAATTAGAAAAGACAAAAGTAGTAAAAGAAGACATCATGAATCTTCATCATGAACAAAAGATGCTTTGGTGTTGAGTAACAAATTCTACATTTTATGAGATTTTGTATTTTCAGTCATGATAAGGTAAATTGTGAGAAATAATCATAATGTTGGCTCTAATGACAACGGTTTTTAGTTTCTGATATGATCACTGTGTCATAACCACAGCTGTTTCATCCCATTGTTCCCCCTCCTCTGCCTCCTGCCCTTTTGGATTTACCCACATAAGATTTGTTGTTTTTATTGTAATCTAAAACATGTTTGCTACTGTTGCACATTCAGCCTTTATAAGCTGGTCACTAGTTTACATCTGCATGCCTTCCACCCTGCCAGTCACATAAAATCCCTGTTTGCCTGATCACATGCAAGTTTCCTCTTAGATTAAAAAGATTAAAAATTACTCTTGGCTAATCTACTGGTTATCGTCTTCATCAGTCAACAATGTAAAGCCAATAGAACAGAAAAAATAGACATCTGACCTTGTAACATTTTCCTCATGTTGCTGAAGTTCTCCTTGATATCTTCATCATCTGCCTCCTCAGACGTAGAGAACAAGGTAAAGAAATCCTCCAGTGTCTCTCCTTCTGCCTTTGACATACAGAAGTTACCAAACTTCAGAACGCCACTGCCATCCAGTAGGATCTATGAGCAACAAAAAGAGAGCTAATGTTCATATGATAATTTTGTTTCTTTGCTCTACATACACACAAAGGTGGATGCAAACCTTAGCAGGGGTCAAGTCAGAGAAAATGATTCCTAATTCATGGATGTGCTTCAGTCCTTTGACCAGGTCCCATCCAAACCTCTTCACGACATCTTCGGACAGACATCCATCATGACCAATTACAGACTCTAGGGAACCACCTGATGGATGGACAAAAGAAGAAAAAAAGAGACAAGACAGCAAACGTGAGAGATAAAGAAACCTAATAGCGCCTGCAATCTATTTCTTGTTGAAAAAACAGCTATCCATTCTGTATTTGAAAGTGAATGTCTCCTATTTTTGAAATCTTATCAGTTTGAAGCAACATAGCAGGATTGAAGATGCATTTTTTAAAACCACATCCTTTGACTAGCAGTATGTTATTACATTTAATGTTGCATGACTACTTCTCAGAAGAGCCAGAAATAATGACAGACCTGTACAGAGCTCCACTACCAACCACAGGTGGTTACTTGTCTCATACCACTCATAGAAGCATGCTATGTTCGGATGTTCCAGATCATGGCTGAGACGTACCTAACAGGAGACAGAAACAAGAGACTGTTGTGTATAGTAGGTATTCTTTATTGCAAGGAACAAAAGCTAAATGTATCTTAAAAATAATTCATGTGTAGTATTCCTATAACTGAGAACAGTTTGTTACATGAGGCTGACACAAAATCTGGGAAACTCTAAAACAGACATAGAGTGCAAACCTCTGATGTCCAATGATAAATTTGTAATGCATATAGTTTTTCATTTTTCTGACGACAGCATACTGAGTAGAGTTTTGAGTCAATATGACTTTAATAAACTTTAAACCATTGTCTTAGTTGGTGATTTCAGCCCTCTGCATAATACACTATATTATTAATAGATAAAATGTAACAGATGTCCAAGTTTAAAGAGCTGTGATGAACCATACATGGTTAGTGATGTAAGGTCTCTTGGCTTTGTCAGCACAGATGATGGCTACATAGCTGAGAGTGCCCTTTTTTCTTCCTTTATAGACAACAGAGCTGCTGCCTGTCCCAAGCTCCTCATACAGGATGAAGTTCTCCATCCACTGTGGGAGAGAAACAACGGATCTGAAGTTATAGTCATTAAACATTTTAAGAAGTTGAGCAGTAAAAAGAAAAGCAAAAGAGAAGAGAGAAGGAAAATAAGATATAAAACTAAATGTCATCCACTCCAGTAGGAGAAACATGATATTTTTTAATTTGTTGTTAATACTTGTTAATACTTGTATCTAATCTAATCTTATTATATGAAGCATCGGTTTACATTTATTGCTCAACTACAGTATAAAATAGCTACCTGAAAAAATATCAGCTGGTAGCAATTACGGCTAATTAACCTAGCTGCAGCTGTTTCACTCTGTCCACTTGATTTGAGTGGAAAGCCCGTCATAAAAGTGTTTTATCGAGTTTTTATCTAACTTTTATCGAGTTAGATAGAACTCTAAAATGCAACTAATACAACAAGCTAGTTATATTAAATGGCCATGCTTGCAGTAGTGGTAAATAACACATTTAGCTTTAACTTAAACTGTCAAGTTAGAGGCTAACCTTTGGCTTGTAGCTATGTATGTTTGTGGACAGGCAACCGCTACATCGTCTATGCAAGGCAGTTTGTTCGCTTGTATCAAGACAAAAGTTAACTGCAACAACTAAAAAGCAACGTAAATACACAAAAATTGCATGCAGTTATACACACAAGCACATTAACCTATTTCCAAATGTGTTTGTTATTCCTCACCGTTACTATCAAAGTAGTATTACTAACTACCTCTTCAACGACCCGCTGTTTGATGGCGGAAGAGTGATGGGCCACGGAATTCAACTGGAAGAGGGATGTCGGGAATCGTTCAGAGAAATGAAAGCTAAATGTACACAGTAAACTCTCTACATGTGTATGGAGAAGTGTATTTGCAGTTATAAATAATATTTCCACATACAAGGTATTCAATAAAAACGCTCGTTTGATAGTAACCATTTTATTAGTTTTAACCAGACAACCTTCAAATGGCATATTCCCACGTTGCTAGGATACGAAAGTGGACACAACAGAAGGCGCACAGGGGAGCGCATGGAGTAGACCTACGGCATTAATGACCACCAAAATTACTATAATACAATTCATTAATTTAAAAGTATAATACACAAATGTAAGTTTACTAAATACAAAGATGATTAAACCAACAGGTACAACTATTTGATTTTAAATATGATTTTATTTACATTTCAGGGGCTTTTCAATCTTCTTTTTCCGCCTTCAAAACTGAATTGTATTCATATTAATAAATTGTTTGTTATTTTTGTACTTTTGCCATTGTAAAATATTCCTGCCCGAAAAACACGTGACTGCAGTGCTCAAATGCAACAGCATGATATGTTACACCCATCCACCCATCCCTCACCCCTCTCTCTCTCTCTCTCTCTCTCTCTCTCTTTCAGACACACACACACACACACACACACACACACACACACACACACACACACACACAGTAACAGAGAGTAGGTCTACAATTACGTCATGCATTGAATGAAACCGGCAGCGGGACATACAGCACCCGTGACACTCCTGAATGGATTTCATGCGGTCTGCAACTGTTGGAAATTGTGTTGTCATGTGCGGGTTCAACGACCCAAAACTGGTGAAGTCAGAAATTTTCTGTTATATTTGAGCGGCAGCACCGTTTTCTTTAAGGCCCTATGAACATTATTCCCTACCAAGCAAAACGTAGCCTAATAGTAGATGCAGACCATTAATCAACATTATTACCTAAAATCCCGAAAATGATAAACTAATTTAGTTCAGTTAATAAAGCCAAAACAACCATGGTGAAATATGTTTTAGAAAAAAAAATCACACGGTCCAGCTATTATAACATGTTATTGCATGTAGATGGAGAAAGAATGAACAACAGGGGACAGCGAAAATCCTCAGTGCACAGAAGTTCAAACTTCCTAACCTGTAAGCTTATATAAAGTTGCGAAGAGTACCATTTCCTGTGAACGCATTTTATTCTAAAAAATAAAAGCAAGAAATGCATAAAATTCTTTTTTTTTAAAAAGTATTGAACACCAAATTTGCCTCTTACAACATTATATAACTACATATATAAGTGTAATGAACACATATTTCTAGTAGATGTTTTAACTTTGATGGCAATGTGCTATTTCATTGATAGTCTTTTTGTGTGGTGATGCTGCCACACCCAGATTACTCAAACTATCAAGAATGGAGCTGTTTCATCAAGCAGAATTGCAAAAGTCTTCTCTTCAACTCCAGTGATCTAACCAGCAAAGCTACTGTCTCCTACTGTCGACCACTGAGGCAGCTGTAATTTAGAGTTTAATTTCAGTTTGGACAGAAGAACACCAACAATGACTGACAAAGATAATGTCATAATTTAAACTAGAAATATTTCAGACTTTGCTTTGGTTTGGTGCCAGTATTCATGTTTTTATCTTGAAAATATACTGTGTAAATAATCACATTTCCATAATGACAAACTACCTGTTTTATTTATGTTAAAAATATGTTTGTAACGCTTATTCAAATGCTCATCAAAATATATTAGTTACAATTTATTAACACTGTTTTGCAAGAAAAAAGCCCAATTTAGGCGGACACCTCAGCATTACAGTGTGGTGAGTCAGGAGAACAGGGTTCATCATGTCTGTCTGTCTGTTTTCCATATCACACTTTCTACATTCTATCCAGACAAGCAGAGCGTTTACAAACTGTTAGCCTTTTGGGTTATTTATTTAATGAAGTGTAATGCTTGTGTAAATACAGTTGAATACATATATTGTGGACAAAACAGCCCACTAACAATAGAAAAGTGAAGTCAAAATGTATTTTCGTGGCAGTTTTATTTTGAAATCAGGCACACCGGATGTGGTTTCATATCTTTTCTACCTTAACTCAGCTCAGCCCATCAGCTTTGTTTCTATCAAGCGACTCAGTCACCTCTCCAAAGAAAGCCAAAAAAAATCAGCTGAGGTTTTGTGAACAGGCTCAGGACTGACTCTGAATTATTCGTAGGTTGACTTGGCTTATTTTCCGCCTGATTGTGGCTCAACATTTTGACACCGGTGTTGTGTCGAAGTCTGTTCCCCATTCAGATAGTGTTTCCCGTAGCTGTGCCCTCCGCCGTTGGGGTTAGGTTAGGTTATGCTTAGGCGATGCAGAGATAACTGGTTGGGGGTTAGGGTAAGGTTGGGGTCAGGTTAAACATCTCAGAAGCCGCCTGGTTGAGGTTAGGATTAAGTTTAGGTTTTTGTTAAGGCAAAGGGGGGACCCACATCGACGGGGAAACCGACTTCAACAAAACACCGGTCGTACAGCACAGCAGCGTTTTGGCTGAAGCACATCGTCAGTTAGTGAGCAGAGTCGGGCTGAGTGAACCGCTGAATGGTCTTTAGCCAGGCGACAAACGAAGCAAACGGGATTATTTTCCTCTTCAATGAATTCCGTGCTGTCTGCTAAGGCGGTAAGCAATCCTCTGTGAGTTTGTGAACGTCTCAGATTGAAAGTTTTAAGATTATATGCTGATAGTTCTGCTGGAGCAGGTGCAGCGTGCCACACGGTTCACTGACTCTACTCATGACAGGAACACTTCATACTGTATGAACTGCAATGTTTTAACCAGTCTCCACCAGTGAAACCTTTTGTCGCTTTCATCTGTTGCTGGCTGGTTTAGCTCACCTGTATAATAGATGGCCCATGTGGTTTTGCATGAGAAGCGTGCATTGGTCTGATCTAATAAGTAGTTTGCGGTAGTTTGTCTGACTCACAGGTGAAAATGTCCAGCCTCGATAGTGTGTCACACTCACAGCAGCTTGTGGGCACCTTTTAATAGGATTGATTTCAGACTTAGGTAGGCCTAATCACTGTAAATCTGCCTTCACTCATTAAAAGTGACTGAAGTCCTCTCAGTCTCCATAAGCAGTCTGACTGATTATCACTTCTCAGACACTGTGACCATTAATGTCAAGTGACATGTTTATTATTACTCCTCTGGTCTGATCATTGTATGAATCAAACCTGGATTTAGATTTTCTTTCACAAACCAATAACAAAGAAGGAATGACAAAAAAAAAAATAGTCTCAGGCCAGTTGAAGAAGGCTTGTAAAGCAGTTAGAGATACTGAGGGCTCAGTGATTTTTTTATTTTACTGCAGTGACTCTGCTGAGGAGGAAAGTTTCTCAGCCTAAGAAGCTAAATATGGTCCCAGATGGTTCTGCCAACTAACAGCACATGATCTGTGGAAGGCCTGTGTACCGTCTCACAGTTCGGACGCACACACACAGCGGGCTTCACTATTAACACAGAGACTAATGAGAAGTTTCACATAACCAGAAGCTGGACCTGAACAGATAGCTCGTATGTCTGACAGATAGAGCGACTGACAGATGGGCTGAGGGGGGTGTATTTGTTCTTATCTAACCTCTCTGTCTCACTACACACACACACACACACACACTCCTCAGATGTTCAAAGGCTTGCAGCATATGGCACATTGCTTGTCATAGACATGTGCGATATTAGTATTTTGTAACCTGTACACCGTTTTCTAATAAGTCCAAATGAGTGTCCTTCCCAAGGACTGTACAGCATGCATGTGTTTATTTTGGTATGGCATTCTACAAAGTGGAAAAATTATCAAGTGATGACAGAGAGTGAGCGGCATGTTCTACTCTGCCAGCTTTCATAGAAGAGTGTGCTCCAGGCTGGTGACCTTGTGTGTTGGTAGAAGTGTCTTTGAATGTACAGGAAAAGTCAAAGGTTGCTTTTATGTCTGCAAGAGGCCCTTAATAATGACTTCAGAGCTCGTTTACTACACACTATCACTGTTGAGTAACTTTATGGATTTAGGACTAGCTAAGTTTCTATCATTTTTTTTTAAAAACACAAGAAAAAAATCAGGTGGAACGACAATAAAAACTGCTGAGCGTGCATATGTGTAACACTGTAACACTGTGAGAGGTGAGGAGGTTTTTATCAATGGGCCACCTTTGGGGTTGACTGATCGTGACTGACACTTTGACTGGACTGATATGTTGATACAATAATGGCACCAAAATAGTAGTTTAGCAACAGTGACTTTTACACAGTCCTCAAGTCACTTCTGCTACACATTAATTCCACAAGCAGAAGTAAGAAGTACATTCCAGCTTTGGATTTTTTAATTTGATCATGTGGAGGGTGAACATAATGATATTTATGGATAATCCAAATTTAATATAATTAAATATTGTGTCACACTACAACTGCAGTCAAAGTGATGTTCTGAACTGTATGTATCCCTAAACCGTATGCAGTAGCGAGCACAAATGAAATAAGGCACTTATGATACAGCCTATAAAAAAACTTGTTTGTTTCAAAAATTTATTACAGCTAGAAAGAAAGTGATTGCACTTAGTTCACACAGAGTGTTGAAGTATAATATAGTGTTATGGATGACTTGGTGGTGTTAAGTCCAAGAGTAGCTAATTTTAATGCAATCAAACCATCAAAGCTGTACATTTGCAAACAAGATGATTTATTTTTAGCGTCAGCGTCACTGTTCATTGAACTGAGCCGAAGTGATGCAGCTGTCTGCGTGAAGCATATGAATCGAAAGGTTATAGTCAATCACGCCGAAGTGTGTGTCAGACGCAGACCTAGCTGAAATACCTTAAATGTACTGCAGAAACAATGCCATGTAGGTCAAGCTTACTGCAACAGACAATTTACACACAGCACTGCAGCCGTACTGTAAGTATAAAACAAATCCATTAAACCTTTAACTCAGGCCTTGTATACACTGTGTGATTACAATCAACGCCGCTGAAGGCTGAGAGATTTAGACAGACTCCTCTGCTGTGCCAGCTTTGTTCAATCCCAACAGAACTAGGCAAACAGTCTAATATTAGAAGTAGAATATTAGCTGTAAACGACAGACCTTGTGTCTGCTACACCTATCTTTCTCTCTATTCCCCGTCCCTCTATCTTCCTTTGCATTTGTCTTCTTCCTGGATGTGATTTCCTCCTTCCTGTTCAGTGTGGTATAAAGCAGAGACAGCAAAGCTTTCAAACAGGTTGTACTGTCAAACATACAGTACATGAACCATTGATCCTTTTCGACTCTCCTGTGCTGTTCAACAACAAAATACATTTTTGTTTTTCACTAGCAAAAAACTCTTTGGCCAAGAGGTGTTCAGGTCTGACAGTGCAAGGGATTTAAGGGATTTCGGCGAGGATGTCTCAACTTCCTTTGACGGATCATGTGACTTGTTGGTCTTTAAAACACAGCTTCCTTCTTCTCATCTCACTTTAACTTCTATCTTGGTTCCTCTTTGCCTCTGCTTCCTGTGAAGGCACACTTGAAGTGAGACTGTGTGTTTCTGTGAGTTACGGTATAAGGTCTCTGACAACAAGCTTGCTAGATTGTAGTTTGAAGGAAAACAAAGAATTTGCTGCAGTGTGTATAGACATGAAGCGAATAAACATTTGATTTGATCAACTTTTAACTGAACTAAGCTGGCAGACGCCTTGTCTCTATTTCTCACAAATTTTTTTATGCGTCATTAAATAGACCTTTTTCACGGCAGCCATTTTGACATGAAATAGAACGTAAACACAAACTCTGTTATCATCATACTAATTAAGGTTCCGTTCCATTCAGCTCAAACAGAGTGAGGGTGCTGCTGTGGTCTATGTTTGGCTCACTGGAAAGTCTCTGCTGCATTAAATGGAACTGAACCTTGATTAGTATCACTGAAAAATCTCCTGCTTTGACCCTACTATTTCATGTCAAAATGGCTGCTGTGAAAAAAGGTCTGTTGCTGTGAAAGTCCTGTGCGATTGTGTTGTTTGCTCAATAACTAAACAAACAAACAACAAAGAGACAAAAAGACCCTGCACACCCACACAGGTGTTTTTAGCTGTTAGCTGATTAGATAATTGTCCTGCTGGTTGGAGAGGAGAGATGTCAGTCAAGCTCAGTCTGTACACGCCCACACTGTCACCGCCTGTGGTGGCTGTCTGTTTGTTTTTACATTGGGTCCTCACACAATAAAACAGTATTGTAATAAAAGAGAGAGTGTTCTAAACACATCTAAAGATGATTAAGATGCACAAAATAATTTGCAGCTTTTTATCAACCTTTGCATGCGACACTGTCACATCTAACAAACTAAATAACTCAGTTAATATAATACAAGCTAGCTAACTGAACCCAGATCTGTGCAGATCTTCTGTCATCTTTCAGATGTGAGCTTGGGTGTGTCTGTAGACTATTTACAGCCAAAAATATCAGCATTTCTTAAGTCGTGAGTATTAATCAGCAACCCAATAGCATGACATTCCTCTAGTGGTACAAAATGTCTCCATGCACAGAAGACTGCTTCAAGTGCAGAACATCAGTTAGGAAGTGAATGTTGGAGACAGTTATTGTAAGCTGAATGGAAGGGCTGCAGCTTGTACTTTATTCACAGCCTCAAACATTTTGTTGGAACCCTAATCCTAAGCTTTTCAATTAAAACGTTGCATTCTTCAGTCCTCAAAAAACAGTTTTACTGGACAGGTATTGTTTACTCTGAGTTATGAAACACTTGAAGACGTTTTCATCTGCGCTCAATATTTCTTCTTTCTCAATCTTTCATTGCTTCGTTAATGTCTGGAACCTAGTGGAGGCTTATAGAAGTTGCTGGCAAGACTGAGGGACTCTGACATAATCTGATTAGAGAAAAAAGACTGAGGTATAAAATGAAACTCAACCTTCAGGAATTAAAGAGAAATTTGAGTCCATGCTCAGGTCGGGTCGTGACCAATTCACACTGAGAATAAAAACATGCAACGTTTATTCAAATGGTACCTGAAGGTCTGTGCTTTTATACGGTTTTATACATGGTTACTGTGTAATTAAGTTGTTTCTCTGCACAGGATAATGTTGCAACCAAGGTTTACTGTGCTCTCTTGATTTATACCAGCTCCTAATAACTGATGGTTTTATGTCAGGTTGTTGATCATCTCACCATGGTGGAGAAGAAGGCAGTTTTCATTCCCATTTTTACAGCTGACATATCTTAGTTCCTAACCACTGAGGAATTAGGCAACCCATGTTAGCCATCTGTCACTAAGGCTCTGAAACAATTTCTGTAATATGTCTGCTGATTTGAGAATCTTGAATCATCCTCCCAAGTGTTTCATAACTTAGGCCATTCGGAGGAAGTTGTTTACGAGGTACGCAGTATTTCCTGTGTCAGTGCTGCATCTTATAGCCTGTCACCGATGGATGACCACTGGAAACAGTTGTCCATCAGCATGACCTTCACACACACAGACTCACATTAAATGGCTTGAAACCATCACTACTCCAAGTCAAAGCTCTCTAAATGATCGGCGATTTAAAGTAAGGAAATCGCCCCCAGCAAGGACAAACCTCAGCACTCAGCTGCTGAAAAGTGCTGCAGAGGCATGTTTTGTGAATTGATTTATTGACTGTCATAGTAACCAACAGTAGGCAGACTAATGTTTTAAAACACCTAAGCAAACTGACCGCAAACGATTCATGCTTGCATGTGATTGCGCTTCATGGCGAGGCATGCCATTTGTTATTTTGTTGTTTGAGAATGGCACATCTTTTTCTCTGTGCATGTAGTACTGCATATTTGTAAATGACTGCATTCAAGTGTCATTTCTTGCTTGGTAAGAAGTGTATCCTCTACAGTTTATATTGGACGTTTTCATGTTTTGAGTTCCTCATGTGTGTCTGTCTGCATCGACAGAGATGACCAGGTCATTTGATGTAAGATTCTTAAAGGAGGTCAAGTTACAACACCAAACACTCAGAGCACTGAGCTCGGCCTTGACTCAGTCTTCTGAGAGTTGATGTTAGCTGTGGATGGAAAGACTTTTTAGTGTTGTTCCTAACAGAGGTTTGGGTGGTGCAACTCTTTTTTTCCTTTAGGAGCCGAGAATGAATATTTGTGGTCTGTGCTGTAATGTCCATATTGTTGCAGGCAGGAGTAACTGATTAACAGAAGGCATTGAGAAATCCTCACAATACATCATTGTTTGACAGTCTCCTCCATGACACTGGACTAAGAATGAATACTCTGCCTGTACACCAATGGACATACAGTACTTTTGGGGGTCATTAAGAACAATTGGGACCGTAAATGGTAATTCCCTTCCTTATGATTTCATCTACTCATTGTTTTTTGATGGATAATTTCACATTCTAGGGAAAAAAAATCACAACAATCAGGAGAACAACATACTCCTTTTTTGGATTAAGACCAAAAAAAATTTCATATCATGTAAAACTAAACATGCACTGAGCCAGCACTGCAAAAAACCTATCAAGAGAAAGAATGCGTAAAACCACAGACCGTCCCAACTGTACAGGGTGATACTGTTATGGCCATAACATACTAGCTCCTGGTACTTTAATCCTGGTACTGTTGAACTTGGAAATATTGTACTGCTTGGTCAGCATTACTGCAATTAGAATGACATCATTTAATCAGAACACTGGCTATAAGAGAGACTCTTGTGTTTTTTTTTTTCACTCTGGTCCTGACCTCCAGAATAAACATGTCACCGCAGCCTGTCATATGTTCTACAGTGACTGTATCCTTTGTTGTCATTAGCAACAGTGTTTTGACCCTTGGATGTCCTAAATAATAGAAACTGTGTGACCCAAATGCTACTTCCCGCAAGCCATCAGGATCTGACTCAATATGTCTAAGAGGAGGCTGCGGTGGAAAAGGAAAGATGGTGACATAGAGAGATGTGTGTAGATAAATACAGGAGAGAGAAAAAAGTAGAAGAAGAGGGAGGGTGTGGTACAACAAAACCACACAGCTGTGTTTTTATTGATGATAGACATTGAGTCAAGGTGTACATATCAAGCAACTTGTCTTGTGGGATGTGTGGTGTGTGTTTTGAAGAGCTGACTATTAATAGAAAGTTCCTCCTCAGTGCTTGGCTGGGAGCCTGCTGAGTGATATGATTGTGTTGTACTTTTGTTTTTTGTGTCACTGACATATAGTTGCTTAGTTGTTGTTTTCCAAAGTAAACCAGTCATCCAGCGATTTCTTACAACTATATAATATACTGTACTAATATGATATTTTACTGCTCATGAATCATTTGCTTCTTTAGATTTACTTCATCTATTTGATGCTGATGTGCGGTAGGTGTATGTACTCACTGTATTCTGTCACTTCTTGTTGCATCTTCTCTTTGCTGTTCCATTATATTCAAACATACAAGGGGTCAAAGGTTTATTCGGGCCACCTGACACCTGTACAGTACAACAGCTGAACAATACCGCCATAAAACTTTGTGAAGCTGATATGTTGTTGTAATTATGATACTCTAGTTAAACAAAACTAGGCATTTTAACATTTTTGTTAGGATGGATTTTTCCTTACAATTTCTTGACATTTTAAAAACTAACAATGTGTTTATTAATAAAAAAAAAATTGGTTTATTACAGGGCTGTTGTACTGGATTGTATTCGACTATATGCTTAATAAACTAATAACACAGTGAAGTCATGTCTATAATTATCTACACTGTGTGTTATGAACCAGTCAGCCAACATGCAGATGAGTGTGACATTATGTCTATAAATATTACTGGTTTTCTTCGTGTGACTGAGAAAAAGAGAGAGGGTTGTTTTAAGTCAACCCTGTTTTTGTTATTACATATACATAGGAGCATGTTTGCGTGTGTAATAATACATACATTTTATGCACATTTGTAATCTTATTTTTATGCATCTTTTTGCAAAAATAATACAATTCTAAATTAAATCTTCTCCCCCTGTCTTTCTCCTTTCTGTTTCAGGGATGCAGTGAATAATCTCAAGTGTGTGATTCGGATTCTGGTCCTAGTTCTGCTACTCCCACCGGTCCTGTGCTCGAGCATCCTGACTAGTTTTGTTCTCTCCAGTCCAATAATCAAGACAAATCTAATTTGGTTTTGTCCCATTCCAAGTTCTGTCAATGGCTGGTCGTGATTTAAATCGGTAACCACTCAGCGCCAAGCTGGACCTCCAGACTTCGCCTCCCCACACCTGCTCCTCTGCCCCGCACCCTAAAAAGTCTCCTGAACACACACCACAGCTCCACAACCCAGGGCTCCGATTGGTCAGCGAAGAGGAGGAAGAGGAGGAGTATGTCAGTGAAGCAAGTCTGCCTGCTGCACTCCAGGAGTTTACAGCCACCTACAGAGATGCAGAGACCATTACTGGTAATGTTGCATGCATACGTTATAACCATAGGTAGACAAAACTTACTGGAATCCATTTAGCAGTGTTGAATCAGCACTAGATCCATAAATACATAATTCAATGGTTACAAATGATAGTCAATAAAGTAGAGCATAGAGTCGTGTATGAAAGAAAATCTACATCAGAATGAACTCCGTCCCAATCTCTAATGGGTGTTTGGAGAAAGCTGAAAGAACATTGTAAGCTGAGGAAGATAGTGTGTGTGAGGCATGTGGAGCTGTGAGAAACAGTCCCTCTCTGTGACCCTTTCTAATGTCACATCCTGTCAGTAAAGCAGCTCCAGGGGACCTCAGCTCTGTGTAGAAGCCAGCCTATGGAAAGAGCTCCCAGTGGACTCTCTCTTTACTCTTTCACTCATCTCCCCTCCTCTTTTTTTCTCACCACTAAATCTTCTCTCTAAGGGAGCAGGGGGGACATGAATGTCTTGTCCCCAGTGGTCAGAATTTAGCTTTGCTTTGGCTCATCTCATCTCTTCACAGTCTGAATGAAGCTGTCTAGACCAAGTGTCTTTCAGATGGGGCTTAAACAACTGTAACACATAAAATATTAAAACATATTGATTCAACTTTTTTTTTTCTTGCAGTGCTAATCATGCAGCAGTCTAGATGGTCCTAACCTTGAAAAAGTCACAATACAAATCTTCTAGGATAATAGTTTTATGGCTAAATGGAGCCGAGACTCCAGCACTTTGCTACTTCTAAGGAGAACTGTGAAGTGTAACAGTGCTAAGACACTGTTTAATAGGGAGCTTAGGACCCCGAGGACCAGTAAGGAATGGGCCCAGAGGAGGCAAAAGGGAGCTGGCCAAAAGCCATTTCAACAAGGCCATTAAGATGGTCAAGCACTTGTACAGCACCAGATTAAAGAATCCAGTCAGCAGACTATCACACACAAACAACAGGAAAAGGCCCTTTTTGTAGTTTCCTAAAGTGCACACCCTACCACCCATGACCATGATCTCAGTTCCTTGTATTATGGCCTTCATCCTCATAAGAGCCACGAAGAAAGTCATTAAGACACAAGGAGCTTTTGTTGAACCCTCTCACCTTGAACACTCAGAAACGCGGCTCTACTGTTCATCCATCCATCCACCGAATCCCCTTCCAAATGAGTATAACCTTTCACAGGGTCCTGCAGACCTGGTGCCTACACTGGTCTACATTTGGCATGACACTGGTTACATTCAGGAAAGGTCATCAGTTTCACATACAGATAGCCAACCATTCACATTTACAGTATAGGCAATTTAGAGTTTTCAGTTCACCAAATGGAGGAAACCGGAGCACCTGAGGGAAACCCATACGGTGTATGCACAAACATAATGAGGCTTTACACAGATGGTATTCTTGCAGAGCTGGTGCTCTGGTGCAGCTGGTACAGTACTTTAGTTTACTGGCTTCAAACATTCAGAGGCATCTTGGAGGTAGAACTGCAACTTCTGTACTGGCTTAGCTGTGATGGTTGCTGCTACTGTAACTGATCTTTAATCTGGTATACTAGACCAATGTTCTGATTAACAAACAAACATTGGGTGAGTGCAACAACCGACAGTATATTTTGCAAAGACAAATGGTGAAATGGCATGTTGGTAATATCTCCTGAAGTCATGTGTCTTCAACACTGTAGTCATTTCAGGACAGTTGAGGTCAGTTCAGCATTGCCATCTGCTGGTATGATAGGATCACTATAACAAATGCCACTCTCCATTCACAGTTCCATGTATAATCTGTTCCAGTTTGAGTTCTTTCTTGCCTCTCTGTCTGTCACGTCCAACTCTCTAGTTGAATACTTCCTTGCAGCGAGTTTGTGTGGAAGTGTGTGTGTGTATGTGTGTGTAATTTCATCAAGTCTACAGGATGAATGAACACAAAGAGCTGAATAGAGCAGCTCATTGCCATGGGGCAGTTCCTGGGCATGAGGTTAATTCTCCGTGGTTACCAGCCAGCAGTGATGTAAAGAGTTGAGCAACTGTGAAATTATGGGATGCTCGGCGAGGAGAGTGAGATCAGGAACAAACGGGCAGACAGAGAACTTGAGTGAAGTTATGTAAGTGGACAGACAGAGTAGAATCCAAATTGCAGAGTCTGCTCCCTGACTCGCACTGGTGTGGTCGTTGCAGAAACTTTTCCACAGCACTGCATACTAATCTTGAAATTATTTTATGATCTTTTGCATCAGAGTATAACATCCTGAAAACATTGTTTGTGACAAATTCAGTCAGACTGACAGACTAACAGACTTAACAAAGGAGTGCACAAGTGTTACTTGTTTTCTCTCTCTGCTATTCTGGCTCATTCTTCAGGATCATGAAATGGGTGCTGTGAGCACGCGATTACATATTTGATATGTCCACATGTCCTGTCATGTCCATGTCTCCTCACTTTGTTGTTTCCAGCTCTTGCTTCTGCCTGACACTACAAAACAGGAGCTCTAAAAGAGTTGCCAGAGTATATTCTACTTAAACATTTTGCATTTACATTTTCTGTTTTCTTGTATTGTCATACAAAAATATCAACTCAGGATTAAAATACAGTTCCTCCAGTAAGACCGCCGTAAAAGTATTTTAAAATACTCCTTTCCACCTAATGTTCAGCCTTTTATTATAATCCCCCAAAATGTCCAACAACTAATCGGAAATCCAGGCTTAAGGTTATATCCAGAAAATCTGATTCGTGGAACTGCTTTTGGATCAGTTCTGCTGATGAGGTGAAATGGTCAGCATTGCTCATAAACCATTTCCATCTTGACTATTGACCAAACCAGCACATGAGCATATCTTGTGTCACCGTACAGCATTGAAATCACAAACAGCCCATCTTAGTGTCAGCTGTTGTAGCCTAACCAGCAGTGCTGTCATGTCTGGCACTATATTATGGTTTGCTGCTTGGGTCAGTCGACTTTACCACAGTGAAGTCAGTTCTCTGAAGACCAAAGTAACCAAAGTTTTGTAATGTAATTTTGACACCAGAGTAGATAGTTGTCTGTTCTTATGTAAGTAATTAAGTAAGTAATTCATATATAAGCACCAGAATGCCCACTGAATATTAAAAAGTATTTATCATTCTGTTATATTTCCTTGTGGTGAAATATACATCTGCATTCAAACTTGTACTTCCACTCTGACCCCACATAGGGTAACACGTTAATGAAGAATGACACATACACATACTTGACTCTGAGATTTACATCGTTGGTGACATCTGAACACCTCGGTACAGCACATAGATCCTGTAAGCTGCCAGTGATATTTGACCACATTGACGCACTCTCCTCTATTTCATTACGTACCTCTCTGTGACCAGCGGTGGCTTTTAACTGTAGCCCAGTCTAATTCTGGGCAGGGTTGTGATGAAGGTCCTTGAGAACAACACTAAAGTATTTGGTTGAACGGCTCTAATAGGAAAACTGGTGTTACCAGATTTTAGTTGTTTTCTCATGAAAGGCACATAGAGTGTCTAGAAAGCAGCGTGCACCTGCGCTTTCTTATAAATACATACTGATTTTTCAGTGTTTCAAGTGTTTCAGGATGAAACAGGACATTAAAAACAACCTCTCACCAGGAACACACCAATACCTGAACGCACTTGAGTGATGCTAATATCCAAAGTTGCTTTTGTTTCTCTGGATTAGATTTACCAGACATCAAGTCACAAGTGGGGGTGCAAATATGCTTACTATAAATGCTAAACATTTTGATCACTGAATATTTTGTGAATTATAACAAAGCGTTTGTTCAGGTTGTTTAACTGATGATGATAATAATAATAATAATACTAATACTACTACTAATAATAATAATAATAATAATAATAATTATAATAATAATAATAATAATATTCTTATTATTATTATTATTATTATTATTATGACAATGACAATTATAATAATGATATTGATAATGATAATGATAATAATAATGATGATGATAATAATAATAATAATAATAATAATAATAATAATAATAGTATTTTGGGGGTAAGTCTCATGGTGAGGTAATTCCCAGAGTTCTTAAATATTTGCACATGACACAAAAAACCTCAGAATTCAGTTTTACAAGGTACAGAAGTGATGCATGATCTATTCACATAGTATATTGTGATGTTTCCCCATACTGTTTTTATCATATTGTGAACACCTCATGCTGTTGCAACCCAAATTACATTTTGTGTCTAAACTAACTAACCACTAATCACTCTAATTAAGACCTTTATACACAAGCGCAGGAACAGGCTGACACATCCCAGTGTCAAACACGCTGGGATCTGTAGGATTACATGAAAAACACACTGAGTGGGTTTTTGGCAGTTTGGCTGCAGCTTTGCACGTGTTACACAGGCCATGATTACTGTTGTTAATGTGCTAAATCTGTTTCACGACCCGTTGCTCTGACACTTCCAAATGTTTAACACTTGTATGTGCTCTCCTTAATCACATAGTGTCTTTCCCGTGTCTCCTAATGTGGGGGTTTAATATAGAGGAACTGTCAGCTGGAGCAGCTAGAAAGACAGTTAAACAGTCAGAACAACTTCGGGGCTGCTGTTACCTCCAGTGTGTTTATACTGAAGCAGGACGGGAAGAGAGTGTGTTTAGTAAGTACAGCTGGTTAGAAGAGTCCAGCTGGTCTGTTTGTTGGCTGTCAGAGTGAGGGAGGGAGAGACAGAGGAGTGGGTGCAAGCAAGGGGCGGACCATGTGAATATCGTCATTGGCATGTCAGGCATGACGAACCAGTTTGGCTTGGGTCTCTTCTCTTCACTCCTCCCTCCCTCGTCTCCTCTCTGTCTGTCTGTCTTTTACACCCAGTGCCGTCCTCTAAAACTTTTACCACCCTCTCTTCTTCTTCTTCTTCTTCTTCCTGTCTCTCACCCTCCCACCCTCTTTCTGTCTCTCTCTCTCTCTCTGCTCTACGTGTTATTTCTTGCGACCTTGCTCTTACCCGGTCCAGTGGAAAATGTGATTGGAGGGCAGGAGAGTCGGTGGCTGTAGGGCTTTAGGCACCATGAGTGAGTACACACGGCGCGCGGCATGGTTTTCTGCCAGTCTCAGCTGGTCTTTAATAAAGTTTAAACGTGTCATCTTGCTAACATCTGGATAGAGTTTCTCTCGCTGCCTCTATCTCTCTCTATATTTTCCCTTTGTTTGTTTTTGTTCCTGTGAATCGGTCAGCTGCTTCTCCTTTTTTGGGCTTGTACAATTCAGGGATTTTTCCTTTTTTTTTTTTTTTTTTTTATGCTGTCTCCATGCCGACACTTAAAGTGGTTGTTTTTCAAGGTTAATAGTGCAATGCATTTATTGTCAACTTTGTTGTGATTTTACTGTCACTTGTGGCATTACTGAACTGTAAGGGGGTAGCCATGTTTGACATAAGAGGTGTTGTACTTGGATTTGCCCTTTTCTGTTTAGCAACATCCACATGGTCCTGCAGTCTGACACTAACACCATGTGTGGAGGACTTAACCCAGCCCATGCTCATATACCCCTCTTCTCTTTGGATGTCAGTGCAGTAGGTTCTGTTTTAACACTGACACTTAACTTTATTTACATTCAGCCTGTTTTTGTATTTTTGTAATCATCCATTATTATCATTGTGTTTCTACAGCCTACAGAATGACCGAATCTTGACTTTTCTCTGCACATGTTGTTGTGTTTATTCCTCAGTCTGAGAGTAGTGAGATTGGCCTGTTCTTACATTTGAACTTGAACTTTATTGCCCTGGTGGCTACTAGCTGCTGCTAATGTTGGTGTGACCCCGCAGGTTGTGTTCTGTGTGCCAGCAGTCTATATTTACATTTGAATGCTGGGCTTGAACTTCTCTTGGTCATGTATCAGCTGTGTTCATTGATCCCAGATCTTCAGTTCAAAGTTCGGTTAAGTTAAAACTTGAATTTGTTTCTATAAGGTGCCACTTAAATACTTTATAATACGTGTTACTACTCGCCTAAAGTAGTCCTTGCTCATTGCTGGTAGCCTGTAAAAGATATCAATTGATACAGCTGAAAAGAAACTCTGAGCAACAGCAGTAGAAAACACCATTCAACAAAACTTAACACAGACATCAGTTAACTTTTCAGCAGCTCTGGTTAACTTTTTTTTGTATTTTTTGCAACTTATTATGGATCATAGTTTCAATTTGAGAACTGTGACAATACAGTGAATACATTCATACAAAATATGTCACACAAAAAGAGAAATTTAAAAAATTGAAAAACGATCATGTTTATTTTACCAAATGTGACACACATACACACACTTTGCTGTCTCCATTGACCTTTTGTCAGCACACACAGCACGAATGGTTTGTGCTATTATTATCCTCATCCATGTCCTATCTGCACTCATTTTAAGAGCTGGAGTGCATTGGTCATATTTCAGACCAGTACAGAGGAGAAATGTTGTGATTGAGATCACCAGAGAATTGATATTAAAAATGTATATATGGCTCACTTAAAGGTGGGGTCAGCCATGCTGCAGAAAGATAGCTGACTGCTGCATCTCATTACAACTCCCAGTTCGTCGAATACTGATGAGAAATGAACAAAGTGGCTTGGAGTGAGCAGCAGGTGGCGTCGCCACCTGTTGTGTTGTGCATTTCCCATTTATGTCAGTACTGATGACCCAGGCCTGATACACAACAATCAACTTTCACCAGTAAGACTGACCTCAGCTTTAATTAATATCTGGTTTATTATCTTCAGAATTGTTTAACATTTGAGTAGGGTTATCCAAAAGGCAGCACTGCTTCCATGTGTTGAAGTGAGAAGAAGATCAAATATGTTGATCTGCTGCGGCACTGTATGTGTTGAGTATGATAGTATGTACAATATTAAATATCTTTCATTATAATCTAAGGTGGCACAGTTTAATAAAAAAAAAAATGGTGAAATGTCCTTTTTCTAATGTCATTGGTAGGAATTGCAATTCAGTACTTCTGTGTTGAAACCTCATTGGCTGCGCTTACCGACTGATTTCCCAGCTGGTGTGTGTGTGTGTGTGTGTGTGTGTGTTTCCCTTTTTCAGCACAGTCAGTCATTCAGTCTGGATTAGCAAACTGTGAGAGACAGCATTGTTGGAAAGACATACATGTAGACAGACAGACGGAGGGTGAGACAGGCAGCAGAGGGCAGCGACAGAGCCAGAAATAGAGGGAGGCAGAGAAACAAAGGACTGTATTTTGACTGAATGTTAATTCTCATGTCTGTGCTAATTCTGTCTATCCAAGAGCTTTTCAATTCTCCATTTCTGTCCAAGAAAAAGCCGATTTCTGTGCGTGAGCAGAGAGAATGTGCACTCTAATGGGAGTCCTCAATGGTTGACTCCATGTTTAATAGCACACTGAACTGATGTGTGAACAGCGAGGCACATATCTGAAAGCTTAGGTAAGATTGTGTAGCTTTCCACAGCAGCACACAAACATGGCTCTGGGGTTGACTCACTGGGTTTCAGTAGGAGGCTGCTGTTGACTTTGCAGATACAGATGCAGACAGTTCATAGACCGGTTAAGCTGCCATGTCAGATGACTTCTTGTGTTAAATAAATAATTGTGAGTCTCTTGTTTTCTTATCCCACAGAGAATATATAAAAACAGATGAAGCTGTTTGACTGTGAACAATGCATTTTCTCTGTAGTTGAACCTATCTGAGGATGTTTGAAAGAGTTTTTACTTATTTTTTTCCATCTTTGTCTTACCTATAAGTCCTTTCTTAGACAATAGCATAGTCTTCCACGTGTGCATTTGCTGTTCTTAAGTGCTTTTGAGCGAGTAAATACAGTGGACTTATAAATCTGTCCTAATATATTCCACAACATGATACATTTGTGATACTGTTGCATTACTATCTGTTAAGTCTATGGGTCTAACTAACCATTGCAGCCAGTAACACGGTTGTGAACAACCAAAGGAGATGAATTGTTCTGCCCCAGAACAAGTAAGCATTTGATTACTTTGACATAAGAACTAACTCACATAAATTGACAAATGAACCTGGTCTCCAGAAGTGATGGATTAGTTCCACAATTTACCACTAGATGGCATCATATACTTTCATATATTTGTCACATTAGACATGAAATGATTTCTTGGCTGGATTATAAATGAGAAGATAATCTAAATGTTACAAATACCCAGAGGTGACATGTTTTGCACACTGCTGAGGACAGCATTGCCAAAAAGTATTTCTTATATCATGACTTTAAAAAAACATCTGGCCAAAGAAAAGAACAAATCCTATACAACATCTGTCTTTCTCTCTGTGCAGATGTGTGTAACAGTACTGATTTGCCGGAGCTTGAGATTATCAGCTTATTGGAGGAGCAGCTGCCAGTGTACAAGCTGAGGGCCGATACCATCTTCGGCTACGAGCAAGATGATTGGCTGCACACGCCGCTGGTGGAACCTGACTGTGCCCTCGACCTCACCACTGAACAGATAGAGGAGACCCTCAAGTACTTCTGTAAGTTCATCACTCACTGATGGTTTAGTTTAGTTTTCTTTTAAATATTACCATGATGGCTGCTAAAGTGAGAATTTGATTTTTTAAAATCAAGAATGTCAAAGAAAAAGATGTGAGGATTTAAGTGTTTTGTGATCCCACATGAGACAAACAAAGACAACTCGCCCTGCTTTGTATTACTGCCCTTTTCTCAAAGATTATCGTCCCCTAAACATACAAGTGTTAATGTATTCCTGAAATGTCAAACACTAAGGACAGAAAATGAGATTTCTGGATTTCAGGAAGCTGGAAGCTTCAGGAATGTGTTACAGGAGAGAGACAATGAAGATTTAAGATCGAGAGAGGTGAGAGATGTAAGAATTATACTGACCTTGAGCAAGTAAGAATTGGAGAGAGGAAAGGAGAGCCAGAAAGGGGGCCATCTGCCCATCACAGTCGGGGTGAGACAGCTGACCACGGTTGCCACAACAAACACACCTGATCCCTGTTGGTTGGTGTTCTGCTTTCTCTTGCACTCAGCCCTCTGTTGTGTAGGTAGCACGTGTCTGCTCTTGTCTTATCAGACTAAAAGCTACCATGTGGTTGATGTGTTTGCCAGCTTTAAACCACACACACAGACTCTTGCACACATTTAATAAACATGCACAGGCTCACATAAAACACGTGCAAACACTGCACACGGCAAGCCGAGGGAACGTAAAGTGTTTTTTTTTTTTTTTTACCATCAATAATTCAGCTCTAATTCATGTCTGCTTGAACTGTGACTCAGGGTAAAAAACAGTTTCTAAAAATAGATGGAGCGTTTTAAAAATAATCTGAAGTGAGAACTGTAATTTCACCTTTATGCCCCATGCCGACATGGTCACTTTGACATTAGTCATAGCCAGCAAGGCTAAGTGGCAGTGACAAGGTCGTGTTGCATAAACCGTACGAGACATTCGAGAGGGGTGTTTCGTTTAGTATTCAACATAGTAATGAAGCTTTTTTGCTTGCTCATCTTTTGATTATTCCGACTGGAGGCATGTTGCTTCTCATTATTGCCTCAAACAGATGGCCGGGTATCAACACCCTGAGGGCCATGAATGCCCAGACATCCTGGTCATAAAACACACTGGAGTTGTGTTCAGGTCTAAGGGTATTTTCTCTCTAATAAAACACCACATACCAGTACTAACCATCTTAAAACAGTCATTTACAGCAGGTGTTGTTATGTAAGCATTTACTGTACAGTATTTATGCTCCTGCTTGTCCTGTCTGACGTTCATCTTCACCTGGAGCTCCCGTTGGTTAAATTGTTTAGCAGCACTGTTTCAGTTTCAGTTTTATTTACTATATGTAGGTTAACACAGGGTAAACAGTACAGTGTGCACTGTGTATTAACAGACTCATGTGCTCAGTGTGTATTTAAGTATTTAACCTGCTGCATGAGAAGGACAAGCTTGAGGAGACGATGACATGGAGGCATCTGACCTGATTAATAGATGTTCCATAGCTATTCTAGCTGTAATGTAGTTTATATTTACAACCATATGAAAAATAACAATGAATGCATCATGGATATGGATGAAAAAAAATATGGATGTAGCAACTTTAAACTTGCCCACTGATTTCTATTCATACAAAATTTGGATATACATATCATGATCTAGTAGTGACTGTATGTATTTGTATACAGTAACAACTGATGACATGTAACTGAATCTGTTACCAGGGGCTGATGCAACCTCACTGCATTGCACAAGTAAAATCTGGGGCTGTTATATGACCCCTCTAGCTCATTAGCATTAAACTGCAAGTCACTGAGTTAACAGGAGGTTTTCACATGCTATTAAAGCCAAGATGTTCCCTTTAAGCATCATGTTGTTCATTAGCCTGGTAGCTAGCTGATAGCTTAGTCATGGTTTTGTGTTAGCTTCATGTATTAGAATAGCTTTAGATCATAATATGCATCATAGTAGTGTCCGTTAGCACTTTCAAGCTGGTTGACATTGAATTGTATTGTCATTGAAATGGAGCTTATTTAGCATTTTGCTTTTGCCCTGATGACACAGGGCAAAACATTATTCTGTGTCTCTCATGCTCTGTGCATGTGCTTATTTCATCACTCACTCCCCAATCCGTGAATACCCATTGTGTTCATTCATTTTGGGCCAGCCACGTCACCCCTGCCAACGCTGCACTGCTTTCCTGCTAACTGCTTTTACATGCTGCTCAGCCTCAGGCCTTGGAGTCTGAGCCTGTTACTATAGAAACCACACAGAAGGACAAAATAGAGGAGAGGAGGGAGAGACGCTTACATACGAATGGAGGGTGGGAGCAGGCCAGTGATGCTGCTGCCTCTGATTGGTTGTAAAGACTAACTTATCCCGCCCACCCCACAGTGTCATGATTATCATCATTTCTGCTGCAAAACCCGTGACTGCTGCTGCTGCTGCTGCTGCCTCTCTCTCACTCTCTGTATCTCTGTTTATTGAGTCATTGTTAGTGATGCGGTGGTCCATGTGTAGAGCTAAAGCTGTCACTGAGCAAGGAATGTTACACAAGAGAAGACGGTGGATATAGTATGACTTCAGAAAGACTCGACCAGAGGACAAACTGGCAGGAGCATGGAAATATAAATTGATGGGATGCTATAAATGGACAGAGACATGAGAGGATAGAATCTGGCACGTTTGCTGAAGCTTTGGAGTGACTGAGGAGAAACTGATGTACAGGGAAGAAAGAGACGGCCCAGATTGAAGGTGGTAGATAGAGACATATGCTGAAGAATTAACAATGGAGAAAAGGACAATATATTGACAATGTGGTTTTTCTCCTGACAACTGATGACGCAAGTAACGGTTCGGCGGGATGACGGGCAGAAATGACACCAGCACCACAACAAATATGGAACATAATACGCTGACAGTTTGCTGCTAATGAATGTGGGAAAGAAAGAAAGGACATATGATGAGACGGGGCAGACTGTCATTAATGTGCCAGCTGGTACCCGCTATGCATGCTGGGATACCAGAACTGGCCCCTAACTGAGTGACTAACAGACACTATCAGTAACTAGTTTGTGTCTAAGTATGCTGGGACATTGGAAACAATACAGCTGTCTGTCAGAGCAGTGAGGATGAAGAGACGAGGCCTTACTAGAGGCCAGAGGTTTGTCAAGGCAGACTACTATGAACTGGACTGGTACTATGAAGAGTGTACTGATGGTAAGACAACAGTCTGCTGAGTTTTGCAGTGACTTCTAGTACTATGTACCAAGGGCAGTGATGTCACTGGTTATGTAGCAATAGTACGAGGATGGTTTTACATAGATTGCTGTGGTATAGTGAAAAATGCACTAACAACCAAAGACCAGAACTGTCTCGTAACTATACTGACAACAAGTGAGTTGTTGTCTGCCCAGATAATGCCACACTTATGAGTTGTAATGTTGTTATGTAACCACTGGCCAGGGTTTATAAAGTGTCCTGAGGTTAAAGGGAGGAGAGATGGTGGCAGGATTGGTCAATATTAAACAAGACAGGTGAATACATAGATACATTTCTCCTCTCAGTATAATTAGAGAAGTGGATGTTGTCCTTCAACTAAGCTCTGAGTAGATTCGCTTCAAACTGAGCCCAGAGAATGTGACCTTGTGGACTGGCATTTACGACAAACACAGCAGAATTAAAGCTGTAGTTCCAGCAGGCAGCGGCTGCTGGATACAGTAGGTGTCATAACAGGTGCTCTGTTGCAGCTGAGTCAGTGTGGCTCACCCTAAAATAGGGCCACAGAGAAGCTTATATGACTAGCTGTGGGTGTAAAGGTGCTGAATGAGATGAAGATACCAGCTGACCTGAAAAGATTCATAGAAGTTGGAGGTGGGAAAAAAACTGTTTATTGTGATAAGAGATATGTAATGAGGGCAGCTGGTAGACTGTAAGAGTGAATGAAAGGATTTTTGCAATGATCCCTCAAATATGGTCACCAAACACCAAAGACAAGTGATGAGGCCTGACCCGTTTTACTGTTTAAAAATAAACATAATGTCCAAAATGAGAGTGCACTGAAGCAATAGACTTGAATTATAGATAGAATTATAAATTCTAACAATTGTTATAATTTATAATTCATTCATTTCATTCATTCATTTTGGACATTATGTTTATTGTTAAACAGTAAAACGGGGCAGGCCTCATCACTTGTCTTTAGTGTGACCATATTTGAAGGATCATTTCAAAAATCCTTTCACTCTTACAGTCTACCAGCTGCCCTCATTACATATCTCTTATCACAATAAACAGTTTTTTTTTTCCACCTGCAACTTCTATGAATCTTTTCAGGTCAGCTGGTATCTTCCTCTCATTCAGCACCTTTACACCCACAGCTATATATATAGCTGTAAAAATTTCCCACAGAGTGTGGTGCAGTCTGTTGTCTTTGCGGCTTGTTGTATTGTCTCACAGTACTCCTGTATGTAACCTGTGTGGATAGTGATTCTACAGATTGATCCACACACACAGCGAAGGCATGTGGAGGACTGATGGTTCCTGGTCATGTGACGTGTGACTAACAGCAGGTTACAGCAGGGGTTGGTTTATTACCAGCCTGTTGGCACTGCCTCTGGCTCTTCCTCCCTCTCTCCCTGTATCTTTCTCCTGTTGTCCGTGTCTCCCTCCTCTCTTGTCTTTTAAGGCAGATTTTGTTTTGATAGGATGTTATGGTCGAACTGAACCATGCATTTAATGTGAAGGTCTGATGCAAGAGAGTATGATCTATTACTGTAGTTATTATGTGCACGATGCTTTGCATGTGTCAGGGATGCTCTGTAGACATTCTTACATAACAGTTTGAGACAGCTTAGCGCCTCCCCAATGTGAGCTGTTCCGCTTAAACATCGGCAAAAATATCATTTATCCCTGGCAGCTAACCCACACCGACAATACATTTTACAACTTAGCTTAACGCTGAAATTATGAAATGACCAAACGAGAAGGGAGGTGCTGCTTCTTTGATAAATCTGATGGAGAGTAGAGGCAGAAATAGAAAGCAGCTGGTTTGCTGTTATTCTGAGATATGCAAGGGAGGGATGCGGAAGTAGGTTGGATTATATTTAGCCCAATGATTTGCATGCTGCTCTAAGCCACCCTTGTCGATAGCAGCCTGCCAAATATTCTTTGGCGCTTTCAGAAGCCTTCAAAACAAATGGCTGGAAGGGCGGAGGGCAACCAGGACAGAAGGCTGTGGGCAGGGAAAGAGGGCAAACTGTTCTTCCAGTGGGAATGTGATAGTGGAGGGATAGTTATAAGAAATAAAAAAGACAAAATGTGGATTTTTGTGTCAGCACTTTGAATTTATAGGCAAAGTCTATGTCGGTAGTAGCTTTCTGTAACTGCCTCCCCTACATAATTAGTTTGCACATGCTTTTACAATTATTGGGAAAGTTATTTGATCTTTGAAGTTGTGTAACTTCACTCATGAATGCTGTATTATAGATACTATAGACATGATAGTATGCAACTTAATCAACATGTTGGACAGATAATAGCTCTGTTGCTAGGTTGTTGGTGGTGTTGCTGTGTGTGTGGTTTTTTTTTTTTTTTTTTGTCCCGGTAAATGTCTTCGACTGGGTCAAACATGTAACTGTCAGAAATGTTGTTTGTGTAAATTTGTTGTCCAATTTAGTCATTTTCTTCCAAACTGTCGCACGGGGCTTGCCAACAGAGACCAACCAAACAAATCAGACGAAAAGACGGAAGGTTGTATGAAAGGGAAAACGGAAAAACAAGTGAAGTGTAAAGAGTGAATGTGACCAGAAAAGCAATGGGAGAGGGAGAACACTGCTCTCAAGCATTGAGTGGTGTTTGTCCTTTTGTTGCCTGCAGCATTGCATCCATTGGCCCGTTGAGTGGAGTTACTCAAGCGTGCGGGACAGTACTGAGCTGGCATCAGTTTTCAAGACCAATTACAGTAATTGTAACACTTGAGCAGTGACTAATGAGCAGAAAATCGGGCCGCTTTGATGTGGCCCATATTCATTTTTAAAGGGTCGGGTTTAACGGGTCGTACTAGTCCTGCTCAGTGTGACATAGTTATTCTCTATATAGTTATTCTTTATTTGTCTTTATGAATGTGAAAAGTTTGTTACAGCAAAACTTTCTCAAATAGTAACTACATATACAAATTTAATATACTATTAAATATTAAACAAAATAGGACAGTTTAGCAAAATCACCACTCAACCTGAACTGAAGGATTTGAATGTTGTGATAAAAGTTATAATCTACAAATAAGACTCTCAAATTCAATGGTTAACTGAAGTTGAATAAGAAACTAAATATGCGGAAAGGGTCAAAATACTCGTCATATTTCTGAAGATCTTACAAAGACTATTAATAAAGTTTTGTTATTAAAGTTATTAAAGTTTCTAAAACTCCTATTGAGCGTGCTGCTCAGTCTGGTCAGCTTGATCCAGTTCTGTCTTTTCTTGAAACTTGGCAATCTTTTTGTGCCAGTTTTCAGAGCAGTAGGTTGAAATGCTTTTTCCGTATTTAAACAATTTCTTTGATTTTGATTCAGAGCTTAAAGATCTATTCCTTCTAAAAGTCTAAAAGAAAGTACATTTTCTCTTTACTTCAGTTTACGTGATTATATCTCACTGGACTTCATTCCAGTTTTCATGCAACACAGCAATGTTCTCCCTAGTGGTTAACTCAGTGAACACACTCTGGTGCTGTCTTTCACTTCTTGAACGCTTCCTGCACAAAGTTACATAGAATCAGGCATACAGGGCACAGAGTGGGAATGAAACAGAACAAGGTTTTTTATGGCAGTAAAGTTTCACAATGGGGCTTCTTCTTTATTATTATTATTTTTTAATAGTCATTCTTTATTCATTTGATCATTAGCCACCAAATTAGGCTTGCTGCTGTATGAATATCACGTGATGATACAGGCCAGGGGTTAAATATGGTATAAAGATTCAGTGTGACTGGCCCCACCCTGGGAACAGGTGCGTGTCTGTTATTGTTCGTTCTGCACTATTGTCACCATAGAGGCTGACTGGGACTGTACCAAGTTACTGTCATTTGAGGGGGGTTCTAAGAAGGACTTACTTTCATTGGATTTGAAGCCTACCTGAGAAACGGGTATCTCTCTCAGCTCTGATTTGCTTTTGTTGGTGTCAGTCTGAACTATGTCAACCCTTTAAATGGAAAAAATGTTGAAATGGGCTGACAGTTTGAGGATTACAAGGCTAAATATTAGATTACAGATGATTATAAATGCTGTCATCTGTTGTGTTAAATCTATTTTAACCCAGTTTTCTGACCTTAAATGCTTATGGACAGCCTCCTTTATAAGTCTGTGTATATCCACCCCCTCTGTCTGTGGTGAAGTAGAGTAGGCCATTCACTGACCAGTCACAGAGGAGACTGGGAGGAGTCAGGTTATCTGGTCGTCTTACGGCACTCCCACAGGGGACAAATGATACACACACTTTTAGAAACTCACTCGGCTGACATTATTTGGTACTTGACTGATACGCACACATACAGACTTTGACAGTCATGTACGATGGAGTGTTTAGAAACACACATTACACACTGCTGCTGTCCTCTCTGTAGCAAACACTTTGTTAGATGTGTACTTTCACGTCTAGGTACACAGATTAAGTCTGAATTCATAGTTTAAAAGACACACACCCACAAATGTACACAACACAGGTAGGAGCCATGGCGTTGCACCTGCAGGCTTTGTGGTTTAGTGGTTAGCCTTCGTGCCAGAGTGGAGGATGGCTCTGCTCGCTGCTGCTGGTACCGAAGACGAGCTGGAGTACTCCAACCAGACAGAGGACGAGGAATATGTTTGTCTGCCCAGTCATGGAATCACAGAGCAGGAGGAAGAAGAAGAAGAAGAAGATGAAGAGTATGTCTGTCTTCCCAGTCATGAAGGCACAGAGGAGGAAGAGGAAGAAGAGATGGATGAAGAGCAACAAGTTCTGTGTGAAGGTAGTCTGTGGTCTTTGTAATCAGGGACCTAATCTCAGCTGTGCTCTTGTTCTTGGTCCTGGCTCAGGTGCACAAGCTTGCTGAGTGGTCCGTTATTTAATCGTAATTATTTTTATTATTAATGTGGCTGAGGGGGATTGTTGGATATTTGTGTAACATTTTAAAAGGTGAAATCTGTCCTGTTGAGTCATCCTGCAGGTGCAGTACGCCACGTTAGTGTTATATCTGCTCTCTGCACAGCATGGTTCGTCTGCCTGCTGATGTGACATGTTCAAACATGGGCTTGGCTCTTTATCCCAGCTGTTAATGGCGTGTTAAGTACCCACATGCTTTTGTTTATTTGCCTAAAGACACATAAAGATTCTTACTTTAGTATTTAGGTTTTTAGCTTTGTTTCTAATCACTTTGGGAGGTGTTTTAGGGCTGAGTAACGAGCCTAAATGTGGTTAGAAAAGCAGGGAGTTGGGAGCTGATGATGACACAGAAGGATGTGCATTTTAATACATGTGTATATAAACTGAAGGCGCTGTATCATACAGGTACAGCAGAGGACTCTTGTGATCGGATCAACTCAAAGTAGCTTAAGTGGGATTTTAATATACATATGCATGAATAGATAATAAACTCTGACCGGGATTGGACTCTTTATCATATTCAACCATATTTGGAACAGTGCATGAGGCACTGTGGCATAAACCATTTTTATTGTGGCAATTCAGATTAATATCAACCTTATTAACCGTACGAAATGATACGCCCTTACATTTTATTACATTTTATACAGGATGTGTTTGGGGAATTCATTTGAATAAGCAGGACTCCTTTCCGTTGTCTGTTGTCTCTGGGTTTGTTTGTTATTGTTGAGCCCGTGTGTTGTCTGTTTCCCAGTAGCAACAGGGGGACTGATGAAGGCAGAGCTCCAGACCTCTGCATCCATCAGTTCCCCTGCTGCAGAGTCTGCTAATAGATTCTTACTGAGCTTTAATGACATTTTAACTCAGATCTCTGCGGCACCTAACTTACCTCATAAGGTAAGGTTTGTTTTTTTTTATAATATTACACCTGTCGAGAAAGAGCAAACAAGTGTGTGTGTCTTAAATTACCAGCACCCCCCTGTAAAACACCAAGAAAGCATCCCGATCACCTTCCAATATTAAATTACACCTTACGCAATCCGGGTTACAGTTGCCTTCTCTGACCTGTGTCTTCACCTTTTAGTTCACCACTTATTTATGACCAATGTGGATTAATGATGAAGTAAATCGTCAAGAGCCTGACCTCACTGGAAGAGCAGGAAGTCCTAATGTTTTTTTAGTGGACACACCTAATTGTGCAGCATTGTTGGACATTTGGGACAAATGATAAGTGGCAGTGGGTCTGTGATCATAGCTATGTTGTCTTTTCATCTCAACCTTGTCTGATGTGTTTAGCTTCTATCTTAGCCTGGATACTTTTTTTTTACACAGCAACACGTAGAATAGAAGTGTCCCCTGTCGTTATCAAGGCTCTACTGGTACATAAGCTTTTATTTCAGTTGCACCCCATTATTGATCCAACTCGGGTGGAGTGTTACCATGGAAAGCATGTTCTTCAATAGAACGCACAACATACAGGAAGTACAACAGGCAAACAGGCTGCACCTTGTGCTATCAAGTGTACAATCTCATTGTAGGTGATGCATTTGTGTGTGTGTGTGTGTGTGTGTGTGTGTGCGCGCGTGCATGTTTCTTGGCTATCGTCATGCCGATTTGTTCCCTCGGTAACACTCTGTGCCTTAACAACTCACCCAGGAGAGAAGAGTTTGGTGTGTGTGAATGTTTTTATTTTTTTGTTTGTGTGTGTAACACACGTATCAGACAGAGTTTTATTATCATTTCAATGTCTGACATGGGAAATAAACCTCTAAGTGTTTTATGATCAAACTCCCTGGACTATAACATCAGCCTAGTTTTATGGTTGTCAGTGTTGGTTGGTCCATCACTTTGGTGCAGGCTGAAAAACGTCAACAACTATGGGATGGATTGGGGGTGACATTTGTGGTTTTGATGGATTGCCGTAAAATTATGTGCAGATATGCTACTTCCCTACAGGATGCATTGTAATAACGTAGTAGTAGCTTATTTCTAACTTGGTAATGCAACTATTTTTTAATCAGTGTCACCATCGGGCCAAAATTTTTATGGAAATTTTGACATGCTAACATGATAAACTAAGATGGTGAACATTGTAAATATCTATTGCTGCATAAAAGTGCCGTTTAAGTACAGCCTCACAGACCCACCAGCTTGGCTGTGAACTCTTTTTACCACCTCATAATTGCAGTCCAGAGTTGTCTGACATGTGATGGGTTCATGGAGGGAAATGGTTCAAATCCTTGACCACCTTGGAACCGCTGGGTAAAAGCGCTGAGGTGCCCTCGTTTAATCAAACAAAATACCTCTGTGAAGCTGTTCACTGTCATGAACGCTCTTTCAGCCTTGAAAAAGAAAAGAGCAACTTGTTTAATAATTAAAAATAATGATGGGAAAAATCCTTAACTAAAGCATAGCCAGCTGAGGCCTCGTGTCTGTTTACAGGAGCCATACACTGTCTGTGTTGAGGACATGAAAATATGTTGTTTGCATCGGCCAACACTGTTTTGCATCCTGGGAGGCCACTGTGTGAGCACTGTTGTCTACGTGCCTGACATGACATTTGCTCTTCCAAACCGGAGTGAAATAATATTTCGGTGGAAGCTGAAGTATTTAAATTGCTCTGTGCTTGTGTCCATCATTATCTCATCGTGGCCCCTGACATTACACCTCCAGACAGTGTAAAGTCACACACCTTAACCCTCCAATTGATGGTGTTAAAAGTGACTAACAAGACTGTACAAAAATAAACATTATCATACTGCAGCGACAGTCACACCAAGTAACTATATCTACATTAAAGGAAATGTAACTTCAGAAATACTATTATACATTTGCATGTGATGCCAGTGAAACTCTGTTTGAACGTTAATCTCTTGGGTGAATAACTCTTCCAGTCTGCACCCAAAGCTGATTAATTAAAGTCAGAGGTTTGCATGAAGACAGGGGGAGCTGATAATCAGTGTGTGCTTATGAGGCTGAGGCAGTGTTGTGGTGTATTCAGGAGATTATCTTTTCTGAGTCACCTGGCATGTAGGTTGATGAATAGGTGGGTCTGTGAAGAATGTGGGTGTGTACTTCTTAAGAATAATTTCAAAGAGCAAGAAAAGATTGTAAAAGAAAGGTGATAGCAGGGGGAACAAAGTCACTTTTACTTCAGTATGAAATCCAGGACATGGCAGCGTTGTGTGTCAGAAACACTGAGAATCTGATTTGTAGTTGATTTTGAACAATTATATTTGCCTTTTCTACTGAGTCTAGTTGCATAAAGACATTACAAATGTGGCACTTTATTCTAAAATACATATAAGATTCTCACAACATTCTCGGCCACCTCCAGTGAAGACTTAAATACTGTAAAGGAGAGCTGAGGTTGCTCAAGTGCAACTGTGATACCTGGCTGGGAATGAAGAAGAATGTCACAAATTTAATACATTTACTATTGGGACTTGTTTGAGACTTGTTCTTTCTTTGTGTCCGTACAGTACTGTGTGCTGACAGAGTGGGCCAGATGACGAAGACCTACAATGACATTGATGCTGTCACTCGGCTACTGGAAGAGGTAAGGCCATGTTGAGTGTGGGATTACAGTATATGCAGATCGTGAGGTGCTTTGGTCAAATGTTGTAACCTCATAGTCTAAACACGAGCTGCCTCATGAAGTTCATAACAAAGGAGGCTTTATGGAACCACATCATGAAACTAGTTTGCGCAGCTGATATTCAAATCTACCTCGTCCACATCAGAATGTCAGGCAGGATGTCACTAGTGAAGATCTCAGGTGACGCTCTCTGCATGAATAAAAAACTGAAAATAGAACGGTGTCATTGTTAAATGAATCATCAAACTCAATAGGAAGGCAGCCATCCAGGCTAAACATGATATTTAAAGATGTCCTACATTAATAAACCAGACAACTGGTCTCATGCGAGACATCATTGTACTGACTGCTGTGAAAAGTTTACTTCCTGTGCTGTTTTGTTACACTAAGCTGGATAGGTCGGTGTAAACTTTTGTGTTGATCAGTAACATGTAACACTGTAGGATCTGTGTCGTTATTGATTGCAGCCAGACTTAAAGCAGGCGTGTCTGGCAGTCATTAGCACAGGTTCATAATAAGCTTTTGATTATAGTTCAGTGTGGGAGTTTTCTGGCACTGTTGTGGGGAAGAAGAGACTGACACATTGTGTGTCCTTTTTTTAAAGGTATCACAATTGTCCTTGATCGTCACATTGCTTTTCTGTCACCCTCTGTTGTTTAATTCTTTATTCTGCCACTTCCTTCCTTGTTGAGGTATTTAAGTCAACCTACAATTTAAATTCACCTCTGCTGCCCTTCATTCACAAACATTATTCCTGCATGAGTGAATTTGCAGAACTAACTTTTTTTTTTTTTGCAGAGATTTAGACAAAAAGATTCATAATAGTGTCATATCTGTCAGTGAAAATTGAGGCGGGCAGCAGCAGCCAGTTAGCTAAGCATAAAGCCCGGGGCAAGTCTAGACTGGCTATGCCCGAACAGTGATATCAGTGTGCTCATCCTTTGTCAACTCACTGTCAAATAATTACCGTTAAAGCTTTAATGTTTGTAATGTTTTAAGCGTTTTACTGTTCAAATGCTCAACAAAACTTTGTGTCGGTGCAGAAAGAGCGTGACTTGGAGTTAGCAGCTCGCATCGGACAGTCGCTGCTGAAGAAAAACAAAGCCCTCAGTGAGAGGAACGAACTGCTGGAGGAGCAAGTAGAGCACATACGAGAGGAGGTAGAGTGTGTGGGCATGTGTATTTGATGATGACAAAACGTGAGAGTGTTTGAGATATGCCTTTATAGATCAAGTATATACTCTGTCTTTGTCATTTTTATAGGACCATACCGGTGGTTGGATATGACTTACAATATGTAAAATCATTGCTACGATCTCAATCTGAATGTGTCCTTGGCTTCTTCCACATGTAGGTTTCCCAGTTGCGTCACGACCTGTCCATGAAAGATGAGCTGTTACAGTTCTATACCAGCGCTGCCGAGGAAAGTGAGGGGGAGTCCATCACCTCCACACCGTATGTCTCTTTTCATTTGCCTCCTCTCATCTTTATCTCCTCTTCTCTCTGCCTAGATAAAATATTATGCAGTGCAGTTATGCGCTGAAATTCAAGTCCAGTGCAAACATGTAAAACTCTCCTCTGAAGCTTTTCTAAGCTGTGAAACATGAGAACATGTAACAATAACACAGTTTCTCTATCGTGTGTGTGCATATGTGTGTGTTCACAGTGTACGCCCCAGTGAAACCAATGTGTCAACTCCAACTTTTTTCCCTCTGGACTCCTTGCAGAAGAAACTCAAAGATCTGGAGGAAGAAAACAAATCATTGCGATCCGAGGTACTTTGTAAATCCTTAATACATTTTCTGTTTTGTTTTTTTAAGTAAATCGATATTCATGGACACATAACTTATCAAACATTCTGAGCATGATGGTTGACTGGTTATCTATTATTTATTAGGCTGATTAATAATCTCCACAGTGTGTAGTACTGGTTAGTAATATCTCTCTGTATTGTTTTGTTTTTTTCAGGCCAGTCATTTGGAGACAGAAACTATCTCCTATGAGGAAAAAGAGCAACAACTTGTCAACGACTGTGTCAAAGAGCTACGTGAGTATGGGACTGACTGGAGTCATATTTCATATCATTATTTTCCATGTTATATCTGTCTGCTTCCTCACTCTTTAAAGGCAGCAAAGCTGGTTTCTTTTTTTTTTGGCAGATTTTCATTTGAAATGAACACCTCTTGATGCTTCCAGGTAATTCCAACATGCAGATTTCCTCTCTGGCTGAAGAGCTGGCCAGGAAGAGTGATGACGCCTCCAGACAGCAGGAGGAGATCACACACCTCCTCTCCCAAATAGTAGACCTCCAGAAGAAGGCCAAGCTGGTACGATCAATCCCCAGACATCTCTCATGCGGCTCGCATTACATATCTACAGTATATTTGTCTGGCTGATGCCTGTGTGCAGTGCACCTGTGTGTTTTTCATATCTGCTCTCCTATTTTGTCTGGCATGTTTGTAGTATGCCGTGGAGAACGAGGAGCTGACACAGCACTTAGGTGCAGCCAAGGACGCCCAGCGACAACTCACTGCTGAGGTTAGCCAATCCACAACCCGCTGACCGTGGCATCGACATCATCATTTTCTGCACTTGGTAGCTTCCACCAACAAAAATCTTGCTGGAAGATCCTCCCTTGGAACAAATCCTGTTTAATAGTATTATGTGCATACTGCTTTTATGATCTGATAATTGTAGTACTACATAATATCAATATACTTCAGTAGTTTTGGTCAGTTAAATGCCAGTTCCAATTTTTTTTTAGCTATTAGATGCACATAAGATATGGTAGATATGGCTTAAAATGAATACTGAATTGTTCAATAACAAACATTATCTGTATTACTACCAGTAGCTAATTATTTCCAAGCAACCCTGCAACCACATGTACCAAGAAACAAGCAAAAAATAACTCCCAATTCATGAAAACCTAATTATTATAAACAGATCTATGCATATGAATTCAGAATCTGTAGGCAAGGGACCAAGGCTTGGTTTTCATTTGCAGTCTCGTAGTAGAGTTGTACTGAGTAGCAGTCGGACTGCAGAGGAAGTTTGCAAGCCTAGATATCCATCATCTGTTCTCCAGATGTCTAGTGGCTACACCGGAAGCCCAGAAACATTGGCTGTAGTCCCCAGAGGCTACATCATCATCAGATGATAGCCGAGAGTCTGAGATGAAAGAAAACCATAATCAAAAAAACTCCATGCTAATGTTGCAGCAGTTTGATTGCATAGTTTATTGTTTCTCACTTTCTTCCCGTCTCGCCTCTTCTCTCTTTCTTTTTCCTCCCACCAGTTGCAAGAGTTGCAAGACAAGTATGCAGAGTGCATGGAGATGCTTCATGAAGCTCAGGAGGAGCTGAAGAACCTGAGAAATAAAACTCTACCACTCAGCACACCGAGGCGTTTCCATTCTCTGGGTCTGTTCCCCATGGTGAGCTCATATTCATGAACAAGTCACAGTATCTCCGTGGTCCCAGCAGCTACAAAATCATTTTCTATTGTTTTTTTTGTTTGTTTTTTTGCCTTTTTCTCTCCAGGACTCTCTGGCAGCAGAGATAGAGGGTACCATGAGGAAGGAACTTCAGATGGATGATCCAGATGTAGAAGAGCAGAGGTATCAAGAGGCTCAGCTTAAAGAAAACATAGATAAGGGGTTGACTCACATTAAAATGTTCAGGGCTGAACGTTCAAACCCCTAAAAAAAAAAAAATTCAAGATTTATTTGATGTTGTTTTCCAGGTTGCAACCAAAGCGAGTGTTCCAGACGGTGAAAAACCTGAACCTGATGCGTCAGCAGCGTTCATCGCTAGCCCCCTCCCCCCTCAACATCCCCGGCTCCAATCAGACATCATGCCTCACCTCAGGGCGCTCCAGCAGGGTGGGCACACCGCTCTCCAACTCCATGTATGGTAGCGAGATGGGAAGTGGGATCATTCTGGACAACAGGACTAGCAGTATACTGGAGAGTTCAGACGATGGGTACGGACAGATCGGCTCTGCAACTCACATTTTAGAATTTTATGCTTTAGATTTAGATATTTTATTTTTAGTTATTTATTTGCTATTGTCTCACATAATTAAATGCCACTCACTACCAATTCTTTTGGTTTATTCTGTGTTTATGTGTAACCTTGGTATTACCTTTGTAGTGTGTTTCTATGGTTTATGTTGTTATGGTGCTTAGTAACTAACTCTAGCTTAAGTTTTAGGTTTCAGTCATTGCTGGTGCTTAGTATCTAACATAACAGAGACCAACTGCTTTTACAAAATAACAAAACTGAGAAAGAGAGGCAAAAATCTTCACTGAAACCTAACAATGGTAACCATGTCCGCTCCCCAGGTCAGAGGACTCTAACAAGCGCCCCCCAGGCACCCCAGGGACCCCGGGGAGCAGGGACCTGGAGGCAGCCCTGCGGCGTCTGTCCCTTCGCCGTGACAACTACCTCTCAGAAAAACGCTTCTTCGAGGAGGAGAGGGAGAGAAAGCTGGCTTATCTGGCCAAAGAGGAAGAAAAAGGAGGTGGGGGAAGCAGCGGAGACCCGGGGACACCGACGGAGAGCCTGCTGTCGCTGTGCTCGCATCCCTCCCTTGGTAGCGTGTGGTCGGGATACTCGATCACAGCGAGATCCTACCTGCCGGAGAAGCTGCAAATTGTAAAGCCGCTAGAAGGTGATTATTCCTCTCAGAGACACAAGTCCTCTCATCCTCAGAATGCTGCGCACAATGAAAATGAAAGTTTTCAGACACCTCAACAGAATGAATGCCAGAGAAATCCAAATAGTGTATTTACACATACTCCCCAAAGTTACGCCCAGACGAGTGCGAACCAAAGCCAAACCGTTAAGAACCAGCAGAAGAATCAATATCTGATTTTTCAGAACCACAGTCCCCCCAAAATCTGTCTGAGTGCCTCACAGGGTCCTAAGATCCTGCAGAGGAGCTCCAGTCTGTTGGAGCTGAGCAGCTGGCAAAGCTCACGGCTTCACCTTGGAGCTCCACTGGCTTTAGTCACAGGCCTGATGGAGGTGTTGGAACAACAGGAAGGCAGTTTAAATCTGCAGCACTCCTTTTACTTCAGATATACACAGCCACGCTGCTGGTTTGAAGTGTAGAATACCAGACAACCTGCTGTGTGCTGCTGGTTTGAAGAATATAGGTCATAGTCAAAATAACACCCCTTATTATTTTACATGTAGATTTGTGTCTACCTTTTCTTTTCCAAGCAGATTGTTAGTTTTTCTTACATTTCATAGATCAACAGGTATGAAAATGTATACCATACCAGAAAGACATATACTGTATATTGCATAAAAGGCCTTAATGTCAGCTTTAGTTAAGGAAAGACTTTATGTGAGAACATGCATGTTTCCAGTGTTACATTTATCCCAAACGCATCATAAAAGGGGAGCACTTTACACTGTTTTTTGCAGTGAGTCAGTGAGTTACATATATTTTTCAAATTTGTTTGTTTTTTTAAATAGAGGATCTATATATTCGATAATTTATTTTCCTACTGTGTTGGTTGTGGAGTTTGTAGAGTTGACTTGTTAATATGTTTGCTGTCAGATATGTATCGACATAATGACGCCAGTATAGATGCAAAGTAACTTATATCAAGATCATTTTCTCCCCATATCTTAACATAGATAGGTTGGGGAAACTAAAAAGTAACAACAGCCTTAAACCTGAAGATGTTTTCCTAAATTGTACATGTGCAATATGCAGCCCTTAAAAGCATTCATCACTTTTTTCACATTTGTCCTTCTCAAGGGCACATAATTGTTGTCACAGAGGTATTTCCTGTTTTGTGGCACCACCTAGTGTCCAAACTCAGTTACACCGCTCGAATGATAACGCTGAAAGTAAAGTAAAGTAAAAGACATAAACATTAACATGTTAACATGTTCTTTTGCTTTTGGAGTGAAAGATAAAAAAAATATGTGGCAATGTTTAATTTCAAGTCTAATGATGGTTGTTTGAGGAAAAAATCTGAAATCTTTCTTATTTCTTGATAAACTCTGTTTATTTACATGACTGCCATAATCATTGTCAGATATATAATATAATAATTCTGGCTGAGCCCTTAAACGGCAACAGCCCTGAAATGAATATTCTGTGTTTTGACAGTTTTCTGACTGTATGAGCCTTTAGTGCAGAGACCTCTTCATGTACCGTCCATCTCTTTCACTCCTCTTGTGTTCACCCTTTTCTTTCCTTTCCTTCATTTCAGGTTTGTCTTGTCTTGGCACTTTACCTTTTTTTCTGTTCAAGTTGTCTGTTTTCTTTTGTTGATGCCTTCTTGAATAAAATCTTACTAATTTTCTCGCCTTCCCTTTTCTCTCATTCTTCTTGTGTTCGTCTTTTAAGTTTGTGTCCTGACATCTCTCAAAGGCCCTTCATGTGTCATGTGAAAACAACCATTCATTGGACTTGAAATGAGACTGATTTACTTTAATTTAATCAAGTGCAAGGATGCGTAATAAACACAGACATTGCCTCAGTGTCTGCAGAACGACTGACGGTCTCTCTGAGCTGCATGAAGAAATATTGAACCATCTAAGAATATGCCTTTGCACGTCTTGTTTCGTCTGTGTGAGTGCATGTATACGTGACATGGATTGTGTGACTGTTTATACAGCATATAATATAATGTCTGCCAGTAAACCGCTTATCTATTTTTAAACATTTAAACATAGAAATGACATTTACTGGACAGATACACTGTCAGTATTTCTACATTAAGTGTGTGAAGCAGCATGTGATACTGTAATAAATCAAGAAGCTAGAGGAGACATCATCCTGTGATTTGAGTTGAATAGCAGGTTTAAGTTCAGGGAAGCAGGCCTGTGAATATGTCAGTGTTCCTGATCTGTTGTGAGCTGAATGTGAACACCACAGTACACAGTAAAGATTGGCATTTAAATTGTACCTGAAGCACTACATACAAGTTTTAGATAGTGTAGAAGTCAACAGTGTGCCATTGATCACATTCATAGCTTCTGTGATCACTGTCAAAGTGCCACAGTGAAAAGGCACTTTAAGAACTATTTTGCTAGATTGGTGTGTGATGACATGAAAAACTAAAGTTTACCACAGTTTTGAGGTCAATTTGATGAGATGCATTTATGGCAGAGAAATAACATGAGTGTGTCTCTGACTTTTTCTCCAGGCTCTGCTACTCTCCATGCGTGGCAGCAGCTGGCTCAACCCCACATGGGTGCTCTGCTAGATCATCGGCCCGGTGTGGTCACGAAGGGCTTCCGCTCATTAGCGCACGAGCAGGAACAGGAAGACGGCTGGCAACTCGATCAGCCAGAGGAGGATGAACTTTCGTGTGACTCGTTCACTGGTTTGCCAGGAGAGGGCTCTGCTCCCATGGATCTGCTTCACTCTACCTCTACTCCCTCTGTCTGCAACAAAAACGGAGAAGACAATAGCCAGTCTGAAACACTGCGAGGAGAAACGTGCAGGGATAGAGAAGCAATTCAATTTAAAGAAGGACATGTTGCAAACATGCCCCTTTCCTTCTCCAGACCATCCCCTTCTTCTTCTCCTCTCCCCTCTTCTTCTGAGATGAACGGGCACGTGGACCTTAAGGAGCTCCAGGCCTTGCAGGCCGCCACAATGGACCGTATGCCTGGTGAGGGAGCACTTAGCTGAGGTCACTGCACTGCATCCACCATCCCATGTAACCCTGGAGCATGGGGATAAAGGGGAGGGAGGGGGGTGAGGGATTGGGGAAGGCATTCACAGGACATTTCACAAGCCCAATGCGACGTCCCTTCCTGCACGATCACGCTCATGTGCACACACCTGCACTCCCACCCGTCCCACTGGCAGTCCATGTGCAGCCATCGAACCCCACCCAAGCAGAGTACATGTTTTTTTTTTGTTCATTCATTTACTTCCGTTTACATCTTCCTTCGCAGTTCACGCTTTACTTCAACCAATCACACTCATTTTTTCAATCTTCAGTGATGCCTGTCCTCTTCAACAAATCTTCTGAAGTCTATAACTTTTTAAATATGATTCTAATGATCTCTCAGTGGTGGCTTGCAGCACAGATTTTTTTTTTCTTGCTTTGGTATAATTAATAGAAATTTCATTCATGAAGTATTTTGGCATCAATTTCTGGCAGTTAACGCTTGCACTGAAAAAAAAACAGTGTACCCCCCACAAACACATGCATGCAGAAATATCATGGCTTGGGGACAGTGTGTGGGCACGTACGTATGTATATATCAGATGTTGTTAGTGCAGCTGTCCAAGTCACATGAACACACGACACCCACGGCTGGTTAATATTGGAGCTGACGTGTAGCTTTGTACACGCACGATATATTTAGTTATGGATCGCAGATTTATAAGAAATCTCAGAGATAACATGTTAACTACTAACATAAGTTTGATATATAAAGATGTATTTAATAAAATCTGTTTGTAAACTTAGTTGTCAAAACACTATACTGACCAGAACAGGCATAATTAAAATAACTCCTGCACTACACCCACAATAATGACTAGATGTTGTAGGCCATCACTGTTTCACAGAATCACCACACCCCATTGTCACTTTAATATCTTGGTGTTTAGGGAGCTGATGCACGCTGGTGCTTTTGCTTGGGGCTCATACTATGATCACAGCTTTTTTTTCCCTCCACTTTGTTGTGTACAGTGTTTTTTGCAGTGTTGCTTGGTACTCTGTGTCTCAATACTCACAGCCTCTTCCTCTCCTGTCCTCTAGTGAATTTCCCAGGGAAGTGTATGTCCACTACTAGCTCTACATACACCTTCACCACCTGCAGGATTCTCCACCCCTCTGATCAGCTGACCTCTGCGTCCCCAAGGTAAACATCTGAAATATCTGACTACTTTTTTTTGCTGTTACACTGTATTTAGTTTTAAAATGTCTGTCTGTAGCAATATTGATTAGTCCTTGGTGTGTACAATTGAGTGTTGTGCACTCTAATGGACACAAGATGGAGCCATTTTTCTACCTGGATTCTATTTTTGCATCTTGCAGCCTTACATAAAAATCTAACTACTGTCGTCATAGTTAAGGCTGAAACTGTTATTTGATCATGACTTGAACAAAAACATAAATGTGTACTATACTAAATTAAATAGCTGCTTCTCTTCCAAGGAACAAATGACCCTCTTGTTCCCCTCCAATAGAATTCTTACTCTCTAAGTCCCTGCTGTCTGATTGGCCTTGGCAGGTCAAGTGATGAGGAAGATGAAGTGGAGTTGTATCATATGGTTGTCATGGCGGGAGTAGAGCAGACCCATTGAGTGCACCCACTGGGGTGCACATGGGTGAGGCAATGCATGGGAGTGCATTCGTAAAGACTGTGGGTGTGTGTAAAGCAGAATAACATCAGAAGTTTGTCTCTAATGTTCCCTGTCGACGACACGTTCCTAACTAACACCAACCACTGATCAAATCTAACTTTGCCAGGATTTGGGCATGGATGTTTATTCCTGTCCCTTGAGAATAGTATATGGAGGAAATAATCAAACAACAAAAAGATCCACTTTCTTTCAGAGCTTTTAACCACAACTAGCATCTTGAGTGAAAGGAACTGTCTCAGGTCGTGTCGCATGACCTTAATCTGATCCTTGATCCTTTGGTCAGTTGATAACAAGTGGTTGTACACTGTCTCAATTTAAGACAGGTCTTTGGCATTAAATGCATCTACAACAAGGCATTTAACACGTTAAGACCTCTGCTGGCATACCCAAAAGACTGGACCAACTGTGGGGAAATCTGTGTTTACCCAGGACCACACATTTAACAAATCCCAGAGACAGATAACAGCAGCTGTCTGAGCACCAGACCCTAAATCATCTGACATCAAAGGTCTGCTTTGATATATCCTCCCTGTATATGACCAATTAAGAACCAGATAATGGTCATCAGATGACACCTGACTCAGCTCCATTTGCTGAATATAAATGGACTTTTGTGCTTAGTTTCTTTTCACCATGTAGGTACCCATAGCAGGTCTCTAATAATTAACTTATTGTGTGGTCAACAGTCTAATGTGTGTAAAATGTGTCTGTAAACTCTGACTGTGGTTATCACTTAAAATATGCCAAGTTGTTTGTCACCAACGATGGAACTGTCTGAAAATGTTTGCATGGTTATGATTTAGGTCTTGTCCATAGAATTTTTAATAAGTCCTAATTTTTATCAAAAGCCAGTGACTTGATGACTCATGACCGTTTGTTTCTGTCCCTGCACCTTTTTTTTCATGCTTCATCCCCCTCTTTCCTTCTTCATCCATCTCTCCCCCCTTACTCCTCCATCTCCAGCCCAGCTCTAGCCTCTTGTCAGAGCAGTGCTGGCATTGGCACCCCGATTTCCTCTCCTATACCTTTCTCTGCCCCTCATACACCATCCTACACCCCCTGCTGCACCCCACGCCGTCTCTCCCTGTCCCTCTCTCTAGCCGAATCCTCCACCAACCTTAGGGACTCCACCAAGACCACCAGCACTTCTCTAGGCCTAGTGCGCCTCCTGCTGGAGCATGGGATCTCTGCCTCAGTGTATGATCCCCGCAGCTGGGACCGAGGGTTTGATGCCAGTGGCTCTTCGACACCTGTGAGAGGAGCACATGCACAGAGGAGCAGCGACGCACCAGGGGATCCCGAACCGAGACGGTTCGTAAAACGCCCAGACAGCCTCTTCCTCCAGCCCTCCACCCCGCCCAACTCCCCTCGTTCCAAATCTGCCTCCTCTGCCAGCACCCGCCCAGTTTTTCAGTTCAGCCCTTGCAGTGAGGACCCACCATTTTATGACACCTTCCTCGCCTCTAAGCCGGCTCGTACCATTCTGAGGGAAGTGCTGGGGGAGGCGGAGAGGGAGCGAGCGGGGCAAACAGATGACGACAGCCAAACAGAGATGCTCAAGTTGCGACTCGTGGACAAACTGAAATGTTTCCGCACCCTCCCCCCTCATGCTGCTTCTGTCTCATCTGGGAGTACTCTATTGGCCCCCTTTGGATCTTCTGGACTGGGGAACAGTGCACTGGGTGGGGGGCTCCCAGGTTTGAATGCAGGGCTGAGGAGGAATCGAAGCTATCCTGCCATGGTAGGAGCCAGTATGGCCATGAAAGACCCGGGAGGCCCCCCGAGCACAGAGATACTCATCCCACATACAATGCAAACGCCACATACCCAACATGCAGCGCTCACACAGGAAATGGGAAAGTCAAAGTCAAATCACACACTGGTCACCAAGACCATACACATACCACAGACACTACATGCACTGGAAACCGTCACACCACAGACCATAATACAGAGACACACCAGGCCAAACATCAGACTGCAGGATTCAACAAGCAATGACCAACACAGTGATGACGAACATGGGACATAATGGAAGATACTGAGATTATTAGCCCGTATTACAACACACACACACACACACAAGATGATTACCGTGCATACATACGCTACATATAGACATCCACACATTGAACAGCTACACTGATGAACAAAACAGTCCACTTACAAACTCAACCAAGCATTAAGTCAAACCAGTCCAGTCTGATCAATGTAACTAAGATGGTGGTGATAAAACCAGTGGTGGCTGACACTGTTACACTGTGTTCTACTCAAATACAGTCAGACCAGACTAATGATGGAGTATGTTGCCTTCCTCAGTGTCCATTGTAACTGTGTATTGTATAAGGAGTATATGCAATATACTGTGTCATATATAGTATAATATTAAAAGGCCCAGTCTGGGGAAAGTACTGCACAGCTTTCCACAGCCCTCTCTTAGTCTCATTTTCCTTCTCAAAATTAAGTTGAGTGCATTACTGAAAAACACAAATGTACTTTAAATGTACTGTATTGGCCCGAATGTAAGATTTTTTTTTTCTTCACATTATTTATGAAGAAATGGGGTCGTATATTCCAGGACAATTACACATTCACCACAGCAGATGTTTCTTTAAGAAAGTGCTGCATCATGGGTGGTTTAAAGCCTTGATGTCAACACAAACATCTCTAGAAATCATTTTCCCGTTAAAGAAACGTCTGCTGACAGGATGCACAGCAAAGTGTAAAGTCCACGAGGTGGTGGGGTCGAGGACAGAGAGACTGATGTCAAAGCCATCCAGGAAGAGAGAGAAAATCTCTCCCATTATTGAAATACAGCCATAGTAAAGCTAGCCGCTCATCCTGAACAGGGCTAGTCTATTTTCTGTTTAGCTAAAGTTTTATTAAATCTTTTTTGTTCAACCGTACTGTATTGTTATTTAAATGTGGCAACACATTCAAATATGGATTATTTGCCGGCATTGTTTCATTCAAACTGCAAGACATTGTTATCTTATGTTCGGGCCAGTATGGTATTTTTAAGCTCTGACTTATTTGTGTCTTCATTGTACTGCACTGGAGTTAAATGGAAGTTATGTTGTTGGCACTAGAGATTATTTTTTACCAGCAACGGTTCCCGTTTCTGTATGTATGTAATCTGTATTTTCAAAAGTAATCCAGATTGTGGCTTTAATGTGTCATCCTGCTGTGACTTACTGTTCTTATGTGCCTAAAACAGCTAACATACTGTATCTCATTGGGGTATCATTTGTTTTGTTTTGATTACTTTATTATTTCAATGCAGTAGAGAGAGTAATTGAAAAAAACAAAATCATGCATTTGCATCTGAACCTGCTGAGGGTACTCACACATGCTCATCTGTGTCTGTGTCTATTTTTAGGTCTTTGTTTTCGTCTCCTAATGAGTTTGGGTGAAGCATCCCCTTCATTTATAATCCACCAGGGACATGTAGCACATAAGCAGTAATACAGACCAGGTCCAGCTATACAGACACCTGTTAGAACACTGTGACTACAGAATACAAGAGGCAGACGTGCAGATTTTCATCTCATCACAGAAGTTTGAAGAGGATGATAAATGCAAAATGAATTGAATCAGTCATGACTGAGGTATGACATCCTAATCAAAGAAAGATTGCAGCTGTACCATCAGAAAGTAAAGTCTGCCACAGGCATTGCTGCACCCGGAGCTTTCACTCAAAACCAAAGTTACACCCAAATAAAAAAGTGGGTGGGACCACAACAACAAAGAACTGAAGCAGACTTGTCACAGATTTATTTTGTCAAAATCAAACAAGCGTGTGGGTGAAAAAATTAGGCATTATATGACATGTATATTTCTGAATGTAAGTGTAAAAAGAGTGACTTGAAATATCCAAAATGTTGGTTTTAAGAGAAAGGAACTGAGATTTTAGCACAGTTTGATGTTGAAGGGAAGATTTTAGTGTGACTGACCCAGTTCCAGTGTCCACCCTCAGAAATGCCCATCATCATAACATCTTGAACACTTTCCATAAAACTTAGTAAAAACTTAGTAAAAACTAGGCTACATGTGCATATACTTTGCCCATGTAAAGTGATTTAACATGTCCGATTCCTCACACATTTCAACTGGACGTTGGGACTGGGCCACTGAGTGTGTGACAGTGAATGAATGGAAGTGGCTGGCTCTGATGCTGGCAGTGATCTGATGAAATCCTTAATGATTAAGGGATTATACTAGCAAGGTTACTGAGTGTGAGATTAATAATCATTAAATATATTTATTGAATACTTTGATTATTAGAAGCACGCCTATAACTGAATGTCCAATGTATTTTGTGTTTAAGTGAAGGATTTTTTTCTGATTGTATTTATATTTTGAAGTGTCACACTGACATTTTGAATCTTTTTTTTTCTTTTTTCCATCGGACAGTTGATTTTTACAGTTAAATGATTTCATTTCTTGCTTCATAGAAACATTTTCATTAAAAACAATGGGTACTGTCAGCTGTCTACAAGCTTAAGGTACAGCGATGCTGCCTAATACTTCAAAACAGTTTTACACCTGAGAGGAAAAAAAAACAATCAGACAACAAATGACAGTATTTCATGATACTAAGTGCTAAGACTGAAGTGACCAGGAGCTGGTGTGTGTTTGTGTGTGTGTGTGCTTGTTTTTCTGTGTGTCAGCTGAATCATCTGAATGTAAGTTATTACATACAAACAGTAATCCTGCTGTAGGGCCATATATTTGTGTACAGTATGTTTAGTTTGTGTTAACCTCAGAAGGGGAACTATTATTACATTGTAAATGTATGCAACACATATAGTCATGCTAACTTTTTTTTAAAAAAAAAAAAGATAAACTGTAACAGTAGAACAAAAATACAGGGAATGAAGTTGTTTATTTTTAGCAAAGAGGGAAAGAAACTTTTCTGTTCAGGGACTGAAGTGTTCTATTCTACAGAACGGACTGTACTGACAATAAAAAATAATAAATACATGAAGACTGACTTGTTTGTCATGTTCAGCAGACAGGATTGGAAAAGTCTTTCTGATTTCATACCTCTGGTTTAAAGATGTTGATGGTGTTGATCTGGGAACAAGAAACAGGGCTTGGTGGAAATTACTATCACATTATTAAGAACTATTTCCCATATATGTCACAATGATGTAGCAAATGCATGCAAACTCCTGAAACAGTCCCCACTACAAGGTGATAAATAATACTGAATTATTGACTCCCTGCGTCTGCCACCACTTCTGCAGCTAGTCCACGCCTCTTCACACCACTCTCCATTCACAACACTGGCTGCATCCAGGTATACAGTGCAGTATGAGAAACTACTCCTTCCCACCTCCAAGCCATTGTCAGACAACTCCGACATGACCACCGCACTCCCTTGCTTCTGCTTCCTTTTTATCCTTTGGCTACAAATAATCAGAAACATCTATCAAAGAGAAGCCAACATGAACCATGTAATAGCTCAAAGGGACACCGGTTCAGTCTCATGCCACAGAAATTCATAATTTTGTAGACTTGTCCGCCAACACAGAGATCCTGTAAACACATGATCGAAAATTGATAGAACACAATGCAATCAGTCCATTTGTGCCTCAAGGATAAGGTGGTACCATAAAGTACATGTGTGCATTTAGACGTGGGTCCAAGACCGACATTTACAGCTGAGTCCATCATAACATACCGGGTCAGGTCTTAGGTGACCAAACAAGCTGAGCTTGAAATTAGATTTGCATCACACCATAGAGCCCTTTCACTGTCACTCTCCATCATATATGTGCGCCCTCATCTACACTATGTGCAAATGATGTGTTGATTCCCCCTCCCCCCAAAACCATCGGCTGATTTGAGCACAACCTGTGTCTTTTTCACTGTTAGGCAGTATTTACTTTTACTCTATTCATTATTTTAATTCATGAATATTGGTACGTTAATTGGTTCCTTTCAATAGCACAGAAAACAAGTAACAAGATAGCTCCAGCTATTCCAGTTACAGCTTTATTCCACAGGGAGGCAATGTGTCTCAGAGAACAGAACTGACAGCTGGTGTAAACACAAACCACAGCCAACTCAAACCCCGCAAAAGAAAAGAAAGCAAACCAGTGCTGAAAAATTATGAAATTCGTCCAATGTTGGTCTAGCAAACCCATATTTGCTCCTGCTGGCATAAGAAAGAAGCTCAGCATGTCTTTTCTGAGCCTTCTCCTCCCATCCCCGTCTTTCCTGGAGGGTGTCTCAATGAAGATAAACATCACACTGAGTGCACCATCACTCTCTTTCTGTTCAATTATAAATTAATATTAATGATGCAAAGGAAAAAATATCATGTACCAAAGAATAGCAATTAGGCACTCTTTCTTGATAAACTGATTCCCAAACCGGAAGCAAAAGTAGAGAGTGAACGATGACAGAGAGGCGAATGAGAAGCAAGACTGCTTTCCATCTGATTGATGTATATGAAAATGAAGAGGGGGACAGATGGATACAGGATGGTTGAGAAATAGTTGTTGATGCTTAGTGGAGGAATAGCAGGTGTGTGTAGTCCCACAGGGGAAATGAGAACATTCTGCACAGTTGAGTCATTCACAAGCACGATCAATGAGATGATAGAGGAGGAAACTTTATTTTCCTCCTGGCATGTCATGGTCAGTTTGTCTAGTGATGCTATTTTCTGCAGATTAATATTGCTCAGTCTTTTATATATTGTCATCCATGGAGAAAGGTGATCAGTTGGAGCCAGAGTGCATGCGGTTTTGGAGATCATTCTAACTGCAACGTGAGTGGACACTGCAGAGAAAACAACTGAATCTGCTGCCCTTAGAACTGCCCTTTGCTGTGGTAATGTAAGACTCCATCTTCCCTGGGCTCAACAGCTCATAGAGATAGCCCACTTCAGTGACTTGATGTGGAATCATGTCCTCAAGAGGTGAGGCGTGATGGGCTGGAGAGCTAACGTCCATCAGCAATGACCCTTCACATGGTGAGGGTTTTTCAGCTTGTTTAATCCACCCAAAGAACAGACACAGCCTCTGGAAACTGAACACGCACTGCACGTCTGTCGTTTGTGAATCAGTCTGTTCATAGGTGAAACATTTCTGAGACAGTTGGCGACAATAAATCCAACAGGAGTGATGCAACAATAGAATAGGAGGAATTTACTAAATTTAAGGCTCTATGACTGCTCACATTACTATTATTTGGGTGCATGTGGTTGCAGAGGTACAGCAGATTGTCAATCTCTGGACCCTAAATTGTAGCAAGACATGTAGTACATAGAAGACATTTTCCTATTTTTTTAGCTGGGCACTGTACCCCTCTACAGTAACTGATCAAGCTTTGGATTTGCCCGATTCACACATTTCACTGAATTGTAGGGGAGGTTGTTGTATTTTTGTTCTTACTCTTTTCTTGACTGAAGTCAGTCTGCTGATAGTGGTTCGAAACTGTGAGGCAAGTTCTGCCTTTGGAGATTCACTTGATCAATTCTCTTGGTCACTTTGTCTTTGAGACCCACACGCACACAAACACACACGGACATGCAGACACAGAGCAGCTGTAGGGTTTAAAGTGCAGCCATTAGAGGTTTTGTAGTCCAGTGTAAACATATTAAACATATGTTCTCTGGACAACCGGAAGTAATAAATCTGTGAGAGTGAACGTTTGAGATACAGTATTTCTCAGAGTGATGCGAATGATTAACTGAGAGTCCATAGTTTATTCATACATGTTACCCAGAGCAAATGTCAGTATAGTATATACAGCACCGTGTAATATGATCATTCTATAAACATTTGGGAAAAGATATGCAAGCCAGATTATAGGTAAACAAGTAATTGTTATTAGATATTAAGTTTTAATAAAGAAACAGTAAAGTTTTATTTCTTTCTGTTGCGGAATCAGTTTTCAGCTTGGCTAACTTCTGCTGTTTCTGTCACACATGAAATTCGATTATACACGTCACGATTTCAACATTTTGAAGATGGCACACAAACATATACTCATCAACTTTTTTGTTTTGCTTCCTTGCTCCTTCTAAAGAAAACACAGAAACATTGTAACCTCCGTTCAGCCTGACTAAATGTTTCTCTGTGACTCTCAGTGACGGACTTTCAGCCTGACTCACTAAAGCAACATCTGACTCTGATGACAAAGCACATTTTAAAAAGTCTGAGACAGTTCAGGATTTGTATAATTCTGCGATTCAAACTCATGCAGAGAGAGAAAAAGTGAATTTCACTTTTTCTCTGCTGGTGTCCAAGGTCAATAACAAAAATTCTTGTATAAATATTAAACAGTGTGAATAGAAGACATAATGGCATTGCAATCTTGTGTTCGTTAACTTCCCATCTCATTCATATTCATGTTGTCATAGTATGGACATGAATCTTTTATTTTTCTCAATCTGTACATTTTCTGCAGCGATCCTCCAGCTTCATTTTCATGAGCAGTTTATTTGCCCTTTGGCAACCATTTATTATGAATATCCTGCAGTGCATAACTAATGATTCAGTTTGGTTACAACAGCATGAAACATCTTGAATATACAGCAGACCACGGGTTATATGAAAATGTGGTATTGATTTTTGAGGAAGCTACTGCAGAAGAAACAGTAGTTTAAAAAGTTTGCTAAGTTCATCTGTGTCTTTCTTTTAATTGTAGCTGAATAATAATAACCAGCTGAGAGAAATGGCTGAACACATACAGGCAGAAAACCAAGCAGAAGACTGAAGAGGAGGATGGTATCACACAGGTACACTTGAATACACATACAGTATGCAAAATATATATACATTCCCAAAAGTTGATTGCAGTTGCATCGTGGGAGTTTTGAAGCAAGATTTCAAACGACACATATGCAAAAAACATGAAATAGTAAAAATGATTATGAATCTTCAAACTACCAGACAAAAAAATATGAATAGATCATAAATTTTGCAACAAATATTTCAGCATCAGTTTAAAGCTAACTTTATGTTCATTGCCGAAATATTGCAAATCTATTCTCTTCATAAATCAGTGATTGTATACAGCTTGTTTATGTTCAAAAAGCTCTAACACACATTCAACCACACACCTAAGTTTGGGTTAGCATGCAAAAAAAAAAAAAAAAAAACACAATATTTTTGGATCAAAAATAAACATTTGGTGCAGTCTCTTTGCCTAAACTGTGTTTGAAAGATGAGGGCCCTCCAGGCACTTGTCAAGTCCTCAGCTGAGTGTGACAGTGTGTCATCACAGGTCCTGTTTATAAAGACACTTCCAGACTGCTAATCGGCTGCTGGTTTATTTCCGTTACCTAGAATTACCACAAGGACTCCTATGCTGTTGACACATTGATGGTTATTGAGATGTTTAATTGGAATATAGTCGTGTAATTTGTTTGTACTTTCTGCTGTTGAAACGTGACTCAGAGTTTACATGAGCCAACATTTACAGTACCTACTGGACAGATGAATTCAAGAGACAGCAGTTACACATTTATAGGTCTTAAGGCGCCCTGTGCAACTTTAGTTGAACAGCAGCTACTGTGGCCACAAGTGATATTTAGAGGATGATGTAAAGTGCTAAAACAATGCAACATAAGTATAACCAGAGAAGAGGCATACAGTCAGTGAAATGATTCAGTGCAATGCATTTAATAGAGCTTTAATACTCCAGTCCCTCTCTGGGCTTCACAACAGCTACAAATGCAGCTATTTATATAGTGTATATTCAATACTACCTACAATGTTTCTATATTACAACATTAATATTGCATTCCTCAATTACATCTCACTGTATTAGCACACAATATGCACATAAACTAAGCTCCTGCCTTTATAGATGTGTTTTTGCCAAGCCTCGAAGAACAACTGTTGAAAATACAACACATCATAGCCACTGCTGAAACTCCTATTTCCTTTTTTTAAATTTTAGTCCAAAAGTCAGCACCTATTGCTGTGCAGCAGCAATTAACATCACCCTTTAATCAGATGTAGCTTTTCAAACAGTCTGATTTTAGCTGAAAATTATGATTGAAATGTTATTGTGTATTAGGCCATTGTGTTTGCAAAAAAAAAAAAAATAGACGTTTCAAGCTATGACACAGATCTGTGTAATACATAAGAATTCAGTTTCCTTATTTTTTTTAAAACGGTGACTTCAATGTGATGATGTGAGATTGTGTGACGCAAAACCAACCAGAAGCCAAATGCCGTTGTGTCTTCAGAGAGCGTTTCTCACACTTCTATGTAATCACTGTAATATTGTGATTGTTTGAGACAATATGAGCACAAGTTAACCGTCTTCAATTTATCCATTAGCAGCAGGTCCTGAAGGAACAACTAAATGAGAGTTGATGTCTTCCACCGTAGTGGCCTCTGGATGTTAAATGTGTGAAGCAGGTCTCCCTCCTCTCCTCCTCCCCCGCTCTACTCATTACAGTGTCATTGTGACATTTTTAACAATATTTACATTAGATTATTAGAATTTGCGAGACAGCAAATTGAATCAAGTCAAATGAAGTAGAATTGCATTTCTTTCGGTCTGCCTGGGAAACAAACATTAGCTGAGATCAGATGCCGTCAGTGTCTCTCAGTCTTCTCAACCATTTTGTGTTCCTTGTGACAGTTTCTGGAGAAAAAAAATCTGCTCATGCTGGAGGACAACTTAAAGACACAAACTCTAAAGCATTATAAAATTCCACCATCTGTGCCATGTTGCTGCTTTTCTCCTCCACTTACAGCGTGGAATATTCAAACTAGATTATACAGGACTGCAAAAAACTAGAATTACTTCCAGCCACATTTGAATTCTGGTAAATAAACCTGAAAGTTAACAGCATGGAACGAGGACACCCCCTGATGTGTTGCATGCTAATCTCCATTCTGCAATAAGATCTTAAATTCGCAGAAATGAGCATTTTGTAGTATGATTCTTCTCTGGCTGCTAACCAATATGCTGCCAGAGCATGTCTATAACAGACAGCATGGCACCTTTGCAGAGCAGAGATCCAAAGTAAAACATCACTTCATTTTGCTGGGTTGTTTCACGTCTACCAGCTGGGGCAAAGAAGCTCTGAGCACACTGGACTGATAGTGCCACCATTATCTGCTGAAGTAGCGTGTTGTGTGACATTTACATGACCAGAGCTAACTTGCCTAGCCTCGTTAGCTTATACTTTTAGCTCATACTTCTCCTCAAAATGTCGTATTCAGGCTCGAGGCACCTAACTAGCTTTAGCGTTTTGGATCCTTCACCCTCTAAATTACCACACAGATTGGCAGCATATCAGACCAGCACACATTACACTGTAGCCAGCTATCAGCGACGGCTGCCTTGTTGCACCCACCGCCTGTCATCAGCAACTGGTTGCTGGTTCTGAATGTGGTACAGCATAGTGTTAGTACTACTAATAAACTGTAGTAGCATTATACAAGGAGTTTGTTGCCTCTCTGAATCGGTATTTCATCTAACATGATCATTATAAAATTAGAACTATTCTAATCTGTTCATTGTTATAGTATTTTTTAAGCAAAATTGACCACATTTAATTAGTTCCAGGTTCACATTTGTGAAGATGTTCTGTTTTTTCTTTGTTTCACGTGAGAGCAAACTGAATATCTTTGAGATCTGGTCAAAAAGTGAGTACAGCATCAGTTCAGGCAGGTCAGGAAGGTGACAACTCCAGCTACATCAGCTGATAGCAGCTGATTTTAAGCTGCCCGCATCAGCTGGTGGCTCAGCTGAATCTCTTCTAAGCATCTGATTGGCAAATCACATACAGGGCGCCTTTTTAAACTGACTTAGCCCGCCTACCCTTGCTGCATCCTCTGAAAGCTGTTTTACAACCTGCGTCCACCCTGGCTCATGTTGTGTCTGACTTATTGAATGTAAATTCTGTCATCACTGATGCCTGCTCTGTTTGTTACCCTGTGGGGGTCTTTGCTGCTGCTCACCCTGCCTTAGACATATACAAGGGTAAGGGTAGAGAGGTCCCAGAACAAGCCTGTAATACCAAATACAACCTACCACATTCATACATTCCATTCCATTTACATTGCATTCTTTGACTAACATGGTCCTGACAGAACAAGTGATTTGAAAATGTGACGTAGGACGTTAGTAAGCGGTGATGGACATTCTTCACAACTTCCTTCCACAACGTTCTATAGGACTAATCATTAACTCATTGAGAAAATAATCGCTACTTTTCCACTTGAGTAGTTGGTTCATGCTGTCATTGTACAAATCTGTATGCATAGGCTTGAATTCTTTATGTTGAATTAGCAAAGAAGAGGATGATGATATGTACTTTAGTTTAGTTTGTAAGTTTACTTTGGCCCACTGGGATGTAACCATCTTACATGTGAAGCTGTGGTGAGTTTTTTTTTTTTCTTTTTTTTTTTTACTTAGGAATGTGACAGTGATGACATTTCCAGTGCAAGGTTATATTTAGCCGTCTCTGCTCGTATCACCTGCGTCATCAGAAGGATGTAGAACAAGATGACATGACATGAAGAAGGAGATGTCGCTTTTATTTATTTATGTGTGTGTCCGTGTGTGTGTGACAGTGATTATGTTTGTCAGAATTGAGCATTTTTCAACATTTATTACCTGCAGAACTTTAATGATTTAAGATTTGATCAAGCTACAGAACAAGTGAGGGAACTGAAAATGTACATGGAAATAACATAAACATGAGTCTATGAGTGATGACGCATACAGTGGCACACTTGGCAGTTGTGAAATCACAGGTCTCTCTTGCCATGGCAGATTTCGATCTGTGTGTGTTCCAGTTTTTGTATTTGGGTATACAGCCAAACATACGCTCACATCAAGAAAGTATAAATTACTAATTAATTTGTAAATAGTGTACGAGTCTTTAGAAGTATTTCATTTCCTGTGTCCTGTATATAATAACCCCAGCTCTCTCCAAATTAGTCTCCATGTCTCCCATCCCTACACAGTCACCAGTGTTCACATAATCACTTTGCTGTCACGACGACAGGGCTGCCAGGTCACATTGATGTCATGACAGCAGGTACACAAGTCTGATACGACAACAGGAGACTGAACAGTAGGATCAACTATAGATGCTGAGGAGGACATAAGGAGTCAACGTGCAACACCAGTTCTAAAAAAGTCCAGACGCTTTTGAGCCCGAAGGACATAATGTTGATGATTTCCAGAAACAACTTGAGATGTGGACACGTCAGACCACAGCACACTTTTCCAACTTCTGTCTGTCCATCTCAGATGAGCATGTAATTTGATATGTAGCTTACACTTTGCATGGCCAAGTCTTAACTTGCATTTGTGGATGCAGTGACAACAGTTTTCTGAAGCGTGTCCTTCAGAGTAATATCCTGTTATACAATCATCAATTTTTAATGCATGGGGACTGAAGGTGACGGGCATTCAATGTTGGTTTTTGGCCTTGCCCCTCTGCAAATTCTCTACAAGATTTCTCCAGATTTTTGCAATCTTTGAACGATATTATGGATTGCAGATAGTGAAAATATATTTCGCTATATGTTGGTATTTGTAGTTTTAAAGTGTTAAATCTCATCCCATCCTTGCTTATGAACAGCTGAACCTTTTAAGGACACTCCTTTCATACCGAATCATGATACAATCACCTGTTACTGTACTATTCACATGTTTAACTATCAATTGTATATATAGGGTGAAAAGGCTTGACAAATCATTGCATTCTGTATTTATTTATTTATTTATTTTTACATTTTACACAGAGTCCAAACTTTCTTGGAATCGGGATTGAAAAAGAAGTCTCACTTTTTTACTACTTACTGTATTTCCTCAAACATTACCCATTATTTTATCATGAAATAGAGAAAAAAAGAGGTGGACATGTGACAATATTTCTTGGCTTTGGCAGGCTGTGGGTTGTGATAAAGTTGAATATCTTAAAAGGTCTTTGTCTTCATCTGAAATAGACAAACCTTCCATCTTTTAAATGGCCAGTGCTACTAGTTGCTGGGCTTTGAGAGGTTGCGTTTATGCCACAGTGCATAATGTTTCATAGTAATGTAAATTGGTGTCGTCCATTTAGCTGCTGAGACCACTCACACCATCAGATGCAAATGTTAATGGACATAACAACCTCAAAAGCTTCATATTATGTTTACCATCATCACAACTGTGTCAAAAACTGGCTTAGTGTTTCTATGCGAGAGATAAACCTAAATATCAGTGATCTGAATTAAATAAGCAAGAGGGTGTGAATGTTGTTAATGCAGGAGATAAATACATTGTGTGGATTTGTGGAGGTGCAAAATTAAAAGAAGATGCAGGGTGGATGCCAGCTGGAAAGAGAAAGAAAACATGTCGATGGATCAGCTTCTCAAGCCTCAAGGACCCTGACCGACCAATCAGGACAACCCACCAAACACAGAGGGAGGGACACTATGAATTAACCTTTACTCCACAAATATCATGTTACATACAAAAAAAATATGTTAAAAAAGGGGAGAATCGGCAGTAACACTTAGTTTACAAGGCTCAAACTCTGAGACAATCTACTCACAATAAACATCAATCTACTAATAAAATCAGGAAAAATAATGAGGTCATTAAGTTCACAAAAGCTCAATAAAATCTGAATATTTTACTGTATTTTTACAGTATCAACAACAGTTGTTTGTCATTACTGAAGACAGGAAATTAATTTGTCCTGTTAAATAAGTAAATATAATTAAACTCCCACTAATAGCTGCAGATTTTATATGTTGGGGGTAAATAATTAAAGTTTTCTGGTGATAACATGCAAACCCAAACCCGCAATTGCATTCAATAACTCCTAACATGACTAATTAATAATCATAATATGATATTTTATTGCATATTAAACACAGATTTTCAGGTTCACCATCTACACTTCTTATGATAATAACTGAAGCTTGTTGGCTTTCTTATCTGCTCTCCACTCCGGCCATTTGGATGTCAGATGCATCCTGCTGATCTGTGTGCTTTATACACATTAGGGTCACATTTTACTTTATGTGTGTGGCGCGTGTCTGTGTTTTATGGCCCGTATCTCCTGTGGATATATCCTAATGCGTTTATGGCTACTTGCAATGGTCAACGACAGAGGACAGGGGTTGAAAGAAAGGACAGGACAGGAGAAGACAGAAAGCTCTGTCTTTTAACAGTGTGAGAGTCACTCATAAACTTGTCAACTTGTGCAGTGTCACATTTTATGAAGGTTTCTGGGGTTAAGATTTCAGCATTTGTCCATGCAAAACCTCTGGACTAACCAATCAGACTGTTGACATGTACTCTGCACTGACTGCAAGACCAGCACACACTTATTTATAGCTGAAGATGCCTGCTGTCAGACAGCCTGACACAAGTGACAACCTGAAGTAAACAATGTCAAACAGCTCAAACTAACCTCGGCTACATTTGTTGTTATATCTTTGCAGATGTACCACCATGACTGCTAAACCCGTCAGAAAGAAACATAAACCATCCTATAGTCAATAATGTCTCAAGAAGAAGATGATGATTAACTTCATCGATCCCTCTTTTGGAAAATCGCAAAATTATGGAGACATGGTGGAGTGATGGCCAACCAGCAGTTCCCTAGGAACAGTTAGGGGTTTGATACCTTGAGTTGAGATAACTACTCCAACTACCAGTCCATGCTCCATATTGTGGTCAGTGCTGGATTTGAACAGTCCATCGTCCGATTCCCAGACCAAGTCCCCATGGACTGAGACTATTACTGCTGCAATGCCCCCATAATGTTTGTATTTGCATTATGTGTTTGTTCAATAAAGGAACAGCAAAGAAGATGCAAACACAACACTGACATGGTATCATGGTTACTATGACAGGTGTGTTAGCAAACTTGTGACAGGGCCACATTAGACGCAGAACACTGGGCTTTAAAATGCATTTTGCTTTTGTACCATTCTCCTCACAGCTTTCCTTTTCTCTAAACTGATAAAACTATTCATTTCCCACATTTGTCACGTCATGTTTCTGGCCAGCTGATGGATGTAAGTCGAGCGTATATTCACTTTCATCTTTGTTTTGGTCTCCACCAATTCCTATCTGTGAACTAATTGGCCATTTAGCATCTAAATGCACCAACAAGTCTAGGCTGATGACTTTCTGTGTCTGCCATTAAAATGATATGAGAGCACTGAAACAGTAACGCTGCTGACTGTAAAATGAAAATGATGAGCTGAAAGGGGAAATACACAGTCAGGCGATTGTTCTATATGGATTTCACATTATGAGTGACCCCTCGCATATTACAAGTAATAATTTGACCCAGTGTTGATAGAAAAATATTGATTAGTGCAGTTCTAAACATCACATTACTTTTACTGAGCTAATAATAGTAATAACAAATAAAGTTGAAATAAACTAAAGAGCACAGACTTGCTTAAAGTCATGAGATAACTTCTGTAATGATTTGGTGCTATATAAATAAAACTGAATTGAACTTGTGGTATTGATGCATGATCTGATCTGTCTTTAAAATACAATAAAGGACCATTTTTTTTCTTTCATTGTCAATGAGAACGTGTCATCTTCTCTTATCCATCATCTGAAAAGATACATGAACAGACAGTGACACCGTTATCCTCTGTTATAATGCAAGGTTGAAATGTTGGCCTGTGTGTGTGTGTGTGTGTGTATGTGTGTGTGCATATGGATGCGTGTGTGTGCGCACTCCAGACAATGGCTCAAAGGCCTTGTTCTGCGATTGTAATTGTTGCGAGCTGGAGCCGTTATTGGACTATTTGCGTGATGAGTTTTGGCACCTTGATTACCATTTTCAGGAAGCTTGACTCTAACCTGAAGTGGCATTCTAATAAGAAGTGTCCCTGTGTAACTATTGTGCAACATCATGCCAATATTTAATTATCAATCTGAAGCCTCCCATTAAAAGAAATCACATTTGCTACAATATTTGGACATGATTGTTGTGAATACGAGGAAAACGTAGCCACTCCTTGTTTAGAACTCATCACAGATGATCCTTAGAACATTTCAAAGTACGAACATAAGCAAACTTTTTTTTTGGACTGTTTTCCTCTCCCATTATTTTTTATTCCTTGTGTGTGTCCAATCTCCAGTGTGACGTTGCCTCATAGAGAAAAGCATTACATCATCTGCTACGCAAGTTCATAAGCACCGCTCTGACGCCAACACATTCAATCCCCCCCCCCTCGGCAACGCATTTACATACACACACACACACACACTTGAATTCATGCCATTGTAGATTCATAGAAACACATAAAAGAAAGTGACTCACACACACAAACACTTGGCATTCTGCTGATAGTTTTGTTGTTATGTGTGACCACTTGACTTTGAGTTCATGACAGTGTTAATATGCACAGGCACGCTGCTTTGCTAATCAGGACTGCTCACATCATGAGTGCACTCTCTTTCTCGCCATCTGTCTTTGTAAAAAACAGGGTGGGTCACAACCACAGCTTACATCAGTCTCTCTTATTATGTCTCTTTTGTTTTGTGGGTTTGTGATGGTCATTGTTGTGTCCGTCTCTCTTTCTGATATTAAACTCTACACAGTGGAAATGCTTTTAGCTGCCTTTGTAGCTATTTAGCTGTTCCACACGCAAGTCTTCATGCAACAGTATTAACTTACTTACGTAAATGGTAGCGGAGAGCTGAAATGATCATACTTCAGTTATCTCATGGCTTTTGACGAGGCGTCATGATTTTAAGTCAAGAGGATTAATCAAATAAAGTCCTCTGTGAAAAGCTTGAGGGATCGACACTTACGGCTGCTGCTATTTAGTCAGAAGTGGTTTGCACATCCAGTGAATAAAGGGAATTTGAATTTTGAGAGGTTGACATCATGATACATAATTCAAAGATGTATCTTTAAAAAGACAGGCCAATGCACTGTCAGATTTAGGAGTTAAAACTTTAATACTAAAAAAACTTTCTCAGCATTAGCACGGGATGTTTTTGTTTTGGGGAATGCTTTTCACATACAGAGCAAATATGACTTCACTCCACCCCTGATGTTCAAGACACATGGTGGTGGGCTCATCATTAACACAAACCCCTACTGGTTTTATTTACATTCTGAAATGACTGAACTGACATTAAATTTGAGTTTCAAATGGCCCTGTGTTCATGTTTCTGTTGCTGATCAGACTATAGGGCAATGGGTCAGAGTTAGTCGGTGAGATGTTTTCCACTCAGCAAGTAGCACATCAATTTTTCTACCACTATTCAATGTGCATCTCTCCAGTTTTTGACAATGCAATACTGAAAAGTGAGCAACTAACTACCTGGTCTAGAAAATGTTAAGAAATGTGAAATTGTTTGTTTTGCCCAGCCAACAAAAAACCCCAAACAGCAGATATAAAACAGCAAACCTTCACGTTTGAGAGGGTAGAAACAGCAGAAGTTTGGCATTTTTGTCTCATAAATAACTTAAAATCAGTTTTCAAAATGCACCAATTGACTTATCATTTAATTTTGAATGCAGTCTCTTTATGATGAAAAAAGAAAACTAAAGTCCATAAAATAGGAAAAGATGTCTGATTGGCTCCAGCCCCCAGCAACCCCCTGCTGGGGATAAGCGGTTACACAAAATGGATGGATTGATGTCTAGTCTACAGTCTAAAATTGTAATATTGCTTTGGCTCTGTATGTGGCATTATCAATTATAACTAAAGTTTGCACAGCAATGAAAAAAACATTAAGACATTTGTTCCTGAATAAATGTGCGCCCGTTCTCATGCTGTGTGTGTACAGCACTTTTAAAATCCTCAGTCAGATAGAGGCGATGGTGTATTGATTTTCTGCACCGACTCTGTGTGATTAATCATACGGCGACGTCGCAGTGACTTCTGAAATGTCCCAGGTGGTACAATTAAGACATCTTTTAAAAACCTGACACAGTCAAAACAGAAGCAGGGTAACATAAGCTGCAAAAAATATTCAAAACACATTTTAGGTGGAGGAATATTTTGTTCTTCCCTCCTTTAACATGAAATATGATCTTATCTATACCTACAGTAAGGCTTGTATGTACACATATCACACACATGCAGGTTGAGCGTAAGCTCCACTAGATTTATGATGCCATTCTGCAGTTTTTTCCTTTTGTCATTGAGAAATTTGCGATTAAAAGGGTCAGAAAATAAACCTGTCTTCTTCCGTTTAGTTCATTTTCAGCAGTTATTTTCCAGCATGGTGCGTAAGTGGACACATGCAGTCTGCTATTGATTTTTTGTGTGCGGTTATCATTAATGAAAAGTTCAACAGTGTTAAATGTGATTTATGATCCAACCTGTGCCACTAATGACCCTTTCCCTTCATGCTGTTCAGCATTCTTACAGGAAACCATTATGGTAATAATCATAGGAAACAGCAGGTAGTGTGTGTGTGTAAGCTGGGGTGTGTGCTAGACATGACTGTGTGTGTGTGTGTTAACATGGACGTGTTGGTCTGTTCTTGTCAGTATTTGGGGTTATGAATGGGGCTCATTCATATGTTTATGTAAAGGCTAAAGATACAACAGATTTAAAATAATAGTGATTAATAGTGATTATTATGATATCATGTGTGCTGGTGTAAGTGTGTGTCTGTGTACTGTATGCTCTCTGTTGGAGGCAGGTTGATAAGAGGCTCCTGGCTGTATTCACTGACCAGCAGAAGAGATACTGATTATTTTACAATGATTCCCAGTCTAGGGTTTTGCTGCCCTCTAAAAATTCAATCAGTTCTTCAGCGTTTCGAGCCAGAATGATCCACAGATGCTGCTGATATCAAATGACACTCTGGCTGGTTTGATCAACCGTTAGATTGTGGGCTGGGAATTAAACCAGTTGGTAAAAACATTCACTAATTTGCAGTGGAAGAAAAAGCAACATATGGTGATGAACACCCTCAAAACACTTTGTCTGGGACACTGAGAGTGTTGCACAGTCAGACAACACTCTGACGCTTGAGTCGAGGAAATGACATTGAAATTGAACTTCTCTTCTGTCCCATTTGAACTGTAAATTTCTCTCATTCTGATCCCAGATCCCAACACATCTGGTTTTGTCATCACTTTAATAACCAGATACAGTCTAATTAACAACATGGCATTTGCTGTGTGAAATGACACTTATTTTTCCTATTGATAATGTTTTATTTCATCAAAGTTATTACATGATTATGATGTTAGTAGTGGGTGTCTTTATACCAGCGAGGTCACCTCAGGAAGCCCTGGTTTTCCTCAACCTAAGAGGATATGACTGGCAACTAGGGATGGTTTGCCTCAGAGCTTATTAATTCCTTTTATTGATGCCAGCATTGCAAAACAATGACAATACACTCAAAGACTCACGCTTCCATGGTGCAGGAAACTTAAAAATGAGTCATGGCAGAGAGGAAGAAACGGTCCAAAGTGTGGCTTCATTTTAACAAAGAAAGATGACAGCAGTGCTAGATGTCTGTAAAATGTCAATTTTAGGAAACACCAACAATATGCTGAATCATCTTTCTACAAACATGGGCTTTAATTCCAGTTATGTCATGTATTTGTCACTCTATGCACGAGAGCCACTGCTTGCCAACCAAGCAGACTAGCAGATTAGCCAGCTCTCAGGTTAACCAATCCAAAATGAAATGTAAGATCTAACAGTAGACCTCTCATCGACAAAAGTAAACCAACACTTCCCACAAACTAGCATGTGTTAATATGAAGGAAGCACTGAGCTACTTGACATCCTCTTCCATTTCTGTCGCTTTTTATGTGTATTCTGTTTTTTTGTTTTGTTTTGCTTAGTTTTCTCTCACTCCCTCCCTGCTAAATACTTACTGGGTCCTGGTTCCACTAATCGATTCTTTTAGTACTTTAATGTTTATCTTTACTGAAATCCTTTTTCTTTCTTTCTTTCTTTCTTTCTTTCTTTCTTTCTTTCTTTGTGTATATCTGTATGTCAATCATGTCAAAATACTGTTTGTATGTTAAACTCTGAAAACCACAATAAAAAGAGTGTTAAAAAATATGTAACAGTAGGCCTATTTTTTTTTCCACAGAAAATTGATCAGGAGTCAATAAGGGAATCTATAAAGACAGATGAGCAGAATCGATAATGGCACTGGTATCAATAAAATCTTATCAATTCCTATTCCTACTGGCAACATGAGCAACAGACTATGAGGGTCCCTGGGTGGTGCTACGTCATTGTTTTGATGGCCAGATACAGCCCGTTATTTCCAAAAGCAAACCCATTGCTTTGAAGGCTTGTTGTTCTGAAAATACACACTCTGGTATCACCAATTTATGTGTGTAACTTAACTGATAAAAAAACTCAAACCAGATTTTCCCAAATCTAACCAAGCAATTTTGGTACCTAGCCAATAGCAATACTGTCATTTCACAACATTAACAACATTAACCATGGCCACTGTATATTGTTGCCATGATGACAAAGGTCAAAATACCTTCTCCTGTCTTTTTCATTTCCCGCATGTGTGAAAGTCTTGAGATAGTGTCTTTTTTAGGAAAAACAGGCCTTTGGCGCAGTGCGCTTTTCACAGCAGCCAAAGTTTCAATTTCAGCAGATTTGTTGCTATAGCAATCGCACACATTGATTTTCCACTTCATTATGTGAAGCCTTAGTTTTCATTTGTTTTCAGTCTTATTGTACACATTCGAAAGAATAGATCCGGCACAATTAAGGCTAATTTAACTCACATGGATTATGGTAGCTCCTGATTTAATAAGATTAAATGGTTAATCCCCACAGAGAGCTTATAGAGAGAAACTGAACCGCTGATCAGGCATTGCGTGTCTGAACCCACCAGCAGAGACCAGGAATTAAGACATTATGAAGTCAATTTTTTATGGTGTCCAGGTGATGAATGGATGAAGGCGGTGGTTCTCATTAGTTGTGCGCTCTCGGGGTCAAAGATGCTCATACTGGAAGTGTGTTAGGCTGGAATTACAATCTGGACTGATGGCGTTCAGTAAAATGAACAAAATACATCACAAACCACACCAAACATCACAGTTTCAAATGTGGTTTAGATCTATTAGACCTATGAAATAGAACTACCTGTTCATTATGCTATTATCGTTGCCTCTGTCAATGAGGTTTTGCACGCTAAAATGTTTGAGGCAGTCAAAAATGTTAAGGCCTCAGAGAGAAACAGAGAAAGACAGAGGCTTGGTTTAATCAGTATGATGATTTAAATGGACGTGTCTGGAAAGTGAACACGACTCTCTGGCTGTTTTTACACGGATTCAGATAAATGTGACTTATATGTGGCTCTTTATCTCATATGTAATCATCTAACTACAATGAGAGAGTCTAAGTACCAAACTAGCAGCTATAAAATGGATGGATCTGCTGAGCTGGATGATGATTAGAATAAGAGAAACATGCACAAATGGGTGGACGGATGATGATGACGAAAGATTAGTTCCGCACAGATAGATCAGTAGAGTAAATCTACAGCTTAATAAGGAACACTGGCTGAAATCTTTACTCAAGGGTAATGACTTTTCAGCTTAAATTTTTACAACAGCTGACTGGAAGAAAATAATAGATCAAAAACTTATTTAAAAGTCCAGAACAGACAAACAGTAAAACAGAGATAATCATATATTATGAAGGACTGTAGAGACCAAGTCCTGTAACAGAGGTTACATTTCATTGCTGTCCTTACCTGACATTGTGATAATATATTTGATAGCTGCTTCATGTGACAAAATTGCAAGTCACACTTTAACTGGAAGTGTTTTTCCCCTGTCAGCACCAACAGTATTGTGACTAATCACTACTTAGCGGTTGAAATACTCTTAATGATGTCTGTGCGAAGAAAACAACATAGTCAGTCAACACAGCCTGTTAGTTGCTAATGGCAAATCATAATATGTCATGGAAGATGGCATGTGGTAAAAGCAGAATGGTAGAGCAATAATTACGTGCAATCTCCTGCTGAAGAACACTAAGTGAAATTCCTCAAGAAAAGTACTGAAAAACTGAAAACCACCACAGTAAGCGACTACTAATGTCTTTGTTTTGACGGCATCCACCAACTAACTCACTCTGGGTTAAGGTGTGTTCACTTAAAAAAGAACTTCCGTAAACTTTCTGTGGTGATGAACTCATCCCTGTTTTCCCCCCAAGCTTCTCCTAAGAAGTTACCAGTAAGTTTCCTCTGCATGAAGTGAAATAGACAGGCGCATACTGTTCCAGATGTTGTCATTGTAGTTTGGTCTGCTCTTCAACTCTAGACCGTACAAATATGCACGTCATATGATATCACCCACCGATTCTTTTTGAAGAGCCATATGTGAAGCTCAGAGTGTGGTGGCTCCGGCCGCAGCCATCGTGCCAAAGGTGCAGATCGTCAGTGGGCCAGAGGGGAGCTGAGTGACGCCTGGGCGCTCAATCAAGCCACCTGTAACAGCATCCACCTGTTAATCAAAGTGGCCCTTGCTGTTAGTTATCCATAACTTTAAGCCTTAATATAATTTGAACAGGTGAGTTAAATAAAAATTCATCCTCAGTACAGTTGTCATGAACAGGGAAATTAGGTATAGAGACCAAAACAGTTTTTGTACCAGGCTGTAAACATTTCTGCTGTGATGTTGGACATTTTTGCAGTTGGTAGAAGTTGGCACTTCTGCACTGACTTCACTTCACAGCCACAAAAGATGCCACTTGTCATCAACACATGCAACAGTTAAGGTCCTTTCAAACCCTCCACATTTGAAAACTGCATTTTGTGTCAAAAACTGTACAAAACAAACGATTCACACACTTTTTGTGTGTGTGACTGATGTGTTCAGCGTTATCTGCAATATCAGTCACAAACAGAATTCACAGATAAGAAAAAAGGCACTTCTTATATCTCCAGCTTAACATAGTTGTTAAGGCACGGGGCTCATTCTATAGGAACATATTGCTGCTGCTGCATTATTTGCTTTGTTGAACGTTAGTAGCGATTAGTAGAAAGCTGGAATGTTCAGTAGTCTTCTCACGCATTTCTGAATTATTGCCGAAATACTTTGCACCCTTGTAATAAATGGACTGGTATGCTGATGGCACAATTCAAGAGAATTTATCTATTTTCTTTTTTCAGGACTGCATGTGTCCTTGGTTCACCCTCAGACCTGCAGTTCTTTGGTTTGAAGTCAACAGTTTACACTAAAGTACAAACCACTCAGACTCAACAAAAACAGACTGTGTACCTAAACCTGAAGTTTTAACATTTTTCCATATTTTGTCAGACTCAGTGGAACTTACCTATACTGACGGGGTAAAAGCCGAATATTATTTTGAAATGACACAGTGTCTTCTGAAAAATTTAGACAACAAAGCATGAAAAATACTATAACACTACTAAAAATGCGTAGCATGCTGTTACTGTTGTGTCCTAGCATTCTCTTGTGGTATAACATTTATGTCGTCAAACATGACTTTACTTGGCATTAAAACACATTAGATGCTTGGGGCATCTTCTGTTGGCCAAATTGGCTGTACTGTACAGAGCTCACCACTTTACCCCAAGGAACAATTGTAATTCATGTCCATATGAACAACTGTGTTTCTTTCCTTGCCTTATTGATTTGCTGCACAACACACATACACACACACACAACATATGAACCAGGCCTGCAGGCGACTTATAAGCGCAACTGCATCATTATTACTTTTTTGGTTATCTTCCAATAACCTTCACAGCACTGAATCCCCTCCCCCCTCCTCTATCTTGTCACCGTAACTCCCTCCATCCTCTGTTTGTCTCTTCTAAACCAGTTATCAGCTAATTGGTCACGGATTATATGAATCAAACAACAACCTGAATCCTAAAACATTGGAAACGTGGGTGTTTGGGCTTTCCATTCAGTAAGGGCAATTCTCAGACAAATCGTGTTAACGCTCAAAGAGACGTCGTCAGACTGAAAGGCAGACAAGGTCAACACACAAACACTTCAACCTAATGTGACGGCACTGTGATTATACCAGTGTGTGTGTGTGTGTGTGTGTGTGTGTTTTAAATGACTATCGCTGTCAGTGTGTGTGTCAGATGAGTGTTTCTTTGTTCTTGATGAAAGAGAAGTGACTCTGTGGAGTGATTCAGATCCAATTAAACCTCTCTTCTCACTGTGCCTTTCTTCCTTGAGCCTCGCCAATCATCCATCTCACCAATCAGAACCTGAGGCGACGTGCTTTAAGTCCTCTGAATTAGGACTGGCAATCCTCCCTCTCTTTAACCCTCCTTAACAAATATAATGTGAAATATTAAAAAAGGACCTAAAAATTAAAGCATAGGTTTCATTAGGAGTGTGACTGACGTAGCTTCTGATTAACAGTGAGAACAAGGGTCATGTGACGTTTAGGAAACATACCCGCTGAATATTTGATGCCCACACATGTCTGAAGATCAAACCCACTCAGTCGTGACAGAAATATGTAAATCTGTTTTGTTCCAGTGTCTGAAACCCAGATGCTGTCAATTTGGTGTCTGGAACAATCAACATTTCTGTATCCTTTGTTCTTTTAAATTTCCCCCTCTGTTTTAATGGTGTATATCTGATCAAATATGTCAAGGTATGACATCACTGGAAAAAAAAAATGATGACAAGTAATCCATCCTTTTCAGTCCATATCAAACCTGTTGTAATCTGAGATTTGATTTACACAGTTCAACCTAAACATTGGCTTTAGTTACACGTCAATAGAGCCTGTTGATGTGCAGCCAATGACGTATGTGGATGGTTGTGTTTGTCCAGTGTCGACTTTAGAAAAGTCTGCCATGAAAAGGATCCATTAGACTTTGATTTAACATATCAGCTTTTGTAATCTCAAATGAAATGCAGCCTTTGAAACGACAAAAACTGAACCATTAAAAATGCATTAAAGGATTAAGACATAAACAGGACACCGAATCAGCTGGCTCAATTATTCGCTGATGATTCATTTATTATTGTGAGGATTTATGTATTTATCACAGGCAGCTACTAATGATCATCTGCTTAGATATTTTTGTCTAAATAATATTTCATATGTAGTGTCAGAATCACAGTTTCCAAAAGGCACAGTCCAAGTTTACTATCACACAATACAAAAAGTTCTCACATTTCAGAAGCTGGAACTTGTTTGGCATCTTTGCTTGAAAAATGAAATATGATGAAAAAAAGATCAAAATAGTTGCCAGCTAATTTTCTGTCAGTTGACTTATTACATTAACTAATTGTGTATTTAAAGACCTTGCACTTGAAGAGCTGCTGTTGATCAGTGCAATGCTGTGACAAATAACACTGCAGAGCAAAATTAGAGGGTCCCATGACCCTATTAAGAAAATAAATTCATGATGAGAGAGCAGATCATTGAGGAATATTCGTGCTGCTCATCCAGCTGCTCTCTATCAAATTACATAGCGAGCAGAGTAACAATAGGTTGTTGATCCGGTGATTCACATGCAACGGACGTCTGCATTATGATGACTGATCACCAAACCCACACGAATGACAACACTGTTGAGTATGTGTGTCTATATATATAAGATGAATGCATGACTAAGTGCACTGCGTCTACAGTACTTATGCGCATGGGCATATTCTCTCTTCATGGTTACACAAAGGTCACTGAGAGTGTGTGTGTGTGTGTGTGTGTGTGTGTGTGTGTACGCTAAAAGTAAAATGAATACTGAATACTATCCATCAACACTGTGTCAATGTTACATAAGAGATAGCACATGAGGGAGGACAGTAAATACAGCAGAGTGTGCTGTATAATCTGTGTATCTGTGTTTGATGTGTGCATTTGACTGCAGGCTATGTGAATGTATATACTGAACATCTGTGGAGGTTGTTGGATTTCCTCATCCTGCTGACAACACAAATACCCTTGTGTAAGCGCGTGCGTGCGTGTGTGTATGTTTAAAACCACAAAGCTAACGTAAAGGTTTCAAGTGTGTTATTCATCACCTCTACATCTCTCCTGCGTAACACTGATTCACAGACACATCTTACATTATTCACTGTGGAAAATATGAACCCACCAGAATACTGTACGAGACAATATTCCTATAATTATGTCGTTGTACCACCCATTCTTATCTGTAATCAGTATTTATTAGATTTTCTATTTGACTGAATCTCATTTTGATTTTATTTTGGTTTAGTTTTTCATAGTTTCTCTATGTCAGGGTTGGCACGGTTAGGAAATAAAATTTTAGTTTTAACGGTTTCGAATGACTTTCTTCAGTGTGTGCTGTGCATGTTTTATCATCATGTCAAATGTTTGGAAATAGCACAGCTCCAAAAGTTGCTAAAACTCCTGAGATGATGTCTTACGCTAATTTGCATGTTGATAACGTCAAAGCACATTGAGATGTATAAAGCAGGTTGTGTCAGTGAGAGAGAGAGATGAAAAATCACAAACTCACTACAGGGACACAATTGAAGTAAAAAGGAAAGAGAAGATCAATGCTATAGGAGCATCCTAAACAAGAGATCCAGAGAGAAAAAGTGAGAGAAACGTCTTTGCTCAAACCACACCTACTGCTGCCCGTGAGTATGGAGTGTGGAGAAAGGGAAAAACCCCAACACTGTTGGCAGAAGAGCTATGCAGCACGCATAAGAACGAATTGGGATTTTCCGTTGGTGTGAATAAGCTCCAAAATTTGCCACAAGTCGTTTTTTAGAAATGAAGTCACTAAGAGCCAAATCTAGCGCGAAAGCCGCCAAGCTGGCAAGACTGATTGGCAGCTGAATACATGCAGCAAAACTGGTGAGCAGCTGGCTGATTAACCTCAGCTTGCTTGTTGACAAAACACTATCTGAGTGGATATGTTATTCAAATTACTAACATGATCCATGATATTAATGCATGTATTAAGACAAACAGCGTTGATTATAGGAAACGATAAATAGTGTAATGGTACAAATTTGTATAAGTAACAATTACTTTCTACTGGCCAAGAGCGATGCTGGGCTAACTGTAACCAACTGAAGCTGAGTTGAGGTTGACCGACTGGCCTTAGTAGCGCGGGTTGTTTAGCACTGGTTGTTTAGTGCTGTTGGCTTAAAGGGTGATTTGCATACAGCAAGCTAGTTAGTACCATGAAGCCAATGGTAAAAAAAATAAAAAAACATTTAGGAACATTCCAAATAGTTAATGTTATTATAAATACTATTGTAATCTATTTTAGTGTTCAGTCTTGGGTATGCTCACTCCCATCTATGGACTGCATCAGTGAGCAACAGGATGCTGATTGCAGTTGACTTATGCAAGGTGTCAATATTAACAAGAACCATCTGAATGTTAGAAAGGGAACAATTTTAATGCCTGCCAGCTCAGATTTTTACATCAAATTACAACATCTACATCATCAGTCAATACAAACAAATTTCACACCCTCAAGAACACTAATAGGTCTATAAGGGGCAGTGTTACTTCCTGCTGGCTGCAAATATAACTCCCTCAAACTCCCTAGCCACCTCCTGTAGCATTTAGATCTTTATTAATTATGAGTGTGTCTTTCAATGTGTGCTCATGTGCATCAAATGACTGGTGTATGATGGTGTACTTTGGGCGTTTGTGAACTCTCAGTCTGACAAGTCTGCTCAAATGTTTTCTGTAGCTTCACATGAAAACAGCTGGAGAAATGCCAAACTCACATGTATACTATTGATTAAATAAATGGTTGAAGCCTTGATGTAAATGACCTCATTCGACTATGAATCAATTAAACTGAAACAATGAGATAGACATGAGATCTTATTGGAACGTGCACCTCATCAGAACGAGGTCTCTCAGCAGCTGTCATCTGAGGCATTACATTATATTTCTAACAAAGTGCAGCAATAACGTCGTACCCATTTCTCTCCAAGCAATTTGTGATATTACATGCATCTCTTTCTATCTCTCTCTCTCCCCTTGGCTGGTCTCAGAGGTGTCCTGACTTCATTTCCCCTTTTCAGTCCATCTTTTGAATGGTGTGTCCCTGTCACCTCTTTATTGGTGCAATGCTGCCTGGAGGAACGCACACACAGATCCAGATCCAGACAGACCCACACACACTGACACCTCGCACACTTTGTGGGAGTTGAACAATATATCCAGTCCCTGCCGGATGATCAGAGGACGGAGTGGCTTCTCTTGAGTCTCTCACACCTTTTGTGATTTCAGCTATAAGGACAGATAGCTAGCTGTGAATAACAGAGAGCGTGCGTGAGTCAGTAATCTGTCCTTGTTACTGTTGTTATTTCATTACCCTTGTGATGATGGATCACATACTGACCAGCCTGCAGAGACCAGTGTATCCTGTAGTGTTTCTACCAGCCTCCATAAAGTAATAATTTTATCACATCAAGTAAAATCTTACTGTTTGCTAACAGAACCAGAAACACCATGTTTAAATTTGATTTGCTAATTCAACAACACTTACACACCCTTGATGGAAGAAACTCACACGAATCTTGTCTCTTCATGTGTATCCACAGTTACTGAGCACAAATGACAAATGTAGACGATGAATACAATTAAAGCATCATCGCTGGAGCGTTACTTACAGCATTACTCTTAAAGGTATGAAACTGAACAAAATATGACCTGTGTTTCCTGAAAACATGACATTTGAGGTTTCACCTATAGACAATGTGAGTTGCCTTTCCTGAACTTCCTGAACAGAAACCTTTCCTGCTGCCATGCTTCGGTGATGATGCTTTCATGTTCGTCTTCTCCACTTGTCATTTGTGCAGTATATGTACAAATGTAGTTATATTTTTGCCATTTCAGGAGCAAGAGCGAGAGGGAGTAAGAGTCTGTAGATACACATGGAAATGATGAGGAAAAAGTGTGGGCATGCTGAAAATTTGGATGGAGGGGTAGATGGTTTTATGTATTGACACAATATGAGATTTGCCCTTTCTGACCCTTTGCCATTGTTTACAGAGCATTAAAATCCCTTTCACATAGGTAATTCATTCTGGACGGGTCAACAGTCGTTCCTATACATAGCTGACCTATCAAAGTTATTTTCCTGCCTTTTCCCAACTACATGCTGGGAAATGCCCCCAGGACACCTGCATTATCACCTTGGAAAACAATAAGAAGGTATAGAAAATGGATCCAGGTGCTGGAGTTTCAGAAAATTGTTTATCCAAGGATAATTCATTTATATATATGTTTTGTGTATCCTTGTCTCACCTAATGTGAATGTGGTTGTATCATGTAGTTTAGATATCCTGTTAGCTCTCTAGTTTGGTCTCTATCTTGTTTTTCTCAGTAGATGTGTGCATAGTTGAATCTATGTGTTTGACATGAAGCTGCTTCTATGAGTTTCAAGCATTTTTACATGTATGAAATCGCCTCATGGGGCATTTTAGCATGAGAGGTTATGAATAACCACGGAAACACACAGACAAACATAAACTGCATGTTAAATGTCACTGTACAGCTGTTGAACTGTGAGAGAAAAGTGCAGACATACAGGTATATTTATTCTAAATTACATTTATTTAAAAGGTGAGCACTGAGAGAAAACCTCATATTTATAAAACACGTGATCATAATGAAAAATTCTTTTCTAAACTGTAAACTGAACTACAGAATTTAAATTAAAAAGGGAGAGAGAGAGAGAGCTGCACATCATCTGTTCCAGTTGAAGCAGCTTGGGTTGTAGTTTCAAATCCTTGTGAAGAGCCTCCATATCCAGCCCTCGTTCTCAGGCTGGACTTCCTCGTCTGCCATGTTCTCCATGGGATTCTGCAGGTCTGCATTCAGGTTTTCCCGCACCGGATGCATCCTGGTGTCTGAGAGCAGGAAGGCTGCTCAGTGAGGCTCTGAGGCAGGAAGAACGGGTGCTGCAGCACCTCCAGCAGCTTGATGCGCTGGTCAGCATCTAGGTGCAGCAACCCTTTCATCAAGTCCATGAAGAGGACTTGATCATTCGTCCTTCTACAGCCATCACCGGCTTAAGGTGGTCAAGATCACTGAGCTGGTAGTGTCTGGTCTCCGTAGCGTAGTACCCCATCTCATCTGCCTTGACTGGCCGTGCCAGGCCAAAGTCAATTAAGTTGACTAAGTGGCTGCTGATGGCGGTTGACAACCATTATGTTATCAAGTTTGAGATCCATATAAGATGTGCATGAGACCTAGTGAATAAAGACACTGATCCATTAGCTCAAAACTCAGGCAGATTTACTTCTTGCCAAGGCACTACAGGATACCGATTTCCAGCCTTGCCTGGCGAAGAATTGATGAGCTGTTTTTGTTGACCTTGATGGCCACTGTGTTGTTTGTTTCAAGGTTGCAGCATTTGGTAACGAAACCAAAGACACCTTGACCGAGGAAGGGCTCCACTTCGTGGGACTTTCCAAGTACGCTCCCTTTGTGTATCTGGAGATCATCTTTGTGGAAGAAGGACTTCATTCTAATAACCTACATTCTATGTGTGCGTGCGTGTGTTTGTGTGTGTTTAGCCTCTCATCACACTGTTGCCAACACATTTTCCTCAATCAACCAGCAAAACTCCTCTATTTCCTGCCAGTGACAGACTGCCTCCGGCTGGCAATATAACTGTCTAAACTCACTGTCAAAGAAAGGAGAAAAGAGAAGAGAGAGACCCCGGTCTCCTCTCTCTTTCTGTCTCCGTCTCTAGAATCTATCTTTACAAGATAGAGAAATAGTAACATCCATCGCATACACTGTAGTCCTGTTTCAGGATATACACAAGTAGGAAGAGGCTACCTAAGTGATTCAAAATCTATCACAGATAAAAGTTGTCCAGAAAAGTTGTCCAAAGAAAAGGTGACACTGATCTGTATCATGTCGTCATGATAGTAAAAAACAAAACTTGAGACTGATACTGAATCCCACAGTGTACAAAATACATATACAATGAAATCTTGATCTAATTCCTAATTAGTTAGTCTAATTTCATACATATCACTGCAAATAGCTAATATATGGTTATATTTATTGGGTTACATGTTAATATATTGTAGCCTCCACAATGTCCATGTATTATAGGTCCAAAACAATAAACCATGATTTGATATGATGATTAAAAAGGCATTTCCACTGAAAAGGTTAGTTCAGCAACCTAATTTTTTTTTTTCTTGCCGAGTGCATTATGTTGACTATGTGCAATGTTACGTTCTCCAAATTTACAGTGGGCGTGGTCCTCCTTGATATACACCAAATAATTGTAGCTAACACAATGTTGATGGCGACATGCGCAAGTTCAAAGCACAGGTTGAAAGAGCCTTTGGGTGAACAAAACCCGAGTCATATCGGATTCTTTTCCAGTGGCAGGAGTGCTCAGTTTATTTATCTGACTTTTGGGATTCAAAATTTGGATCGTCTTCACTCACACAACATGCCTGCTCAGTGAGCCAGAGTTGCAAAAATCGCCATTTTTGGTCTAGCACTGAAAGTATACTGAGTGGTTTTAGCAAAAAGGTTTTTTGATAAATTAATCAAGAAATTAATTAAGAAATATCTAAATTTCAGTTTACCATGCAAGGACAACACTGACACTGAGCAGCATTATGCTCAGAAAAGTTTTAGGGCTACTTTCCAAAAGTGTTTTAATTTATAACCTGTTGACTAGACTCACTGCACACAGATGATGCACTGAATGTTTGGTTCAGATCCCTTAATTTAGATTCACATCTTGCCTTTGCTGTCCTTCACTCTTTCCCTTTAAATCCATAATAAACAACATACCTTTACTGTCCTTCATTCTTTCCCATTACATCCATAATAAACCCAATCAGAGTCAGTTTGAATCATTCTGATTAAAAGTATTGTAACGAAGAGGACTTCGCTCCCTGGAGCTTGAACATTGCACCATGCACTTTGACTGAGATACATGCACAGGCAATTTTGGGGGGTGTTGCTGTATGATGTGGAGAGCGTTTGCCATGTTGTTGGAGATGGTACAATAAAAGACCTGTCTGTGACACTCGACAATCCTGCCTGGGTATTCTTTTGCTGTATGCTCTGGCCGTAATTGTGGTCCGCTTAACAAGTATCAAACAGTGCAGTCTGACGCCAGACCAGCAAGGATAATTTTGTTTCTAAGTATTCATTGGAAAACTAATGACTATAATAAAAATGTGTTCTTTAAATGCAATATCATGCGTGGTCTCATTCAATAAATAATGTGAACATTAGTTTTGTATTGACCTTATATATATATATATATATATATATGTTATATTTCAGCTAAGAAAATCTGCATGACTGCCAATTTATCTTCCACCCCAGCATCCAGCAGACACTGTGCCTGAACTATCAGCACACAGAGAGTCTATGAACCATCATCCAGTTACAGCATGTTAAAGAATAAAGAACAACCACAACTCCTCAGCTGAACAGACTTTAGACAGAGAGCAATTTCAAAAGTGAAACTAAGAAATGTCCATAAGGTGTTCTTCACAGCAGCCTTTAACCTCCAGGACACTTTAGGAAACACTAACACCAACAAGACTGCAGGATGTTTGAATAACTTTTTTTTGTCCCGTGGTACAGTAATTACAGGATAATCCAGGACAAAACTTCCTGTATTTAAGTGCATTGCCTGGTGTACCTAATAAACTAATAACTCATTTTGAGCCACAAATTATAAAATATGTGTCTGCAAACCAAACAAATTCAGTTGAGAAATATTCATGTACTCTTTTGCTTTTCAGCATCTTAATCATCTTGCATCTTCCTTCCACTTCCTGTCTGTTAATAATTCAGAACAATTAAAGATATTTCCTCTGACAGGGACATTAAGTAACATTTCAAAATGAATATTTCCCCTAATAATGACACAGTTCTCCCGTTTAACTAAGTGCAACAGTACATCCTAACATTATTGCTGTCTCTTCCACACAGAGACATAGATAAAGACGCATGTGGAACTGATATTGCGATTGTTTTTATGGCCCAGAGAGAAACATTAGTATTGATGAAAGGATCTATTAGAAAAAGCAGCTGAATGTAGTCTTGCATTATTTCCCCTGAGAAACTCTTACGATGCAACAATTAGACTTTGCAGTTCTGCACACCAGGAATGAACTTGTTTATTTTCATTCAACTAGCTCACAGGTATTTCATTAAATTCTCAAAATAGTAAAAATGTAAACACACAAGCATTTATAGAGAAATAAATATTAGATTTATGAAGTTTCATCGCAAACTGAAGGAAGCCAGAGAGCGCAGCAACGTTCAGGAAGATTATTTCCTCTGAGAAAGCAAAGTTCATCACACGACACCTGTGTGAAAACTCAAAGTCTGTTCACTGTAATCATCAAAGTTTAGAAGATCATGCCAGGGGAAATGTTGTGGCAAGCTTCATATGTGGTCTACTTTCTTTATAGCTTCTACCTGCCATTTACCTTCAGTCTAAATTGCACTGACCAGCTTTCATTGTGTTCCACTGGATCTGCGTTCCACTGCTGCCTGACACAGAGAAAGTGTCTTTTTTTGGAACAATCATTTGGTTTCATTTCATGTTATATGTTAACACACCGACACAGTGATACAGAACTACTGTAATCATCTGCTCCGTGATGCTATTAACATATGAGTGGGAATTCCACTTGCTCTGACCCAGAAGATGATGGTGTAAGCTTGGCTTGGATGGGGAAGTCAGTTAGTTTAGACCAAAATACCTCAAAACTGCAACCAGTGATTATTTATACTATATCTAAATTTTCTAAACTGCTTATTTTCTTTTCGATCGTTTAGTCCCTAAAATAGTTAATACCCATCACAACTTCTCTGCCCAAGATAATGTCTCACTATTCTATCTTGACTCAGAATAGTTTATTATTTGACTGACTAGCCAATTGTTTTGGCTCTAAATATGCACACAACTATTTCACAAAATTGCCATGAAATTTTGTACAGAAATTCATTTTTCCTGCAGTGAAAGTTCAGAGATTCGACTGACAAAATGACAGTCTGCTCGGGATCTTCTCGACTGATAATTCAAATCATTGATTTTTCAGGGGTAACCTTCAAGAGATTTAATTAAACAATAAATAAGTTGGGGCTTACTTGGGAACTAAAGTCTTTGATATGCCTTTGTAGGAAAACTAGCAACCTTTTCTATGATACTAAACCCAGACAAAAGGTCTCCTTGGAGGCTTTTGTCCATCAGATTCTCATTAAGCTGAGAGACTTCAGCGGTATTATCTGCAATCACTGGAATCCAGAAGACAAAAGACAATTAGCAAATCATGATAATCCGTATTATCACATTACAAGCTAAGTAGTTCTTAGTAGTTCTTAGCTTGTAAAGTGTTGTCTCATAGTTGAAGTGATTCTTATTGTTGGACTGTGTCCCACAGTGAGCACATTTACATTTTTCTTGTACTACTTCAAATCCCCTCTCTTCCCTCAAGTTCTGAACTTTTTGCTACATTCTCAGGTAGCCTCAACTAACTTATTTTTTATATCTGAGTCATGTTGTTAGAATCAATATAATTTCTGACCAACCCTCTCCCTCTCCATCTTTGCTCCCGGTCTTCCCTCCATGTCTGATGATACAAAACGGGACAGTTAATTAAAGCAGAAAAAAGGGCCCATCTACTGAAGAGGTTTCTGTCCCACACAACAACACTGCAATTAACTCAAGTACCATGACTCACTACTGGGAGGAGACAGTGAATAAACATGAATGCATTCCTTTCAAAAAAAAAAAAAACTGTCTATGTGTGTACTCTTTCATGATAACAGTGTTGTCATTATGAATCTGAGGTCTGTGTGTAGAGCTTGTTTGGATATTTTCAGATAACAGAGACTGACTGCAGCGGACGGTTCATGTCATTGCAAATCCTACATTGTCAACTCGGCTAATCCCTAAACTGATTAGGGCTATCATTGTATCAAAAAAAGAAAATATTGATGTTATGTCAATAATACACATGTGATAATGTCCTGTAAATAATCTTGTGGTCCATACTCAGTGCAAATGTTCTTTTTCTACAGTTATGGTTATATACTTCACCTCCCTAAACTCATTATTTTGAATAAGTGAATTTGCCAAAAACAGACAAACACACTGCCCATTTTCAAATTTCAGGTATCACAATTATATAGCTATCATGAATTATTTGGCTGTGATAACTGTGCGGTGAAAATCTGATATTGTGACAGCTCTAAAACTGATTTTTTTTGTAATCATTTTATGTAATTGCTTATTTTTTTTATTATTTTTTGTAAGAAGCCTATCTTTAGAATAGAAGAGTTAGTTAGTTCCTTTTTCCAAGCAAAAAATGTTTAATTACAGTGAGGGCACTGTACTTTTTTATTTGTCGAACAATTCATAAATGCAGAATACGTACAGAATTAAAGGTCCAGTGTGTAGGATTTACCCTGTCCTTCCAAGCATGTAAGAAAAACTCTGGCTGCCAAAGTAACATTAAAAGCAAAGGGCCATATCTAGATCATGGTTTGGTTTGTCTGTTCTGGGCTACTGTGCAAAAATGGTGGTTCAAAATGGCTGACTCCATGGAAGCTGACCCACTCTCACTGTAGGTATAAATGGCTAATTTTAAGATAACAAAAACACAATAATTCTTATTTTCAGGTGATTATATATATTTCAGGTAATAACATACTAATGAATATCGTTTTCCATTCTGCCAATAAATACCTCCAAATCTTACACACTGGACCTTTAAGATATACTCACACTGTACAGTGCCTGACAGAGGAGTGACCATGTCCGGGCTGCCAAAGTGGGTCATTCCCTAGCTATGCACCTCCAGGAATATTCGTAAAATGAACACAGCATTTTACCTGATATGCAGGTATAGGCAAAAACATGCAAGGTATGCAGCAGAATCAGTTTACACACAATAAAACTACAAATTAAGCAAACAGACAGTACATGTATTAAGGCTCAGACTGGCAGCAAATGCAGCAGAGCGTAGCAGAAAGCTGTAGAGGAATTGTGAATGTGACCTCTTTTGTATGTCAAAAGCCATATGGAGCTCACCAAGAAGCCAATAAAACAGGGCAATTTTTATATGAATAAGCTGTGAGTAAGATAACAGTCATGTTTAAGACAACTTAAAATAGTCCTATTATCCTCCGCAAAAAGGCAACAACAACCTCAGGGGAAATATATGTTGTTAAAACATTTCTCATTTGCCCTGACACAACATGAGTACTCATATTTTACCACTGCATAAGTTAGCATAAAAGTACCATAATGTCTGACAAGAACAACAACCAAAGAAAAATGAGCCCAGACACGACACAAGGCAATAATTCACAACTTACACCAACAAACAAAAACAGCTAGCGCATAGTTAGCAGCAGCTCGTTTGTTAGTTAGTTAGCAGGTGCGTTCACGTGTCCAACAACATCATGTGAAAACAACACTGAGCCAAAGCATTGATGACAACATGCATGTTAAGAACAATAACGACGGCTCTGTTCTCTTCAGGTGTCACAGTGAGCCAGCATGCACTATTTCAGGAATCTGAAGGTGAACCAGCTGAATGGAACTCAGACAATATTCATTTATTATTTGCACCTGTGATTTTCTTACCCTGCCATCAAAATGTTTTGTGTGAGAAAATAACATGGGCCTAAAGGATGTGTACATTTTTGCCATTCTAGGGTGGAATGTGAACTATTATAGTATCAACCACGATGGGCGTGATATACAAGCTCTGGACAGAAGTATGTCAATGTCCATGAAATGTACAGAAATGATGTTAATTGCAGCTGGAGATTGGGGAGACATTAACGTGGTATTTGACCCTGTGGCCCCCTAGTGGTTAATGTGGACATGAATGGAAGGAAGTGAGATATGATACAGAGATGAAGCTTCATCACACGTGTCATTTATTTTAGATCTTTTCATCTTCTTTCCCCCAAACGGCAGACAGAAGCCGTCTGAGGAGGATTACAGCTGCACTTCTCTAATGAAATCCAGAGGGAGATGGGGGCCACTTGTTTAGTTGTCTCTTTGCCCAAAAGCACACATGATATATCCGACACCTGGGATTAGATTTTGAAATATGGTTGAACAGCCTAAACAGCAAATGGTTCCCACAAAAAGTGAGATAGTGGAGCAATAATGGAGAAATATTCTACTTTATTTTATGAATTGTGCACAACAGGGAAGAGCTGGTATCTTTCAAGTGATATTATTTATGAAGCAAAGACAGTTAAATTGTTGTGGTGCTTGCCATTGGGCAATCAGGAGGTTTTTAAACGGTGTACAACTGAAAAATGTTGTGTTTGTTGCATGCATGTTAGATAGTTATAGACAGATGGACAGGTGCCATTGACAGTGTTTAGGTGAATGCCCCATCAAAAGTTAAACAGCTGCTAATGACAGTGTCAAGAAACAGGCTAATGTTAGCCTCATTAACATAGTGGAGTAGAGCTATAAACACACCAGGCAGTGACCCAGATAGTCCGCTAACACACTTCTTTACATTTACAGATAATACCCTGCCAGTCTTCATTGCAGCCTGACTGTAACAGAGCTAAACAGGTAAGATGTCCCCTCAAAAGAAAGTGGACCTCTTCCAACATACAGAAGAAACTTTGAAAATACTAGATCATTATTGTGTTTTGTGACAACAATATTGATGATGCAGTTTCAGTTTCACACTCTGAAAACCGGGCCTACACAAAGTATTGTACTTTAAGGACAACAATAAACAGTGACAAAACATGTAATACCCCACGTAATATACGTTTATTCATTTAAACTTGAGAAAAGCCAGCAAAGATCCTCAGGGAACTTAAAGTTTCAGGTCCTAAGCTTCACAAAGCTAAAGAGTGACTATATCTTTTGGAGTTGCTTCAGAGTCTTCCTGTGACCTCACCAGTAGCTGAGAATTTGAAATGATTCAGACGAGCTCTGCAAGCAAATCAGTATTTAATAACTGAATCTTGTGAAGGCAGCACAATAGTGCCTCTCAACTCATCATGACTGTCTCAATCTCTTTTAACTGATGAAGATATTGTAATACCTTTTTCTCAAATCACTTTATGGTTGAATGTTGCAGTGAAGACACTACAGACTTAATGGCTAATGATGCGAATAAAGGAGTAAATCACCGATTAATTGGTGCTTTAGCTTGAACAATGAGTTAAAAGACAGCCCTTACAGCTTTAATGAACCTTTATAAAATTCAGTTGCATTACAGCTTCATGTTAGTATTCCTGTGTGGCTCAAACCATTTAATGTATGAATGACATTCAGAACATAGTCACATAGTTCACATAGTTACTTCTGTCTGACTCCACTTGTACTTTCTAAGTTTCAGACACTTCTTTAATCAGACATCAAAAAACGGAATGCCAGTTTAAAAATGTATTTACCTTGAAAACAGCATTTTGTTCAGGATGTTCAAAGAGACCTTAAACCTGTTACATAACATCTTTAACAACACTTCCTGGACTTTCAGCAAGTTTCTATCATGTGCTATCAGACTTATGAAAAGTGAAACCCTAACTGATGTACAGTAAACTTACAGAGTGATACACAACATACGTTACATATCATTTCAGTGATGAATGCATAAAAGATGATAACTGCTTCTGATGTTTAATGTTGAGACCAGTTCATTAATCATGACCATATGTATCTGACTGAATATACTGTATTTTTAATGAAACAGACACATCTTTGGACAGATGCTTCAGGCTGCAGCATAAGAACATCATCTCTCTAAACTAGTGGTATAAGCTTAAAGTTGTGACAGACCCCAGTGCACACTATTATGATGGAGCCCAGCTACTGTCTGTCTATTGCATCCCATGATCAAATTCGACTCTAAATTGGACAATACTGGCATGCATAATACTCAGCAGTCATACACATTTTTTTAATGACAAAAATACCAAAGAGAATAAGAAAACAGCAGAAGGTTTTATTTTTGTGTAAAAGAAGTATCATTTTGTTTCCCAGAGATGGGTTTGCCATTTCCAGGGCATATATAGCAAATGGCACCATTTAAAGTTTACTGTGACTTCTTCTTTCAACACAAGCACATTTCCAAGCTGGCGATCAGAATTACAGACAAGGCTTCTCCTCCTAAACAACAACATGTTGTCAAAAAACCCAGCAGAGGCCCCAGCGCAATCTGCCTGCACTGTCTATATTTACACTCCTGCTCTAAACTCTTTCAGCAGTATTCGTTTTCCAATGTGCCAGCGGCTACACATGCATCAGGCACAATAAAGTTTTTCTAAAAGCTTCAGAATTACTTTCTACCAACAGAGCTTGGTAAAGTAATCACTGTTGGTATGAAGAAAAAGAAGAAAGCACCAGAGAGAAATGTGTTGCTTTTTTCAAACTGCAATGGCCTGTCATACCTAAACAATGCCCCTTGTTTTGATCAGTCAGAGTCATTTCGTCCTCGCTGAAATGGGAAGGGCACTGAACTGCATGTTGCCTCTGGTCTATTAGAAAGAAGGACTCAATCACAGTCATAGGGTGAAAATATTTCACTTTACTTAGGCTTGAACTGCAGAGCACGACACATTTATCTTTTGTAAAAGTCTCTCCTCCGCCCTGTCTCAGTACGTCCATCTGTCTGTTTCTGTGTGTGTGCCACTTGAACACTCAGACATGCAGCAAAGCATTGCACTTCATCTTAAACAGCCTCTGCTCACTAGAGATTCAAACCACTAAAAGCGACGTGTATGTGTGTGTGTTTGTGTTCCCCTCTTGTTACTCACACAGGTGAGTGAGGAGGAGGTGACACAATTAAAGCCGTCACCTTCGTCTCTGCGCCTTTTTTTTTTTTTTTCTCAAATAGCTTTGCGTGTGTGAATGTTTGCATGTGTGCGTGTGAATGCGTTTGTGCGTTTGCAGTATGTGTCCTCAGTTGCGTCAGCGTCGTCAGTTTCTGCGCCAGCAGGAGGCTCCTCCTACATGTCTAGGCCCCTCCCACTTCCTGTGTGTCAGTATAAAGCATGGCCTCCTTTCTCTCTCTCTTACACACTCACTCACAGCCTGAACACTGCAGGAGCAAAGCTCAACATCTTCAGACTGATCCTCTCCTGGCCCGCGCCAACAACTGCAGGTAAGAACAAAAAAGTGATTCTATAATTTGTGTCCTTAATTGTTTCCAGTTTTTCCAGCAGGACAAATTATATTTTTTGTTGCGTGTCTGTTTCTTTAAAGAAGTGTTATTTTTTTTATTTATTTGCACACAAGAAATTGTCCATTTAATGAAGTGGAAATTTTGGAAATTTGGATTTTACATTTAATTTTATTGAAACTTAAGTTTATTTATTCTTTTTTTCCCCACATTGGTTAGTTGACTTGTAGCTTTAAGGCAACATACACACTAGAACATGTTATGTGAATATATGAGACACAAGTGACAAATGCAATGGTATATTAATATATTATGTTGCAGGAAAAGAGTGTGCAAATAATCAGATCATGGCATTTGAGTTTTCTTCCTTCTCTAAAGTCTGGAGCCATAAGTTTGCATGTATATGATATTTCTATATATTATATCATAGCATTTATGCATGTTAGATAGTCATTATTGCAGCAGATATCGTGGGCAGGAGTGTGCTCATGAATAAAAGCAGGAGGAAAATGCAAATGAGTGTCCAAAAAATGCTAAATATTCATCTGAGCAGGAAGGTGTTTGAATTAAATAAATTAAAAATCCTCTTTATTTATTGTTTTTTTTTTCCACTTTTTTTTCTGCAGAGAGGAGAGACCTTTCACACAATTTACAGTAACATCATTACCAACCCATTGAATAATGAGTCAGAGACAATGACCAGCTGCTAACAGGAATTATATTAGCATGAAGAGAATGACTATTTACACCACCACTGTGTCAATTTAAAGAAAATTATTCAAATGGCCCGTCGTAGTGAGAGACAGTGATAACATCGCTGGGTTTAAAAGTACAGCATTACGAGGTTTTATTTGAAGATGCTGTGCTGTGTGTCCATGTTGATGAAGGGAGCTGATAATGTATGTAATCATCATGTCCAGTGAACAATAACTAGAGGAAGCTCTGGATTCTGACTCACTGTACCAATATTATCCAGGCTACTGTTTTGACTTCATATTTCATTTTGTTTGTTTGTTTGTGTCTTGATTCTGTGTCTGTGTGGAGAGAAGGTCAGCTGTTGAAATAGTCCATGTAAAACTAGATGCCATTGGACGTTTTCTTGCTTGAAATCACAACTACACCCTCCTGTGTGACAGTCAGGGAGAGCGGGTTTGAACGATTGGGGATTGAAAGCCTCACAGCGACCGGTGCTGTCGGTACTCTATAACTGTAAATGGATGATTTGCTCTGGAAGAATGTTCTGCTCATCGCAGCTAATATATAAGCTGTAATACAGCCACTTTACCAGGTTCCAAGAGGAATACAATGAGCAAACCTGTTTGACAAAATTATAGCATACTGTTTTTTAAATATTTTTTTCTTTTGCACATTGGATATTTTCAGAAAATAGAATGTCAGAAATACAGCTCATCTTGACTATCTGATGATGAAGTGGTGCAGACAGACGAGAGCAGATTATGAGATATTTTACTTCCTTTTAATGTAATTTTACAATATATTTCTGTTATGAGCCCTTAATGCAGCACGAGAATTAAAATGATGTAATTTACAGTGTTGTGCTCAAAAAACAGGACGTAGAGCAAAATGAAGATTCAGAGATAATTGGTGTGTTTCCTTTGGGATTCTGCTAATGCTGACAGTGTACGTTAATTACATTTACGCCACACACCGAGTCTGTGTGTGCGCACGTGTGTGTGTTAAATACAAAATTGTTCTGCCACTGCCAGTGTGTAAGAAAGACAAAATAATGTTCGCCTAAGGGTCCAGCTGAACCATCAAAGGTTAATCTCATCCCCCTAGAAATGCGCTTAAACAAGTGTGAAATGATTTATTGTGAAACCTTCATTGCCTGTGATTTTCTCCTCACAGAAGCACGTATTTACCGAACCGAAGGGAGACAATAAAAGAGAACAGTAGGCAGCGCTGTTAGGAACACATTAGGTGTAGTGGATTTCTTTGACTTTGTTATATTTTGTCCCCCTTTTCTCTCTCGACAGTCATGAATGTAGGCATCTGTGTGTGTGTTCTCCTGGCTGCTTTGTCCAGCAGTTCCCTGAGTCTGCCCTCCAACGCCGTGGTAAGACACACACAAACAGCTAGAAGTGTCTTGAAATCTCTGCATGGACTTGGGAGAATAAAAATGATTTTCTTTGAGACAATCCATCACACGTCAAGAATTTCAAGTGCAGCATTAAGTTTGAGGATGTGTTTTCCACTCACAAAGTCCACTTATTCTTAATTGGTAGAGTGTCTTAGATTAAAGATATATACACTTAAATTCTTACCAAATAAAAGTGGGTTAAGTGAGCTTTAACTTTGAAATTCTTTTAAATTTACAGTAAAGTGCTGACATTTCAGGTTTTGATCTATTCCTCATTTCTCTTCTTTCTCTTGTTTTTTTTCTCATCTTCTAGTCACAGAGAGCTGAGGGTGAGGCTCTCCCGTCAGACAGCCTCCCCCCACAACACACCCGCCAGGCACGCTCAGCTCCAGCACCCTCCTCAGGGCAACTAGCTAACTACAACCAACCCAGCCTGAGCCAGCTACTGGCCAGACTCCTCTCCAGGAAAGGTGAGGTGGATAGAAAGTGTAGCTGATGCGAAAGACTTTCCTCCCTCATTACACGCAAAACATCCCTCTGTTCTCATTTTGCTCCCGGTCGTGTTATTTACTCTCTCCTCCTAACATCCATCCTTCTGTAATCTGCCGTCACTCATGCTGTGTCTTAGTCCCACCATCTGGCATTTGCCGCCTCCCTCCAGGTTTCTCTCTGCTCCCTCCATCTTTCCATACGTCCTCCATGTTTCTTCCCTCGGTTCCTCGACCAACCCGCTCCCTCTATCTTGTCCTCCTTCACTCGCTTCCTTCCCTCCTGACTTCACTGTCTCTCTTCTCTCTCTCTCTCTCTCTGTCACTGTGTATCTCTGTTTATCTTTTAAGTCACTGTGTGACTGGGGGAGACCTGCTGAGCTCACTGGTCTCAAAGAACACAAGGACGGGAACAGAAACAGAACAAATCAGCATGACATTTTATAATATAAAGTCAGCACAGGTTTAAAAGATGTGCACTGCAGTCATGTTTTGGCCAAGCAGAGTAACATCTTTCTGTCCTCATCACATCATCCGTGTTATGAAGTGTAAAGCGGGTTGTCCTCCTGTCTCCATCTCCTTCAGGCTCTCCCTACCAGACTAGATCCTCCCTCACCAGCAGAGCCAGTGGTGTAGCCCCAGGCCACAGGATAAAGGACAGAGATTACCTCGGCTGGATGGACTTTGGACGACGCAGCGCAGAGGAGTATGAGTACTCCTCCTAAAGGCATGGCTTGCTTTTGTCGAAGCCTGAGTTACAACCCCCAGCCAATAAAAGCCCCCCCCCCCCCAAATAATGAGCCCTTTTCACACTGCACTGTAACCAAGGGCTGACTTGAATGAGCTTAGCCCCGTTATATTTAAACAGAGAGGAGAAAGATCCTGTAATCTCCATGCAAATTATAGCTAAGCACAAAATTTAAAGGATGAAGCTGAAAATATTCTACATTGTTGTTATTGTCAGGAAAGTCAAAACCAACTGTGTGTTTGTCCATTTCTCCATACTTTGTGACTACTGTCTGCAGCTCTCAGCCTCAAACTGATTTGTTACTACTGAAGACGTGAATCATTAAAAACAACTCACAAATATATAGTTTCATTTTTACAAACACACTTTAGCAAACTCAAACGGGATAAAAAGTGCATTTATTTAGAACTATTTTCAACTGCGGATTAATACACATTTGGTGTATTTCTGGCATATGTGGGATTTAGGTAAAATACATGTGTTCATGGTAATGAAGGAACATGTCAGTGGCACAGAACATGATGCTTTACAGGTAAAATGTTGTTAATTCACCGTATCACCGATTTGCTGACAATAAGACAAATATTGAATATTACCAGGATTGTCCTTTAAGAGCAGGAGTCTCATTTCTGAATTCAGGCTTTTTGGATTGGAACTGAAGAACTGACTATCATGAACACATTTGAAAAGCATGTTCTTATAAATATAAATTTCACAAAGTCCAGTGAGGCACTTGTGTCTTAGAACTCAGATTTCTGTCACCTTTCTGTCGTGTTAAAGTGTCTAATTTTTCCTGACATTTCAGAATGTATCCAAGGCCTTATATTTGACCTTAATGAGCCGCTTTGGGGTCTTTTGGAAATTATACGAAAAGTATGCTTTAAGTCTGTATCTTTGATTGGTATCTTAATGTACACAATTTAAACTGCAGCTTCAAATCACTTCAACTTTACACAAGTGCACAGCAAAAAGTATTTTCATATCAAACCTTCTGCAACTAAAGAAAACAGCAACAGCACCTACTTTTCACCTCCGACCCTGCCCACTGAAGGTAACCCTGGGCTAAAAATGTGCAGTGTGAAAAGCACAAGATATGTTTCAGAAAGCACAAGGTGTTGTCTGCTGTATATGAGATGCCTGGGAGTGTCCCTATCATTACATAGTGGACCTCGGTGGCAGATGAATCAGATAAATCAGGACTACTGAAATACTGTAGATATGAGTAGAAGTGTTTTTGTTCTTTGTATGCACTCTCAAAGGTTAAGTCTCTGTAATAAATTATATGTTTTTACCAACTTTGAAATTCAATAAAATTCAAAATAAAGCTCCATTTTCTTCTTGATGTCAGCAAGAAAAGAAAAGAAAAAAAACACATTTGTTTGAGATTATGATGTTTGTGTTTCTGGAGAGCACAGTTGGAGACGGAGATCTGATCCCAAGCTTTTCATGTAGCCACCGCCTGCGTTCAGAGGTGTCTGCAGAGAAATACTGGACGTATGTCTGTGGGTGTCCTTCCACATGAGCATTTGGTGTAACTCACTTCTTAGACCATTAAAGCTAGGACAAAATCATTAGTGTCTATTGTAAACATAGATCAGGCTTTCTCAGGATTAGCTCTCAGAATAATGAGCCTGTTTCTTGAACATTCATTTCAAACTAGGTCTAATACTGTTTTAGAAGTGACTCTGAAACACATCTTGAATTTCAATTAGTTTCACAAAACAGATGTTAGTTTAGTGTTATTAGTTCCCACTTGTTGACTGAACAGAAGCTGCTGTAAAGAAAAACATGATGAGAAATGATAGAGGATGCAGAAAGTGAGGCTGCCTTTGGTCTTAAAGTGGATAGCAACTATGATATGACCAGATTTTAACAGATGATTTTATGCCTAAATCAAATGCTAATGAGGAGCAAAGACCAAAATGGTGGCCATCAAGTGGATTCTCTGCCACACAGCTGAATGTAAACCTGAATGAACCCAGCTGTCAAGAAAATGTATGTATGTATCAAAACAAATCTAGCTTTCAGTTTGGAAATACAACTTGCTGCCTCCAGAAAATAGAAAATTATGTATCTGATGTAAATTTGTAAAATGGATATGAAGCAATATAAATGTGTGTGTATGTGATTTTTGTTGAAACAACATGAGAGGAAAACATATTTTCTGTTGGGTTTTATTTGATGGTGATTTATCAAGTCCTGCGGCATCCTGACCACTCTGAACACACACACACACACACACACACACACACACACACACACACACACACGTTTCTCTTCAAATTTAGTTAATCCCATATCCACTGAGTGTTTTATCAGACAGGTTTACAGACACAAGATGAAATGTCCCCACAAAACAAATTTGTTACAAAATTCTGCATGAGAACAATTTAGTCTCAAGAAGGTGTACTCATTTGTGCACTACACCACTGTATGCTTTACGGTGGGAATCTCACATGCAGATATCATCCATTCACCTTCTCTGCCTCACAAAGACATGGCAGGCAGAACCAAAAATTTAATTTGGATCACAAAATACATATTTCCACTGGTCTAACATGCATTCCTTTTGTTTCTCGGGTCCATGCAATTCGTTACTTCTTGTTGGTCCCCCTCAATAGTGGCATCTTTACAGCAATTCAACTGTAAAGGCTGGAAGACCAGTTGGTAAAGCAGGTTTTCTAGATATCAGAGGGTTGCTGATTTGATTTCCGCCCCCCCAGTCCAGTCAAAGTGTCTTTGTGCAAGACAGTGAACCCCAAATTTTCCCCAATGGATGAGTATCATTGTGCTTTGGATAGGAAGCACTGTATTAGCACCTGGTCTCTGCCATCAAGTGTATGAATATGTGTGTGAATGTGAAGGGTTAAAAGGGGGCTTTGAGTGGTCAGTAGACTATGTAGGTACATGTCCATGTTTTTTTTTTTTTTTTTAAGATTATTTTTTTGGCTTTTTCCAAGCTTTATTGATAGAGACAGCTGAAGAGTGACAGGAAATGTGGGGAGAGAGATGGGGAATGACATGCGGCAAAGGGCCACAGGTTAGGACTCTAACCTGGGCCGGCCGCAGCGAGCCTTCACATATGGCGGCCGCTCTACCGCTAAGTTTTTGAATTTTTTAATGATAGACATAATTGAGTCATTCTTGCCATAAAACAGATTACAAAGTAGTCAGATAGGGCTCTTTACTGTAGGCCAACACACCTGATGGTCTCAAACACATTATGAAGGCAAAAAAACTAATTAACGTTTGACAAAGCACATCTGTTAATTGAAAATTATTCCAGGTGACGACTTCTTGAAGCTGACTAAGAGAATGCCAAGAGAGTGCAAAGGTGTTAATGCAAAATGTGACTACTTTGAGGAATCTTAAATACAAAAGTGTAAATTCCAATAACAACAGAAAAAATAAGGTCATCGTCCTAACACAAGAATGACGTCAGTATGTTCTCCTATTGTGTGAAACACGCACACAATAGTCTTGTTTACAGTCTGTAAGTGAAGCTCTTATACAAGAGCATGAGTGGTTCATATTTACCCTGCTGCTGGTTAGCTGGTTACACAAACAAAGAGGGTACATTTGCCAAATTCCTACTGTGTCACTGGTCCTTTTAGTTTTAAAGTAAGTCATGTCGATAATCATTCCTGTTGCTGTGTTAGGCCTAAAACTGCACCTGAGGTACAACACATATGAACACTGTGACATGAAATGAAATAGTTCTTTGTCGGCCGTTTTGACATAATCAGGAGGTTGAATCTCCTGAAAAAGCATTGTTATTGCATGATCACAATACTTTGCTCTTTACTGCACCCACATGGACACAGAGAGAAGTACACATCAGACATTTTTGATGGATCTGTTTATTTCTCCATTTTAAATAATTGCTGTCATCTCTCTCCTCCGGTCCAGTTACAAATGAAAAGTGACATGCACACATTCAAATTTAAACACATTCCCACGACAAAGCGTACCTCCATGTTCGATACCTACTGGAACATACTGTACATTAACAACATTCAACATGTTTAAAAAAACAAAACAAAACAAACAAAAAAAAAACACAGGTAGATGACATGAAAAAAAATCATATCAGTGATTCATATCAACTTTTAGATTGGAGAATAATGCTAATTACCATTTACCAAGCCATAGTGTTAGAAAGTGCTAGAAGCCAAGAGTCCCTGATTGTAGAAGATCTAATACAACTAATACAGATTCAGGAGCAGACCTTTGACACATTTATGATCATTTATGTCATTTCTTTGTGTTCTACCCACAAAGAAACATTTGCTTTCATGTTACACTTGAAATAACCAACTTGAAATAACCAAAAACCAAAAACCAATAGCTGAAAACAGTTGATTTTTTCAGCTATCAAAAATGTTTCCATGTTACTTTTAAAATTAAAATGAATATAAATTCAGTAGTGAATATGCCAAACAGGTTCAGCCACGAGTTTTGTTTTTTTGATTTTCAAATCAGGGACTACATGACGGAGAAGTGCAACGAAAACATTGAAGATGGACACATATAATCATTTATTCTAGAACAAAGGTATTGCTTTCAGCCGACTCTGTCATCAAATTAATTCAAAAGAAGACACATGATGGATTATTTGGTATCCCTCCTTGTTGCTATTTGAATTTGAATAATTGAATTTAACTTGATGAAATGTTGAAGTTTCATGTAGAGACATCCTCGCGTAATACAACATTCACACATATTTACATCATAGTAAGATACCTGCAAACCCACAACTGTACCCTAAAACTGTACTCCATCATTTTATGGATTAATGACACAATATTAAGTGCATTCAAAAACTATGACCGTTGTCTCCATAGTGCTTTTATAATATATGTTATCCACGTATATTTGGCACAACTGTATCCAGCGTGGTCTGTTCTGCCTAACAACACTGGTAAGTAATTGTTTGATTGGCTGAAAGTAGCTGGTTCAGAGAGTTAGTTCTGCAAGTTTAGCCTAACACAAAATAACGTTCACTTCTTCCAGAAGCATGTCTTATATGAAGGTGCAAAGCGTGAATGAAAAGAAAATGGTCACCGCATTAAAACAAGTTTGAACTGGTGTGTTCATGACTGCTGCTACAGGATGCCAGACAATGCTCTTGTGATAATTAATGTCCATACAGGGCCTGGCTGAACGCACTTGTGGCCCATATTGTGAAATTGAATCAGATGAAACAGACAGTGGTCAAAGCAGCCGTCTTGGGCAGACCAAAGAAACTGGTACATCAAGTGCCCGGTGTGGACATTTAGCTGTAGTGGTGGCAGTGATTTTTAAACAGCATTGTTGTTGCTTCAAGATGGAGTTGAGCTTGGACTAATTAGTCCACGTGTTCAAAAACTTTGCTGTAGATGGATGAACTCACTTTATGGAACATGTTGTGAACTGCTGCTTCAGTACGGCTCCAAAATCAGGACTATTAGTCCGCACAAGTCCTCCAGTTAGAGATTATAAAATTGAACAGTAAAAGCTGGTTATTGCTGTATGATTCGACAAAGTCAGCTAGATGATTTGGACTGTAACCATCCTGTATCGCCAACACACCACTACAAACCTTGAACTTCTGCTGTGGCTCTTGCTGTTTGATATCAAAGACTTACTGAAGACACATTAATTCTTCAAAGAAGAAAAGAAGGATACCAGGTTAATCAAACTGAGCTGACTACATTAGAACAATCTCTCAATGAAATGGTTCAAAACTAAACTCCACAACACTGTCACAAAATGCTGGTATGACTACACACACACACACACTTCAGCTACTAGCCAGAGTCATGTGAAATTGTTGTCATGAACTTCAGATGTGCATTATTATTATCATCATTTTCACATAATATTTGAAGAAACTATATGTATTCTTAAAAAAAAAATCTTCTTAATCAAGTTCAAATGTGGTTTTAACCTTTGTATTAGAAACATCTTGCACGATATATTTCATTGATAGAACACAGTATATGTCATGCCCACACATGCTAAACGCTACAGATGGTGTCTATCTGTACAGAGCAACACAGTCTTTGGTCACTAAAATCTAGTTAAGAATTAAGACTTCCTTAAAGTACCACAGCTGAGTGTCAAAAAAAAGCTAAAGAAAGCTGAAAAAGGCTAAATATGTGTGTGTTTGTGTGTATGAATGTGTATTATCAGTGTATATTTTTTATGATTTTGTATCACTGGTAAATCTGACAGCTTGTCTTCTGGCTCAATTCACTCTTTACTCTTTTGGTCCCTATTTTTGGTTTTTAACTGTATTATTTAAATACTGTAACAATGACTGCACATTTAAATGCTTTTAGAAACCGTGTGGATAATCACACACAAATATTCCTTACTTTTTTATTTTTCTTATGCAGTGGTGACCTACCGCGTGTCACTAATGGAAGGAAACACTCATGATTTGTACGTAGGTTTTTGTCCGGTGTGTGTCAATGAAAATGTCCCATGGCTTCAGCAGCCTTCACTCTGACCACAGGATCTGGATCTTGGAGCAACATCACTAAACCTGAGGAAGAACACACAGACCCAAAAAATGAGTGTGTGACAGAATGAGTTTACATCTCTGAAGGAAAACAAAGTTGTGCAGTGCATCACCTTTAGTGATGGTACTCATGTTGAGGTGGGAGAAATGCTCCTCTGGAAGATTCCCCAGCAGAAACCCTGATAACAAACACACAAACACAACTCATCAGGTCACATCAAATCAGGACACACTGATTCTAACCTGTACCATTAACGTCAGCCAAATAGTGCAGCTGTTGCTTTGCTTTCTTAATATTGTGAGTACAATGATTAATAATGATTAATTATTAATAATTAATAATAATTATGTGAATAATAAGAACTTCTTTCATTTTAAACCTCTGATTAATCTCTTGGAGTTTTATACAATAATATTCATGACATGGAGCAACGTTACAGAGTGCTGTCATCATACCTATAAACATGGCGGCTCCCGCTCTGACCTCAGGCCAGTTGCTCTTGAAGAACTGGATGACTGAGATGTGATAAAAGTTCAGCATACCAGGAAAGTCCTGAATCTATGAAGCACAAAACATGCACAGGACAGCAAACAAGAGTAATTAGCTCAGTACACTATTATCCATTCTGACTGTTTCTCATTATTTAGGAAAAATAACAAAAGAAAGCTACAAGAATCCACATCAAACTCACTTCAGATCATTTGAATACATTTCATACTGTAAAAGATGTATGTTGACTTTGCGCATCTCACCAGGTACTTGGTGAGGTCGTTGATGAACTCTCCGTAGTGCAAGCTCTTGTCATCGTGAAGGTGGTTTTGAAACATGGCTGTGATCTGCTCTGATCCCACCACAGGAGCACACACTCGCATTGCATACTTACACGCCTGGACAGACACAAAAACAAAATCCATATTTGTATAAAACAACACAGCAGTAGGTCTAAGGTTTGTACACATTAAGAAAAAACTGTACCTTGACCACCTGTGGGTTTGGGTCAACCAGGTGGAGCAGCAGGCTGACCAGAACATTGTGGATCTGGTCTTTGAACACCGGCTCTCCTGAACCAAACTTGGACAGGTTCCCCATTAGATGGATGGAAGCACAGCGGATCTCATCATTGTCCTGAATGGACACAGAGCCAGAAGGTACTGTTAATGTAATATGTATGTGTGGAAATAACTTCTGAGCTGAGCTACAGAACACTAACCAACCGGAGTTCTGAATGATTACAGGACTCCCTGAAATAATAACTAAGTAGCACTGTAAATATATAAACAAACACATTTGAATACTTAATATTTGTATACATCATTACACACCATCTTGAAACATCTAAAGGAAACTTACACTTTCCAAGAATGGTTTAATCTTCATGAAGATATAGACCACCAATAAGTGGACATTCTTCTTGTCCAGATAGAGGAGCACTTTAGAAAGACCCGACATGGCTTCAAGCGTAATCAGCTTACCTGAAGGGAGACCAGAGGCCAGAAATGAAAAAAAGAGTTTCTACCAATGACAACCAATCAAAGATGAGTGAACATACTGTAAGACAAACATGATGGATGTGTTGAAGGAGAAATGAAACCTGAACCAGCAGACTGTAAGCTTTAGGAATTACTGTAATAAATCAACGGAGCCACGCAACAGATTACTCTAACTTTTCTTTTTCCCCCCACAGAGGAAATGATTTTATTGTCAACTTACCTGGATCATCTTTCTCCTCCATGCCTGAACTCATGGCTGCCAGCAGCTCCTTGGCATATTTATTCACCTGTTGGGAGAATGAAGTGAGAGGAAGATGAAGTTGTGCCCAAAGTATCTCATGGAAATTAGCTGTCAGTGTGCACACGTGTTGTACCTTTTCAGGTGATCCCACGGCTATATTGCCCAGCCCCCGCACAGCCAACATGCGGACTGTGCAACAGGGGTCTGATATCCTCTCCATCATGTTGTTCATCAACACATCTATCAACATCAACTCCGTCACCACGTGATGGTTCAAGAGCTGGAGACACAACACATCATGTTATTCATGTTCTGCTGTCAACAAAAACAGGTCAGTGTCCTTTATGATCTGATGACATTTGGGGCTGTCACAATACACTTCAGAACTGAAACACGCGATAGGCATTTTAAAAACCATCATTAGTAATTAAGATATGAAGGCAACAGGTTTGGCCATTTAATATCACTTTCATCTAGCACTCTCCTAACACAAAAATACTAAAAACTAAATATTTCATGGGGTATCACCTCAGAGAAGAAAGCAGTGACGGTAATTCTCTGGCATTCGTAGATGTTGTTCAAGGAGGGACATAGACACTCCACGATGGCAGGCAATCTGGGACCAGCGTGCTTTGACATTGCCCTATAGATGAGACAAATAAGTTTGAGTAGGAGTAGGAGTTAATTATTTAGTACATGGATTTACTAGAATAGAATTATATTTTAGTCTTCCATTAAAACAACATTGTTTCTACAATAAAATTACATATTTTAAATAATTTTAATGCTACACTGACGTGTAATCAGGTGAATAGTGTCCCACTCTGTACGTCTGTTTCTGTGCTATGTAACTTTGTGCTCCAGGGTCCAATCACCCACTAAACTAAATTGAACTAAAGCTGCTGTTAGCTCCTTTTGTTATCCGGGCTGCACAGACTGTGAGCTCAAAGCACCAGGGGAGTGTGAATGTTTGTACAGGTGAACGCTGACAGGTAGCAGAGCCAGCGTTGTGCCAGAAACAGAGCAGGGTGAGCAGGCAATGTAAACAGGCTCAGCAGCCTTCAGCCTTCGTGAAATAAAAGGCTGAAAGACAGACGCTGAGCTGGGCTTCTTGCTGTTGGGCTAGTCAGTAATATTAGCTGGCTGCTATGTGTGTGTGGTTGCACAAGTTGTCTTTTCACACAGCATTTATCCTGCGTGAAGTTCTCACTGAGGTCACAATATCAGTCAACCCACTTAAGTGTGTGTACCTTGCCAGTAGTGTAACACCAGTAATGTGTGTGTTCTCTTCCTTTATTGCATCCCAGGCATTATCTTCATCCAGTCTTTTCGTCGCCTCATCCAACTGGGCTCGTGCTAACAGGATTCGCAGGGCATCAGCTGCTACCCTGAAACGCAAAAAACAAATTTCACCAAATTGTTAGAGCACACATATATACCTGGCATGAGGCAGTTGTAGAGCTTATTCATGTAAGTACCTCTATTTTACTAGTTAAAGGAATGAAAAGATGCCCACCCTGCTACATGGACAGAGGCAGCATGTTTAGTGTTGTTGTCCTTCGGTGCTGAGACCCCGACACTTGCTCCCAGTCTGACAGTGAGACACGAGAAGAGCCGAGGAAACAGACTGACTGCTGGCTCCTGACTCTGGCCATTCAATAGCAGTTCTTTGAGACCACATGTCATCTGGAAACAAAATAACACAATGACACGTTAGCTAGAAATGGCAAACAAAAGTTCAAAAACAGAGGACATAAAACTGAAGACTCTTTATTGGTACTTGCTACTTGTATATGTGCTTTTTATGGCAGATCTTCCTTAATGCTATTCCAGAGAACTGTGTATGTTTGAAATAAAAACATTCATGTCTGGACATCATAGTCTTAACTTGAACTGGACAGATATGATGCCTTCAGTAACACATCTCTGAGGGTTTGTGACTTACAGCCAGTGGCTGATTGGTGGCCACCTTTGTCGTCCCTCCTCTGATCATTGACTCCTTTTTGTCTACGTAGGGTGCCAAGATGAGAAGCTTCTCCATCACCATCTCCATGATCTGATTGGCCACAATGGGATCTGATCCCAGGGCCATCCACATCTCACTGGTCCAGCTGGACAGACAGATAGAAAAACCTCATGCAAGACATCTTCCATTGAAAAAAAACAAACAAACTCCTGGCTCTAAGAGATAATCTTTGACCTAGAAAGATAATCTAAAGAATTAGATCATTGAATTTACTTGAAATATGCTGATTTACAGTAGTATATGTAATTCTACATTGTGTATGTATACCTGTCATGAGGAAGTGGTTGATTAACTAGTGTATTGACAACAGTCTGTAGATGCTGAGAAGCCAGTATTAGTACCGTCTGTCCCGCGGCCACTCTCACCTGAACACAGGCACAGTTAGAGTTTGTTTAGTGTGACTTAATTACAGATCACAGATGGATAGTTAATCATCAAGTACTTATGAAAAACAAAGTAAGAGTATTAAGAGTAAAAAAATGAGGTATGAATAATAAACACGCTGAATGTTGTTACTTGTAATACCAGTTCTTACCTGCTCCTCTGTGATGCTCTGCAAACGCACATGTAGCACCTCCAGCATCTCTGGGACCTAAAATACACACCATACAACACAGATAAAAGACACACACATGCGCTGTTTGGCAAATGGGGACACCAGATGTGTGTGTGTGTGTCAAGTAATAGTTGTCTATATAATTATGCATGTGTGTGTGTGTGTTACCAGCTCTTGTAGTCCTCCTCCTCTGTTCTTCAGCAGAGTATTTAGGATGACAGATGAAGCTCTGCAGCAGTTTGTCTGACTGTCAACCAGACCTTCAAACAGCATGAACACCAACGTCGTCAGCTGCGGCTGCGGCAGACGCTTACTCATCACCTGACACACACACACACACACACACACACACACACACACAGAGGAAAAGACACAGTTTCACAGTTTTACTGTTCAGGCGTATGACTTAACATAAACATTAACATAAACGTGGACAGCTCAAGAGAATAAAGGCAAAACAACAGAAGATTGCAGTCACGTTTAGTCATTGAGTGCTTTACTAAAGGGCATGATAATCTATTTTGATATTTAAGGATTCAATAATGGAATATTTTCAAGTTTTAAGACAACCTTTTAAGACAGCTGTGCTATATAATTAAAAAAAAATGTACCTTGGTGAGGTCTGAGCAGGTCTTATATAGAACTGAGTGGTCCGGATTTTCTAGTTGGTCTTTCAGGGGCACCAGGCTGTCCACAGCTTCATCCTTATAATCCAGGGCGAAACCTACACCCAGAGAAAAATGTCAAAACAACAAGCTTTATGAAATCTTGTATGTCAACATAGAAAGCTTAGGCTACAGCTGGAATTTGTAGATTGAGTCAAATAACAATTATCTTAATAATTATTAAATAAGTGCACATAAAATAAAATTACAAAAGTATACGGTCAGGACTCCGTACCTTCATAGCGTAGCTGTATGTAAAGCAGGGTGTATATACAGTCGACAGCAGCAATGCGTACAGCAGGGTGAGGGTCAGAACACCGTGGAGACAGTCGACCCAGCAGAGCTCCAAGGTTGTGGAAAGACACCATGTTCTAGACAAAGATGGACAGACATAAAAGAAAGGCACAAAATGGCTGTCACACAAAATGTCAAGTGAATATTTCATGGCTTATTAGCTGATTAAGGCACAAGATCAAGGTAACCCATGGTTACCAGGACCCTTATCAAAACAACCATCTGTGGTGTGTTCAAGGTAGTCATGTTGTCAGAAACCAAACCCACAAGATAAACAGATATATGTATGTGTGTGTGTATATACCTTGACAGTCAGGATATCCAGGTAGTAAGTCAGTATGTGAGCAGTGGCTGTGACGGCTCTCTCTCTCTCGTGGTCGTGTACTGAACTCAACCATGTTTCAATGTGCTGTACAGGACAATAACACACATGTCAGACACCACTGTGCTACAGTATACAGCCAGGAGAGTTACTGCTCTTCTTGATGTATGGCAGATCAATGGAAACAATTATTCATTTTAATTAGACAGCTGAACAACAAATCAAAGGGATGGAGGAGCGAAGACACACACCGCAAAGCAGTGGGACTGGAGTCAGTGAAGGATTTGATTCTGATACTAACTTGGTTAATTCTTGGTTTGCTTACAATGTACTATTTTGTGAGCTATAGAGTGAACAATGCTAATGCAAAGACCAGACTTTACCTTGAAGACACTCTGCAAGCCATCAGGTGTGGGATCCCTGGCCAGTACACTTTTCATCAGCTCGTGCAGTGCAGCCAGCGTGTCTTTGTATAATGTCTGCACATATTTATCAGGACATTAGTTTTAGCAGATGTTATCATTATAAAATGTTTTGTGTTTTAGTGTTTTATGAAATATGCATGCTTCAAACATTTCTGTGTCTCCCTACACAAGATGAAATGTTAATAATAATGATGTTGTTGATGGACAAGGTTTGATATTTACAGAAGTATGACGTAAGTATCTGTGAAATAACACCAATACTTTATGTGTGTGCACACATCACCGTAAGCTTTACTTCACCTTTCTCTGCTTGGGATCCAGTATCTCCTCTTCTTTAGTTTTCTCTGGAGTGTGTGTCTCGGGTGGCAGAGAGAACACACTGTTCACACATACCTTTAACAGGTCAAAGCTCTCGTTCTCACTCAGTGCAGGGTCCAGAGGCCTGAAGCATTAAAGGTCAAAGATAACAAACAGTGGGGACTGACAGAGCGTGTGGAGCAAGTATGCAGGAATACAACTGATGTTTGTTTGATGATTGTTTTTATTTGTAATGCTGTATTCTGCTGTGTGTGTGTCTTTAAATTACAGTTCTGTGATTCTGATTTAGGTTTTATCAAAGAAAATGTGGGACAGACTTTACTAAATAATGAACAAACTGTGATCTCAGAGGGTTTACTAGTGTCAATGGTCAGACTAATAGAACTCCAGTTGGGTCCGGTTGTTTTTCAGCTGAAGGATACATTAGGTTGGCACAGGTGGTCATCACAAGATGGCGTACTGGAGTCCTCAAAGAATCAGCTGGCTCTGCCTTGATAAAATCCTGAACAGGTTAAACAAAGAGAGGGAGAGATAGAGAGATCAGAAACCACTGTTGCTATATCAGTAATTAAATATTTATGACTTGTTGTTGTCAGTACTCACCAGCATAACATTAATGAGCTCCTGTTTGCGAGAGAAGATGTAGCCTTGTTTCTTCACACACTCGCTGATGGCTTTAGCTATGAGCCCGACACTCTGGATCAAGCTGAGCTTCATAGTCAGGTCCTGAAACGGGCAAAGACAAAAAAAAAAAAAAAAATGCATGTCAACAAGATACACAAGATGCACAACAAAATACATGAGAGAACATACACAGATCAAAAGATTCAGGTCAAGAGGAAAAGTAGGCTAAATATGAAGAAAATTGGATAATTGCATTTTGCAAATTGTCAAGAATGCAACCAGCAAGGCGAACTGCAGCCCCACATGAGCAGATGCAACTCTACAAGTGAGTGAGCGTAAGAGAAAACAATCCAAAATCATTCCAGCAATCGAACAAATCAATCCAACAGTGATATTGTAGATTGATCCTCCATGCCTATGGATGGAGAGAAGTTTGAAATCAGAGTTGTATGATTAGAGAAGATTAGTTTCACAGCAAACCGCCTGCGAGCTCCAGTCTAAGAGGTGACAGAAGAGCTCAATGTCCCAAAGAGCTGTTAAGATTTAGCAAGAAATTACTGGTATTGAGTCATTGGTAAGCATTTAAAGAACAATTCACCACCACAAGTGATGAAAGGAAGAAAGAATGAAAGAAACTGTCTAAATTGTAAAGCAGCTTTATAAAATAATAACTATAAAAATGGTTATTTAACAAGGAGCTTTTAATTCAAACCAAACTGACAAGTAACTGACAAGTAGCAAACTCAAAGTACTTTTGAAGCTTTGACTCTTAGAAAGATGATTTAATAATCAGGTCCCTGCACAAAAGTGCATTAGAGTGATAATCCACCCCTGATCGAGCTCAGAGTATCAAACACTCACTACCTATTAATGGTGACTGTTGAAAGTTTCTAGTTTGATTTAAGATGTTTTAGTACTTTTCCTTGGTGAAAATTGTTCTCCATTATAATCCATTCAAACTGATTTTCATTACAATCTATAACAGTCACGTGTCAAGCCTACATGGGGTTAGTGTTTGATACTCAAAAGATTTTTGGTCGTGTAACAGCTACATTTCACTGAGATAGAGCAGTTTCACTATTTTCAGTGAGTCACAGTTATTGTCAAATTACAACATGTGGTGGTGGTCTGTGTTTTCTACTCAATATTGCTCCTAATTGATCAATTTCTAACCAACAAAGTGCTGAAACAACTTTAGATAACACCGTATTTGAATAGTCCACCTACAGATACTCATTATAGATTTTCTAACATTTTAACAGCTTATTAGTTGAGATTTAGCAAATCAACACTTTCACAAATGAAATAATTTTCTAACATTACAGCGCTGGTTAAGGTGCGTTTAGATTTTGTTGTGGTTCATGAATTGTCGCATACACTCCTCGCAGACAGCTGTGAAGGAGCTGAAATGTTACAAATACTCCTAAATCTGTGGGCGGACTATCCAAATAAAGTGTTGCCTAACGTTAATTATGATGCAAGTTGGTCTAGTTGGCCTTAACTGTAGAGTTCTCAAACAATTTTCACAATCAGCATTTGCTTCACCACCACAAAGGATTCATCTTAATGACACATCAGTCATGAATGCCTCCAAGACATGGGAACTAAATCTGCTGCTCTACCTTGTGAAATATAACTGATACACAGCAAAGTAAAAGCTTGAAGAAAAACTAGTTGCTTCATTGTATCAAGCTGAAAACTTTCAGTCAGATTTTAGTGACGATTTCACCACGAGTGCATGGATCAGAAAGAAAGATACAAAGCAGAGTAAAGTAAGGTGAAAGGGCCCCGGTACTCCTGTGACGATACCTTTGTCTCTACTTTAATCCCCAGAACCTGTATGAAATAGAGGTGATAACGTCATGAGTGCACACACAAATACAGCGTTCTTACCTGCTAGATTAAGTTTATGGGCCCTATATTAATTGCGCAATGACAAATGCAAAGCAGTACGTCTTTGTCACACGGACTGTGTGGGCGTCTCCAAGCAAACCTCACGTTTTTGGCTCATGTACGTGCAGCAGTGCAATGTGCAAAATGGCTGGGTGTAGACTAATATAGGCCAAAGGATGTGGTGATTTATTTTTTTTTTGTAGCAGCTTGGTGTTATTTCTATATGATTTCATAAGCATATACATACATGCACCATACAGTATAACGCAGCTGTGGACAACAAATAATGTTACAATCACCTATTTTAATTTTGAAGTCGCGGCAGACTGATTTTCATTGTCTTCTGGCTTTAACAACATCTAATGTTCATATCTTCACTCTATGAAGAGTCTTTAATTACAACAATTTGAACAGGCATTAGTTCCTAAAAGTCTTAAAATTAAAACTACTTTCATTTGCCACTGTTTGATTACAGTAAATTGGAACAGTTTTGCATGACAGTCAGTCCTGCAGCTTTTATTAACATACTGCAGCACTCGTTCTTCTTTGTCATCTGTTATTCTTCTCTGTAAATGCAAATAATAACAATGTCTTGTACCATAGCATTTACATTACCTTGGTATTGAAGTGTTTACTGATGGAGCGGAGGATGTCTTGATCAATACGATTCAGTATCTTCTCTGGAGGTGCGTTCAAAGCCACTTGACCATAACACAAGATTAATGTGCTTTTCACCTTCTCTACCTCCACATCATTACGCTCCTGTGGAAAACAAAGGAAGGAGAGATGAAGACAGACAACTGAAGCTTTTTTTAAACACTGATAGTAGTACAACCTAATCAGAGGAAACAAAGTGATATTAATTTCAATATTTTCATTTGCCATGCATCATAAAAGTTCTTGTACTTTGAGAAGGTTGAAGATGCTTGGTGACTTCTTGAAGGCGTCTGACTTGCCGAATTCGTCCAACTTGGCCAAAGTTCCCTCTAAGTGGCTGTTGGCACACAGGCCGACGCCCATTGCAACTCCCTGACAGATAGATAGACAGAGTGTGAAACACACAATCCCAACAGACATGCTTTCAGATTTTTACAGAACACCAGAGAAATCACTGTCATATGATATATGTGTTTCAGGTACTTCTCTTTCGACGGCGTCATTGTGTCGCGCTGTGAGAAGGATTTCCTGCAGCTGTTTTTTAACCACCTCCTTATTGAAACACTGTTGGAGAGTTACACCTATGCATCGATACAGGAAGCTCTGGAATGAAAAATGCAAATTATATTTTTGTCACATGTGTGCTACATTTTTTTCTTAAATAACTGGGGGTGGGTTTAACAGTCTGAGAATGTATGGCTCTGATTAAATAAGTCATGAGGCAGGTCAGGGTTGAATAGGATCACTGTTCATCACAGCCAGCTGTTAAAGTATAATTATGACTCACATGAAGCTCTCAATTACACTTGCTGTAGGAGCTTAGCCACTCGACCAACTACAAACCTACTGTGTTTACATTTATTTCATGTCACTGGACAAATGGAACCAATGCTGTATCTCTTTTATGGGTGAAATAGTTGTTGAGAGCGCTTACCTTCTCCTCTAAGGCGTTGTTATACATGGAGAGGTACCTTGTTGCCTCAGCTGCCAGGCGACACACCCACTTGTCATCATCGAGAGTAGCCAAGGTTTTAGACAAGAGCTGGAGACAATTATAGCACATTTAGACATTTCACTGCATCAGGTCAGATTTAAATATTTCTTCCTATACCAGTCTATCAATATATAATCACCACACTTTGGTTTCATTCAAATGCAAAACAATGACACATTTTAAAGTGAACGAGATGATATTGCCATATACAGCAGACAAGCAAACCTTCAGCAACTTTTCATTCCAGTGCTTCCTATCCAGGCTCTCTGCCGATGACTCTGGAAACAACAACACACAGTCAGACTCTGTAAAACTGTACAAAAGGAAAAAGCTTGATGAAAGCACATATTTCCATACCCTCAAGCACTGTTAGCAGAGGAGGTATCTCTTTCTCCCAGAGTATCTCTGTATTGGGGTGAATGTTGACACTGAGGATTTGAAGGAGAGAGAGGGACGGAGCTCCATGACCTCTGGAATTGAACGGGAATGCTGCATTCACCTGGGCAAACACATGTAGATGAACAGATATCAGTATAAATTACAAATGATCTTTTATTCATTTAAGCAAAATAACAGCACAGCTCCTTTCATTCCAGCTGTTGAATATACAGTGAGATCAGCTCTCATAAATGATGCGTTATGCTTCACGGATTGTGGCTAAAAAGATTAAAGGGAAAAAAACGGATAAGGATTATTTAGCATGATAAAGAACTTGTCTAAACCACTGGCTGCAATCCATTAATTATATTTAATTACAATCTGTTGCCCAGACAGTTATTAAGACTGAATGTTTAGTGAGTCTTTGTTCTATACTTTATACATAAAGTTTGAACAAAGTGTTGGAGTGTCTTACCAGCAGCCTGACCATTAGTGTTTGAGGGGACGGCAGATTGACTAGAGGAGAGAGAGAAAAGCGTTCAGCTTGAAGTGAATCAAACTGAACTTAAATGCTTCTAAATTAATTTGTTACACTGTTTATTCCATAATCACACCTCCTCTTTACCATTTATATCTAACATGAAACACACACGATGGGTAACTTACACACGGGCGCACCTGCTCAGTAAATATTCCACTTACCTTCCTGAGTAAAGTCTATGTTGAAGCTGAGCTCCTGGTTATTTTTCTTCTTGTTGCCCAGCACTATCAGACTCTTACACAGGGGAGTGGTGGCATTGCTGTACTGAGGAGGGGTCAGATAATACAGCAGCTTTGGCCACAGCACCTACAAACAACAAAATTCATGTGTAAGTTCTGTCATCGTTTAATATAAAGTTAACAACCCCTGCTTTGTTATGAAGCTTCTAATTCATAAACACGTAACTGCAGTGAAACAAACATCTGCAACAACATCGGCAGTTAAATGGTTGGGGATGGGAACGCAGATGAATCAGCCACAGATAAATAAAGAAAGAGATAGTCGTCGTACATCAGCTAGTCGTCCGACAGTGGTGGTCAGCAGATGAAGGGTGTTGTCACACATCGTCCTCAGCGCCTCATTAGTCACCTCCTCTGGATCGGTGGGCCTCTGGCCTCGCTGGAGACACACAGACACAATCACACATGGATAAATGTTTTATGCTTCGTCCCCCTTCGAATTTCTATTGTTAGCTTGAATAAGAAATGAGAGACAACTTCCACAAAAATAAGAAGCTGTACCTGATATGTGTCATGTAAGGCACAGTGTTGAACTATGAATCGAACCAATAACTCTCCTCCCTCTAACTCCAGGTAGCCGTGATGAGCCATCGCACTGATCACCTGGACCACATGCTTCTTGACCTGAGACACAGAGAGAGAGTCAGACAGTGTATGAGACATAGCAACAATCATATGAATGATCATCTGAACAAAAACCTTAAAAGTATACAAGAAAAAAAGAGACCGTGCGTGAGCCTACATGTGTTACCTTGTTGCTGTGGTCAGCCATCGGTTGTCTGATGCTGGCCACAATTAGCAGCTTCTTACTCTCCATTGTGGAAGCTGCAACACACACAGTACGAGAAAAATATAAGTAAGGATGAAAACAGTACTGCAGTCAACAAGCACAAATCATTCACAATAACATATGAAAAAATGTTAAAAAGATTGTCAAAAACAGAGAGAATATGTACAATATGAAAAGAAATACGCACAAATAACTAGATAAGACGAATAAATGAAATAGATTTTGTAGTCAATGACTGTGTTATAAATTAATACTTCATATATGAGGCACACTGACTGACTGACTTTTAACTGCACTCCTTATGGCCAATCAATCACTGGCGCATGTGGAGCAAGCGTGTATGGGATGAGCAGAGGATGCATGTGTATTTTCTCACTGGTGGAGTTGATGAGGTGACGAAGGACAGCCAGGGAGCCCACTCTGCTTCGCTCATTACTGTTCTCCAACTTCTGAAGAACAAACATGACCAGTCGGTCCGGGAATGAGTTAGCTAGGAAGTAGAGAATTGGAAGCAGAAAGAAAGAAATTAAAATATGAAAAGCATAAACTAAAAAAAAAACACAAGAGGAAAAAAAAAAGGAAAAACAAGAGAGAAGTCGACCAACTGTCACAGTTAATATGATTATCTTGTGGGGGAGACCGAGTCTGGCATGCTAATAGATGATCTCATTACTGCTCTTGTGACTCCATTAAACTAAAACAGATAGAACGGCCTGAAGCCGTTGGACAACGTTCAGCTTTTAGTCTACACTTAAATTTCTTATAGAACTGTCTTCAAAACTCGCATAATTTAAGATAGCAACAACAGTGAAATTTAACATACTTTAGTATCTTTAGTACCTAGTAAACTGAAGCAGCGTAGGACCTCATTGTGGTTCTTGATAGTTGGAGGGTTACTATAATCAACAGGGGCAGACACCTGTGAGGAAGACAGGAAATGTTACTCTCTGGGGAAATAAATACAATAAAAGAAGAAAACTGTAGTACAAATGGAAGTGACAGCTTTCATTTAGTTATTTCTTTGTCCTAGGGAGTGGCTGATCACACATGCTGATTTGGTAGCAGCAGGTCACACATGGGAAGCCACATTTACAATCACAGTCTCCTGCGTACCTGGGTTATGTTTATGAACTGGAAATAAGAAATGAGAATTTGTTCAGGACCACATCTTAAGGTACTTCTACTACATTCTGATGAAATACTCGCTGTCCCCACCAAACAATCATCCACACACGTCATTGGCAGAGTCATTGTGGTAAAATGTTGCAATAGTCAAGGCACCGAGCCAAACTTAAGCTGAGTCACAAGATGAAAACATCTGACTAGAACGACTCTCTGACAGTCATTTGACACATCCAAAATAATGCAGCATAAGGTAAATATACAATGCAAAGGGTATAACCTAGTCTGCCCTCGGATTTGTAGTTTCAATGTGGTGAACTGTTCTGTCACCAAATAGGATGTACAGTTGTACATCAACATGTGATATCAACGTGATAAAACGTGCTACACAGACTTTTGGGAAGCAGCTGTCAACTGTCAGCGGTCAAACCTGACAGATCCATGTACAGATACTGTAATATAATGTGTTGGTACGTTTTAACGGTTCACTCAGCATCTGCACAGTTGCAAAAGTAGTATAACAATCTGCGATACCTTAACGTGACTTTCTTTGAATGTCATTTATTTTACAGTTATCGTGTTAAGAACTGAATTACTACAGTGCAAAAAAACAATGTATTCCAAGTTAGGATGGCAGGATAGGCAGTTCTTATTTGAAAATGTATTCCATAATACTGTGGGGACTGTTCCTGACAACCAGGTGCATGATTCAACTTTGCAAAATAATTTTCCTATATTCTTACTGGTTTTGTAGAATTCTCAAGATGCTATTCAAGATACAAAAAAAATAGATAGGTCATCAAGGAAACAGCTAAAAAAAAGCTCTTATATGTCAGTTTATTAATAATTTAAAACTCAGTGTCTCCTAAATTCAATAACTGTATTAACATTTTGTCATGTTTTCTGCCTAGTTCCACCTGATTCAATCAAGGTTAAAGTTGCAGTGTTTATTTTTTTGTATTTATTTAATGTGTACCTGATGATGCAGTGCAAAGAGTAGACTGTCCAGTTGTGTCTCCAGCACCCTACTGCCCATGTTGACAGATGCATCAAGCACTTGGCACAGACTCTGAGAGGAGACAGAAGACAGGGAAAACACTCACCCTCTGAAAAGCCAAATTAATTGTCACATTGCTGGTGCCATGTTACACACAACGATACTGGAAATCTGTTTTAAACCACAAGCTCTGCTTTACTGACTATCTCTATTGATCTCTATTATAAGTCAGGAAGCAGTTAGAGATGGACAAAGAGTGACCGTCTTGTTTGTTCACAAAAATGATCCATGTGACAAATTCATTACCCACCTTGCTAATGACATAGTGCTCATTGTTTTTCTTGTACAGGGACAAGATGGCAGGAATAAGTTTAGGAATCTGCTCCTCCAGTTTGTCACTGGCCATCAGATGGCACATAGAGCCCACAGCCTCGGCCACTGTTAGCCTCAACTGGAACACACAGACACAGAAACACAGGATGTCAGGGGACAGACATGACAGAGATCACCTGACGTAAAACTTGTACCATCTGTTTCTCTAGGTGTGTGTAGAGAGGAGGGGGGAAATAAAAAGGGAGGGAGGAAATAAAAAGGGAGGAACTAAAAAGAGGAACTAAAACCATAAGTACACACACACACACATAAATATATATTATATATATATAAATATATACATATATTTATGTATATATGTAGATATATTAAAGAAACTGCAAAATACAAAATAAAAAAGCGTTAAAAGCAAACAAAGTGTGAATGGGATGAGCAGAGGAAAAAGAAAAAAAAGTGTTAAAAGCAAATGTTCTGTCATTGTATGAACTGGAGTTGTGAATGTTGCTGAAGTGAACCATATTTAGCTCTAATAGGTTCCTCGCCTTCTGTAATACAGCACGAGGACACAGTGGTTAAATTGTTAGACTCTGTTAACATGGCCAAATATAGAGTCAGGACAAACAAGAACATCTATTACGATGCTCAATACTACTGATCGAAACTGTGGCCAAGATGCTGGTGGTTACTGTGCTGTTTCACTGAAAGTGTGTTCTCACAGTGGATTTTTCATGAGGGCACAGCTTTTTTCCACAGTATACCTTACAGACTGTTCAAATTATCTTTGTATCCAAAACTCACTCAACTTCTCACCTTCTCTCAATACTGCCTGAACATGACTTGCAGACAAAAGTACAGTCTCCTTGTAGGTTTTATGTGTATGGTACCATTTTGCTCAACCCCCAGCAGTGACCTCCAGTGACCTCACCTTGGACTCTCTGCTTTGTAACCAGTTATTGAAGAGGATGTCGAAAGCGGCGTAGATTTCACTGGAGAACGTGTCTTTTCTAACGGTGGGATCTGGAGCCTTGTCCAAGTTGGCGAGGTACTCTAAGATACTGTCGCTGAAATGACACAGAGCTGGAGGGACAGAAACATAACAGAGGAAATGAGGGAGAGGAGAAGACCGTAAAACCGTGAGAGAGAGGCATGGGAGAAATGCTTATTTTGAAGTTCAGTGTGTTTAGTGTGGGTTAACTTTAAAATGACATGTCGGGGAGGTTCTTACCAGAGGAGAAGACCCACTTCATGTTGTCCTGTTTGGCCATACTCAACATGGGCAACATGGTGCCCAGAATAGCATTCAGGAAGGGTACCATGCCATAAACTAGAAAACAAGGAGAAGAGCACAGCATTGATGACATGCTATCACTTCCTCTGTAAGACTGAACTGATAATAACCATGCGAAAGAAGAATGTACAAAAATTTAAAAAGAAAAGGCATGGAGAAAGATTTTAGCAGTCCCTGATGAAATCTGTCTTTGCACACTGCAAGTTCGTAATCATATTATCACATTACATATATGACTAAATTTCAGTTTATCTCTACGCTGGTCATTGACTTACATCTCTACATCTTTAGTTTGTACTTCCTCTAAAACCTCCGCCATGCAACAGCAATTTAAGTCATTTATTATTATTGCATCGTTTAACATCTGCACATATAAAGTCTATATTTTGACCATAAAGCACATTTAGTATAAAGTTGACCTGCATTACAATTTGTAAAGAAAATCCAAGTTAATGTGTTTGACAGCTTGTTAGCACTTAGCTAGAGTGTGAAGTACAGTGGCATGAAGGTTTGAACAACGCCTCTTTATTCACAGCATGAAACAAAGACTGGGTTTAAATTTAGGTTTAATTACATCAGAGGCACTTTAAAGACTTATTTCAGGAAAGTGTAGCTGAATCAAAGAGGTTTTTTTTTTCAATTCACAATGTCTGTTCTCTGACTGAGTGTGGAAATGAACTAAAAATGCTCAGAGGCATTCATTTGTTCATGCTTTCCCCAGCACTTTAATCCATCCTAATACTCCTTGAGGAATAGGGTGGAGTGTTTTAAGTGCAGTGTGCAGCACCAACATTGGCATCAGGACAAAAGGATCAGACTTTGCATAGCTGATAATAATTGTTTATAAATGTCTTGTTCTTGTTCCTGACTGCAGCAGGCATGGCACTCAGCAATCAATGTAAAAAAAAACCTTCTTAGAATATCCAAACCAAAGACTGCTCCTAACCAAACATATCCTTATGGTGTACAAAATATTTGGCCTGCAAATGCTGTTTTTGGACAGGTTTAACAGGTTCACGTCTTTGTCGACAACCTCTGAATACCTGCTTTGTGAACAAAACTTCTGATTTCCTGGTGTGGTCTTCCTTGCCAGTGTCTCATTTCTTTGTGTTTGTGCGTGTAAATATTTTCTTACCATTGGAGTCAGAGAGGTTTGCTAGCGTCTGGACCACGAAGAAGTGAGGTAAGAGCCCTGGCTGAAACTTGCTTAGTATCTCCTCCATGATGTCGTTGATGTGCTTGTTACCCACAGCAACCAAGATATTACTGGCTGCCTGCTGCCAATCAGGGATGACGTCCTGAATAAACCAGAATGAAGGAGGAAACAGTAAGGATCATTTGTCATCTGCCCTATGCAAAAAAAAGAATTAATTAGAATAATTTACATCTGATAATTTACCTTTGAGCGTGTCATTTCATCTGAGGCCAAGGAGATGATGCTCTTTATCCTGGGGTAACTGATCTCTTCTATCTTGCAGCCCACAATCAGCTCAATAGTCTGAAGAATCACAACTCTGTGGGTTACCACCAACTACGGAAGAGGAGAAGAAAGGAGGGCACATGAATAACAGTGCAAATTATGACCATAACCAAATGGAATATTAATTACTGGAATGGCATTTATTGTGTGTTTCATGTTTGCATAAAACAGCAGCAAATGTCAAGTAAAATGTCTGCAAATAGCTTTCACACAGATCAAATAAAATATGATTCAGCACATTCAACACCATCATAGCGAAAAAAAAAAAAAAAAGGACATCCTGTGTGACTGATGTTTCCCAAGACATTTCCTCAGTGTAGCGATGCGATCAGCTGATAATCACAAAGTCAAGAGCTGTGACAGTATGATAAAATGTTGCAGCATCATGCACACACAAGCTGATCTCTGCCGAGCTCTGTGGTGAACTTTCTGAGGTGCAAATGTGTTATGAGTAAAAGAAAAGAGCAGACAAGGCCGGGATATTTAATTTATTTAAAGGCGTATTATGCCTTTAAACATCAAGCTTCAGGTTTCGGGTTTGTAGGTCACCTGATTCTTTTCTTTTTTTATAGGCCCATAAAGGTAAAATGTTTGCAGTGCAGATACTGAAAATTATGATTCGGCTATATGGGCAATATGCGGATGTCATCTTGAGCTTTAGGAAATTATCATGAGCATTTTCATTATTTTCTGACATTTTAAAATAATCAATTAATCAAAAAAAATTATCAACAGAATAAATAATCACCAGAAAAATCGATAATGACTCATGCAGCTTGACTGACGTATGAAATCTGAAAACCTCAGGCTGCTTATTGCAATGTTTACATCTTGTACATGTGTGAAACCTCTAGAGGGAATGTCTTGACACTGTCTTCACATACTGTTTTACCAGGCCGGCAAGCCACATGCTTGGAGCTCTGAGAGGCACTTTAAGCGTGACCAGGTTTAACAGATTAGCAGCTGACTATTGTTAGCAAGGAGTTAAAGACAATCCGGTTTCATGTTTAACAGTTTAAGGATAATATTTTCCACTTATTAGAAATCAAAGGGAATGGAGGCCTTCCAGTTTACCCTGGTGTGTTTTCTTAGGTGGCCCTTAAGCTGACACTCCGAGAGCTGTGTTTATATATAAGAGGAAAGTCTTCTTTACCTTTGGGTGTTTGAGAAGGTAGTCCTGACACATGGCTAACACTCTATCTGGCTGCTGTTTTCCCAGGGTCAACATAGACTTTCGGACCTGTTCCTGGACCTCAGAGTCTTTATCGGTGGCCGCATCTAGTAGAGCCAGGGTCACCTCTAGAGGGAAAACATACCAGAACAGAGACTGAATACAACGACTTAAATGTAGAAAGAAGAGAGAAACGGAGCAAACAGAAAGACGGATAGACCAAAGTCTGCAAGTCTGCATGCTGTTCAAAACTGTGTCAAACAGAGTAAATGAATCGGGGAATAGAGGCTGACATATAAACAAGTACAGAGAGAAGAGAAGAGAAGAGAAGAGAAAGGACTCACGTTCTACATCTGTCTCGTCCATGGTGGACAGCAAGAGGGCTGGCTTCCTGGAGCCTGTGGCTGAGGATGTAGCTTCCCTCCTGGGGTACAGATGGGCAGAGAGGCTGCCTGGAGCTGAGGGACAGAATATGAATATGTGGATATACGTATAACTTGACTGTAAGTCAGACTGCCATGTTCATTATCAGTGAAAACACTTTATGATCTCTCTTAAAATGTGAATGACACCTGTCCATCTATCTCGGGTAATTGATTAGCCTGTAACCTCAAAGCACAGGTCATTCACATGACTGAGCACCATGGCAGCAGACAGGTATGACACATGGTGACAGCTTCACGGAAGCAAACACTACAGTCTTCATTCAAAAGCTGTCAGTCTCATTTGTCTGAAAATAAAACAGCCACTTCTTTATCAGCCTCTAACAGCAGCAGCTGACACGAATACTTAATAGCTAACTCGTACAGTAACTTTCAGGTTCACAAAGCTTTATAAAGATGACACCAAAAACAAACACAGCGTGCGGTGTTAGCTATGCAACCCCATTAGCGCCTCGTGTTTTGTATCTCGTGTTATAATTTAATATCTAGCTTTAAACCTGGGGATGCTGCAGCAGCTAGCTAACCCACTGTGACGCGTTAGCACGCTAACCTAGCAGCAGCTGCTACGGAAGCGCCCTCACATCACAGACTAAAGGGACAACACACACACAGCCTTGTTCATAAAGATAACTTACCAAGTCCCTGTGTGCGTCCGCTGAACAATACCCTCTCACGGCGACGGTGCTTCCTATCTCGGTTTAAACAATAGGCGTCCCTGTCAGCGTTAGCGCCGTGTGTTTGTGTCGCTGCAGGTGTAAACACGCCTGGTCATGTGCTTCTAGTCAGCAGGAAGGTCTGAGGCAGGGGGAGGACCGAAGTGTCACAGCACGGAGACACACAGAGCTGCTGTCACTGCCTGAGCTGTGCGTAACGCTGTTTATGGAGACTGCAATGCAGGACTCAACTGTGTAATCTGATTAGTTTGATTCTTATTGTGTGTGCCTCATGTCTGCATGCATAACTCATTACTATTTCATCCAGTTTCGTTGCATTATCGAGAACCTAAAGTACCAGAATGTAAAAATACTATACTTTAGGTTAACTCTTACTAAGAAAGGAAAATAGTAGATACATGTTTGTAAAGTATCAAATGAAAGATTATACATACACATTAGTCTAATATATGGAGTGATGTAAAAGGTAGCTTAAAATGGAAATGTGCTTAATTTCTTTGCACATGTTTAATTTAAATGCAGATTCATGCTATAGGTTCATTTTAACGTTTGTTTACTGTACTATAGGTTCATTTGAGGTACTGTATGTTTACTGTAGTATATGTTAATTTTGATGTATGTTTACTATATGTTAATTTTGACGTATGTTTACTATATGTTAATTTTGATGTATGTTTACTGTGGTATAAGTTAATCTATCTATTCAAGTAAATTACATTGAAATTGTGCTTGAGTGTTGTTGTCTGATGTGTAGTTCAGTCTTATTCAAAGAGATCTTTGACAAATGTATGTGTCACGCACCCCTCGTGCCTTCAGTCTTGATTGCCACATCTTCTATCAGTCACTCCTTAATGACAGTGACTCATTTCTGACTCAGCCACCCTGCCAAACAAACTCTCCACCTCCTCCTGAATTCTCATTCAGAGCAAGACCAACATCAGCAAAAGGAGCTGTACAAGTGAAACACAGCTGTCAGCGTGTGACAGCATCTGACAACAGGAACTCAAAATACATCCAGGTTTCTGTGAGATGCCTGGTGCAAGTGACAGCATGGCAGGAAGTCTAGAAATTTAGAATTCCAGTTCGGTGTGCAAATTCATCCCCCCAGAATGTTTCACAACTCTGCTTTATTTAGTTAGTATTTTAAAACTTTGATTTCATTTAGCTCTTGCCGAAAATCTGTATGCATCATTTAAGTAATTGACATATACAAAGATTTCACAGACTAAGGACATTCATGTTTGGAGAGCAGCCTCAAATCACAGCAGATTGAGGAATATCCATATTTTGTGAATGGGATGCACAGCTAAAAATGATCTTAGTAGGATTAGTTACCCCAAAACAACAACAACAACAACAACTATTTAAATCCCCCAGCCGACTGGAGCCCTTCTGTGTGGAGTTTGCATGTTCTCCCCATGTCTGTGTAGTTTTTCTTTGGGTACTCTTGCTTCCTCCCCCAGTCCAAAGGCATACAGTTAATTGGGTATTGGGTGACTCTATGTGAATGCTTGTTTGTCAGCAGCCCTATCAGATAAATTTATTGCTCACAACACTGAAAAATTATATATTTATCAGCCACTTACTCAAGCCTTACCTTGAGGTGGTGAATTTGGGCATTTCATCACTTACATTCATCAATGTCTTCATTGCACAGTGTTGCGTCTGACTGAGTCAGCCCCACATCTTGAACTAAGCTGACACAGAACTGTTTATGTCACAATTTTTATCTATATTTTATTGTTTAAACAGGCAGAAAACAAGTGAAACTGGTGCTTTCCTTGTTTATGCAGACATGGACAAAGTTTAGCTTTGGGACAAAAAAGAGTTAGGCATCAGCCATTTCCTGAGGAAAAACAATGTTTACGTTTCTGATGACCAATATAAGCCTACTGTGCCAGGAAGGGTCACTCGGTGTCTTATTATTTATGTGGTGTATAGCTGAACATACAAATACAACACTATCTTTGCTGTGAAAACAAACTGTTTGATGGGCTTATAAATAGCCCAACCATTGCAGCTTTTAAATCCAGATTGAAAACCTCTTTATTCTCCAGTGCGTTTGACAGAATGTTTTTAAAACCTTCTTTTTAATCTTTGAAATTTTATTTCAATATATATTTATCCCCTTTGGTCTTTTCAGTTGGGTTGTTTTACCTTTATGTTGTGTTAACTCTTTACAGTTCCCTGAACCTACCTAAATAAAACTAGCCTAAAATCCTAAAAATTGTCAGATCTTACTTGTGCTGTACGTCACTTCAGCAGGCCAGGCTATTTTCAAGATGAGAGCTGATTGGTTCATCATCTTCACCTGGCTGCACATTACCAATCCTCCATCTATCTCTTGTCTTCCACAGGATCAGGACGTGCTAACCCCAGCAGCATTTTCTGCCACCTCTTCAGGGATCCTCAGGTGATCCCAGGCCAGATGTGATATCTCCAGCAAATTCTGGGTCTGCCCCAGGATTCCCAAAGGAATGCACCCATTCCCAATCTTGAAAAGCTTTAAATGAAAACTCCAAGGTAACCTGAAATATCTGTAACTCTATGCCACATAACTAAAATAAATGTATGAAAGACAACTAAAAGGTAGGTCTAACAGTTAAGAGTCCGATCTGAATTTGTTTGATAACAGCACAAAAGGACACAGGGAGTTGTAGTTTTGTGTTCCTTGAAACTAAACTTGTTCATGACCTTTAATGAGCTGTTAGACCACTGCATCTGCACTACATTATTATCTTATCTATAGTGTGATTATAAATCCATCATTCAAATGTAGAGGCAGAAAAGCTTGAACTTAGCATCAACTTAAAATAGGTTTGAAGGGGTAAAAAAGTGTGTTTACTTTCTAAAGAACAATATGCAGACAGTCTCAGCAAAATAAATGAGAGAATATTTGTTCCTGTTCCTGTTTATAGTCACCTGCAGGATATTTGACCTAAGTTTAAAAATACAACCAGTTACAAATGTGTATTAAGCCATCTGTTTAAACGCATACTTGCAGATCTAGTGTTTATTGTTTTCAGTAACCTGCAGAATAAATTTAGTCTTTTTAAAATGAGCATAAACTCATCTTTCCATGACGCTCTGAATAGATATCACAGCTCATTCTGCGTTTCACAATTTGTCCAGCCATGAAAAACCAAAACATTTCATGTTTGTTCAAGATTTTACTGAAGGTGATGATGAGAAAAAATTGCTGCTAAAATTAGATAACAAACATTCAAATGGTGAGCACAAAACACATAAAGCTGTTGTACAGTCCATGTTTTTATCAAGCACAAAGACGCAACAACAGTAGTGTGTATAACTATGTACAGTGTTCATTACAATATTACAACAATATCAAAACAACTCATTAATATGGTCAGGTAATTTGCATACATATTTCTAAACAAAACAGCTGCATCCGAGTTAAATATTTGACTTGAACATATATTTGATTACTGTAAGTAGTAATATGACTATAAATACAAAATAACTTACAATATTAGTCAGGTTTGTTTTATGTCTTACATGTTGCCTATTATTACAGGTACTTTCGAAAAGGTTCACATAATAAAATTGCTTTAAATTACGGGCCCCATATGTTATATTACTTTCCATAAAAATTGATTTAATCAAAAAGTGCATAACAGTAAAGCTGTCTACAAAGTCAAATATGGCTTCAAGATCAAAGCCTCTCATGAATAATATCTCTCATGTATGATTTAAAAATATATATACCAGTGCATAATAATTACATTAATGTTAGTAAGGTTTAGTTTACACTGCAATGGCCTTTAAATGGTTAAAATTACTGATCAGATCAGTTATTTTAATTACAAAGATAAGATCACCATCAGAAGAGCAGCCACAATTCACTGTTACTGTTGATAAAAAGTTATTAATAACAAAAAATCATATATGAAAAAACATTAAGGGAAACAAATATTTTAAAATGCCAAAAAAACAAACACTGCATTTCACAGGATATCCATAATACAATACAAAGTAGAAATAAAATCAGACAAGTAGAAATAAAATGTGTCTGTGTATAACATTCAAAATGCAGTAAACATTTGTTGTGAATATGCAGCAATTTAAAAATTAATTCATAACACATAACACCCTGTAAAACACAGAAATCACGATTACCCTGTAAAAGCAGATTGAAATAATCTACTGGAACTCAGACTCAGACATTTCCAACGTGAGGAAAGGACAGGGCTGTGAGGAGAGAGTGAACACAGGTCCACTGTCCTCTGATCCAACAGCACAGACGTCTAAAACCTCAGCAACATCAGTGCTTTCCCTGCAGTCCTGTCAGTAATGTGTGACCTTTCCCATGACAGTTGTGTCCATGTAGAGACGGCTGGCTGCTATTCAGACTGAATTTAGTGACATCTTCTCTTGTTGTCTATTCATTATCTACATGTTGCTTCACACTTCTTATTTGTTGTTTGCTGTTTCTCCAATTTTCTGGCCTCATACATCGGGAATGGGCATCTCTCTGTCTGGTTGTATTTTCCTGTGGGAGAGAAACAATTCATCATGAGATATTGGTATAAAAACACCTAACTGTATAGAAAAAAATAACTCAGAGTAAAAGGAAATGGCCTACTGCGGGTCTTTAAATAAAAGTGAGATGTTTGGTCTTTATGGGAGTGAATGAACATACTCATGTTTAGTAAGGGAGACTTTGTCGCAGGTGACCTCTGAGAGATGTCCAACCTCCTTTGTGAACGAATTTTGCATGCTGCCTCTTGGAGTGGATAAACCCTTCAGCTTCACTTCTCTGCACACACACAAATGTTTGAAATGTGAACAAAACAATTTGAGAACCAACAAAAGAAATGTCTGTTTTGTGAACATATTTTCCTACACCTACTTACCCATTAGTGGTTCCATCTCCCTCCTCAAACATTTTCATTCCTGGGACGTTATGTCCAAAGAGTTTCACACCGATGGTCATGAGCAGGCCGCATCGATTTCTGTAACAGCACGTGGCGTCTACCACCAGGAATACCACCAGGAAGATCACCATGACAATGCCAACCACACTGCCTTTGGTGATGCGGTTGCTCACTAGGAAGGAGAGATGAGAGAGCAAAGATGTCTTAACTGAAAGTATGGCAAACATCTTCACAGTTTAAGCCGCATTTCCTGGATAACAGACTAAAATGTGTGGTGTGGTGTGGTGTAGTGTGGAGAGTGGAGGGGCACATACCAGGCCTTTCTCCAGTGGTGAAGTTTAACGTGGCAGGGATAGAAGAACCATTCGCATTGACTGCTCTGACCTCCAGTTGATAGACTGAGCCAAAAGCCAGGTTTTCGAGGGAGATAGAGCCAGCACTGGATGACAGCTGCATCTCTTTCCACTCAGCCCCCTCTTTATTCTGAGAGAGCAAAAAGAGAGGACTGAATGATGACAGGCAGAACACGAAAATCACGGACAAAGAGTAATTCACATCATGCTCATCTCTTACCGGTTTATATTGTATGTTAAAGACCTGCAGAGGAGTTCCGCCATCATCGATCTGTTTAAGGGGGATAGAGAAGGTGTTTCTCTCCACTTTCATCTGATCAGCCGAGAAAACTGGACTGTCTGGTTCACCTACAGATGACGCGAGAGAGGAAGGAAAGAGTCATGAATAAAAAATTGCCATCTTTGGACACACCTGCTGCATATCCATAATACATTCATGACATGATATATGAGTTTGGCATGTTTTGCTAATGTGTTGTTAGTGTGTGTAGCACTTACGCATTCCCTGTGTGCGGATAGTCTTTTTGTCTGAGAACTCTCCTACCCCCACTGCATTCAAGGCGGCCAAACGTACTGTGTATGACGTGTACTGCCTGAGGTTGGGGATAACAAGGAGACCTACAAAAGCAAACACAGACACACAGAAAGACACAACGTCAGCCATTGTGAATGACTAAATGTTATTTACATTATTTACAGTATGTACTTCTAGATACATTACAGTAAGTTTATGATATGAAACAGTTTAAAGTGTAAAACATTTACTGATTTTTTTCCTGAGTCATGGATACACAAATGCAAAGCCTCTTCGAGGGGCAGATGTTTTACCTGAAGCTGGGACTGTGATCTCATTCCACTGTTGTGCTGCACCTTGCATCCACTGTAGAACGTAACTTGTGATTGTTGTTCCTCCACTGTTGGGTGGAGTTTTGAGAGAGAAGCGGACTGAGGTTTCTCCAGATGAGACTGTAAGGTACTGGGGCGGGCCGGGCTGGGCTGTGGATCAGGAGAGACAAGCACGGATATTAGAAATGATTACTTTTATTTCACTTCATTTTTTTCTTACACATAAAGGCTGACATAGATTCTTACTGTGTATTGCAACATCTCTTGATGCATTTCCAGAAGGGCTGACAGCCATGCAGGAATAGAGTCCACCATCAGAGGGCACCACCTCTTCAATCACCAACTCGCCATCAGTAACATAGACACGACCAGAGGGAGAGTCCTGACAGAGGGAGGCACAAAATATCCAATCACATATTAGACCAAATATAAATCTGTAAGTTTTCGAATGTCGTGTTGTTGGAGTATCTGGACAGTGTGAGGGAAAAGTGTCCACACACTCTTACCAGTGTTTGTCCATTGTGCTTGTTGATCCAGTGTAGTTCAGGCTGAGGATGGCCAGAGACATTACAGGACACAGATATCTGCTCACCCACTGATACTCTCTGACGCTCTGCAGACAGAAACACTTCTGGGGCCTCTGAAATAGAAAAAAACAACAAAAAAAAAAACACCTCTATTATCATAACAGTAGCTACTTCACTGTCATTACAATACAACTGGATAGAGTAAAATAGCATCATGGTTGGAAAGCAGGTTTTAATTTGTCATCAAATTAACAGAAAAACTGAACTAACCAAAAACATTAAGCATAAGGGTAGAGCTGCTCTCAGCTATCTTGTTGTTGGCGGTGCAGACGTACTCTCCATAGTCAGCCCTGGTAACAGACCTTATGGTCAACTCGCTGCTGTCTGAGTTAAAATAATGACGTGAGGGGTCAGTTGTCATTGGCCTGGGAGAAGGAAAGAGCAAAATGCACATTAAGTTAAACTGTAAACTGTACAGGAAGAATTTAAAAGACTGCGTGATGCTATGCCATCCAGACTATTGCGGGAATAGAAAGGCCAGAGGAAGGAGAGACGATGCCATAGATTATTAACAAATCTGATGAGGAAATTTCTGGCCATCCACCCATTGGCACCCAGTCAAGATTTACTTAAGAGTCATAGGTACATGTCAACGTATGTATATCAAAAACAGATGATACAAAGTCCTAAGGGAAGGTTATAACTAAAAGCAATTATATATATATATATATATATATATATATATATATATATATATATAAACATATATGTGAACTGAAAGGCAATGCAAATGCAGACTGAAATATAACATATACTATATACATATACTTACTTTGTCGTGTTGTGCAGAACAATTAGGAAGCAACAGGTTTAAATCACCTAATTCTACTTGAACAATCTCAACATACTGATGCATTATGTGCCTTTCTGAACAAAGTCTAAGGGGATCTTAAACAATGTAACCACCTCTCCACAAGTCAGGACTTACATGGTCCAGTTGATGTTGGGTTTTGGATGACCTGTCACCAAACACACCAAGGAAACATTGGTTTCTGGCCCAGCCATCACTTTTTTCGTCAATTCTTTCAGCTGCGCAGTTGGAGGAGCTGCAAGATGGAATTGTATTTTAGGCAAAATTATACTTAAATTACACCTCATGTTTATTATGGCATCAATATAACTTAAGTAAAATGTAAAATTTCTTTGTCAAGGAAAGTGCCCAACAATTGAAGCATCTCAATGATATATGATATTGATATGTCATATGATATATGATATTGATATGTCCTAATCTTTGTGTCATAAATATCTTTTCCATGCTCAGGTAATATTTAGGCCCCGGATGTCAAAAAGATACTAACCATTGACGACAACGGTGACAAAGACTTTCTGTTTTATCTCCCTTCCTCTGATCTGGGCATAACACACGTATGTCCCAGCATCCTCTGCATTCACATTTTTAATATAGAGTGTGTTATCAGACGTCTGATGTACACGTTTTCCCTCTGAAGTGAGAGAAAACAGCAAGAGACAGACACAATTAGTGATGGAAAGAGGTAAAAGCACATATACACGTATAAAAAACACAAAGTTTTGTTTCTAGATGAAAATCAAATATTCAACCATGTTACCACAGCAGGACAAAGAATACTGCAGAGCTCATTCTGTTAAACATTAATGAGCAAAACAAACACTGAACTCTGTATGCATCCAAAATATTCAATATACTTGTAAAGCAACAATATTAGGATAGGAATATTGACTGCTGGTCCTACCATTAGAAGGGATTTCTTGATTGTTTCTCATCCAGTGAACATCCAACGCTGGTTTGCCAGTCACCAGGCATGGCACCACTCCGGTTGTGCCTTCCAGAAACTCATGGTAGGTGGGGGTGTTGCCAAATGATGGACCCTCTGACAGAAGAGCATAAGATGCTTAATTTGCATGCAATAAATCAACAAAATGAGTGGTTTATCAGGTTTATTAACTAAGACCTTATATACTGAACATTACTAGTTTAAAGATTTATACCTAATTGAAATTAAACTCTGTATGTCAACCAGTCGTTACGTACCATGAACATACAGCTGTATCTGAGCATCATCTGCATGTCCGTTTTCGTATGCACAGCGACAGGTGTACTTGCCCATGTCCTGCATTGTAGCCTTTTTAATGATCAGTTTAGAGGAGGTTTCATCCACCACTTCTATTGCCACCTTATCCTCTTCATCATTAATTTCTTCGCCATCTTTGACCCACGTTATCTCTCCTTCTTCAACTCCAGCTGGGACAAGAAAATAAACATGAAGGGTCACGCCGAAATATTTTATTCATACAGACAAGTTTGATTAGCCATTTAAATGAAATTGAAATGACTCACCTTTACACAACAGTAGGATCTCTTCTCCCACCGGAAAATCTTGCTTTTTGGTAATGATGTTCATGCTTGCGTCTAGAGGAGGAGAGGAGAAGAGTCGGAATTTTTCATTGCCACCTGTTAGTCATCCACATTGTTATGAAGTTTTGCCACACTTTTCACCTTTTAACCCTGAAAATGATCAATTTAATATCCACATCACAACAGAAATGCCCATTTTAGAATCATGGTGATTAGTGTTGTCGTTTTTAAACGAAAACACTTGTATCTAACACTGTGGACTGAGATGTGAGTTTATGAATCTACATTAAACTCAAACATTATCATCTCCAACTTCAAGTTTGTGAAAGAAAACTTTAAGATATTAGTTGTTTCACTGAGTTATTACTGCTCACGGTATTAATGCTTCAGCCATGCAGTAGAAATGAAAACATCTCACTACGACAACATATTTCTTGCTAAACTCCTAAAAACATCAACAGATCTTACCTGTGCTGTAAATCAGCAGCAGCAGCAGCAATGCCGTTCTTAGGATGAGAGCTGATTGGTTTGTCATGTTCACCTGAATGACTTTAACTCAAAGCGTTGTCTGTTTTTTCAGATGAAGTTTACAAGATTAACTAAAAATCTGCTGTACACAAAGAAACTCTGTAACTCTGTGTCACACTGACATGCAGACACTTGCTGTTTTCTATCCACCTAACGTAACTGTGATGGGGAGAGGGTCTGTGTCAGAGGCTATATAGGGGCGTAGTGGAGATGAGAGGAAACGAGAAAGGGGTGGGGGGAAAGAGAGAGAGAGAAAAAGGGAGAAAGCCTTGCCCTCTCTTTCTCCAACCTCCTTTAACAGCAGCAGGGTAACTATTGGTCATTCCTCATTGAAGACAAATGTGAGGTGTGTCTCTCATCCTTTGTCTCTGTCTTTGTTGACTCACATTTGTCCCTACCTAAACTTCTATAATCTGTCTCTGATTTTCTTTACCTCTCCCTCTCTCTCTCTCTCTCTATCTATCTCTCTCTCTCTAGATCTCCGGATGAAAGCAGGGGAGGCAGCCCCCCAGGGGAAGAGGAGATGAGGAGAGATATTTTTATCATCCCATCATATTTTTCTTCTCTCATTTAAAAAGATCGGCGTTCTCCAAGTACACGGACATATAGTATGCCAAATTCACCATGCTGCCGCCGTTCACATATGCTGAAAACATACTTCCTTTAGGATGCTTAGTTCAACAAACCTCACTGGCACCCAATCTGCTACAAAGAAAAAAAATATCCTTAACTTTGAAAAACAGCCAGGGCTCTGTGATTGCAAAAGGAACTGAAATTGGTAGTTCTGAGAGTCACCAAAGTCTGAAACATTTAATCATCTTATCAGTAGTCAAGTCAAAGTCAAATCAAAATAGACTTTAAAGACTCAAATCAAAGTAAAGATTAAAGTAAAGCCAGTTGTGTGAAAATATACTAATTTGATCATTACAGACTTTTTTTCACATCTACTTTCTCGTCTTTATGGAAAGCACAGGTCTTATTTAAAACAGTAACAATGGCTCTGCTGTATTTACTGAGTGACGGGAACTTTTCACAGGTGCGCAATACTTACTGTGTAAATACTAAAACGAATGAATTCCAATTAGCTGCTTTAGTTTCAGCGTCCTGGTACTACAGTATGTATATTGTGCTCACGGTTATGACTTAAAAACATTGGAGCCATCATTATTGTTATTAGGAACACCTGTACTTTTCCTACTATGTGGAAAATGTCTGTTTTGAAAACAAAGGCTACAGACAACTAAATGAAATGCAGCTGTCATTAATGTTATAGCTTTTATACTTATCTGTGTTTGACTGATATTCATAATCAGGAGATTGAGTATGAGCAGAATGTGTGTGTGCAATATTGATTCATTGATTGGGATACGATCACTGATCATAATTACAACTTCCCTGGGAACAAACACAAATTTTGTCACATCAGTCATATCTCAACACTCAACAAAGCCATGATGTCACTGGGTCCGGGATATTCGCCATCAAAGCCTTCAACTGGGGCTTTGATGGTGAACATCTTGGACCCAGTAAACATCAAGCTTACACACGCACGCGCGCACACACAAAAGAAAGCATTTGATTGCATAATGTCAGTTATCTGATTCACTGAGCAAGACAATTTGATGAGGATTTTCTGGCAAAAAGCCTCATTATTTTTAATCTCTGAAAAGACAATAGACCTTTTTAACAGCAGACATTTCGACTTGTTATAGTAAGAAAATATAGTAACAATATTAACTCTCATAATACCTTCCCGTCGCAGTAGTGCAGTAGTGCAGTAGTGTTCCTCCATCGTGAACTTTGACCCCAGTCTGGTTTGACTGGGATCAAAAAACATAGTGTATGAATTATGATCCATAGTCAACTCCATACCAACTCATTAACACCAAGACTGACACATATTTCTATACTTTAGGGCAGCAGTTCCCAAACTTTTTTAGCCGTGCACCCCCTTTTATGTCCCAACCGGGTTGATGCACCCCTAAGATAACGAAGATAACTTCTTCTATGCACAGTGCTGTGTGTGGAAGATGATCGGCTAGGAGGAGCACCTGGATGACGGGAGGTTGCTGCAAAGGTGGAGGGTGCATCTTGCTGAACATTCACAACCAAGCTGGCAGAAGCTGGCAGAGGCTGGTGTTCGGGGAAGAACCTGGCGTCATTTGATGAGAGGAGTCACTAGTTCTCTCCCAACCTCCTCTAGGAACAGCCTCCTCCTGTTGCACTTACTCCTGATTTCATGCTGGGTGGATCTCAGACCACAGTACAAATGCATTATAGGCAGATACATCAGTTATGTTATAGATGACCACCAGGGGCCAACGGGTGGTCTGCAGGTGTGCACAGTGGTATCCTGCAACAAAAGAAACAATAAATCATTAAAAATGTATACTTTTTTTAAATACTAATTTTACACTACATGCAATGCATTGCCTTTTGCATGAATTACAGTATACAGTACACAGCATGAAATAAAAGTGCATTACCTTGTCAAGGTTGTCAACTTCCCCTTTGTTCAGGTTGTAGTCCAGGATTTGCCTTTCCCGTGACTTGCAGCGGCATCCCCATGAAGAATGCTCATCAGACACACATTCTTTTGGAACATTTTTTTGGAAAACAGGACACCAGGGCATGTTTCGGTGAAGGCAAACTTGGATGAGAAACGATCGCTGTCTCCTGTCACTGTCAGGGCCGAAGGAAGCTCATGTTTGTTTTTTCTGACTTTCCGATGGTCAGCTCCTCACCAAGGACATACGATTTGAAGAAGTTGTCATGTTGCCATGTGTCCTCTGAGACCTTCTGTCATGTCCAGGACCACATGCCTGCCCTGATTCTTTTCTGCCTGTCCATCAGAAGGTTTACCAGTGTACACCTGCATGTTCAAGGCGCAGCTGATTTTGGCATCACATGCCACCCAGATTTTAATTCTGTATCTGCCTGGTTTACTTGGCACGTATTGCTTGAAACCACAGCAACCTCAGAAGGGGACCAGACACACATCCACAGTCACACTGTCACCTGGGTTATACATTAGATGCAGGCTAGCATTTGAATTAATCTGAAACACTGTAACACAGTTTCAATATAATGCAACAAAGTTATGCGCAAGCTTCCACTATAAAGAGCAAAGAGGATGGATGACAGGCTCAGGATCAGAGGCAGAAAGCAGATAAGTTGGGGAAAACGTTATAATATTTTGAGCTGCGTTGAATAAAAATTGCAGCAAGTTTAAATGACTGTGGAGCTAACACAACCCATCATCATAACACAGGTTAGGCCACAAGCTGGGTGTGCATATATGTGTAGAAGATGTTATCTTCTTCTATGCACAGTGCTGTGTGGAGAAGATGATCGGTTAGGGGGAGCACCTGGATGACGAGAGGTTGCTGCAAAGGTGAAGGGTGCATCTTGCTGAACATCCACAACCAAGCTGGCAGAGGCTGGTGTTCGGGGAAGAACCTGGCATCATTTGATGAGAGGTGTCACTAGTTCTCTCCCAACGTTCTCTAGGAACAGACACATCAGGTATGTTACAGAAGACTACCAGGGGCCAACGGGCGGTCTGCAGGTGTGCACAGTGGTATCCTGCAACAAAAGAAACAATGAATCATTAAAAATGTATACTTTTTAAATACTAATTTTTCACTACATGCAATGCATTGCCTTTTGCATGAATTACAGTATGTACTGCATGAAATAAAAGTGCATTACCTTGTCAAGTTGTCGACTTCCCCTTTGTTCTGGTTGTAGTCCAGGATCATTTGTCTTTCCTGTGACTTACAGCAGCATCCCTATGAAGAATGCTCATCAGACACATTCTTTTGGAACATTTTTTTGGAAAACAGGACACCAGGGCATGTTTCGGTGAAGGCAAACTTGGATGAGAAACGATCGCTGTCTCCTGTCACTGTCAGGGCCGAAGGAAGCTCATATTTGTTTTCTCTGACTGTTTCGATGGTCAGCTCCTCACCAAGGACATACGATTTGAAGAAGTTGTCATGTTACCATGTGTCCTCCGAGATTTTCTGTCATGTCCAGGACCACACGCCTGCCCTGATTCTTTTCTGCCTGTCCATCAGAAGGTTTGCCAGTGTACACCTGCATGTTCAAGGCGTAGCTGGTTTTGGCATCACATGCCACCCAGATTTTAATTCTGTATTTGACTGGTTTACTTGGCATGTACTGCTTGAAACCACAGCAACCTCAGAAGGGGACCAGACACACATCCAGAGTCACACTGTCACCTGGGTTATACATTAGATGCAGGCGAGCCACCCACTTGTCCCATACATTTCGAATGGCAGCCAATTTGTCTTTTGTAAGGTGTGTTGGTTGGGTTTCACGATCATCAAACCGAAGGACCCTTGAGATCATATGGAAGACTTTCAGCAGCATTATAGCACGGAAAATTGACAGACTGGGCATGCCACAAACTAGGGGTAGCTTCTTTGCTCGATCTATACACCCCAGCGAGAATCAGCAAACCCAGGTAAGCCTGCAGGTCTATTTGGTCAATGTCACACTACTGGCTGCCATACACATGGTGTCCCTCCAGGTTTGTCATTTTCAGCTCTATGTTCTCTATTGGTTGCGTCAGAAACAGCTCAAATATTGACTTTACAGTATGTCATCAATATGACCTATCGCGTACCTTGTTGGACCTCGGTGACCCCTCTCTCTCTCTCTCTCTGCTCCCAACATTTGGCGTTTGTCAGTGAAAGGGATGGAAGTGCAGAGCAAATTGCTGCCCTTTGATTGGAAACTCTCTCCAATCTGAGCAGGTTCCTCTTCTTCCTTCCTTCTTCCTCTTCATCCTCCTCTTCAGTTGAAGCATGTTCAGTGTTGTCTTCTGTTTCAGGCACATCTTCCTCTTCTTCTGACAGTTCCTCTTGGTAAAGTTCCTCCTCAATAGGGTTCCAAATGAACTCGAGAACCTCTGCTGCAGTGTAGCTTCTCTTCATGGTGGTGTCTCAGATTAAAATGTGAAAAGCTGACCTGAGAGGTTTTGAGCTTTTATACCCATGCATACATCAAAGATAAAAGCACGTTTACACACCTGTAGCTTTCAAGTTGTGTGTGTGTGTATGTGTACGTAAGGGGGGCATTCTATGCCAGCACACGATACTGAAACGCCTTAACCGCGTTGCCTATACCTGCATAAAGACTGAAAAAAACGTGTTCAATACGTATGCGTACAGGCATGTGTATTGCGAGTACACCAAATAATGAAGGGTGATGGGTGATAAGTGCCATGCTATGTCAACTCGGTGGACGCCTGTGCGCACATTCATCTCAATGTACAAATAATTATTTACTTTATGATGACAAATTGCCTGTGCTCATGCTCGTATCAATGTACAAATAATTATTTACTTTATGATGACGAATTTTGAGTTTAGCAGCTGCTTTGCTTCACAATTCAAGCAGTCCATGTATTACCAAGAGAGACCGATGTGGCACTTTAGGCTATTACAGTGACACATGCACACATTAAGGCGTCTGAAGCATTGGCTTTAGTACAATAGTATGGGGGGCATTTCATGCCAGCACACTATACTAAAAACGCATGTACAGCGCCTATTCGATGACATCAAACGTTTAATGTGTGCATGTAAATTCCATTCACTTTCAATGGACAGACAGGCGTCATGTAGGCGTCAAGCAGACGCTGCACACGCGTTGTTGCGCATACGCCTACGTGACGGGTCCGTGACGGGTGAACTAGGTCTCAAATATGTGACATGAAGACCACGCGTGACTATTAAGTACTATTCTACATGAGCGTACAGGCACACACGCCTTAACGTGTGACTGAAACAACCTAAACTGTCACATCAGTCTCTCTTGGTAATACATGGACTGCTTGAATTGTGAAGCGTAGCAGCTGTTAAACTCAAAATTTGTCATCATAAAGTAAATAATTATTTGTACATTGAGACGAGTATGCGCACAGGCGTCTGCTGAGTTGACATGGCATCACCCGTCACCCTTCATTATTTGGTGTTATTTGGAGTCTTTATTCAGGCATAGGTGACGCATTTTAGTATAGTGTGCTGGCATAAAATGCCCCCCATACAATAGTGACACATGCGTTAACGCCTATAGTGTGTGAATGCCTACAGTATAGCTCATAACTAGAAAATGTCATTTTCCCCACTGCCAGTGTCAGTGGCGCCAAACCAGCAGCAGCAGGTCGTAGGGCCGGTGGCGCAGCGGGGAAAATGATATTTTCTAGTTGTGAGTTATAATTGTGAAACGAAGCAGCTGTTAAACTCAAAATTCGTCATCATGAAGTAAATAATTATTTGTACATTGAGACGAGCGTGCGCACAGGCGTCCGCTGCATAAACGCGTGGCACAGCACGAATGACCCCTCGCTATTTGATTTCCACAAACACTACACGGTGTGTGCCTGTACGCTCATATAGAATTGTACTTAACAGTCACGCGTGGTCTTTATGTCACGTATTTGAGGCGTAGTTCACCCATCACATAGGCGTATGCACAACAACGCGTGTGCAGCGCCTGCGTGACACCCGTCTGTCCATTGAAAATGAATGGAATTTACACGCACACATAGGCACTGTACACGCGTTTTTAGTATAGTGTGCTGGCGTAAAATGCCCCCCATAGTATATGCATGTGTGTGTGTGTGTGTGTGTATGTGTGTGAGTAAGATAAGACAATGATCCAGTATGCACAATAACAGGACCCTGAAACTGAAGCAGCTACATGTAATTCAGCCAACATCAATATTATTATATTCTGAATAAGCAAACATGGACATTTTTTTTTCATCAGTTTTGGGTAATGTTTTAGTTCGATGTTTCACGTGCCACATGATAAAAGGGTCAACCATGACAATCCTTAACTAAGACACGCAAACTCTCACACACCCAAGAACGCGGCTTACATCACTGCCCTTTCATCTAGTTGGTGTTAGTACCCACAACCAGTCAAGATTCGTCCCTTTGGGTCCTATCACTTTTATTGGCCAACAGCCAGCCTGCCCTTCCCACCTCCCCCTTGATAGCCTATCAGTGTCTCCACACTACCGTTCAGTAAGCCAATCAAAGGGTAGGGAGTCCAAAGGGGCCACCTATCAGGTTGATTATCAGGAGGTGCTATTATGGCTCATTAGAACGGAGTGTGCTCATAATGAGAGATGTTAACGAGGGCCATTAACAAGGGTGGGCACACACTGACAGCTGCTCTACATAACATTCATTTTAGCAGCTTTTTTTTTTTTTTTTTTTGCCAAAACTGTGTTTCACTTGATGCTGATGTCAACATTGGGTTTCATAAACGTAGTGGCACAGAGACCATAGTTTCTCAGACTTCTGGTTCACTTCTGATTTAACCTCCCCTTCCAAATGTGTAGGAGAACCTACAGTGGCCCGTGAAACTTGCAACAAAATACACAACAGCCCAAATCAAAACCAGTGTTTTAGTTTGTCCATTCTGGGATACCATGAAACATAGCAGTGCAACATGGTGGAAAATGGATGCATATGTGTATTGACAGTGTCTTGACTGGTGAATTAACCCATATTATTTAACAGTGACTAACCTAACACACCTAATCCCATGAGAAAGGGATCAAAAGTGCACCAAAAAGTATTCACTAACTCAAAACAACAATACTGTGTGCTGTTTCTTTCTTGAGGAAAGACTCCCTGACCGAGTATTACAGTATGCCTAAACTAAATAGTACAGACATAACCATGGGTAGCTCATGTCTCTCATAACAGTCATAACACATATGACTCAGCTCCACTCACACCACTTTTGTAATTTGAGTATTTTACTAAAATCAGTCAAGAGCCCTAAACACACAAAACACAAAACTAGACAATAGACAAAGACATGTAGGGTTGGTGGGCATGAAAACAGATGGAAATGCATGGTGAATACTTGACTTAACATCCAGAGGCCAGAGACGTCACTCTAAATTAATCCGTCACTGCTGGATGTAAAAGTTGCAAATATTTGATTAATATTAGATATAACAAAGTTATAAAGTGTATTTTAAGTCTTTTATTTATTTTTACTTGTAACATTATGAGGAAGTATTTGAAATTTACAAATTACAAACAAATTAATACAGTTGAACAAAAATGTTAACACAATGTAACCCCACATTTATTGTATAATTAGCTAATGACTATTTTTGTGGAACACACACCCAGCATGGAGCATTCAGTGTTCCCTTTGTAAATAAATAAACAAAACACTGAGAACAATCGGCCGCCCTGCTGCCAAAATTTCTACATTATACTTATAATAGTATTCCCAAACTCACACACACAAATACAAAAACTCATGCCAACATGCAGACAGTCAGATATTTAAGTAAAATTGTCTAAAGAAAAAAAGATATGAGATCAAGCCAAGATGTGGCTTGGTTAAACAACACGTCCGGATGTTCTAGTATAATAAATAATGAAAAACAATTCATGGCAGGTTGTTAGAACAGATTTAGATAAAATATAATAATATTAAATATTAATTATATAATATAATATTATATAATATAATTAACCAATAATCCAGTGTCATATGGATGCATTTTTATCATATTTGTTTGTGAACATAGTTTTCACTGTATCATAAAAACTGCTATGTTAAAACCTCAGCAAAGGGATGTTTGCTTGAGGACACGTACTGTTTACTGTTGTGTCTGTTTTCAATTCTGTTGTCAAATATACAAAATACATTGTATATAGTATAACATAATACAATTATATAATACATTTTTGTATCTGTGCACACATAACACAATATATGCAAACATAGCCACGTGTAACACACAGGCCGACCGAAACAATGATGGCACAGCCGAAGACATGAGGACGAGACAGGCAGGAAGGAGAGAGAGACGCAGGCAGACTCTCGTGACTGGAGAAAACACACCCACACTCTCCCCCTTTGTGCGACCAAAACAGACCTTTGTGCGTATGTGCATGTCCTCAATTATCTTTACTATACAGATAAGATTGGCTCATTGGTTTACGTAACTGGAAACACAATTAACAGCCATCTACAACTGTTCCATGAGGCAGGAAGCAAAAGGAAGACAAGTCTATTCCTTCCTCACTGATTTCTAGTTTTATTTCCAACTTGTGAGATTCTATATTTGGGTGTCAACTAAACAGCAGCCTGGATGGTAAGTGAAGCCAGTGCAAGTGCCAAAAACTGTCATTCTTATTTCTAATCTAATCTTCTTATGAAGGTCGAAATGTTCTGTAGCCAGCCTCAAGCGAGCACTCAACCGCTTGAGGCTGGTTACAGAACATTTCAACCTCCATAAGTGGCAACATCACAGCAGAAATAAACATGTTTACAATCTGGTACAAAAATAGGTTTGGTCTCTATAGCTAATTTTCCCATTCATGACAACATGACAACCAACACCACATATTTTGAGCTTCAAAATGGTGCTTCAGAAACCTGTGGGTGACGTCATGCATACACTGTCCATTCTTTTTACTGTCATTGGTGTCAACACAGACAACATTTTTCACAAAGAACTGAAAAATGTCAACAGTTGTTTGGAAATGACGTACAAATTCCTGACAAGAACAGTTTTCGCAGACTGATGTTGTACTTGAAATGTTGAGTTTGATGGGAAGACAATGCATGGATGCAGATTGACATTCTCAGATTCTTTGAAATGATTAATGTATTTGAAATTATCTTTCATAACAACTTAAACCCAATTGCAACTGCTGACAGGACAAGAAACATTTCAAGTCAAATTGAATACTAACAGAAAAAAAGTCAAAATTAGGAGCAATCATGCCATGGTTCCCAATGCAGTGATTACATGTCGTCACTCTGTAGTATTACTGTAACATCAAGAGGCAGGAAGTACTTAGTGGTCACACACAGCGATAATGATCAGTGCTCAGCCTGCGCACGTGACACTAGAAAGGGCTGTGTGCATGCATCTGTGTATGAGGAGATTAGCTTCCTAAATCAGCTGTGAAAACTGTTTTAACATCATTTCAAATTCAGAAGGTCTAGATTTGGAAATAAAACATGTAATCTGACTCATGAAAAGTGAACGATAACTTTTATAGCTGCTTAATGCTCCAGTAGTCTTTTTTTAAATATCAATTTACTCAGCTCAGAAGTCTATCTAGAGCAACCTGGATCGACACATACAGTATTCTGAAGACAGAAAGTATTCAGTGTTAGCTCTAAATTTAATCAGTGCTTTCCCCTAAATATTATTGCCAAATGTTTAAATTATAAAGGAGCTAGTCACTATATCATACAATATGTGACAAAAACAGTTCTGTCACCGGGATTGTAAAAGTGGGAAAGATGAATTTTATGTATTTCTTTATTTCCACATCCTTCTGTCAAACTCTGTCACTTCTGTCAATCTACAATAATCTGTAAATCTGGAAACTAAAAAATGCTGATTTGATTTAAAAGTCAAACAGAGTCATCGGACATACATACATACATACATACATACATACATACATACTACTACTACTACTACTACTACTAATCCCACCGCCGTGTTTGTTTGTATTGGACACTACTACTACACTACTACTACACTACTACTACAATTACTACTAATTACTAATTACTACTAATAATAGTACTATATAAAATTAATTATTATTATTAGTATTTCACTTTTAATTAACTAATTGATGTTTATATATATATATATATATATATAGAGAGAGAGAGAGAGAGAGAGAGAGAGAGAGATAATGTAATAATATAGAACAGTTTGCAGTCTTATTTTTAATTCTAAATTAATGGATGCATAATTTTAGACTGACTTGAGAAAACCTTTGATCAAGTAAGAATAAGAATAATTTGTGTGCTTCGCTCTGCTAAAATGTACTGAATGTATACTTATTATACATATACAGTAAATGAACTATCAATACTGCAAATAACAGTCAATATTACATTTAAGGAAAATTAATCATTGAGGAAAATTTAACTTCCTGCTATGCTACTGGAATAAGAGGAAAAGCATATTTCCTGCCAGTACTATGATCTTTTACATACAATGCTCTAACAGTGCAGTAAAATATTAACATCACAGTACTAAGTACTGCTTACTCCTCGCACGCAGGGCCATGGTTTGTGCTCACGTCTGTAACCTCATCACTGTGACTGAAATAGCAGCAGACCGGCCTCTAAACAAAAGAAATGCTTCCATTCTCTCTATTGTTATCAGTGTGAAAGTGTCTGCTGCTCGTTATATTTATCCAGTTTATATTTATCCACAAAAAAGACAGTTAAGGAGGCGCCCTGAAGTCATCACAACCTCTGTGTACGCCAACCATTGTTGTCACATAAACAACTAATAAATAAACAATGCAGTGTGTTCTCCTCCTGTACGCCGTGTGTGCGTGCAGTGTGTGTTTTTTCACTGTGTCGCATCTATTCTGGACCGGTCCGGCACTGAGCCAGACCCCTGCACCTCCACATTTCTTCAGCTGATAATGGGAGAGACCCGGACCATTTCCTGCTCTGTGGTCCTCTCTTCCTGACATCTTGTGCCATATAGGAAAGTCATTGTGGATTAGCACTTTGAGGACACAGACAGGTGACAGACTTGCAACATCTGTCTGTCTGCTTGGTTTGCTTTGAGCATCTGGGATTGTCACGAGAAACTGTATGAAGAGTGGCACAAAGTATGGTACTATCATGGTACTGGCCATGTCCCTCATCAAACAGCTGGGCAGTCTAAACAGTCCTGAATGTCACAGATTCTCTCATCGGATCTTTCAACTTCGGGAACATCTCAACTGGCAGATCACTGCAGATGCGCTCTTGATGTTCCATCGCTGCGATTAAAATGCAGCCGCCTGTAACAATAACATCAGATTGTGAGAACTGAGCACTACACAGAACACTTAAGGAATTGCATCATTTCATATCAAGTGGAATAGCTGAGGGAAATGCTCCTGAGACATTTGTATGAGACAGGACGAGGGACAAGAGAGAGAGAGAGAAGAGAATCTACCTCTCTTGATAAAATAAAAGATCTCATCCTCACATTTTCGTACATTTCGTCTAATGTATGACATTCTGGCCTTTCAGATCTGTTGACTGATCGACTCTAAATTCTTCACTCATTCAGTCCATCATCAGTCTGTCATCTGAAGCCCCTCTGCGTCATTCAGTTAGACTATAGACACTTAGACTAGACGTGCACTGTCATTGTTACCATGCATTACTGAAATTCAAAATACAATCAGCAGCAACAATAGAAGGAAGACAGATGGTACGCTGGTGCGCAGTCAGCTTGTCTAGAAACTAAGCATCTTTACATGTGTGCTTAGACTAATCAACTGTATTTTGGAGGCAACCAAAGTAGAGTACCTAATAAAATCAACAACCTACAAACTGTTTCTCTAACCTCGGCACTTAAGTCTTTGGTGTGGCCCTCGCTGATGAAAGATTTCTTCAAATAATGAAAAATTTAGACCCTAAAACATGTTCCCTTTTCTGCTTGTGCGACGCCTGCTGCCTGAAAATCTATTTCCCATCAGCTGAAGTTTCCACTGACATTTTGAGCTGAAGGGGAAGTTGTTGACTGCATCCCAGCTCGGTCTTACAAACAATGTTTTACCAGAATGGAGCCCTGTTTATTTAACTTATAGTTTATTTTGCATGCCATTACATGAGTGAATGAATTCATTTCCAAACAGTGCGGCAGGCCGTGAGTGGTTTGCCAGCAGCTGATATTTCACTAGAGCTTCCGTTAAGGATGTTTTCTTCCAAACACATGCAGCCTCTCATTTAGCAGATATCATTAAAAGTGACCGCTCTGTGCTTTGGATTTTTAATCAGTTGTCTAGTGTTGAGAGAATGAGGAAAAAATAAAGTATACTTTATGAATAAACATTTATCTAGTAGGCAGCTTGTGAGTACTGGATTCACATTCATTCATATGTGAGAAGTCAGTCAGAGCGGAAAAAATCAGCACTGGACAGGGTAGATGTTCAGTGACTGTGTTGGGCAAACTTGCACGTAAGCTCTCCATGCTGCATTACTCCAAGTTATTTGTTAGTGGGTCTTATCTTAGCTTTTAGTGTTGGCTGAGACCTTTTCTTTTGTTGTTCTGTGGCCTTGGGGAGTTGATGAGGGGAAAAGGGAAGATTTAATCCATAAACACATACAGTAAACCATCTCCCTCACAAATAGGAGGACAGCAAGTCATGGTTCAAATCTTGCCCTCCAGATAAATAATTAGAGTTGTTCATCACTGTAACGATTCATCCTGTAATATCATCCACATCATTGTTTCATATCATTAATATCATCCATAAGTAAGAGATGGGGAAAAAAAGGCAGTCCGCATTTTGTATACAATGCTTTAGACGGTCCAGCTGAAGCTGATGTGATGCTTCAACAGTTAAAAGTTAGTCAAATCAAATCTCCCAATCTTACAAAATTATCTTGTGTTTTCCTGGACAGCGCTTCCTTCCTGAGCAGCGCATCCATAGTGACACAAAGAATAAAATTTTGTAATGAGTACACAGAACCATGGGAACATATCCACTTTATTTGAGAAACTCTGAGACCACATATTATGTTTGGTTGATGTTTAAAGTCTTTAACATTCTTTCCAAACAATGTGCAGTACAGACAGTAGGGATGATTACAGAAACCAAAAACTATGCATATGTAATTTTAGATATACTGTACATAGTTTTTAAAGTCAAAGATGACTTTAAAAATCATCTTTGAAAAGTTTTAGAGCACAGAAACAGCTCTCCTTAAAGTAACAAATAATTTCCTTTTAGCAGCTTACAGCGAGAAAGAGCACCATTTTAATTCTTTTAGACCTCAGTGCAGCTTTTGACACTGTAGATCACACTATTTTAATTGACTGTCTTAAAACCTGCCTGTGCTTCGAAGACACTGCATTGGTTAGTTTTAAGCTTACAGCCACCCCCCACCCCCCTTGGACTTTACCTTACCCAACTTTAGCAACAAAGTCATATTAGAGAAGTGAAAAGCAGAACATGTAAAGAGTAGGAACTCATGTACACATCATATGATTTAAGACAATTGAAACACAGTATAAAACTAATTTTTATAACACTCATCAAAATGGCCTTGGCCACTTCTCTGCTTGGGTGTAGCCCACTCTCTGAAATTTAGGATTAATATTTGACTTTCAGCTTTACAATGCAATATCAAAACAAGTTGTTCAGTCTTGTTTCCTTTAGTTTAGAACCACCTGCAGAATTAAAAAAAAAAGTCATCCATGAACTAATCTTCTCTACACTATACTATACACTATACTACACTGTAACTCCTCTAAAAAGACACTTTCTTGCCTCCAACTAGTTAAAAATGCAGCAGCTAGGCTGCTTCCTGGTTTTAATCCTGACTTCTCTCCACTGGCTTCCTGATTGATGTAGAATTGATTTCAAGATTTTACTGATCACCAGATGTCTGAGTCTGGCTCCATGTTAGATAACAGACATATTGACCCCTTATAAGCCAGTCTGCACCCTAAGGTCCTCAGATGGCCCCTTCTGGCTGTTCCAGAAAAAAAAAAAACCTGCCTGAGGAGATAAGGCATACATAAGTGATCTAAGTGACATAAGTGATGTCGTCTTATAAAAAGTGTTGTGTGAATGTGTATGATAGCGTGTATATGTTTGTGTGTGTATCTGTTTATTTATAGATTTATATTTCTATATTTCAGAAGTCTTGCATTTCTTGAACTTTCAAAACTTAACCTAAATGTTCAGACGTAAAACATGTAATGAAATACAATCACACTGAGCCTCTATGCCAACATGTACACCTGCAAGTATGATGTTGTGAGTTGGAGCTGGGCAAACCTCCGTGACTGTTGTTGTGTCGGAGCCTCATTCAGGGATTTCAGCTGTTTATTTTGTTTAGTCTTTTTTGGGCCTCCCTGACTACATCCTATTGCGCTTGACAGTGTTACTCATACCGTCATCCCCTACAACTCACCCACTCCTAAGTACGCCTGTGGAGTCATGCATACAGAAAGAGGGACGTGCTGCTGAAACAATAGAGACGTGCCTGCAGTCAGGAGCTGTAGTGAAGAGTGGCAGATAGTGACACTGCAAATGCAGGGAATTTGTTCTGGTTTATTCATAGCTCATTAAATGTGTATGTTGATATTTTACTCTCAACAGACAAAATGGACTAAACACAGTATTTCCTGGTTCCTAAAAGTCTCATTTTTTTTCAAGACAAAGTCCAGCAGGTGAATAATATGGATGTGCTCTCGGGCAATTTTCCTGGGGGGTCTTTCACTCGTCCACCTCCTCCTCTTCCTCTTCCTCCTCCTACTCCCAGGCTTTTTGTCTGACTGTGCCTCTACGTGACTGGTTCAGGGTCTGTCAGTGCCAGTGACGGCCGCCATGGTAGTAGACAACACTAAGTAGCTTCCTGCCATTAGTGCTAATTGCCCCAAGGCCCGGAACTGTGGCACAGTTACTGTGCAGACACCCTGGGTGGGGCATGACTGAGGAGTGTGTTCGTCTGTTAATTTATCACTGTCTATGTCTGCTGTCCTGGAGAAACGTGATTGATGTCTTGTGTTTGCAAAGTTGGAGCATTCAAGTGAATGGAAGAGAGGATGAAATGTAAACACTGGGGGAATAGACGTGAGAGATAGTATGTAGCCAGATAGACGGTCCGCTATTGAAAGCTGGCTAAATAGCGTTAATCTAAGTCAAAATATGGAAAATACATTGTACTCTGTCTCTGTTGCAGGGACGACCTGGATGTGTTGGGTCTAAAGAATATTATATGGATAGATGACACCAATGAGTGAAGAATTTATTTTTAAAATGGAATTTAGCACTCAGCATAAGTAAAGTAAGTAAAAAGTGCCAAACAGGGTGTGTTGCAGTATCTATTAAAATGATAATGATACGTCATAATGCTACATACTTCACATAACAACAAGACATAAAAGGTGAAAGTGTGTCAGAGTTCTTTATTACTTCCCATACGAAAAGTGTGTCATACAAAAAGGGAGAAGAGGATGTTTAGATGTTGCACTGTATGTTATCTGCAGACGTCTATAGCAGGATATATGACCCTGGGGAGGGCAGCAACGGGCTCTATGTTTCTAAGAACATCAAACATGGACAAGCTTTCACGGAGCCAGAATTGACCAGTTTTGGACCAATAGTGTGCAGGCGGTTGGTGTCATACTGTAGGTTTGGCTACACTTGGCTTCAGTAGGTTTTGGACATGGCTTAAAGCATGCCCTGCTTTATCATATATTATATTCTAAATGGGACTATAATTTAGGAATGGGACCATTTGAAAAATGATTATGCTCTGTAAAATGCTGGCACAAAATCCAACGTTGCTTTCAGTTTAAAGCTGAATTTCACACCTGGCATGCACAGTGTGAAGTGCATTGACTGTAACTGTATCATGCTTTGTACACAATTTTGTCAGTCCCTCCTGTGTTTTTAGATGTTAATTGGGATTTAAATGGTCAAAGCAACTTCCTCCAAGTAATTTAAGTTTGCTGATATTGAGAAAAAACGGGGAGATTACAGGGAGATTATTTAATTCCCAGCTTGGAGATGAGATTCATGTGACAGATAACCTCAGACAAGCACAAAGAAGAATTTCATAACCCTTTGACCGAAGCAGCCTATTCCAAACATTCCATCTGATCAAAAACATTTGGTTGTTCTTGACTGGAGCTTCATCGGATAAACGTGAGCATTGCCCTGGGCACAGGAAGTCACCAGACTGAAGAACACTTGGCTGACTGAGTGTTAGAGACTTAGATTAGAGGATCTTCTAAGGAGTTATTGGCTATCTTCTGCAAGTGTGCATGTGTACAGTATGTTGATGAGAAGAAGCCATCAAAGTAGGCTAGCATCCTGTGGGCAGCCCAGGGCAGGACCAGTGGGCACAAGGCGGCGGCGAAGTGGGTGTCCTGGAGCAGGCACCACTCCGTCTGCCTCAAGAGATACACACACACATGAACACACACTCCATCCCTCCCACGGGCACCAAAGGCCACTGTGTAATTGAAATAGTGTCAGAACTCTGGGGATGGAGAGATGGGAGGGACACACAAACAAACACTCAGAGGAGCTATTCTACAGCATTAACCAATTTAACTTTAATATTACATTTACAGCGTTTACAGTTTAACACTGAAATCCAGGACAAAAACAATCCATTGGGTTCCTAACTGAGAGGAAATACAGAAAGTATTTAATTTACAGCCATGATAAATGCTAAGGAAAGGTGCCTTAATGCTTCCTTTCTTATCTCCTTTAGCACAGGATACAATGGACCATAAGGCATAATGCTGGCATACACTTTCCGCAGCAGCACCAGTGATGCACCATTGTAGTTTCTCCATGGCAGACTCGAGTAAATGAAGAAACAACAGAGTGTTAAATGCTTACTCCTGCACTTAAGAAAATCCTTGCATGACTAAGCTCCAAATCTATAAATATATATTTCTCTTTCAAAACTATCCAGTTCTGCATAATCCTGAACAAAATACTATATACCTAAATGTTGTTTGGGAAAGATTGTTAAATCTGTTTGAAAAAAAATGAAAATTGATTGATTGACCTAAAACTGACCTTGGTGGAGACAAGGAGATATTCTCGTGTCCCAGGGAGCAGACACAACATAATTATTATTACTTCTCCCAAATATTTTTAATTAACTTATCTATGCATGTATTGAATGCAGAAGTACGGTGTAGAGAGCGAATCACATTCTCCCTGCCTGAGTAGCGTGGAGATTAACATGACCATACTGTGATATATGACGTCTGTACTGACTGTTGTCTGCATTTGCTCATACATTTACAGATAAAAAATATGGTTGAATGAAATGCAGTCCCTTGTGCACTGGAGATGAATGTTGTGGAGAAATAGCTGAAAGTCAATGGCACCAGGTCAGGAGGGAAGAAAGCATTCAGGAGCCTTTGATGTCTTATGCTGTAATATCTACTGAAGCTTGGCCAAAGAGAGATAGAGACATTCACACATACAATCAGGTTTGCACATGAGTCTGTCTCTATTCTGCCCAACTCATGCTGGTGGTCAGACTTTAAACCCACACAGATGACGTCACAAATACTATACGCACAAAAATAGTCAAAGAGAATGTATTTACCCACGTTAGTGTTCACCTTCAGCACTTTCTAGTCTCGAGCCACTGTTGTCTCTTCATGCTAATGGACGTCAACAGTTAGCTATCTATTATGTCTAGGGGGCCAACATTAAGTTTCTTCAATCCTGGTCACCAGGCAACTGAGATAGGCTGGCACCTGGATTCCTCCAGCAATCCAAACAACGGCCTTGCATACCAAAGAGAGAGAGTATTCTCTGATCTGGCTTAGTGCAGTCACAGTAGGCCCATGCAACCGAAGGATAGAAAATTCCATAAGAACGAAGGCATGAAGGAATGTTTGCATGAATATTTTCTCCTATGTTTTTATGCTTGTGCTTGGGCCTTGACTGTGTGGACAGCCACAGGCTTGCTGTACATAAGCATGTTATTGACACCCATTTTTGGAAAGAAGATTACAAAGACATTAAAGGCCTGATAGACTGCTTGTATTAATGATGGTGAGGTGTGGAGGTGTGGAGCTTAACATGTGGCATAATTTATGTGATGTAACTAACATTTCTCCAGGAGAGGAGGAAGAGAAGCCAAAAAACAAATCTGGACCATCAGGTTACTTGAACCTGTACTGGAGGTCAACTAGGAGGCATCTGCTGATTGTGCAGTAGTACTGGTTTTTCTGCCATGATCTGGTGGCACACTTAACTGTTGAACCAGTGACTAAGACCAGATCAGGATCCACAGTAAAAGACATTTAATCATTATTCAACACTTAAATATTTATTTATTGAATTTGGATAATGCCAAACCAAGACCAGTGACAAATTTGACTTACATTATGCATGCCATGAGGAACAAAAGGATGTAGAGGAGGCAGTCACTGATAAATTGTGTGTGTTGAATAATTCCACAATGCAAGCTCGTGATTCACGTCTTAATGTTTGGGCAGCCACACTGATTTGAAATTTCAGAGTGTGAGGTTGTTTGTTGGCTAATCCTGGCCACTTTTCTGTCGTGTGTTACTTAAAATGAGTTTCAAACAGCGATTCCACTCAACAGACTCTCTATGAATAAAGTTTTACTATCATTATTATGACTTTTTGGGTGTTTCTGAATCCGTCTGTATTTGTATTTTGTGTGGACTTGGCTCAGAGTGAACAGAGTCTGCAGAACCAGTGATGTTTGCCTGCCACCTATTGGTTGAATCAAATCAGGTAAATAGGCGACCTGCTGCAATGTTGCAACAATGTAGCTTTGTGCTTCTCCCTCTTTTGGTGTCTGTAGAGTGGAGACATGTTTGGATGGGTTTGCCTTCAGTCTTCAGGTGTGTTATTTTGTCAGTGTTTTTATGATAATGATTTTTGATAACATAGTGGTCTGTGGAAATACTATCCAAAGTCGTGTGTGCTTAGTGGGCTACTGGCCCTGAACAGAAGAAAATTGTGTGACATAGTGTGGGTTAGGCTAAACTGGGTCTTTTCACACACTCTCACACAAAATTTCTCTTTAATAAAACTCTTGAGTCCAATAGAATTCAATGCTGTATAAAGTAGTGTAGATCAAACTGTAGATCAAAAAGCAGTGCACTGGTAAACTGAGCTGCTCCATGGAACAACTGATTTCATCTCACAGTACATTTTTTCTTTTGTGTCCTCCGCCTTTTATTGTGGGACTTGTGATTCCCCTCCTCCTGTCTCCTTCTCTATCTACATTTTTACCTTCACCATTATTTCTTCCTTTTGGCACTCTACAGCCACTAGCAGTGTTCAGTGTATGACTACACACTTATTACATTGGTTTGTACAGTTTGGTTCTATTCTTATTCTATATAATATTATTCACAATGTACAAGTAGGTATACTGTCAGTTCAATATTTGTTTTCATTTTGGATGGTTGTCTTTAACTTTGAATACTTAGTTACCTGCTAACATATTTAGCAAACAAAGGAAGACTGTCCTTATATTGCCGCTCCTTTACATCACCTCTTTGTTGCTTCATGTTGCCTCCTGGGCTTGTCTGAACTTGTCTGCTGTAAACAGGTACATTCATACTTTCACCCAGGGCTGGAAAAATGGCTACAGAGTGCTATGTATCTTCTCATACTATTTAGTTCACATAACTAAATATAGTGGTTAATGGAGCATTACACATGATGAGATTTGCAACAATGTCTGTCTAAAAAAGTTGTCCATGCTTTGTTAACTTTTAATATTATCTAAACCAAGGGTTTTCAAAGTCTTTCAGAGAGGGCTTCCCTTTAGACAAAACTTGGAAAAAGGATGCCTGGATGCCTATGTGGTCATGGTTATGTTATTTGATTCCATAGACACTAAATAATTGAGCCAAGGTAGCTAAATATAGCCAACAGTGACATTTACCTGCAATGATTCTTCTCCATTTGTAAAATTTTAGATATTTTTGAGGTTTTAAAAGAAATCACGAGCCTAGTGAGGACAAGCAGTTACACAAAATTTATGGATGACGGAAGGAAATAAATGCAATAACAGTGAAGTGAAATTGATGGTTGAAACCATAATCATTTTATTACTCACTCAATGAAAACTTGATCAAACTGTTAAAATACAACAATAAACCAGTAAAAATGAAGGCTAAAAACTGCTATGATCATCATGCTATGATCATTATGATTATGATTAAAACTTACTAACAATATAACCGAACAACTCTCTATTAAAAGTAAATAAATCATTATAACTCAACAATAGTCAAAGTATTTGTAAAACAATCGCATAAGACTCTCTGTTTTGACTCCTTTTGATGAGCATATGTTGATTTGTAAGGCAGTGGTTCCCTAGCATACACAAATAAAAAATAAAGTAAAAAGTGAAAAGTTTATCTACTAAAGGTTATTTATTTAAAAAAAATGTATCCAAATTATAACTTAAAGAGAAAGAAATTACTTGTTACATAAAAATGATAACAGTCAAAGAAAGGCTTTTAGTCATATTCTTAATAGCTAAAAATAACTCTGAGAACGTTGCACCATTTTCATAAAGATTTGATATGTCTTGATTTTATGTCGACAGCTCCTTCTGTCTCTGTCTTTGCTCTGGCTATGATTCATCCAGGCTCCACGGCAGAGAGAAGCTTTCATTCTCCAGCTCTTTTGAAATGACTGAAATGAATCTGGTCAGCTGTTCTGAGGTGAAATGGTTTTTCCAGTCTCCCACCACACCTAACATAAAAACACACACAAGACAATGACATGACCAAGACGTTTTCATGGGGACTGAAATTCAACTAATATCTCGTATCTCTTAGGTTGTAGTTAGTTAGGTTGTACTAACTGACCCAGTCATCTTCAAACATTTAAATCCAGTCACGCAGTTACGTGCAATTTGAGGCAAAAGCACCAGAAAAAAAGCAGAGAAACAGATAATGGACACACAAAGCCTCACCTTTCCTAAGGAACGGAGATTTATTATCATCCATTAACACCTTAGGGATCAGGCTGAAGTTGGACATGGTGTTGGTCTTCATGGTTTCAAAGGAGCAATTCTCTGCTATCTTCTGGATGACTTCCTCACTCAGATTACGGCCCAGGAAATCTGACATCCTCCTGAGAGCTGCAGGAAGGTCCTAAAAGAGGGGCACATGGACATGCTCTGTCATTTATGTGAAGCAATAAGTTGCTTTGATTTTATGATGGACATTCTCAAATGGAAGACTTTGTGTATGATTTGTATGATGAGGGCTTTATGTACGGCTTAATTACACAGGAGACGTTTAAGGTATATTTCCAGTTATCCATCATGCCGTTTGTCTGATGGAACTGAGGGTTTCTATTATAATCAATGTCTGCACAGGTTGGTATAATGAACTGACTGAAACACAATATTAGGACAGGGAAAAAGCAAATGTTAAATCCTGTCTGTTTCTCGGTAGCAGACACACCAGTGGTGCACAACTCTCCTTTAGATTGAAGTGTTTTTACCTGAACCATTTCTTCATATGTGATGTACAATATTCTGTCTCCCAGCTCTGTGTGTTTCCAGCTCTTCACATGGTCTGTCCATTTCCCAAAGAGCACTGCAGGCGACACAGATGACAGACCACAGAATGAATGCAATCAACAACTGCTCTACTTTGGCAAAAACTGACTTTGTCTTTCACAAGATATTAGTCCATCTCTCATGTGAAAATACACCAACATGTTGCAACATTCTACTGCTGAATTTCAGTAAGTAAGTAAGCGCTCTATGCTGGATGAGACCTCTGACCTCTGCCTTCCAGGAAATTCTCCATGAACTCTTCAAAGGTTCCTGGATCATGAAGGAATCCGGCCATTTGGTGGAAGTAGTACGAAGACACCATGACGTCCTTAGGGTTCCTCATGACATAGATCACCTATGGCAGTTACAGACAAATTAATCATGAATAGAAAATCCAAGTCTATTATTGCAGAATCAGTAGAGGCTTATTGATAGTGGATTCTTAAAAGCTGATATAATATTGACAGCTTAAAGTACAAAAATTGCCAATTTTAAATGAGAGGATTTCAACTGTGAAGACCAGGTGAACTATGAATTGAAAATGAAAAATGAAAAGGTCTTTTTGTTGACAGGGGCTGGCAGGCTAATCAACTATAATTCATACAGGGCCTCTTCCACTGGTGACTATATGCGCCCTTTTTTCGTTTGACAGGTGGAAGCTGTGCAGCCTTTGGCCACTATCGAATGATAAATCAGCCAAAATTATGAATGAGTTGACCTCTGCACCACAGTTAGGAGCTCCTTTAACTGAAGCTGTCAACATAAATCCTGGATGATGTTACAGAACATGGACCTGGTGGCTAAGGAAGATCTTCCCATGTTTTCTCATGTACAAATACCTAATATCCGATCTCTCAAAGCTTTTGATGACATACTTGCACAGAAGAGAGGTTCATATGAAAATATCTAACAATGCCTCCACCCAATTACCTTGGCTTTGGAGGCGAGTAAGGAGGGGGGCATCAGATGGTAAGGTAAATGTGAGACTAGCGCCCGTGGAGAAGCCAACTGATCCACAACCACTGCTAATCTGGTCTCCTCCAGCCAGGGGGTCCTGTCCCAGTTAGGAATGGTATGGATCGGCATCAGATCGCCACCATTCAGCAGCAGTGGAAGGATCTCCTGCATCCAAATTGTACCTGCAATAAAAAAAATAGGAATGAGCAACAAGATTGCTTCTACAATCAGGAAAAGAATAAAGAGACATTGTATAGTTTATATCAAGGCTCTTCAAAAAGATAAAACTGAAAGAACTCTGCGCCCCAACATCATCCGCTCCCATTAAAGTTTGCCAGACTAGCTATGAGCACTATGAGCACTCCATGAATGTCCTATCACTCATTACTTTGTTACTAAAGAAAGGTTGAAGACAATCAATGAGCCCATGGACACATTCAAAAAATGTCTAGCCTCTGAATAAGCAGGTCTGGAAAGTAAATCAATGAATGAACAAAAGTGCACATTCCATTTCAAGAAAACAATGATGCTCATGAGCCAGTCAACAGGATACGTTTGTGTTACCCAAATAAGGTTATAACCCATGAACACAGTTCTCAGTCTGAAACTGCTGTCTACTGTATTTTTGGACTGCTCTGCTATGAACAAACCCACAATTCAAATGTCCAATAAGACGATAAATTGTTCAAAACAATATCCTTAATGTCAAACGAGGCCAGCAATGACTTTCACATGCAAGGAAGACTTTGTGTGGTAAAAGACAAATATGACAGAGCTTAATTTAATGTAGCACGGCAGGGACTACTTTCATTCAGTCTGACTGAAGGAAGGGGCTGAGTTGATGCACTTTCACCATTTGTGAGGCAGCTGACACGCTGTGGACACGTAACACAGATGAGAAACATAATTGTGCTGAGATCATGATGATGATTTGGCAATATATAAATAAAACCATTGCAGTTTTTGCCACTTGAGCTGACATCCCATTCAAGACTGACATGAATCATAATGTATAATATGAGGTGAGAAATGATTACTCGTGTTTTTTTTAGCCGCTCCTTGTCTGCTGTAAAAGAGTTTTTTTTTTGTAGTGAGTTCAGCATCTCTCATATTGTGTACTTACAGCAGCAGCCAGTGGGGTGTCTAGATTTCTATATCTATGTCCACTCGCCATATTTGACCGCAGCAGCACTGACCTGATTTTGGATACGTAACAGCCAAGACATCCGACTCAGTAAACGCGTACTCCTGCGCAAACTTTAAAGACTCAGTGGAGTGAGTCTCTTTGGGAAGCAGAAGTCCATGATACAGGAGATACATCTCTTCACAAGACATTATGTTGCGAGGATTTAAGAGTACCGACAAGTCACAGATCGGTGTTTTCACTGCTGTATTATTCAGCTGGAGAAGTTCTGACAAGTCACATACAAAAAAAAGTAGCCGTTCCTGTGTCTAGGCAGTTTTTTGTTTTTTTTCTCTCTGCTGCTGAAAAGTATTGACCGCAGACTGCTCAGGAAGTTGTGAAAAAAAAATCTTCGGTATACAGCGAGCAGTCAGCAACGTAGACTGAAGGGTTCTTCCTCTTCTACCACTGCTTCAGTACTTACAATACGTACCTCAAGTCACCACCTGACGGCAGAAATTGTGCAGCACATCTACAAACATCACTACAAGGAAATACCAGAGAGTAGGCGAACCATGACTAACCCTCCAAGTGTAATTTCAACTTTCGCATGCATCAGCACTACACATTCAGAGCCAGGGTACATACAAAAGCAAACGCATCGAGGCGTACACTGAAGCAGCAACAGGACACCACAGGTCAAATCGATTAGAGAAATGTACATCTAGACCTGGGCTCACTGCTAAAGTTTGTCCAAAAAAGCAGTTCTGTGGTACAGAACTGCTTTTTTGGACAAACTTTGCACTAATACAACGTGAATGTATATTATTATGTAAGCCTCATGTGCTTTCACTAAATATTATTTGTGTCCAAGTAGGTATTTGATTAATATCTTCCAAAATGTGATTTCCTTTTCATCTGTTTACACCTCTAAAAAGAAATTGCACACTGCAGTGAAGGGCTTCTTCTTTTAAGATCAAACATGTATGTATGTGTGTATATATGTGTCTGTGTGTGTGTACATATATATATATATATATATATATAGAGAGAGAGAGAGAGAGAGAGAGAGAGAGAGAGAGAGAGAGAGAGAAATCTACCAAGGATAAGGCAATAAGGCAGGTAGATCACTATCCTCACTCTCAGTATATAAAGAAAAGAGAGTGACGCACTTCCCCCTGATCAGTAATGAAGATAAAGGAAAAAAATCTTGCTACTACAAAAGGGGGTCATCAGTTCAGGGCACCTAAAAAAATGCTGCCATGTTTGAGCCACTCTATCCCACATTTTTGCAGCTTTTCCAAAAGATTTAGTCCAACCTCAAAAAAAGAAATAAACATAAGATAAGACAAACATTGGATAAAAGTAAGCTTAATATATTTCATCAACAAAAATAAAGCACATTCCTGTGCTCTCACATCTCCTTCTTGCATGTTTTCATCACACATGAAAGTCTCTGGACTTTGACATTGTGTTGCTCAAAAACTACATAATAAAAGTACTTTGGAGTATTTGTGCACCCAGAAAAGACCACACAAAGTATAGGACAAACATTATTACAGTACCATGGTATACGGGTGGGCTACACTCAGACAGTCAGTAATCTCCCCCAGAAAGCACTGATGCTATCAGCATGTTTTTGGAGCTGTATAGTCCATACATCGGGCGCTTTAGGGCACCAAAAACATGGTCACAATGGCATCTATTATTCATAAAAAGTCAACACAGATATTGCACTATGGTCTGTTTATATGTATACAGTATGTTGCTGGTGGAAAAATACACATGAAACGTGCTATATGCACCAGGGACTAGTGAGACAACTGAAAAGAGACTATTAAGTATGAGAATTAATACACTTACCTGACTTAGGGTAAGTCACAGCAAACACATCAGAGTCTTCCACAGAGAAGTTTTGGGCGAACTCCAAACTCTCCTTGCTGTGAGCTGCAGAGGGCAGGAGCAGGCCGTGGTACTGAATGTACTTGCTGGAGGACATGATGATTGTGCCTGGCTCAGGGGGCACTGTTTGTCTGGAAACCTTATACAAGCCTTATACAAAGCTCCTTCCTGTCTCTGAGGTAGTCTTAGAGTTTCTCTCTTTATGCAGTCTCTTTTCCCCTGAGCTCCTCCTATCTCAACACTCTAGCTGGCAGAGATGTTGTCACATGCCTCTAATTCTCATTGGAAGTCACAAGGTCAGGATGATGACAATATAACACTGTAACTTTCTTTCTCTGACAAGCAAAACCTGTTTTTTTTTTCAGCAACCACACACAAGTAGCAACAGTGTATAGAGAGAAAGTAGTGTTATAAGTAGGCCTACAAGCAACACAAACGGAGCTTTGTTACGCTCCGGAGACCCGAGCTGAGTGAGGAGCAAGAGAGGGGCAGAAAATGCAGGCTGAGTGAGCAAAACTAACATGACAGGGAGAAGCACGAGGTATATTAGACTGGTATGATATGTGACATGCTAAAGATGTGCCCTTCCTGCCTCCTGTCCTATTGGTGCTTGATGACGCCCCGCCCCCCTTTCTTACCTACCCCACAGTACCTTCCCTTGTACATATTCTTTGATCACGGTTGTCTTTCTGCATAAAAGCGCTCCGTTTCATTTGCTCTGGGTCAATGCACTGGCTCAGATATGTTCTGTGACTGTCAGTTCACCAGTGTGGCGGCATGTTTTGAGATGATCTTTATCAAAATAGTCCTGTGTTTAATTTTTTTTCTTCACTACACATGATTCATTTTGTTTTGTAGCACTCCCCCATTAAGAATTTCTTCTAATTCTGCCACTACTCTTTTGTGGAAGAGACTATTAAGTTTTGTGGAGTGAGAAACCAAATTGAAACGTCCAGCTGAAAAGGCGCACATATGTTTAAGAAAAATCACATGGGTTCAAAGTGAGAACTGAAGAAATAATCTAAGCTCATTTTTTGTGGATGTAACAGATATAAACAGACTGTGCAGGTTAAAACAGGGAAAGGCTGCTTATGATGAAGATCCTCTGAATGGAGAAGCCCTCATTCAAGACTGCAGGAAGGAGCAGAGTATTTAAGGTGATTGGTGACCGATTGGTGATGGTGTGGGAAGAATGATGGACAATACTAATCCTGTAACAGTGATAGCTTATGTTTTATACACCCCAATTTTTCTTGTTTTGCAGTCTAGGTCAAGGTGTGTGTTTCCTAGCTACCTACATCACTCATTGTTGTGTGTAGAATATTTGTAATGATACATTCTTTTACACCATTATAATGTTATTAAATTAAGAATATGTTTGTACCATTGTGGATTGTATTCAATGATGAAAAAAATACACGTTTAACATAGCGTAGACTTACTGAATCAAGAAATGTCTGGGGGAAGCCTTTAGCTCCTACTGGGTTCAGTTCCATGATCAACACAATACACATTGGGGACAGGGCAGACTCGTTGTGTCCCCCTAGTGCAGGGATGTCCAAAGTACGGCCCGGGAGACAATCACGGCCTGCGGTCAGATTTCACGTGGCCCGAAGCTTCATTTTTATATTATTTATGACTTGCTAGGATTGTCAGATACTGTATGGCTGGAAGATTTGTATTTTTGTTGACACAACGAAGCATTTGAACCTCTAAGGTCATAACTGCTGGTGTTATATATCTGTAGATGTGACACAAAATATTACTTTCTGAATGATTTTGTTAAAGATGATTTTGTTAAACTTAAATAATAACAGACTTTGCATTACTCATAGGAAGTTTAAAATGTTTATGTCATGTTTAAAATGAACACAAGGTTCAGATTTGTATCAATTTCATGCAAGTTTAACATTCCATACAATTTATTCTTTGTTATCGGATTCCAGATCTGAAAGAAAGGAAGAACTGGTTTTTAGATTTGTTCATGCCTGATTGGCTTAGATTTGGTTTTAAAAAGATAACACTGAACACTGACACTGAAAACAAAATTGTTACAGAACAGTGCATTTAAATCTAACTTTTATTGGTATTTTTTTTCATTTTTAAAATAGTGTTAGTATCGCCCCACAAGGCATTTTCACATTGTCAAATCTGGCCCTCTTAAAAAAGTTTGGACACCCTTGCCCCTAGTGTTTAGGCCTTGGTCTTGTGATATGCATGAGTATTTGATAAGGTGATTGGTGATTGATTAGTGATTGTGTGGGAGGAACGATGGACAATACTAATCCTGTAACAGTGATGACTGTATTTGTTTACTTAATTTTTTTATACACCGTATTTTTTCTTGTTTTGCAGTCTTAGCATGTTTCTTTAAAGTTATTTTGCTGTAAGGTTGAGCATCCTTTTACATATTCTTTGATCACGGTTGTCTTTCTGTATAAAAGTGCTCCATTTCATTTGCTCTGGGTCAACTCACTGGCTCAGATACGATCTGTGACTGTCAGTTCACCAGCGTGCCAACATGCTTTTTAATAAACGCACACCACCACAGCAAACATCTCAAGTGGACTCGATGATTTCTTCTTAACACAATAAATCAATAATTAGAAAATTCTCAATTTGTTTTCACTACTTGTAAGATTTACTTGCATATAAATAAATTGATAAATGTGTGGCAACACAATGGGCTATCAAGGAACTACAACTGTCATTAACTTGTTATAAATTCACTTTACTATTTTATCTAAGCATTTAGTCTGGCTCATTGGACAACATGTAGAAAAAAAAATATGTTACATATAAAGTCTGAATTCATTTGTGGTCGTTCTGATATAAAATTCACCCTTTAACAAAACCAACACAGCTTAGGTAAGCCAATCACATATGAAAGCCCCCTGATGTCACAGCTCATCCTGCAGTTTTATCACAGCTTCATCCTGAGTGCATGTTTCCATCAATGGTCCGTACAAACTGGAAGAACTGGTTAGCATACCAGTTAGTAGCTTGTACATCAGCAGTCCGACTACCCAATATCAACAAGCATTTTTCAGTAGTCTTTGGTGTGATAGTAAGACTGAAATGGTAACAGGACGCGGCTTCTGATTTATGACCACCTCTGTCCAATCTGGACCAGAAAGACTGTTGAAGGTTCATGCCAGGGTGCTGACTTTTACTTAGTTGCTGTGGACCAGAGTGACGAAGAGAAACAATGAGCAGAGAGAGATGGCACCAGTGAGCACAGCTTTCACCAACAGCACTGTCCAACTGCCCAGCAGGAAGACATGGACAAACAACCTGAAGACACAACAGAGAGAAACACAATATGAGTTACAGCGATAAAGAAAAAAACGGAACGATACATTGGCACAAACTGTTCAAAGCCAGTGATAAATTTGAGTTTATTCAGAATATTTCAGTTATTTTGTCACCCCAAATATTCAATCAACACTTCTGATTCTTGGTACATTCACTAATATCTGTCCTTTGGCCAGAGACTACAGTTGAAAAATAATTCTTCCAGGTTAAAAAACAAACAAACAGACACACATACGTAAACATGCATGTATTTGGTGGCAGCATTTTCTTTAGCTCCTATGGTCAACTGCATAAAATTATCTGCTCATCCTCCTGTTGCTATCTTATCCTTTCTGCAAAATATCAACCCCCTTTTGAGTTTTTCATGGTTTAATGTGTGCTAATAATATTAATAAAGCATAATAGAAAAAATAGGGACGCTTTACTAAAGAGATTTTAAGTTCATCATGTGATGTAAGATGTAATTATTTTGTACTGCACGTATCTTTCTCTTCATATATATTTTACAATCCACTTGATTTTGTAAATCCTTCATCCTTTCAGCTTGTAAATGAAAATGTACCTTCTAATACTGCTCATGCTGTTAACTAGTGCCATCCTGTGGTTTACAAAGTAAAATGCAGCCACCACATACTGTAGGTATGGGCAGGATTTATGCAGGAATCCTGAGGTTATATTGAATATCATTTAATACCCTTGTAATAACACCTTCTAAATATTTATTAAAACTGCAACGCAACTTGCCTCTAGTCATATAGCAAACCAGGATAGATAAATGGGAGGGCATGCACACTGTTACTGTCAGTCCCTTACTTATTTACATTTAGTCATTTAGCTGACGCTTTTATCCAAAGTGACTTTCAGAGAAGATGCGATGGCTGCAGTGGAAGTTTGACTGGTGGTAGGACTTGGTTGGAGCAGTGTACTGACATACTAGCAGCACAGAAATTTGATATTAATGGCTGCTGTCCCATCAAGTTGTCAGTCCATTGTTAACAGTTAGTTGACTTACGCTACTAGACATCTGCTAAAGAAATTCAGCACCACTCCACACATAACCATGTTCTCTAATGAAGACATCAAGTATGCTTGACCAACAGTGTTTTACAGGAGGATGCTTGGAACAGCTGTTCTACTGACACTTTTCTTTTTTGTCTTTTCAGTCTATGAAATCAAACGAGTTAGATGATAAGACTGATACCACTCTCATGTCACGTCAACATGGGAAAAGAATGTGTTTCTACTTCTGTAAATAAATTAAATGTGACAAAAATGACTCCCACCATAACATCTCTGAAGACAAAATGTGATTCTTTCTTTCTGTATACTGTGGTATGTCTAAACATTTGTACTGAGCATAAGAGTGTGTGTATGAAGGCAGACGTACTCCATTAGGAAGGCCTTGTAGACACAGAGAGCCAGCAGCACAGTAACAGGAAGCCTGAAGCTTTTAGGAAGGTCATATCGTGTGAACATCCACACCACCGCTGCCATGGCAATATAATGGACCTATAAACAACATACAAATATTGATTTTTTTTTTTTTTTTTTTTTTTTTACACATTCAGGTCCCATCATATGAACATTTGCATCACAGATACAATTGGAATATAACAGACCTAAACAGACAGAGACAGAAAGAGTACAATGAGAATAAAACCTTTTAACAAACGTATGTATGTATGTATGTATGTATCTAAACACACAAACAAGAACAAGTTATTTCAGTCTTTTCTGTTGACAACTGCTGTCAACAATGTGAGTGAACATGACATGAAGAGGACAATTCAAAAATGTGACAGGATTCTGAAGATACAGTGAAACGAGGCTCTATGGGAAAATGCTGACATAAAAAGACAACAGACGGAGAAAAAGCCAAACACACTCACCAAGCTAATGTTTGAGTCGAAGCTCATCTGGATGTATTTCCAGTCAAACTCAATCCCTCTGGCACCCACCCACAGAGGAAGACACCTGAAGAGCCACAACAGGACACGAACAGTGAGGTTCAGTGTTTACATATTAATATGATTAAGTACGGTCATCATTTCTTTCACAGGACCAGCGTTACTGCTTACCTGGACATCACAAGTTCTGCCGTTGCCCAGCCCATGGCAGCCACCATGATCTTGTATTCTCCTTTACCAGCATTACGAGACATCACAAGATGGAGGCCCAGCAGGTCTGCCAGGTCCACTGTTGCCTTCATGAACTCCTGGAAAACAACCACACACAGATTACAGCCTCGGGGGCAAGCTGGAGTTTACAAGATCTGACAAGGTGAGAGAAAATGTTCAGTTTCAACACTCACCCCGACAAAGTCATAAACTCCAGCTCCTCCTTCCCATGTGGGGAAAAATGTAGCTAGGAACAGCATCTGAAACACCGAAAGTTAAGCAAATGCTCTTTACACACTTTCAAGAAAGCAAATGGCAGCAGAGATCATGCTTTTCTATCCTGCTCGGTTTTATTTATTTTATTCCAGGCACTTTCAAAACGATGATCATTTTATAACCAGAGAGCTCACTTACCTTACAGAGCTGGACAAACAGGTAGGTTGCTCCAGCCTGGACACATCTCCAGAAGGCATTGTACTCTGAACTAAAGATTGAAAGCACAAACAGTTAAATGACAGGACTGTGAAATAAGAGGGCACAGCATGACAAGGCATTATCACACAAGGCAGAAACTGACTTGAGTGCAAACAAAAACAAAAGTTATTTAGCAACTTATTTAGAGTACTGCCAAATTCAACCGCAAGCTAAACAGTTTTAAGAAGATTATGTGGACCCCCCGGGTGACGTTACTAAGCAGATTATTAAACAGACCTCTTAAGTGTCTGAGCATACGTTGCTACAACAGAGGAAGAAACCATGCAACACCATGATAGAAATATTAGACATGACGATAAACTGATACAACACAGAATTTCTTTCTTTCTTCTTCTCCAACTTGACTTCAATGGCCATGTCTGGCATGTGTTGAGACACTTACAGCCCGCTGCACTTGTACGTTATGAAGTAAGGGAAGTATGCCAGAGCAAAGCAGTTCCCAAAGTGAAACAGTGTCATGATGGCTGGTTACAAAATTCAGCTCCCTGAAAAAAAAAAAAAAAAAAGAGATAAAGAAGGTCAGGCTTTACAGACCACTGATACAACAGGCCACACATAAAGTCATAAAAAAATGAAAAAAAAAAAGTTTGCAGAGGCCAAGGTGACACTTTGACATGCATGCTCTGATGTTCAGGATATCCAACTTAAAATGATATAATAAGCAAACTATGACACTTCAGAGGTTAAATACAGAGAATATATTTAAGTTGCTCGCTGACTTATATGATTAATCATTATCTAAACTGCTGCTGTTTGATTTTCTGTGACTGACTGATATTTTCTTAATGTCCTCAGCACAGTGTTAGAATTACAGGCTCATTTCAAGATTAACTGTACCTCATAGTGGACAGTCATTAACAGTTTTGGGCGATGTTACATTACTACATGTTACACACCTATGTAGCTAACAGGTTGATTTACAGTCTGTCCTCGCCGTGTGGATGTTTGAATCCGTTCACGGAGCTGTAACTCTGTGATCCGTCGAGGAAATGAATAATCTGTACATGAGCTAGCTAAGCTACAAACTGACCGGGTGCACACACGCTCTTTTATCGTAGCTAACACGACTTGAAGATCTTTTCTCAGTGGCGAGACTAACCATGAAGCTATCTTTAATAGATTAAAGCATGTAGCAGCAGGTGTAAAGAGATCGTCAGTGTCACTTACTGTGTTTGAAGAGCTGTAGAGGACCGGCGTGCTAACGTCTGACTCAATGACGAGCGGAACTGAGCTTTGGTTCAACCTCGAAATGCCTCCGACAATGTCACCGGAACTCAACTATTTGTTCCACGTGATGCCCTCCTCTAATAAATGTGTTTATTTAAAGGTATTACTTGTATTGGGTTGTACCCAATAGCTACGTGTGAGTACCAATAACTGTCACTGATTTGTAACAATAAAATTAATCTTAGCAGCTCGACTGGACAGACTGGTGACAGTGGCGGAGAGAAGGATCCTGAACAAACTGCTCTACATCCTGGACCACCCCCTCCACCCTCTGCACAACAGGTTCACCAGGAAGAGGAGTGTGTCAGTGGCAGACCTCTGTCTCCTCTCCTCTCCTCTCCTCTCCTCTCCTCTCCTCTCCTCCTGCTCCACCAACAGACTCAACAACTCTTTCAACGCCTGTCAGACACGACAGGGAGGACACAAAGGACAATAATCAAATGGACAGTCTTATTCTGTGTGTGTGCCTGGTGTAAATATAAAAAGTGTAAATGGAGTCAGTGCAGCAGAGAATGAGATTGTCCGTTTGACTATTGTCCTTCTATCTTTATTTCATTTTTTGATGCTGATTTAGCTAAATTTCAGTCTTAGCATTGAGACATATGTTATATCATATGTCATTATATATTTAACAGCTTTGATGTCCTCAGTGTTCATCTACAAGGTAGAAAATAATAAAAAAAGAAAGAAAGAAAGAAAGAAAGAAAGAAAGAAAGAAAAGCCATTGAATGATAGGGCATATTCAAACTTCTGTCTGGTACTGTGCATGTTATTTGACTAGTCTATTTGAATATTTAAAAAAAATATTTGTGTGTTTCTTCAGAAAGCAGGATGTTCCTTAGTAAAGTCTGCATTTTCACATATTATTGCAGAGTAAAGTCAATTAATTTTAGGTGGTTGTTGACTCAAATATCTGATGATATATATCTGTATACCAGGAAGGACACTGTGTGTCAAACACTGTTGCAAAAAGCAGAAGAACGCATGAAACTGTTCTGCAAAAATGCCTTTATTGGTTGTCATTGCTTCTATAATAGTCATACCTTTAGTAAAATCTTAAGCAAGTCCTGAAAAAAAACAAAAAAAAAAAAAACAATACCTGAGCACCCAAAGCTGATCAGCGCCCAGCACTTCTGGAATCCAATTTCATATTAATGAAGACAGTGTAAATTAAAAGGGTAAACTTTCATATAATAAGATATATCTTGTTGATTTTAATTTCTACAGTACAGACTACACAAGCATATTAATGTGCAAAATGTCACAAAGAAAGAAAACATCAAAGAGAGTCAAATGACATTTTCGCTCCCTCTGTATGGTTTTCCTTTTCATTCTTGGTTAAAATCAACCCAAAGAATTTCTGATTATCTAATCTTCTATTTTCATAAATGACCATAATTACTGCAAAACAACATTTTTATAGAAAATAGATAATATCTAATGAAACATGCAACAACAGAGCATTGAAAAGCTTTGTCTGACAGTTTGAGTCACTTCTGCTAACAATGTTTTAAACTTTATCCCAGTAGCAGACAAAGTTTCTTTTCTCTGAACAGTCCCTGATGATCCATCTCTTCGTGTCGTGTTTGGACAAGGTCCCACAGTGTTGCTGCTGAGACGGACAGTTTGGCAGCCCACCACTGTCATTAAGCTCCTCTTTGTTCGTCCACCACCACTTCCCTGCCAGGAAGCGCAGGCCTGTCCAAACCTGAGAAACACAAGGCAAACTTTGAGTGTCACTCTTTTACAAGTGTTTTATCTGTGATTGCTTACAATTAAACCAGTCACAATGACCTTGATTGCTAAAGTTTAAAATCACTTTTTTAAGGAAAATATCAGATAAAGAAGTATATGCTTAACACAGTGATTGTGGTCCTGGCACTGCTGTTTTCTATTTGGGTCATCAAACAACCCAGCCACATCTTTATTTATTGTGTATTAATATCCATATAATATAATATCCATCACACAATGGATGGATTCTATAGTAAAATTGTTTTAAACAGTTTAGACAAGAAAAGACTGAACCACACCATGGTATTTTGCTGATGATCATATTTTTATTGCTGTTCAGCAAGAGGAACTACAAAGGAAACCACCCTTCAGTGTATAATACTTAATCTATCAATATACATATTTTGATAAACTAACATTGCATTTAAATGATGCAATAAAACCTCAGAGTTGCTAATACTATTAGCGTTATTCTCTCTCTAATTAAATTATTCATATATTATTAGAATGAAATATTCCATTGATCTCAGTGATTTCCATAATGGGCTTCAAGTGAGATAATTAACAACTGAGAAAATAAATAATAAATAAATAAATAAGGCAGCATCATATGGAGTCTTTTTTTCGTAGCTTGATTTTGTAAAAATGTGTAAACGTGTGTCAACCCATTTTCAAACCTCATCAGACGTGGCTTTGTAGATCCTGTCTCTGACATAGCTGTGGTCAAACCATTGCAGGCTCAAGAGGTCGTAGCGGTACGTACAGTCGTTTACAGCACATGGATTTGTCATATTCCGGCAGTGCTCAAGAGCTTCCTCCCACGTCTTGTTCTCATTCACCAGCACCAGGTTGTCACGAAGGCAAAGAAAACGAAACTCTTCAAAGCAGCTCCTGCTGTACCACTTATCAGTGTCCAAATCATAAATGGCACAGTCTTTGTTTCTTGGCTCTCCTGGTGCCCACTTTCTGTAGTTAGACTGCAATTTTCCAATCCAAGACCAGGTGTCACCACCTCTTCGGTACAGTCCAATCCAGCTTCTATACTTTATCTTATCTGTGTTATTTTCAGTGACAGTGGTTAGGACACCATCCTTATGCTGACAGAACTCAGAAGCTTCGAACCAGCTAAGGTCTGTGTCGTCATATTGAATGTTGCCATGAATTGTGCAGTACAAATGATTTTGAGCTGAACATTTACGACTGTGCCATACTGTTTGTTCGTCTACCGATGCACATTGACCGCTCGACTCTCCAGTGGCCCATTGATTGCTCTGTGAGAGGTCGCCTCCTGAGAGCCCTTCTCCAGTTCTGAAAGAAATAAATGATATCTGCAGCTTAGCAACTGTATTTACTTCTTTTATATTTCAAGACATCAGCATAAAGATAATTTCAGACAGCTTACTTTATATTTACATCCATCCAGGCTGAGTCATTGTTCGGGCTTCTTTTTAGACCAATCCAGAATTTTGAGACACCATACCTCCCTAACCACTTAGGCCAAGGTTCTTGCATCATGGACCCACTGACTAAGTCAACGCGACGACGGCAGTATTGTCTTGCCAATCCCCAGTTCTTTGTGTAATCTGGAGAGAAGGCCCATTTCCTGAGTGATGCCTCCAAGGAAAGAGCAGCCATGAGCAGAAGGCAGACTGTAAGAGCAGGATTGGTCTTGTTTCCCATGTCTTGTCTTGTCTTCACGTCTTGTCAACGTTGTTTCTAGTTGTAGAAGGCTTATTAGTCAGGTGAGTTTGTGGTGTCATCAGTGGCTGGTGAGTAGCTAGAACTCTGGTCTTGTATCAACTTCATACCCGGTCACTCCCCCTAGACACACCTCAACATATCCAGCTGACCAGTAGCACCTCTCCACACTCCTCCACACCCTTGTTACAGTCATGTTAGTCATATAGTTATTATTTTTTAAATGATATTTATTTTTATTATATATAAATTGTATTATATATAAATTTGAGTACAAAGCAATTTGAATCAGGGCAGGAATGGCAGACTGGGGTTTGATTTCATTAAAAATCTTATAACTTTAACTCAACATGCTGCAATAAAGATTGGAAAAATAGTTCGTAATGTATCAGAAATATTGGAAAGAAAGCAGAAGCTGTACAAATGCAAACTTGACCAAGTGAAAAGAAGAAAGTTCCAGGATCCTTCTATGGATTTAGGTATAGTCACAGATCTGTCATGGGTTTTCTTGGAATGAAATATATCTATCTATCTATATATATATATATATATATATATATATATATATATATATTCCATTAGCCATACAATCTATAAAAGAGGGACATCAAAGTGGTACTTAAGCCAAACTTTCAGGGCTAAGGGGATATATTGTAAAAGTCTGGGACACACCATCATAGTGGAGTGTCTGGGGGGAGGAAGCAGGCACACAAATTGTATAGTGTTGGTGTTCATCTCAGTTTATTCTGAGTTTATTCTCTTCATTTCTTTTTTTGTCACCGAGAATGTGCCTGTCCAACCTTCTTATCTTATCTAACTAATATTTTCTTCATTCATGGCTCTCCACAGCAGACCACTCAACCTCTCTTTGTCTTCAGTTTGCTTTCCATGTCAGTTTTCTCTGTATACATCTCTGTGTAGATGAAAAACAAACAAAGTGGAACCAAATCCAATCATGTGTGGTGTGGTAATGCTCTTTTTCTTTAGGCCTTAATTCAAATTTTTTGCATTCAAAACTGTCCAGTCTTCATGAATGGATAGGGAAATTAGGATGCAGGCAAATGACCGCATTTGAATTTCTGAGTCGAAATGCTGATGATGGCATCCTTATGATCACGCCTGACCTCTCTTAGTTTAGTTTCAGCACGGTGTTATTGATTCAGACAAAGTGTCACACTGTGCTTTAGTCCCAAAGCAAAACAACTGACAGCTATCTGAACAGAAGATGTCGACAGAATGATGAAGAGCAAAGACATGGACACATTAAGTCATCACACCCCCATTACAAACACATTTTACTATTGTAAAATGAGATTTATTTTATAGATTGCATAATTTCTCTCATGAGAAATTATTATTCCTTCACTGAGAACAGGAACTTTATGTTATGATACATTTTGCCTGCAATATAACTGATTGTTGAGTTTGATGGAGTGATATGATGTATCACATTGTCAAGTCAAGTTTATTGTTAATGCTAAGAGTAACCAGCGTTGCGCTAATAAATTGTTCCAATTTATTTCTTTGGGAACATGACTTTAAAGAAAAAAGTAATATAGTTAATAGCATATGCATTCTCCACCATAACCAGTTCATAGTTTTTTTTCCTGAGACCTGTGAAACATCTTGTTCCTATTGTAGTGTGTTGAGTAAAACAGCAGGTGGCACTGTAGCAAAATCATCATAAACATTTTCAAAGCTTTTTGTGTCATTTCCTTTTAAGTGGGTGTATCTTGGCCACGGAAGGAAAAAGCAGAAGTGAAACATTTCTTCTATATTAGGATGCAGCCTGTGAGCTCAGTCTTGCTGCTGCAGTAGCCTACAAGAGGCAACAGGTGGCTCTAAAAGTTCCTGTGACTTCTCCAGCTTTCTTTCACCAACTGGGAAGAATGGGGTAACAGGAGTTACACTCCCTCTCCTTCTGAGAGGAGACCATGTCTTATGTTTCATTGAGTTACATACATCCTGCTACAGGAGGATGTAGGTAACTCATTTGAATTTTTTTAATCCATCAACACCCTTCATCATCTGGCTCCACAGCCTTCTGTGTCCTTATACCATTCTTTGCACTCATAATTATGATCATTTTATATCCTTGTTCGACAGGTGACTAAAGGTGCCAACAGGAAATAGAAATCATCCAGTTGTATGGTATTAATTCTATGCCTCTATCATTTTTTGGGTTACATTACTGTAATGTCTGTCAGCCTTTACATGGATGATTTTTATTAACATCATTAACATCATTACTGCCAGATTAGTGCTGTCTCCGTGTCTTCACGATTAAATTTCTTTTTATCCTGACACGCACAGTACACCTGGACATAAAATCATGTAAAATGTAACAATAAATATAGACTCATATTTTCAGTGAAGATTGGAAATGTGATGAGTAAACACCAAAAATCAAAAAATTAGGAGTTAACAAAGAAAAAGTATTGTGAAAACAGACCGGCTACAGATAGTATTTGTAACATTTCAAGAGCTTCTTATTTTAGTGTACACCACATAACACTGTGGTTAAAGACTGGTTAGATTTAAGCACAAAAACATCCTGTGTTCATTAACTGTCACATACACACTAGATAATCTGTGAAAAAAGTGAAACAGTTACTCTATCCTCTATAAACTCTGTAGATGGACTATGGATCTATATATCTATAACTGTGTTACTGTGTTATTTTAATTATTTCGCTTATATTATTTATTCATCCAGTTATATTTTTGTTTGGTCCATGACACAGTGAACAGATAATAATGAAACAGGACAACTTGACAGCTTGAGGTTTTTCAAGTTTTATTTCTTTGTCTCCTAACTCTTAAGCAGAGTTACAGTAGCTCTGCCTCTCAACTTCCTCTTTCCACTGGTGATTAAGCCTTTAAAACACACCAACAGGGAGATGGATACAGCAGTTACCATAGTACTGAGCCATAACGACACATCTAAGTGGCAGTGGGAGGTGGAGAGGGGGCACACGGACACAAATACTGTCACCGACCGATCGTCATTAAAGGAAAAAACAGATAAACTCAGAACACTCAAACACACTTGTCGCTGCTGCCTACGTATACTGTAGTAGAGCTAAGGGCTGTGATGCTATGACTTGGCTATGGGTGGGGCCTGTGTGTAAAAGAGAAGGGGATGGGGGTGGGAGAATGACTGGGGTGGTCCCTTTCCTGACTTCCTTTTTGGATAGGAAGTGTCTACTCCTTGGAGTGCATGTACAGCAGCAGGTCGGCAACACGGTGGCTGTAGCCGAACTCGTTATCATACCTGGAGAGAGAGTGAGAAAGAGAAATGAATTGTTTGGTCAACTGTTTGGTCATTAACTTGCTGCTTCAGACGTGGGTCAGATGAAGATGTTTGAAAACTAACCAGGAAATGAGCTTGACAAAGTTGTCGTTGAGGGAGATGCCGGCGCCAGCATCAAAGATGGAGGAGTGGGTATCACCGATGAAGTCAGAGGACACCACCTGCAGAACACAAATCACATTACAAGTCAGATACACTGTAGTGTAGCCAGGCACAGCTTAGGCAATACATTACTAATAATCGCAAAACACAAACTCGTTCAGTCACAGAGGATAGGTTTTTAATGTCTGTTTACATTTTATAAGTAAAATGAATCATAATTTATTTCAAATGTAAATGGATAAAATATATATAGCCTGGCCTGATCCTCTCCACCCCACCCCATCCTACACTGACTTACAGTTTTAGTTCTGGCATCATAACTAGCCATGTATTTGCTTTCCAGTTGATGTGAAATAACTTTGGGTGTTACCTGGTCCTCGGTGTAACCCAGCACTCCCTTCATGGGTCCATGTGCGGCCTTCTTGCAGGCTTCCTTAATCTCAGCATAAGATGCAGGCTTGGACAGCCGGCATGTGAGATCCACCACAGACACATCAGCCACTGGCACCCTGAATGCCATACCTGTCAGCTTACTAGAGACAAGACAGAGCAAAGAGAAAGACATTGGATCTGTGTTAGCTTCTGTTTTTTTTTTTTGTTTTGTTTTTTTCTTAGCTGCAATTAGAAAAGTTTCAGCCTCTTAGTATCAGGCTGATAACAAATGTGTTTGTCCTTACCCGTTGAGTTCGGGGATGACTTTGCCCACTGCCTTGGCGGCACCAGTGGAGGCTGGAATGATGTTCTGGTGGGCACCGCGGCCATCACGCCAGGCCTTAGCGCTGGGACCATCCACTGTCTTCTGGGTGGCTGTGTATGCATGGACTGTAGTCTAGAGAGAGGAGGGTCATATTACATGAGGCATCAAGAACTCTTTAAAGATAAATAATAATAATTATATATACTGTAACAGTAAGAGTGTGGATACTAAGTAACTGTGGTCAAAAGGATGCATGCTCTCAGAGGACAAACTAATTTGCTGTGACTTACCATGAGAGCCTCCTCAATGCCAAAGTTATCATGGATGACTTTGGCCAGGGGTGCCAGGCAGTTGGTGGTGCAGGAGGCATTGCTATCAGTAGAAAGACAGACATGGTCGTCAATTACCAGATTCAGTTCTCTTTACACATGTAAGTACAAAGTTGAATTGCAACACACAAATCGAGAAACATTCTTATGAAAATTTAAAATCTACAGGTATATTACCTGACGATGGTCATGGAGGAGGGGTCATACTTGTCCTCATTGACTCCCATGACAAACATTGGAGCATCAGGTGAGGGGGCGGACACAACCACACGCTGAGCTCCTCCCTGGAGGTGAGACTGTGATTGGACAAGAGAGAAAAAGGGCACAGGTTAGAAACGGGACCAAGTGGCAGTCATTGTATTTGTTGCTGTACATGGGCATGTATGTACGTACAGAGGCCTTCTCCACGCTGAGGAAGACTCCGGTGGACTCGACAACATACTTGGCTCCAGCGCTGCCCCATGGGATCTCTGCTGGCTTCATACTAGAGTGAGAAAAAGAACCCAGTCAGTCTAAAATGAAATAATGTTACACTTGGGGACAAAGACAAGTAACACAAAACTAGTATAAACAAATATAAAAGAGATGAGTAGTGAGGGATTATCTTGTTAGACTAGTACATCCTGTGCTTTCTAAATAAGTGTACCTTTGGAAAATGCTATGCTAGTCATAAATAGAACATACTTTTTCTATTAACACATTAGTTTGTAAACATTAATAGCCTTGCCAAAAATTAGATGGTGTGACAAAAACAGGAGACTCTGAGGAGGAACCTCAGTACAAGAATGTCTAATCCTCCTCCCGTAATTCAATGGACTAAAACAACAGCCTGTACATTGGGTGGAGGGGCAGCTATATGGGTGAGGCCCTAGGCAGCAGAAAAACTCATTCCTTTGCCTTGAATTCACTCTGGATATTAAGGACCAGGAGGCCAAACTGGCACAAAATACCTCACCTCAAATGAAAAATAGTGTACATAAGTAAGTACATAATAATTTGAACTGAACTCTTGTAATGAAGTGGCACTTCAGCTGGCCTCTTCTTCAGCTCACTTCGCCAGCAGTTAACATCAGTGTCAACACTGCTGATATCTGTGCAGCAAAGCCTCTAAACACTCAGCGGCATCATCACTTACCACTGGAACACAGAGATGGAGTTGCCATCGACGACGAGCTTGCCATCCTCTTGGGAGACCTCACCATGGTAACGGCCGTGGGTGGAGTCGTACTTGAACATGTAGACCTAGGAGGCAGGAGGAAAATCATGGGGGTTATGAGGGCAGAGGTTTAAAACTCAAGTCCAGTTTAGGTATTGAAATAATGCATAAACTTTAGGCCAATTTTAGTACGTCAGCCCAAAATCTTTTAACAACTGAAGGCTTACATCTAGATTTTCTATCCAATATCTGAAGTGATCATATCATAATCATATCATAATTATGATTATGTAAATCTCACACAACAGGTGTTTCACTTTATTTATAATAAATTTATATGAACATTTTAGTTTTCTTACCATGTACTGCAAGTCAATGAAGGGGTCATTGATGGCCACAACCTTGATGCCTTTCTGAAGGCAAGCCCTCAAGACCAGACGGCCAATACGGCCGAAGCTGTGGGGAGAGAGAGAGAGAGAGAGAGAGAGAGAGAAAGAGAGAGAGAGAGAGAGAGAGAGAGAGATTATTAATAGTTGTTTTGGGAAATGGCTGGAAACTTCCTCAGGATGTGGAAGCACTCTTGGGACCTCACATGAATCTTCTAACAAGGCCTCAAACTGCAACTACAAACATAACTTTGAGTGGTTTTACTGCCATAAAGCGGACTGGCTCATTCGATCCCCATCATCAAAAACACTCCCACTCCTATACTCCTGGAGCTCCACTGCTGTAAAGAGATATGCTAAATGTAATCTGAAAATGTGTAAATGTAACACTTAATAATAATAATAATAATAATAATAATAATAATAATAATAATAACTTAAATAATAACTACCAGAAACTGTTGTGCAAATAATGGATGCCCATACCCAAAATATGCTTCACTAACTTTCTATCCTAATTGTTGTAAAAACGAGTTTGAACCATCCTTTATGAAATGTGTGTGCCTAAAACTCACCCATTGATTCCAACACAGAGATCTGACATGGTTGCTGCTGCTTGGGGGAGTTACCTGTGTGGAAAAAGAAAAAATCTAAAATAAATATTAGAAACAGAACCACCTTTACTGAATGGTGAAAATAACATGAAATACAGGCCATCCAATCAGACTTATGTCCTCTAGCTGGCAAAGTCAGATGACTGAACCAAAAAAAAAATGCTTCTGCTCTTATTAACAATGGCAGAAATCAATACAGCTTCATGAGCTCAAAGCCTCCTCTTTGTCATTGAGTTTAAATATACAATGGTAGGTTTGACAACAGAAAGCACAAGTATACACAAGTGCATGACAAAGTGTTGCCCTGGCAACAGGAGGTGCCTTTAATGAGGTTGGTTGCTGGCAATATACAATGAGTGTGTGTGCGTACTGTGCATGTCCAATCTACCATGAAAGTGTGAAGCCACTGTTCTCCAAGCTCTACACACCTCTAACAATCTGTATCTGCATGTTTGTGCATTACATTTCACTTTCTTCCATTGTAGGCTCTTGCTTTGTTCCTCAACCTGTTACATACACAGTACTGTACTGCTACCGTCTGTCCTCTCCTAACCTTGCAGTGTGTTTCCTCTATTGCCTTACTCCTTCCTCTTTCATACACGGTATGTGAACCAACATACTCAGATGAGCCTCTGCCTTCATTTAGCTTCTTGATAAAAGTATGCATCTGAAAATGCTCTGTGGATCATGTTTTAACTTCTGATTTGTATGTTGTGATTTTATTTGTGGTGTCAGCTGTAAGCAGTGCTAAGACAAAAATGGATAGGTGGTGTCACAAATTTGTGCGAATGAAAAAAAAACACCAGGGTGGTACAGCATGATCGCCGGTGTGCTCTGGCAGCTTGAGTAACTGCAGCTGTGCATGGGTGTGATTGTGTTTGTTGTCAGTAACAGAAAAATGCAGGCTGTCAAAGAGCATATTTTACATGCAACTGCTGCAGGAGTATGGCGGCGTCACATCAAGCAGGGACATGTTTGGAAAACAATGGTGTAAGAAGGGAGGGAGAAAGTGGTAGGTAGGTATGTAACGCAACAAACAGAGACTTGCCTGCTGACAGCAGAGAGAGGAAGCACAGACTTGACTCAACTATGTGACCTCCTTTCCACTCTACTTTCCTGTTTCTCCTCTCCACGCCTCCTCTGTCCTCTCCTCCTACATTTCTCCATTTTTTCTACCAACTGCATCTCCTTCCCCTCCTCCATCTCCTCACTTACTCCACCTCCTCCTCCCGTTTGCTGTCCTTAGTCTGCCTATACACTGTATTATCATATGCAGCTTCACAAATCTATATGAATGCATGTGATTTGGTCCAGAAAACTAGCTGAGACTGCAGCGTGGTGCAGTGGTTTGAACCTGCCAGCTAGCTCTGGCATTTCTGTGGCTGGGGCCTCTGTTTGAGGAGTTTGCATGTTCATGTTGAGTCTAAATTGCAAATCAGTGTGAATGTGAGTGTGAATGATTTGATTTGTCTCTATGTGTCAGCCCTCTGATAAACTGGCAACCTAGCCAGGGTGTAACAAGCCTCTCACCAGTGTCAACCAGGGTTGGCCCCCAGTGACCCTGATAAGGACAAACAGTTATGGAAAACGAATGAATGAATGTTAATTTAGGATTAGAAATGAGCTCTGTTTAAGCAGTTTATTATTATGTCAACAACTACTGTACCAGCTGGTTGCTTTTAAACATGTACTCATACAGGTGAACAGACTCAGTAGCGTTGACCAGATGCTGGCCTGACCGGTAGCTGTGTGTGTGTCTGTGTGTGACAGCCACAGAGTAAGGGCAACACAGATTGTCCTTGAAACTGGTTGGTTGTCATTTTAGACTACTGTAATCTCCTAATCTGTTTTGTGTATGTGTGTGTGTGTCTCTGCGTGAGTGTATGTGTGTCTCAGTGGGGAGCATGTAGGACAGGCTGTCGAGGTGGTGAAATGCATTGTGGGAGCACTTTAAATAGACTAAAGAAGCAACCAGATTAGGATAAATGATCTCTTCTCGCTTCCACACACACTCTCCAAGATGAACAATGGTAGATCAACCTAGTTGAACCTGAACTCATTCACTTGTTATTGAACATAAATAGATGCTGTGTCTGTCTGTGGAGCTGTAACGCTATGTGATGCCAGTAAAAAAATCCATTCATTGAACAGTCTGACACAGTTTGAACTGTCTGATTTTTAACAAGGTCATCTGTGGTGCGTACTTGTTTGGAGCATTTTCTTCTGTGCCTATTTGTGGTACCTTTCTTTTCAGGGTAGAGCATCCATTTTGTTTGTTTTTGCTGCTAGTGTCTAATACAAGGTCACCAAAGGAGAGAGGGTGAGGGTGTATACAGTATGACAATGCAGTTCTCACATTTCTATGTCTTTCCTCTCCTTTGTACTTGGTTCTCACCATTATCCATTGTGCATTCACAACTCTTTCCTCTCTTTTGAACTCTCCTTCCCCCGGACGCCTGTGCACTTTTTAGCAATTTGTCTTACTTACTGGCTTTCACTCTCTCTACACTAACCACTAACCATGTCAGAGCAGTTGCCCTGGGTTTTTCAACATAAAATGGCTGCTCTTTGGATACATGTTATGAGACAGAAATCTCTGTAAGGACGTCATGCCAGAATATTTTTTTTATTTGGAGACTTTAATATTGGGCAGATGCATGTGTCAGTCTGCCTGTATGTACCCCCTCCGTGCCCGTTACTGTTGCCTAGCAGCTTTGTGGGGCCTCGGCCAATCAATAGGAGAAGAGAGAGGTTACACCGGTTGCCATGAAAAAAAACAGTAAGTGTTTAAATCAGACGCCCATGTGCTACTGTTAAAATCTTACTATACAGCAAAAAAAAACTTATAAATAATCAAATATTATCTTCATTTTTAAGAAACCACTGTTCTGCTTCCAATATTAGTTTTAGCTACACTGTTTTATATTCACACTTTTTAAACACTGACAACATTTACAACCAGGAAAAATCCTCCATAGCCAGCAGTTCTTCTCAGGTCTCTTCACCACACAGTCCCACCTCTTTACAGACCAATCGGCGCTGATCTGGTATTCAACGCTCACGCAGACGTGTCCCAGCTCACAGAGGCAGTATTGTGCAGAGCAGGGCAAAGAAATTACATGCTGTTAACTGCAGCTTGCAATCTGCTGACACTCATTAAAATGGAGGAAGAAGAAGCAGACAGACAGCCTGACATATGAAGTGTAGCAAGAGCTCTCTTCAATGCTAGTGTCTGTATCTGAAGTGATTTACTTCTACTATACTGATGTGAGCAAAATACATGATCCAGTATTCTGCCGTGCAGCCACCTCCTCTTTGGGTTGGTTGGCCGGAAACCGATTACAGAGACACTTTGCTGTGCCCCTTGTGACATCCAATTTTTCCACGTTCTGTTCAACCTTCCCTCCTTCATCCTTGCTTCTGTCCATAAATCTCATACCTTCCTAATCACCGGCCTCACCCAACCAATGAGAGAATCACTTGGCAGGGGTGGTGCGACCTTCTCCTCCTCTGATTGGTTACACAAAGGCAAGAACCAGCCAATCAGAGAGGCTTTAATGTGTCCATACATGCAGCTACTCACTTGTCTACTCTACTTGTCCTTCTGTCTCCTTATCCTTCCATTGATACTTCTTACTTATTTTTTGGGCTTATTCACCTTATTTTGTCCTTGACCTGCTATTTCTCTCTTTTCCTTTAAATTCATCCCTTAGCTCAGTCTTCATGGTCTCTCTCTTGCTTTTTAGGCTCAATGAGTGTCATACCTCCTCCTCTTTTCCCCACCACCAAAACATTAAAATTCAACTCCCTCCCTCCATCTCCCTATTTCTCTGTCCTCGCCACTCTTTGTCCGTCTAGTCTCCCTCCGTTTGGCACAACCCTGCCCTCCCTCTGAGCTGCGGCCCATTTTTCTCGCACCATCACAGATCTTAATCGGGAGCTTGGTTGCTGGGTGCCACGCATGTGTGTGTACATGTGCACGAGCGGTCGCTGGTGGAAAGATAACTCGTAACCAGTCAGCCAGAAAAGAACAAAAATAACAGGCTGCACCAGATGATAAAATCTCAAAACTAAGCCAGAATCTGTTGGATGGATGAAAGAGCGGGGGACAGAAGAAGGCATGACACAGCATTTCACTTCTGCCAACACCTCCTCTGGTGTGAAGCACCAACACTTTGCCGAACAATCTTTTCACTGTGTGGAGCATAGAGCCCTTTGAAGTGTGTGGACTTCAGTCACTTGCTGCTAACCCTTATATGGACCCGAGTTTTGAGGAGCACACGTACTTAGACAGATCTCATTAGTCTCTATAATGATGACTGAACTTGGTGGTACAGAGTGACTGTTTTCCAAAGCTGTTACAGTTTCAGAGTAAAACTACAACTTGGAAATCACCTTTACTTATGTCAGTTCAGACTAAAGCTTTTACACTCAGTTTATATCACTGTATTTTTTGGAAATTCGTCAGTGAGTGAATGAACTCACTGACTCTGCTCTTACTTTCCCTGCACACTATGCCACTCCCCCGAGCCGTCCTCCTTCATCCTACTTTCTGTGTCTCATGCCTATTCAAACCTTCCTCCAGCTCTCTAACCCTCTGCCACACCCTCTCTCTCTCTCTCTCCAGTAGTTTTCCACTGCAGTGCATTGATTGGCTAGAGGCCAGGCGGACTATCCAATTAGGTAATGTTTTCTCCTGTTGTCTGCCTCTCAGTGAAACAAATACATTAGAGACTGAACAAAACGCGCTAGTTATACACCCTCACATGCAAACGCTGCTGAACTGGGCTCAAACTTTCTGTGTTGTCTGCAACTTTAGGAACTTTCCTTTAGCATCACGCCAGCCTTTTATAGACCCATCATGGAGGCCACATCACCTTGCTGTTGTACACAAGTCAGTTAAATGTCCGACACCATCACATCAGCTGTCAGATGCAGGCGCACACAATGCTACTTGCCCTACTCAGCAGGCATGACGTCCCGCTGACAAGCACAGACATAAGAAGACAAATAGTGGTTTTATAAATGTAGTGACTTACTCATGCAGGTAAACACTACTGTGTGCTGTGTACACACCAACCATCATGAATTAGTAAAAGGTGTGCCATATCAAACTACCCAGGATTCAATAGGAGAGGTACATGTGACTGCTCTGCAGAGGTAATGCTGTACCACACACACACTGCCCATAGCCCTGTGAGCTTGGGTCAGCAGACAATGACAGACCCTGTCATTTGCCTCCTCTCCTTTCACAACCTACAGCACAGTCGTACAGTTTTATGCTGCGTTTGTTAATTTCTCATATCCTGCTAGATACAAAAGCACCTGCGCTAGAATAACTGCAACATATATTAAAAAAGGAAGAAAGTAAAACTGCCTTGTTAGTAGGTCAGGGCCTTTTATGTCGCAGTTGTGCATGTCCTTCCCTGCTGCAGGGTTTATTTCCTTAAATTGGTGACAGTTAGGTGCTGAGTCACTCTCCTTCTTATTCCTTCTCGCTTACACACATCCTGTACAAGATGGCAGGTTGAGCATAGCAGCTGCAGAGCATAAATGACTAGGATACTCATGCTAATCTCATGCTCAGTCTAGACATAACCATCCTAACTTTAAGTGGAAAACTTGTGTTAATCTAGAAAAAAAAAACCCCGTCATAACCAACTTGAGAAAAAATGACTCAAGGCTGTATGTAAATTAGTAACAAAATGACAAAACTGACTTTTAGCAGTAGTCATTACTCACTAAATGCAGTATACAGTTGACTAGTCTGTGGTGATTTATAGGCCAGGCAGCCTGTGCTAAACTGTGACCAACATGAGTCACATGCTAATTTGATGAAAGGTACGTACAAGTATGTTCACCACGAGAACCTTGTGTGGGTTATCTATATCTTCTCAATAACACTGTTATATAGCCTCATTAGGCTGGAATAACATGTCCTGTGTGTTGCGAGTGTGCTCTAGCTAATCTCATTGGCTCTTAGTTTTCTCCTTGCTCAGCAAAGGGCCAACATGTCTCATATGCAAGTAATCTCCCTGTCTTTAATAAAAATAAAATACTCAGAATAGGCATATCTTTGGCCAGTACTAGCTTGTCATGATGTACGACTGTAGCATTACTATTAAGGCAGAACTGCAAACTGTTATCTACTAACGCGCAAGTATCTACATGCAAATTGATGCTACTTTGTTCCCAAAATTATAATCTGAGGTTTGGTAACACACACAGCTTTGACCACAATACTGGGCAGCTCCCTGGCATCTGACCTTCAGTCATCTACAGCCTGAGCTAAGAGATGTGCCTCAAAATCCATGAATACAGTGAAAACGTTTTCTAGGAGCTAAGGAGTTTGAGAATAAAGACAAAGCAGCAGGTCAGCATCACTACAGCCGCTCTGGGCCTGCAATGACCTTCCTCAGCTGGAGTGATGACCTTCAACAGTGAGACAAGGCCAGACATGGCTACATCTGCATGTACCACACCTACGTGAGATGACACAAAGTAGCTGCAGGAAAATAGTGATTGCCACAATTAATAATACAGTATTATGTACTGTATAATTACTATTATTATAAATAGTAATTAAGAGATAATAGAGACAGTTCTAGCACAATAGGACTGTGTGCCTCTGATACATATTGATTTTGCAAGAAAATATTCTTTTAAAACTAAACTATGAAACTATGACTAGTTTTCTCACTGTTTGGTTGGTTTGATAGCTTATTTGTAATCAGGTTTTTAATCAGTATTTTTTCACATACAAGGAATCTGCCTTGGTGTTATTTAAAGAAGAAAAAAAATCAAGTACTGAGCATAAGCACATATTATAAATATATCTACAATGTTATTTACATGAAAAAGAGCTGTTTTAATCAGGTATGTGCAAAGTATTTACAGTACGCAGATTATTTAAATGTGTCCAAATTGACGTCATGAAAAGGAGATGTAAGTCAGAACTGTGACTGAATTTTAAACCGTGTCGTGTTTTCTTTAAAAAGACGCAGGCCTCTTCTCAAGCCGCATCAACAGGTCTGTCGAGTCAAACTGCGGCAGAATCATGCGACACCACACAGGCTGCGTGTCCTTCAGAGCGATCACCGGAAGGCTCTCCGCTCGTCTCTCTCTCGTCTCATCTTTCGACATGAAATAAAGCCCCACGGTCGTTCATTAAGTTCCCTTACGTTTCTTGCATCACTGTGACCTCTGCTTCCCGTCATTGGCACAGAGTCCAATTCATCTCTGTAATCTAATTGCGCAACGACGACAGACTTCATGATGAGGAGCGGAGGAGGCACGTAGCTTCACCTCCGTCCACTCCTTCACTCACCCCGTGTACCGGGTTCATTACAGCTCCGTGCACAGGAACAACGACGCTTTCACACTTTTACAGCATCTATGAACACGGGCTAATGTTGAGTACTCTGCTGTGACATATATATATAATTCAGTTTGGGTTACATAACATGGAGACTAATCCACTTCCGCAAAGATGCAGGAACGTGAGCCGCCAATGTCACGTTACCCGCGCAGTGAGACCATTTATCTTCACATGAATGAATTAAACACGATGAGTATGAATATATCTACAGTTTGTCTTTACAATAACACGCCTCTCTCTCTCTCTATATATATATGTTAGGCTAAATGAATGCAACGCATTACACAACGACCTGCCTCCCTCCAGATTACAAGGCCATGGCCGCACCTCCCTCCCATCCTCTGCCTTCTCTTCCTGTATCATAAAGCGTGCATCCTGCATCAAGAGGAAGCTTTCTTTAAACATGCTAACTCGAAATGAGCATTAAGCTTGTCGTTTTTGAACACACTCTCATCCTCTCCGCTTGTCTCCACCTGCACTTGTGCCACGTTAAACGGAAACGTGACTCATTAAAGTAAAGCTGAATACAGGCAACAGGGCGGACAGAGCTTCCGCAAGTTATTTTAACGGCTTTTATCAGGTAAAATACACGATGAATTTAACGGTTAGGCTGTAAAAACGCCATTTAAGGCCGCATTAAGTTAACGAGGCTGGTGATGGAGATTAGCAAGAGATTACGTAACATTTAAACATGTGGTGAGGACTCCTTTTAACGTCCTTAATTTAGTTAATTTATGCTAATGTGTGAGCTATCACCGTCATAAGGGCTCCTACACGGTGAGGGGTGAGTCGGTGTGGAGGCTTACCTCTCGGCTGATGCTGCTTGAGTCTGTGTGCGCAGTGCTCGGAGCCGCCTTCCGCTTTTATACCGGACACGTGACGTCAAGTCAGCGTCACCACAGCCGTGTGGGCCCGCTGCTAGGCTCCATGCAGAACGAGGGACTGGTCACGGGCTCTCCACGGCTGCCATGGTAACCACAGGGATGAAACACTGGTCTGTTTAATGTCTTATTCACACACTTCATTCATATAACAGACCTGACGGCTGTGTCGATTATGAAAAATAATATTTATCAGTGAGGATGATAAACACAGGCCGATGAGAGAGACAGGGAGACAAGCAACATGCCAACGTAGAAGTGATGGGAATGATGCAGCATTTACAGTCAGTCACGTGTGTGTGATGAAATAGATAAACGTAGCTTAATCCATGAAATAGACAGAGCTGGGTTATGATAATCAAAATAACTCATTAGTGATGTAGTTAGTAGGTTGATCACTCTCTGCATGTGACAACGTCCTGATGGACTGCACGATCTATACAGGCAAATGTTTTATAACCAGTCCCCCGCTGCACAATGATCCGTAAAGGACTGCAGTCTGGATCGCCTATGGATGCACTGTGTGTGTGTTTGTACCTATGGATGGGATGTTATGTAAGAAGTCATGAAACTAACATGTCACGTAGCCCTGGAGGCAGGCTGCTCTGCTGCTAAACATGCTGGATTAATTGTATGTTCCATGGTACGAAATAAAGAAGATTCAGCATAAAAATAAGAATTACTCTACTCTGTTATTTTCTATCTTACTCCATTCCTCCAATGCCTTCTTTTTTTTCTCCCCTCTCCTCTCCTCATGTCATAGCACGTGTCAGACTGGGTCTACGTGAGGGAGGATGCGTACAGTGTTAGATGGGAAATCCCTGCGGTGCAAGTAGGAAGAAACGCGCGATGACTAACATCATTTGCACACTGAGCATGCGCTTTTGCATTGGCGTTTTGATTTCCGCATTGTATCTTATCAAAATACTTGCACAACACGACGCTACGTCTAGAAAACATTTCTCAGGTCCATGGCTTTCGTGTTGTAACATTTAGATATTTTAACACCACCATGTGGTCCACTCAGGACCGGAGCTTACTACTATTATGACGTCATCTACTGGACAAACCACCATCATCTTTGGGGTTTATGTTGAATTGAAATCAACCTAAATAAGTCCTTAACGTTGTAATGCATTCCCTTGTGATTAGTCTTAACTCTTGGACACCACTGTTTCTGCATAGTTTGGACAATGAACTACGTGCAGCACACAGTAGGGTTAGGAATGGTTTTCTGGAGGATCTCTGTTTATTGTTAAAGTGGAACTCTCATTATGTTTGTGGTGCTCACTGCAGTGGAAACACTTTATTCTATCCGTGAAAAATTACGGAAAGTGTTCAGATTGGCAAAGACAGACAGTTGTTGCGAAAGCAGTTGAGCCAGTAAACGCTGAACCTATCATTAAGTTTGGTCTGACCTCGCAGTGGCTCTCACCGCTACGACAAAGGCTTATTGTAATACTGCACAGCTCTGTACAAGGTGAGGGAGGTGAAAGGGCCATAGGTGCAACAATGGTGCCGGGAAGCGTGGAAAGGCAAAGGCAGAGGAACAGTTAGTGTTGGACTGATACAAAGTCTGGAGGCAGATGTGTCCCATGGCTGCCCAGAGTACTATGAGGTTAGAACAATCACTTTGTCCATTGCCTTTAGCCTTTGAGAATGATTTGCTGTCAGACCAAACTTAGTAACCGTTTTCCTTGATTAAAGTGAAGCAACTTCACAGGAAGTTGAAATTTTTTATTAAGTAACATTCTTTCTTTATTGCATACCACACTAGGCAGGCGGCCTGGCATAAGTATAGCAGGAGGGACAACGTTTTTTTTTTTTTGTTTGTTTTTGTTTTTTTGTTTTTTTTACATTTAAAGGTCCACCTTCTATTAATCTGTTTTTTTTTCCAAAATATCCCCTATTCCTGCTTGCCTTGTTTTAAAATGCCAACATGTGTTTAATAGGATGAAGCAGAAGAGTGATTCCACTTGATTGTCTGTAATTCATGCAATTTCTTCTTTGTGCAACAGAGGGCGAACTCGCCTTTTCAATAGTAGAGTTTTATTTAGTTGGTGTCAATCCACTCTCAGTTAAATCTGTTATGTTAATGAATGTTTCTATTTATCTGAGAACAAATATTTGAATAAATAAATAATGAACCAGTGGTACTAATGGTGGTACAAAACAATCCAGGTGTCAAGGTGATCAATGTATTACCACCTGTATTTCATATAGAACCTAAATAAAATATAAATCATGTATGAGTATCAGGACACAGGTAATTCTTATGTATAGACCATGCTTTGTCTGCAAAGGGAATTACTGTAAACTAGTTTACTGTGTATTCACTCTAAAACTACAGTAATCAATAAGTTATTGTGAAATCACAGTCATTAAACACTTATTATGCAGTGTAAAAAAATCACAGAAACTATAATGTACTATGAGTCAACAGAATCTTTTCCTGAAAACGAAACGGTTGAAAATGTCAACCATTAAAGAGTGTGTCATCCAGTGTGTCAGATTTAGCTGGATCTACATTAATAGAATATGACAGAAATAGAATATAATATTCATAACTATGTTTTAATTAGTGTATAATCACCTAAAAATAAGAATCGTTATGTTTTCATTAGCTTAGAATGAGTCCTTTATATTTACAGATGCTGCGCTCCATTTTCACTCCCCATGTTGAACCTCACTGTTTTTGCAGGAAGATGCGGAACATGTTCTGGCTGTAGACTGGGGTGTCTTGTATTTTGTATATGACCAATGTAATTTCTTATATTGTAAAACAAGAGCCTGGAAATCTGCAACTACACCGCTAGATGCCACTAAATCCTACACACAGCTCATAGGACTCGTAGGACTTGTTGGTATCTGCACTTGGCTATTAGTCTCACCAAATATTATAGTTGATCTCAACTGAGTTCAGCAACATATGTTTGTTTTTTTCTCCTTGAGAACGGTGATATCTGTTAACAGCAGCACATTACTTGTTTTCCATTGGCAGTCCAGGAAGAGCTCAGGCTCATTGAAAATGTAAAGTTACTTTGCTTGGGCTATTGAAAAATCTGCAAATTACTGCCATAACCCTGCTTATTAACTTTTTATGTATCACAGCATCAACCTTGATATCTGCATTGAGAGATGAACTCTGCTGCGTGCCCAACCGTTCTACCAAATCTTAGCAGATATGTTCCCAGACAGTATTTGTTTAAAACCTTATACTTTTAGTGTATTCTGTAACTTTGTTTGGCATTCATGAAGTCAGCTTTTCTTTATTATTTTCATTATTTCTTTCCTCCACACGGAAACGAAAAGCACCTGTGTAACAGCACAAAGTATTTATTGATATTGAAACTTCCTTATATAAACTGTCAGCTGAAATGAGCCACTAGCCAAATGACAAATCTTTCATATACACCTCCTACCACTACTTAACAGGAAATTTAGGTCTGAGCTGAGGTGTGTGGGGGTGTGTGCAGATGTGACCATATGAGAATTCAGGCTTTCCCTTATACACAACATTGGAAAAACAAACCATTTGTCATTATAATTCAAACTTTTAAAATAATTTCCACATGTTCTAGCCATGTCAAGGTTTTAATAGCGAGAGCAGTATACCTAATTTTCAAGTTTACATTACTCCATACACATATGATTATATCTCATATAGTTTTTCTTCACATTCTCGACCCACTGAAAGTGATTTAAGACAACCCTAATGCTGTGAGCTTGAACAGTTCAACACACTGAGCCCATGGTACCATTAAAACAACCTCCTGACCCCCTCAGGCAGAGAGCTGGCCCTCTCTGATAATATTTTCATAGTCTGTGAATTATAAGTGTTTAAAGGGGCACTAATCGCAGAGTTACACTCATGCCAAGAGCTGCTTAGCATCAGTAAACCACAAAGTCTGGATAGAGAGCCTAGAGGGCCAGGTTTTAGCCAAAGTTAAACATTCATTATAACAATTATTTTTTATGGCGTATCTGCCTTTTAAGTAAAAGTATACAGTGGAAAATAAAATAAAAGATGTGAAGGACAGAGGATGAAATACAGCAAAACCATCCTTAGTCAGATTTAAACCCTTGACACCACTTATACATAACGTGTGCCTGGGGCTGCAGCATTTCCAGAGTTTTACAAATGTTTTGGCAAAGCCAAAAAAGGTGGAAGGCAAATGTAGCCAGACACTTGAAGGTAAGGGCCCTGGCTTCAGTTCTTGGGCTGGATGAATTAATCTTCTGGGAAATGTGAATGATTCTCCCCCCTGCTAACAGCTAACGTCCAGATTCTCTTGAAGACAGTGTTTTTCTCCATTATGTGGAAGATTTTAAATGTCTAAGTTAAAACAAATCAAACATGTCAATAAAGTGCAATACAATACACATCTTTCCTTTGCTTTGTCATATTCAATTAAAATGATACTGCCCTTTGTCTTTAATATAAGGAAATGTTTTCCATGGTGGCATGAATTTTCCAGTTTTCCATTTTCCATATTCAAATCACAATACAAACAGCAAGGTGAAGAACATTTCAGTGTTCAGCAGAGGGCAGCCTAGAACTGCAGAGCACTGTCATTAGTTTGAATGAAGAAGTGCAGGAGAGCGTTTTCTTTTTTCAGATGAAGACGCATCATTGATGCCAAAATGTGAAAATCAATCAATTATCCAACGGCAGGTTTGGGAGCGGGAGCACAGGCGGAGTTTATTGGCGCTGACGCTGATGGTAACCATATTTCATGTTAAAACAGTTTCCTGTGGGGCTGCCCACAAATGTGAGGGGGAAAAGAGCATGTGAAAAGTTGACCTCAGGTTAAATTGTGAACCTCAGGTTGAATTATAATGCAAATATCACAAAATGAAAATGATATTGAGAGAAACTGTGAATATTTCATTAAAGCGATCTGAGTATATCTTTTAAAGAGCAGCTAAAGACAGACCTGTTTAGACAAGCGTTAACCTTCATTTGTGATGGCACATCGCAGGACATTTCACTGTCACTCAGGCTGTACCAAACGTTACAAACTGAGGTTTGAAAACCCGATTGAATGTGTTACAAAACCTACTAATTCCTTAAGAATTTGTTTGACTTAAATATGTCTTGATCTCAAAGTCAAGTAGGCTAAAACAATTTTCAGTTGTCCACTTTTTACTGAAATGAATTTTCTAATTGGTTAATTGACATCAAATACTAAGATTATTTGTATAATATTCAATTATTTTGTTTGTGAAGCTTTCCAGTAGTGCTGCTGTAATGACACAGTGAGCTGAGAGACAGATCCATCATCTGTCCATCCACCTACATTCCTGCCTTCCTTCAAACCTACCTGTCTGTCTACTGTATATATCTCTTCCACTTCCTCTCCAGCCTCTCCCATGTTTTCTTTGGCCTGGCACTGAGGGACTGGAAGTGTCACCTCATCACAGCAGACTTTTGTTTCCCTTGGAGGCTGCTGTAGGATGTCTGTTAATCTGATCTGAAATCCTCAACCTGGATTTGGCAGCTTCCTACAAACACTGTTGGCTCTGAAACGACTCTATGAAGTCCTTCTTACAGCGTTGTCTATCTGAGAGATAGACTGCCTGTAATAACTCTACAATCAGCCTCAGTGGTGTGTGGGACTGCGCCAGTTTTTAACCTTTCCATACTTTGGCTGGGTTTTACTCTGGAGGAACTGAGGTATTGTGCAATAAACTGCTCTCAGATTCCACCAAGCTGCCACAGCAACATATTTGATATTCTGGCAGCCTGATAAAAAAACACACACACACAAACAGGCAGTTTATCAGTCATATACAGTGGGCAAAGAGTGAATTAAGATGAATGACAGGAGCTGGTTGGATACAGGTGTACAGCATAAGAAATCATAGCAACAGCATTCTCCACTGTCAAAACCAAAATATGAATGCCTGAGCCAAAAAACAGTTCCGTTCATTCAGCTTTATTACAAAATCATTCTGCTAAAACAATGGAGCTGAAATATCTCCTCTTTCAATGCCAACATTTCATTTTTCATTTTGAATTTGTTATGTAAGAATGTCGTTGAACAGATGAGGATAGTGAAACTGAAGTGACTCTGAGGACTGAAGACTACAAGTTTGAAAATGAGAACTTAATTTATGTCGGGGAGTGGAGTCTGAAAGAAGTGAGTTTAAGAGACCTCTGTAGCATGTTCCACATCTTTGCGACAGGCTAGCAGCACAAGGCTACATCAGCCACTGCTAGTATAACAGCCCAAATCTCTGAGTGAACTGTCAGTGGTCGAGTTACATTGAGGTTAATATAGGTCGGGTTTTGACGTGGGTGATAGGTAGGCTTTGACCTAATTATGCCACCATCTGAGCTGTCGCTCTCTGAAGAAGCGTCACCCTTTTGCCTCCCTCTCTGGCAGACACACACATCTGGAAAACACTGTCTCATTGGGAGGTTATATACTGTATATGAGTAGCACTCAGTATCTCAGTTTGACCCATGTGTCCAGTGTGGCTACTGAGCACGCTAGTCCTAGAAGGTATGTTTCAAAGGTGACCTTGGTTTAATCTTAACAACCTGTTGCCCAGGCCATGTAGGCTGAATAAGCTGGTTAAAGGGATGACTAGTGGTTTTGTCTTAATACAATATAAGACATAACATTAGGTTATTTTAATACTTAACACATTTTAGATATGTATATATAGCTGTTGTGCTGGAGCTCAAGACCACAAGAAAGGCATTGAGAGTTGATATCCCACTGAATTGCCTTGAACTTCCTGCAGTTCCTTGAAGTAGTATTGATTGTGGAGTCAGATCTGGGTAGCCAGGCAGGCCTACTGTATAGTTTGAAGTAAATTACTAAACTGTATGCTGTATGAAGCTTTGTGTTATATATACTAACTGATCTTAATTTGTCATGATAGGATTGCCATAGTCATATATTAGACCCACTTAACAGATTGATGGACATGAGAAATGTTGGTGCCAGTGGTGTCTTTTGCTCTCTCAACCCCTGTATTTTTCTTAGTGTTCACACCAAACAGATAGGGTGGTGTACTGTTGGTGCTCCTCTCCCCATCACTGCATGTTATGGTGTGCTGTTTTAACTGCGCTGTTCTACTTCTGTGGCTTTTACGTGATAGTGTTTAGGTGATAGCCGGTGTGCCTGTGTACGTTGTGTTATTTTGGTATCCTTGTAGCACTCCGGTAGCACTTGTAGATGTCTAGTTTCTTCAGAATCTGAGGGCAGATTCAGAAAGAGGAAACACAAAAACATTAGCGAACTTTAGCCATTGGTACCAACATTTCTACACAAGCAAAGAGAATAAAAGGAATATAATATCTCTGGTTCTGCTCAATCGATTTTGATTTTTAAAATCTGTAAAATCATCATGAGTTGGACAGTGATATAAAACTGCAATGTTAAGCCACTGGAGTACTCTTTTCATTTAGCTGTACTGAATTAAAATGTTTATAACTTTTCATCGGCTGTTTATATACAGACTAGTTTGATTCAAGCAGTAATGCATCTGTTTTGTTTCTTTCCATCTTTATCTTTCCTTCACGTTGATCTCTCTGTATATCTCATATGAAGTCGATTTTTTTTCACAAGGTTAGTGGTTTCGCCTCCAGTATCTGACTGTGGCATAAAAGATAATTTATCCATCACCACAGCATGTGTTTGTACAGGTAATGTGATGTGCCTTAGTGCCTGCTGACCATGTAACTAGTTTTGTAGCTTGAAAGGAGACGTTCATACACAAAGTTTATGTTTTGTGGTTTTGTTTCTTTTTTGTAAGTATGTTCAACCACTTGTTGCGGTTTGAATTCAGCACAAGAGCAAAGATTCAGTCATCTAGTGGTTTGGGTGAAAGTCAGAGTTAAGATTTAAAGAATGAAGCAAGTCAGTGGCATACTTGCAAACGTGTGTGTGTGTGTGTGTGTGTGTGTGTGTGTGTGTGTGTGTGTGTGAGAGAGAGAGAGAGAGAGAGAGAGAGAGAGAGAGAAAGAAAGTGAGAAATTTGATGAGTGTGTGTCTGTGTGTAAAACGTGGTATGGCAAGGTTAAGATGACATTCTTGAGAGTACAACGTGTCTCTTCTCTTGTGCTCACCTTCTGTCAAAAACATCAGGTGGGTCTCTGGAGAGATGAGCAAACCTTCTTGGAGGAACAGAGAGCAAAGTAGAGAGAGGGAGTCAGAAAGAAACAAAAACCGAGAGAGATGAGCAAACTTTTACCAGAATAAATAATGACTCCGGCTCTGTTTAACAGCTAATTTTAGACTGAAAGTTACCAGTAGCTTACAAATCCACAGTAACTGGAATCAGTTCAGCAGACATGCCTTTTTGCTTTAGTAGTGCAGACCAAAACTAACACATTACTAATAAAAGCAAATTCTTTAATAATGTTTCTGAACAGCTGTAAAATCTATTTCACGGTCTTAATCGGCTTCTTTCAGCATTCCATAACAGTGATTACTACTTAAATCAGTGATAGGTGTTTTAGTACAGGGACTAATGTTACACAATAAATTAAAGTTAGTTAAACTAAAGTTAATAATAATTAATTATTTCTTCATTACTGTTTTCTTGTTACTTAAGAACTATATATCTTACATGTCATATGCAAAAAGTTACAGTTTGGGCCTTTTAACGTACTGAATTCTTTTTTTTTCTGCTCTCTGCTTCTTCAGACCTCCTTTCTTAAGAAAACTCCAAAAAGTAATACTTCATGCACTTTTATCCCTCATGCATTTTCTTTCATTCTTAAAATATTGCATGAATAGCTCATATATAAAAACAAAAGAAAATGTATTTTCCCATAAAAGAAACCACCACAGGAAGAGAAGTTCTTTAAGGATATGTCCTAAAGAGAGCAGTTTGTACAGCCCAACTTCTTCTGAAGAACTCTTGTTTGATTTTGTGAATTATTGTAGCCTAAAACAGTAAAAGATATATAGAAAGTTAATGTAAAATATTGTAAAACCAAATTACATGTTACAGACAAAAATATAGGCACATGTAATATATACTCTTTGACAATAATGTAACTACCAAGACCACATTCTTTAACGTAATATTTTTTTTCCTTTGCTTCCTGCTCAGCGGTGGTATGTTCAAACAAGCTTCGACTGTATCTGACAGCCTTTAAGGATTTGTGGCTGTTTAAAATTCATTAGTTTCTATCACTTTTAATCTTGTTGTCTCTTTTTGTGATGAATCAATGACTTGCTCACTGAAAAACACATTTAACTTTGAGTCTTTGAAGGACAGAACAGAGCTATTTTAATCTTCACCTTGGACAATTGAAATACATTAATTTCTTCATATTTTCTAGACAGATCTATACCTCATTGATTCATATTTCTTAGTGTACTTAATATATGCTATTACTAATGAAGCACATACATACGCACAATACACAATGAGTGACTACAATGTTTAAACAGTTGCTAAGTGCTAAGTTCTTCTCCAGAGCCCAGCTTCAGTCTTCTCGTCTTTCCTTTCCTCACTCTCCTTCCTATTTATCTACTCTGTATTTTTGTCGTTTTGTCTCTCCTCTTCTTTCAATGTTGCAATCTACCATAACACCTCCAGTTTTAACACTCTTGACTTTACTCATCATATCCTCCCCTCTCTTCTCCTCTCACTTTCATGCATCAACACCCAGTCCTGCATTTAACCTCTCTCTTTTGTTTCACTCCTCATCCGTCCCCCGCTCTCGTCGCTATCACATCTGCCAGTTAGTAAATCAGGAGCTGTATAGAGAAGCAGTTGGCCACCCAAGAAACATATTCATATACTTTCTCTCTGTTTTCCAATTTTTAAAATCTCTCACTCTTATTTGTCTCTCTCCCTCCGTTCCAACTCCTTCTTCGCTTTCACTTAATTCTGTTTATTTATTGTTTCTGCCTCTCTCTTTCTCTCGGCCTGCTCGTCTCACACTTCATCTCTCAGTCTCTCTCAACGTTGGCTGTCCCTCTCTCTTTCTCTTTCTCTGTATGCTGATGTCATGTGTTTGCATTGGGCTGCTCTGCACACTTTGACATATATATGAGCCAAAACATATGATAATGTTTACCCAGACATATCCCTTAATTGGCTGTTATAATGTCCAAATACAATAATTCACACTTTCAAATTCCTGAGGAAAAAGGGATTAGTAACTGAGCGTGTGCAAGAGAGAGAGTTGAGATCTGGCTCTGAAGGCAGCTCTCTCTGCCCTTGAAGCAAAGCATTTTGAAGCAACACACACACACATGCAAATTCACAATAAGCTGCAGCCTGCTATGTGTTACCTTAAATCACTGAAGAGAAGCTCTTACAGGGCTGCACGAAGAGGGGTGGGCTCTGAATTCACATACAGACAGACACCTCCTCACTGAAGCTGCTGATCTATGTTCAACAAAGAAACTGATTTTCATGGGCAAATACAGTAGCGTATCATAATTTGTCATGGATCCTGGGGCCTTCTCTCCATCATATTTAGACACACACCTCCCCTGCTCGATCAAACACACCAAATCAATCTGCTTTGGTATGATGGAGGTTGACAAGGTTGTTGTGTCAGGCAGGAATCAGACCTTGACCACCAAGTTTAGATTTCTAAAGCTGAACCACCAAAGATAACAAACCTAAAAATGTGAATTTGTTCCACTAGCATGATTAAAATTGCTTGTTTAAATGACTAAGGACTGCAAAAACTCCCAGGGCCATTTTGTGGTCGAGGGGACAGTAATTAGTAGACCCCACTTAGGACTCAAGTGTATACTCTGTACTTCTGACAGCTACGATACGTTTAAAATATATTGTTTGAAATTCAGTCACTCTACTTTTGAAACCTCTAGCTTCAAATTGACATTAAATTCACATTCTTCCATATTTTATTTCGCTAATGTGACAAGTTTACGTAACACTTCAAATCCCCAGTGTACTGATAAATGTGATGAAATGAATGAAACTGATTAAACGGCTCCAAAACACTTCATGAACTCTGAGTTTCTCTCTTTCTCTCTCTCTTCCAAACCAAATGTTGTCATCTTTATATCTGCAGTCTATTAACAGTGCGAGACTGTGAGAGGACAATGAAGTAACTGGTCATGAGCTGAGCTCAAACCCATGTTGTTGCCAACACATGGCCTCAGCCGGCTGAGCCACAGATCACCTTGTTAGTCTTGATTTCAGATTCTGACCCAAACCTGGAAGTTCCATCTGTGTGATTCACTCCAAGGTTGACTGAAGGATCAGCTTGCCCCTCTGGCTTCCTCGTGTGTATTTGTGTACACATGTGTATTTTTTAGTGCTCGCATACTACATGTGTGCATATGGCTTTGTGTTTGTACATGTGTGCTGATATCTAGAATATGTGTGTGCTTGCATGTGTGTGTGTGTGTGTGTGTGTGTCTGCTGAATGAGGGCCAGGTATGGGTTGAGGAGAAGGATTGATGGTCCTGGAGGGACCCGGCAGCTGGAACAGAGAGCACCAGACAGACGGACGGACGGATGGAGAGAAACAGGGGAATAAATCAGAGAAAGAGAGGAGAAAAAGAAGGTGGCCTGAAGTGTGGAGGACGGAGAGAAGGAGAGAGGACGGGAGAGGAAAGGAGAGATGAGGAGGAGGGGGATCATTAGAAAAAGAGATTTGTCCAGACAAACAAACTGCAAATTCTTCAGAAATGATGTGATGCAAGATTTCAATAATAGCCCAGTAGGCTTCAATATGTGCCGTCATTCAGAAATGCCAGGAGACCATAGGAAATATCATATAATACTAATGTATCTGACCACAACCATTCTTGACTTTGTGCAGACACAGACAGACACACACACACACACACACACACAGACACACACACACACCTCATATTCCTCTCTCCCTCTTCCCTTATTTCGCTCTCCACTTCTCTTTTCCTCTTTTTACCACATCCCTTACTTTCTCTCTCCTTTCCTTTCTGCTGGTAACCCTTTCAACGCACACACACACACACACACACATACACACACATGTTATATCCCTCTCTCTCCTGACCACATCCCCTCCTCTCTCCTCTCCTCCCAACCTCAGGTCGTGTGGTAATGAGTGTGTGATGGAGCCTCGTGGCTACCAGACTGGCAGAGGTATTTTTAGCACTTCTGGTGGTTTCCATCACTAAATATGCTCCAACTTCATATTTCAAGATTGAAACCGACCTCAAAGGGAGAAATGGATAGTTTGTTGCAGTTACTTTAAGCCATTAGACATCGCTGTTGAATGTAGTGGGGAGATTTGTGGATTGACGTAATTGTTGATAAATGAAAAAACAACAATATGGCTGAGGATTAAAAATAAAAAGGAATGAAGGCATTGAACCTGACATGGGGACAACTACAAAGTCAAAGTTACAATACTTCAGTGGTACACTTGTGTACCTTGAGGGAAAATAATGAGTGGAAACAATCATCACATTCAATCAGTCAAAGCAAAGAATTTTCCTGAGTGTGGCAACAGTTTTTATTTTAAACAGATGCAATACATCCCAGCAGTAACTGTAGTTCAATTGAATGCGGCAGAAGCATTTTACCTGTCCATACATGCAATCACGACATGATATATGTAGAGGTGGCAAACAATTACCTAATGCTGGATATAATCAGGAGATACACCTTTTAATTAGACGTGACAAGAAGTAATAAAAAAAAAAGCATAATAGTGAGCAGCCTGGTATAGGTTTGGCGCTGGTCCTATTGCTCGGACGCACAGTTATATGGAAGCATCATCATAACAGAGCTCCAGAGGTCCTCCAGAAGATCCTTTTGCACAATTTTCCAACATGACAGAATAAGATGAAAAATAATAACAGCAGTAATCAAAAGTATCAACATTTTCAAAGGAACACCCCTGATGTAGGTCCCAAAAAATGCGAGAGAGACTTAAAACCAGAACCAGCTTTGAATCAAAAGCTTTTCCTGACATAATGCTGCACAGGTATTGTGTTGCGTGTGGTTGTATTGCATTGGCAGGACACAAGAGCCATGACAAACTGTGCTCCAAAGAAACAAAAAAAAAATGTCAGCACTTTCTCTGAAATGACGGCTGACCTAACTGTACAGTTTGGGCATGCTCACGCGTGCCATTTTTGTTGTAGAAGAAATGCTGCCTCAGCCACATTTTGTGCTGATAAAAAAGCTTGTCATGCATTGCTCACTTTGTTTCCATAACGACCAGTCGGCTGCAGTTGCCACTAAGCAGTATATTTAACTCTCAAACACTTAGCAGAAACTCCCTTAACACAGCCAATTTGTTTCCCATAAGGGTCCCACTACAAACTTTCCTCCACCAATTTTTTCCATTTTCAGCTTGTTGTCGTCTTTAACTGTTAGCAGACAGTATAGAGAAACCTCAGCGATAATCCTGCTGATAAGACTGAAGGTTAAACGGTGAAAACTACTCAATCGTAGCTTTTTCTTGTTAAAAAAGAGTAATAGTCAAAGTTAAAGTTGGGAAACAATTTGATTTATCTTGTTGAAAATGCTAATTAAGAGACCCTGATGATTGATTGCCACCCATAATTGTGTGTGAAATGTGGAGCTGGTGCCAGAAATTAGCTTAGCGAAGCTTGGCTAATTCTGAAACTGACAGAAACCCAACTAAAGTGGCCATTAAACTAATCAGGTTTTCTTAATCTGCACACAAACAGAAGTGTAAAAAGGTTCAGCTCTATTTCTAACCATGGCTGAGTGCAATGACCTCCTTGATGTTGGTCACCATGAGGTTGTCAGGCACAGACTTTACTTAAAGTACTGTACATTTAAATAAACTTGTTTTTTTCCAAACGTAATTCCCTCTGACATTGTAAGTCTACAATTTCTGTGATTTTCAAAGAGGGTTTTTGAGTGTATTTTACAAACCTAAAATGCAAAAAGCATTAGTTCAGATCTTTACATCTTCACTTCCTAAAAAAAGTAAAAAGTTTATGTTAGTTACATTTAATGTTTCTCAAGACAACATACTAAGAGATTACTTGTATGGGTGTCAGTCAAATCTGTTTGAATATAATACAAAAAAGTGAAATGATTCATGTTTTAATTCCTGGAATTTAAACGAAAGAGAAATCATAAGAAGCCAAGAATCTACTTTACTCCCTTATTCTGATTTATCCTTATGATAGATTTTCTGACACCAGATTAAGAGTAGATTTATCTAGGAATATTTTACAAGATATATTAAAGATCTCTAACCATTTTAATTATTTGTCATGAGGAGAAACAGAACATTCTGTAACATACGGCATCACATTTATTCTGATCATCATTTGTTCTTCAAGCAAGAAGGAAGGGACTTCTGAACTGATTGATGGCTCACAGCGGAACTGAGATCTTATTCTTTCTTTCATTTGAAAGCTTCCACATTTCTACTGTAGTGCTCCATCTCCTCCATCCTTATTTCTGTTGGCAGGCTCATCTCATTCTCCCTGAACATCTTTCCTCTTTCACAAGGAGCCTCATTGTCCGTAGAGGAGAAGGTTGGTTTATGGTCCATTCAGAGAGAAGTGGCAGAAGCACATTCCATAACTTATTGTGACCCGAAAGCCCATCCATCCACATCTGCCAGCGTATGTTTGCACTTTTTGACTGCTTGGGTCAATTCACTTTAAATCTAGTCGGTACAAAGTGTAAACAGAAGCTGCTCTTCCTGTTCTGTTTTTACAGTTTGTCTCATGTTTCCAAACATAATCATATTCTTGTAATAACAACATCACATTTGCAACAGTGGGGCCCGTTTCTATTGTGCCAAAGCCAAAAACTGAAGAAAAAAAAACACTTGACAAAACGAGAAGAAAGTAAATATCCTGATCGCGGATTCATCACTGAGTCTTTACTGGAAGCATCTTCCATTCATTATGTCCGTGTGGTTCTGGCTTTGCTTTCTGTCCATAAGACTTCCCTTCCGTTTCCCCTCCTGTCTTGTCACTTGATTCTGTGCAGGAGTCTGTAGTTTTTCTGAGTCATAGGCCTTCTGGGAAATAGAGTTTTGAAGGCTCTAATCCTTTTCACTTAAACCACAACTTTATTTTGGATGTTCCTGTGTGCGTTTGTGCAGTGCCTACAAGATAATGTTTCATGTCCCATGATGATAAAAATAGAAAAATAATAAAGCCGTGTAAAATAAATGAAATCATATGTCAAGCAATATGCACACGGTATGTTGCTAGCTTCTGGCTAAACTCATCCATCCTGTGTGAGGTTGATGTTGACACAGTGCTGAAATATACAGGAGCAACATTAGTCAGAACCAGACGACCCTGCACACTTTTAGGAACAGTGGTTCTTACAAGATGGAGATCCAGTTCAACGTTACACTCATGTCCCAGATTAGACCGTTCAACGATTCAAACAGACCAGATGTGATGCTTATTGAGCTGGAGAATCACCAGGATTAACAACGGGGACACCATCTTCCTGTAAATGCAGAACTATTAACAACAAGTCAACATATTTCTCTGATCAGTGTGATTTCTCTTCACCCCTCCCCCCTCTTCAAATAAGGAATCATGAGCACAATGTCAGGCTAAATTAAAAGTTTGGTTACATCACCAGTATGTAATGTGTTAGCCATCGGTTGCATAAATCAAACAATACGCATGCTCATATTTTGCTACCTATGTGAGTCTTTAGGGTTGTCCTTACTTCTTGTTGTTCTTACTTCTTTTTTCAGACAGAGTTGTTCCTCAATGGGGAAGCCCAGTGTGCTCTGACCTCCGCCCTGACCACAAAACCCTGCAGTAACTGCCTGGGTAAACTGCTTGTGGAAGTGGCTACAAATCCATGGCACCCAAATTCAACAGGGCGTATCCTGCACTTTCAGCTCACTGCTGTTAGTTTGGTATAGCTTCCCTCTCACATATAATATGGATCATCTAATACATCTTCCCAGAGCAATGGGAGCTTTGCACAGACTGGACAGGAACAACTGGCTACCGTATTTTTCAGTGTAGGATTAATTGCTGATTGTCTTGGATTCCACAGTCCCTGATGTGTACTTGACTTGATGATCCCCTGACTTTTTGAACTCTGGGTTATCTTGAGTTATTAGTTCAAATTTCTTTTCTTGTTTGTGTATCTTGTATGGATCAGCAACTCGGCTCTCTTTGTCTCTTACAAATACTCTCTGTTGGTAATGCAGAAACTTTTTTGAGAATTTAAAGACTTTGCTGTCATTATTTCTGATGACTGATAATACTGTGATACCTTTGAAGCGAAACAATTATCATGTCAACCACTTTACTAACGCAGGCAAACATCAAGCAAGTGCAACAACATAATACAGAGCGGCCAACTAATATTACTTTCTTTCACACTTTTACTTCACGAAGCTCTTGCCAACTACTAAAAGTTAGTCCCAGACATACTCTTGTCCAGCGGCCTCTTGATCAGGCATTCTGTCCTTTTCTGGCTTAGCTTCTTAGCTTAGCTTTAGTCCTCATTATGTCCATGACTGTTGAGCCCAGTTGCACTGCCTGCTTGCCGAGCTCCAGTTCTGGCACGACACCAGCTCCGCTCCCTGTTAACATTCCTGTATGCCCCAGGGTTAAAAACATCCTCTACAGGTCCAAAAGACCTGTGGTATAAACATTAGCCAACATTAGCAACATTAGCCAACAGCAGCCATAGTTTAATTTTGTTACTTACAGTTTACTTTTCTTACTACTTGTTTGTTAGGACTCAGCAAGTTGAGGTGTAGCAGCCAGAGGACATCAAAGAGAGAGCAGAAAATATTTTCTCCATGCTTCTCACTGGTCATCGTAACCAGAGAACAGCAAAGTTACATAGCACAAGAACAGACATACAGGGTACAGAGTGGGAATGACAAAGCATCAAATGATAAAAAAAAATGATAAAATGCAATAAAATAAAGTTATTTTATGGTAGAGAAGTTACACAATGGGGCTATATATTTACCCTGTCATCTTTTATATTACCCTTTTGATGCCAGAATAAAAATATATCTATGTAGACATCGAGCCATTTCGAGCACTTCACCTGTGCATGAGTCTTTGAACTTTGTAACATTTGTTTTTTGCCAGTCACTTCAATACTTAAAATTAATGTTACATTTTCTCAAAGAAGCAGTAAAAATGTTGTAGAGGAAAAGGCATAGGCTGCTCTACTTGGAAATTACAAATCCTGTTGGTATTTTGGACAATCACAACCTGGCTATAACCTTGTGAAATATTGTTTTTTGTACAGGATTCTCAGGACATTTGGTGATGTAGTGATGAACTGGAGAGCAACATCACTCACAGCTGTAACGTATTCCCACAAATTCTCCTTTAAATCACCAACTCTGAAATCAGATACTGTACTAACCTGAACCTTTCTTACCCATTGGCACGGTATCTAGCCAAAACAAATCCCTTCAGTTTGTGTCCAGGGCAAATTTATTTCATACACAAGCACACAGGAATCTGGACTGGCTTAAGAGCGAATGCATGAAATCCAGGTAACCTCTCCACAAAGCTATACTTTCAAGTCCCCAAGCGAAAGGCAAAGACAACTGGTCCACAGCCAGGCTTCAAATGATCTGTCCTGTAAAATGACCAATACAGCAGAGTGAGTAACACTCAAAATTCCTCAGTCACTCAGAATGTGCAGACTGTCCTGTATGTTAAATTTCCAACCACACGTCTGTGACTGATGCCCCTTTTTCCATCTGAGTCACTGCCAGTGTACGATCCTGCTCATATTATAAAAAACCGAGATGCCCATGGTAATTCAGTTCTATACTTAAAAATGGGAGATTTTGATTTGCTACCCAGGCCACAAGCCTTCTGCACAAATAAACTCTGAGAGGAACTGGGACACAAACCTCATGCTTTTAAGCTATACAATATGGCGCAGATCTTCAGGAGATTTCACTCACAATGGGCTTGTTTATACACCTAATTTCAGGCTTACATCCTCTAGTTCAATAAATATGCTTTTATTTAGGATGATGAGTCTTATATTTAGTCTAAATAGTTCATTAAAATCTATCACAAACAAAAGGAAGAAAGTACATGATGTCATATACGTGTCTGCCTACCGCAGTGGGTAAAAGGTAATGCAGTGATGTAAACCCTATGGGACTTTAGTAAATGTCTTATACGGACTCCTCTAGTTGAAGTGAAGGAGAGTGTACATGCTATAGCAGCAACTACTTTTTTCTGTCTGTCTGGAAATCAAGCATGAAAATTTTGAGTTAAAAAAAAAGACTGGCCCCTAGATTTCACCGGACACGTCACTCTGATGTTGCGGATGCTGTTTTGATCGATTCTACACGCAGCTTCATATCCCACCAGGAGCATTTCAGAAGCTGAAGCCCGCCAGATTTTGTTAACTTGCTCTGATTTGGTCATTTTTCCCCTGGTTTATGTGCTTCTACCATGGGTAAGTAGACTATGTAGTAAAATAGTTTCCGTTCTGTTTGCGTTTTTTATGGAGTCTGCACAGGGTGCTTTATTTTGAAAACTGACCCGATTCTCTTTGCTGTTTTTGTGTCTGACATGAAACCAGCTCAATCTACTCTGCACTGATTGATGTGGGTGGTCATGGCATCCATCAAAAAAAGGACAGCTGCATATTCTTTGCAAAGCTGTGAGATGCTTCAGAAGCTAATACACTGGTGGAATCACAAGCATTGTCCACAATCAGCCCCACCGGCTACGGCACAGCAGGAACACATTGCAGCCCTGCCCAGTGGAATTTGTGAGTTAGAGTTTACCACCACAATAACAACTCGGCGGTGTTTGGAGATAAACACTACTGTCAACATGCTAACACCCTCAGATTGATAATGCTAATTTGAAGATACCTAAACTTTTGGCTTTATTGCTTCTACGTGTAAGGTACCTATTACAAATACCTCCAAAACACTGTCCATACAGCTTATTGTGAAAATGGTTAACGACTAACGGCTGGAAGTTTTAAAAAACAAAATGACTTGTAGCTGGGTATTCTGGAGTAAAACCTGTTGCAGAGAATCAATCTTCCAACAGGGCACTGACCCCAAACACACAGCCAAAGCAGAGGCAGAGTCCAAACCTCAGCTGAACTGAGAATGTAGAGGAGGCCTTGACAATTTCATTTCGCTCATTTTTCCCATTCAGTGAGATGGAGTTGGAGCAATTTAGTGAACTAAGAAAAGATTGGGCATAAATTGCTGTGTCCAGATGTGCAAAGCTGAGATTATTCAGCATAGGCTCACAGCTGTAATTGCTACCAAAGGGCCCTACCAATTTTCTCATCATATTCAGATAGAAAAATATTTTGCCTGAAGTGTTTATGCTACTGCTTTACTCTGAATCACATTGTCCAACAGCAAATTGCAAGCCTTCTGCTGTCAGGGAACAACTATGTACTTCCTGCTCACCAAATGCAAGCGTTAAAGCTGCTTTGATCAATATCTTCATGTGAATAAATAACTATGTGCACTGTCAAAGGGATAAAGAGGTAAACCAACAGAAAATTATCGTCCACTCTGCGGTTTCCATCAGCTCTTCTGAACCTTTTAGCTCGTTATTTAGCTCGTTGTTTCGTTTTTTCACATCACAAATCCAGTCAAACTCATTCCCAACAGCAGACAACGGTTTTGAACGCTACCTGACCAACCACAGACATACAAAGCCACAGTCACATCGAGTTTGCAAGTAGCATGTGAACTTTTCTTGGTGGAGACCAAAACAAAACTAAAAGGAGAGTGAATATTGGACAGACATTTATTCATATGTGTGCCTAAGGATGGAGTAAAATGTATGACGAATGTATGCAAAACTGAATGATTTTAGGATCTGTGATAACTCTTTGTTGACATACAGTAAAGTATACGACTTCCATTTTAACTGCACCAAACAGTAGCTTCTGAGCAAAGAGTACTACCTAGCTTTTATTGTCTCCCAGAGGAATTCTCTCCCCAGTGATGCAACAATAAACAGTGACTCGACTTGACATTTCTGATTTTGTCTTGTCCCTTTTTTATTGGCTCCAGACCAGTACCAGTCAAAGGATATATACTTAACAAATCTGTGCAGTCAGGGTTGCATTTGTAGCCAAACGTTGACAGTGGTGAGGAGTGGGATTCATATGGAACATATTGTCGTTGTTATGAGCGGTGGATTCTGTCCAGCTGCCCACGGAGCAAGAAATGTACAGGATCATATGGTCAAAAACCACAGCGTTGTTACTCTCCACAGTCCCGTCTCTTTCTCTCTTTTACTCACACACTCACACACAAACACAGACACACAGCACACAAGACTTGCACATAAACAAATGGATGCACACAAGGACACCCGGCAGGCGCACACACAAATCACCCACACTCGCTCACATGCACGCACAATTAATGCTGATATAAATCAACTGCCCAATTTTTTGTTGGAGCACAGAACAATTTTTTCCGAAATTCCACAAAATGATCTGCAGTAATTTATGGTGTGTTTTCCACCGAGGGGAGTGATACCGGGTTCTGGGCTGTAAACGTTGCTCTGCCATGTTTATTTTCATTTCATTTTGTTCTGCCTCTACTAACACTTTACCTTGGTGATTTAAGGAGGCTGAGAGTGGTTTTGGAATACAACCAGCTGGCAGAGTGTGTGTGTGTGTGTGTCTCCATATGCATGTCCTCCAGAATATGAAGCTACTGAATCCTCTTCTGTTTTACTTTTTACTCTGTTCTGCAGTATATTTGCAATAAGGTGGGGTGGACCAGCTTCACCTGTTGTACACCTGTCAATAACTGAATGGTTCATTACAATTATACAACATGTTATGCAGCTCTTAAGAGGTCACTAACAGACCATTTCTGTTTTTACTGTAATGTTGCTGTTGAGGACAGAGGATGGGAGGTTATCCCATAAAACTTTCCATATCAAGCAGGTCTAGACTGTACTCTTTACAATATTATTTACAGAGGCCTAACAATTCCCACCATGAGCAAGCACAAAAACTTCCTTTTGTGCCAGAAGCCTTGACCAGCTCACTGTGGGTGACCATTTGCCACAACTGGTTGAACTGTTTCAACAGAAATCCTCTGTAAACTGTGCAGTATTGTAGATGTTTATCAGTTATGGCTGTGCAAATGCCACTATTTGATTTTCCCTCTGTATGTCTGCATCTCTACCTTATTATCTTAAATTACGACTCTTACAGTTCACAGTTCACAAACATATAGTTTGTCATCTTTTAAAACAGCTCACTAATTTTAACAGCTGGGCACCGTAGTTTTTACCAAATGTTACTCAAACAGGAAGAAATTGTGTTTAGTGGCGGATTAATGCACATTTGGTGATCTAATGATTTAACACAGCAGCAGGATGGTGAATAGAAAATAAATAAATAAACATCATCATCATGAAGGAACATATCATCCAGTGCAACAGTGTGTCTTATTGATGTGTTGGGTGGTTGAGACAGTATTCATAGTCCAGGTGAACTCATCATTGGTGTTTTTTTTTCATGCTATTTGTTGCCAATAAAAATGTAGATTTTTAGATTTATAAGTTAATTGAAAGGACAAAGTTATGTAGGGAACATATTATTAATAGCTGAAAAGTTCAGTTTAATACCTTATGATATATGACAGATGTACAGAAGACATAGCTACTGACGGACTTGCAGTCTACTCACAGCCAAAACCCACAATTTGAAGGACTTTCTCTTGGTTCAGCAGGTAAAAGAAAGACTCCATTAATCTCACACATACTGTACGTTGCCAGCTGCCACTCAGTCAGTCAGTAATTGTCGCTCATCAGTCAGCCAGTCAATCCCTCATTCTGTCAGCCGTGTTAGCCAGCTTGTCAGCACCCAACTAGCCCATCAGCTAGTCAGTTAACCAAACAGCCGGGAGAAAAAAGAAAAACAACCAACCAGCCAGTCAGTCAAATCAGATCTCATCATGCCGGTTAAGACTAGTTTTCCTCAAGGAAATCTGATTAAGCACGAATTTGAAAGCGAGAGAAACGGGAGGCTGCATGGACCATGTCTGGGGCATACATGCACGCATATGTGTGTGTAAGTGAATGAAGGGAGATATGTATCTGTGTGTGACTGTGTGTGTGTGTGTGTGTGTGTGTGTGTAGGCAGATCCCGGAGTTATTTTCTGTAATACCCCCAGTTTCATTTCAGGTTTGGTTTGGGTCCAGGTGGTTGGCTTTAATGTAGTCCAGATGGGAGACGCAGAGCAAAGAGTGGCCAGATTTTTCCAGAGTTTCGGTCGAACCAGGGCTTTGCTAATAAAAGCAGAGGAGATTTTCACAGTTCCGCAGACAAAACCTCGCATTCTAATTCTCGAGGGGGAACGGAGAGCGAGTGAGACCGCAATGTTATACTTTGTTTTTATTAAAGGGGGTGATTGACAGCTTGGAGGGAATTTTCCAGCATTAAACCAGGGGTCTTATTGGAGAGGACAGAGCAGAGAGCACAGGGACCTGGCGAAGCAAAGCAACGCTCTGGCAAGCTGCTACTGACTGAAGGCTTGGCTTCTCTTCTTCTTCTTCTTTCTTACCATCGACTTCTTTCTCTCTAGTCTATCTATAACTGAGGAGAAGCTTGCTGGAGTCTGTACCTGCTCCTCCTCCTCGCCCCACCCTGCTCTCCTCTCCATGGCCAGTTCACTCATTGATGTCTTCTGTTTTCTTGTTTTAGTTATTTCATCTTTTTCTGTTTTCCTCTTTTCTGTTTGATTTCTTGTCCTTTGCCTAATAACTGTGTCTAGGATGTTTTCACTGTGGGGAGGGTAGCACATGTTCATTTTTGGATCCGTACAAGCCTGCTTAGAGGCTAATAAAAACCAAAGTGCCTCCCGATTCACAGAGCCTGTAAAAGGATGAAACACTTGCAGCCCTGTGTGCGCGCGTGCCTTCATACATGCACCTTAGGGCGTATCTCAGCCTCCATCTATCTCAATATCCATCTATCACCAGCCCAGATCACGTAAAAAAAAAAAAAAAAGTTGGCATAGGTCACCCAATGTTTCGCATAGTTGACAACTTAATGCAGGAATGGAGGAAGAGCTTAACATCACCTGCAGTTACCAGATATTCTGTTTTCTTTTGGTTGCTAATATTTCATATGTCTCCATTGATTGTCAGCTGGCGGTCACTGAGCCTGCACTTGGTTATGGTCTGGCTCTGTTTTCCATTCCTGACAGCACAGAGCTGTTATGTCAAATGTAAATCTCTTTAGCACTGTATAATATTCCACATACGTAAAATATTAATTCATTTTTCTTCAAATGTGCTTTCCACTTTACGGTAGTTCAGTTTGGAAAATTGTGTTTTTAAAGTTCAGAGTGTGTAAATACAGTTTAATTATAGTTTTTGTAACTGCTCAAACATTTAGCTGTACGTGTGCTGGGTCTGGCTCTGGTTTGGCGTAGGATCAAAACTGGTGCCCTTTGGTCCTGCCTTGCAAATGAACATATGGGACATGTCCAGATTGCACATGTGTAACTATGGCAACAGCATAGCAGCCAGTGTCAACATCACTGCTCTGAAAATTAACATTTATGCAATTAATCATAATTTGATTAGTGCTTATTTTTCTTACATTTCCTGTTTCTTCAGGCTTTTCCTGCCAGTATGCTCATGTTAACATCATCTTTCTCTGACTTTATGCTTTGGCTGTATTTGCTAAAATCTGACTGTGTTTCCAAAAATGTATTTAAGTAATTGTTGTCCTGACACCAAATTTATAGACATACAGCGGCTTAAGCGTTTAGTGACTTCAGCTGTTACAGCTCTGTTCACTCTTTTTCTGCCAAACTGGCTACACCTGAAAGTTATACTGACCCTCTTACGGCTGTTGGTTGCCTTTCATGTAGCACTTCACAACATTAAGAGTCGACAGCCATGCTAGCAGCTCTGTGAGGCTGTACTCGGGGGCAGCTAAACACTACTGTCAGCATGCTAAGATGTGCACAATAACAACGATAACGTGCTGTTTTTTTCAGGTATAATACTACGTTCACCATCTTAGTTTAACATGTTAGCATGCTAGCATTTACAGTAAGGCCGATGCAGATGAAGTTATTAATTTGCATCAAATCAAAGTAATGGATAAATACTGACACTAGATGAAAAGTAAAGGGATCACAATTTCAAAACTGCCAATTAATTAGTTCATTACAATCTATCCAGTATGCAATAGTTTTTGAAACATTTCACTGGACAAATAGACCAACCCAGATCAACATTTAAAGAACCACGCCTCCACCTCAGCCTCCACCTGTAGATCATGAATCTATGTTCCCCGAGGGGAGAACTAGGATCGACACCCCCTACTGTTCTAAGGTTGATGTTCACTTGTGAGGATTGACAGTCACCAAATATCAGCACTGTTCATACTTCATATAATTCACATATTAATTCATTCCATGTTAACTCCATGTCCATGTTGACTGACTGTGTTACAGTATTTTCTGTTCTAAAAGGTTCTGATGCTGAAATGATACATTGATTAACAAATTACTTAATCTATGGAAATTTAAACCGATTAATTGATTGATAGTTGTTTCTTTTCTTTTTTTTAGGGTTTGGCAAAAATGCCAAAAAAATGAGATTATATTCTGGTTTTAATATTTTTCAGTCAAAGTAAACTGACTATCCGAGTGAGAATATGCCAACTTGAACTTTTTATAGACTAAATGGTTAATCGGTTCATTTAAAAATTAGCAGCCGTTTACATTATGATAAAAAAAAATAACCATTACTTACAGCCATAATAGGTTTAATTAATAATTGGTTTATACAATGAACCGTTTTGAAAAACAGGGCATCAGTTGTCCTTTGAATCTTTGTCGTTTGGGTCTCCTGGTCATTTTCTCTTTGCTCATAAGGGTATATTTTCCAGACAGACATTAATACTGAGTCTAGACAGTCACTGTGAGCTACCAGTGAGAATTCAACTTTAAAAAGGGGAAAACCAGAGGAATAACAATGGAGGAGCACAATGGGGAAACAATCATTGGCTCTAGTCAAGAACATCAGCTTTCATTACCTGGCCAGATCACCCTCAACCACAAACTTGAGTGCAGGAAGAGATGCCTGTCAAGTGGAGCTGAAGATAAACTACTGGTCTTCTTATATGCAGGATGTGTCAGGAGACAAAAAAAATTATGCAAGGATTATAACATTTCAGATGATGAGAAATTCTGGTGTTTCTCCACAGCTTCAAGTGCTTTCCAGTCAAGGGTTTCTGTGATTGTGTTGGATCAGGTGACTGAATGTAATTGATGATTACAAGCGTGATGAGCTCTTGGTGATCTTACAGGAATAAACACCCACACGGATACACAATTGGAGCCCGCAACGTTACTATTTTGTCTCACACACATGCACACAGTCATATACAATCATAGAGGCTTCCATGGTGGTATGCTCATGAGCAGGAAATGTCTTTTTAACAACCAATTAAAGGTGAGCCAGGCTGCTAGCTTACAAGAGGAATGTTTACACAGAGGGAAGAGGGGGAGAAAGATTCATCGTGGGGGAGAGAAGGGAGAGATAGAAAGAAAGAGGAGGTCGGAAGAAAGCTGGAGAGCTGAACGAGGTAGAGTCCAGGATTTGGCACTTTCACAGGTGTGCACAACAGGGGGTTGTGGAGGAAGACGTTTGTGTACATATGTATGTGTGTGTGTGTGTGTCTGTGTGTGTGTGTGTGTCAGAGTGTGCATGAGTGTGTGGAGCTGCCAAACTGGCCACCTGTCTTTCCCTCGTTGTAGTTTTAGTGTTTCCTTTCATCCGGCCCTCAGCAGCACAGCTCCCACTTGGAGCAGTTAGCCTCCTGCCGTGTGTGTGTGTGTCTATGTATGTGTGTGTGTGTGTTTGTGTAGCTCAGGTCCCAGTTGGGCTAGAAAGACTAATGTTCCTAAAGGTGCATTTCGCTCTTTCCTCCACGTTTTTATATCTTTGTTCTTTATGTTTTATTGAGACAGTTCGAGTGGAGGCAGGAAGTTGGCCAACAGGCCTACAGAGCAGGAGAGGACACCAGAGGAAACTTCTGCTCCAATGTCAACAGGAGGTCATGCTTCAGGAAAAGCACTGCTACCTATCCATCTTTAATTAATAGACCTTATTCAGCTGGGTAACATCTAAGCGCAAAAACATGGATGAGTTGGAAAAAAAACAGGAAGTGCTCCTGTCTCCTCCACTGATTCTGATGTTATGACAGTTGAAAAATTTAGAAATAACTCCTTTATGCTTTGGAGAGTAAGTCCAAGAGCCGGTCCAGACTTATTTGTAAAAACTGTGGTGGTTACTAAAAACAAACTTGATCTGAGAATTTAAAGCTTCACATTTGGTTTCCTGCTGTCCAGCTACTGAATTTATATTGGAGGATGTATCCCATGAAGCCAAGCATTTACCAGGGGTAAACATGTTCCGCAATTAAAGCTGCACAAACTATAATTTTTATATAAACTATATCTCAAATGACTATGTAATGTAAAAGGTGTAATGAGGTGGAGAACTCTGCAGTTCACCTCATTGTTTTGGTTTTATGGTTTGCTGTTGGTTCCTTCTCTCCACTCTTGTCACATAAAAGTAGTAACTGTGATCACTAAAAAATGTTGTGAAAAAGTTACCACTGCAACGACGTGCTCAGCACTGAACAGCAGACAGACACAGTTAGCGACTAGCTGGTGAACAAAGTGGAGCTTTGCAAACTGATGAGCCAGATATGAAGTTGGTGGAGACAAAACTGAGTTCTAAAGTTCACCTTAACAACTTTATGAGGGCTGTCAGTGCTGTGTTCACGGCATAGACTGTATAAAACATGGACATAATATTCGTGATGTCATCCATAAGTTTCTGAAGCTCAAACAAGTCGACAACATGACTACCAACCTGTCAGTCACAGTGGCCACACTCCTAATTATGTGTGACTTCAAGTCTTAATATAATTTGAACAGTTGAGTTCTATAAAAAAAAATCATGATTAACACAGTTGTCATGAATGCCACCTAGCTGCATGATGGGCAACCTGTCTCAACTGGCAGTTATTTATTTTACACTGTATTTAGGCAGCCAGCGCCTCACTCAACACTGACCACTAACCACAACAACATCTTGTAACTCTACCACTTCATTAACTTAATGCCATTAATTTGAGGGACTGAGTGAAATAATTTAGAGCCACAATTTGTTATATACTACACTTGATTTATTTGTACAGGTTTTAAATCCAGTCTTAAAGAAACATTACTTTTCTACTATAAAATAACAAAATTTAAATCATTTTGATGCTACACTTACTTCAGGTGAATGGTCTCTCTCTCATCCGTACATCTGTTCTTACTGTTGTAACTTTGTGAACCGGGTACGATCACTTACGAGAAGTACGTAACGCTTTACGGCACAGTCACACACCACCTACTTCACTGATTTCGATGAAAGTGGATCATATTTAAATGTTTTCTGGTTTTCCCTCTGATATCTTCCAGCTGCATCGCATCAGCTCTCTGTGATTTACAGTTTCCTGATGGACAGTGAACTGCTGCAGCAAACTGTAGCTGCTGTTAGCAAATGTTAGCTCAGTTTGTTAACCAGGCTGCTTGGACTGTGAGCTCAGCACCCGGGAGTGTTAGTGTTTGTAGCAAGAGGTTTTCAGCTCCGGGTTCAGGGACGTCACTGTCTCTCTGTCTGCACCCTGGAGCTGTGATGTGATGTAACCAGGCACAGCAGCCTCTATGGACACAATGACAAAGTTGAAAAGACAAAAGAGGGTGTTGACAAAGGAAGCTAAGAAGAGAAGAGGACGATGAGTAAGCAAGAAGTCGCAAGACACTTCATGAAATAAAAGGCTGAAAGACAGACAGCGAGCTGGGCTTCTTGCTGTTGGACTAGTAAGTAATATTAGCTGGCTGCTATGTCTTGTGTTGTTGTACTTGCTTGATGTTTGGCTGTTAGTAAAGTTGCTATATATTGATCACAAAAAATATCATGATAACAATATACACTGTTCATATTTAGAATGAAACTGCAAAAACAAAATTTCTACGTATTGTTACTTTAAATCAATCAATCAATCAATCAATATATTTGTAATCAGATATCCTGATGCTATGCTCCGTATTCTCCGCTTGCATTATACTGAGAGGAAACTCAATGTGTAGAGTGACAGGCGGAGTAAAGATAGGAAACAGAGAACATGACCTGCAGCGCACAACAAGTTTGCAAAAAAAAGTTGCAGTGAAAAATCAGATTATGTATTATTATCTCCACGTGCCTCAACCCTGCTGAGGTTCACATGTAGAACAGGAAAATCAATTTGCGGAATAATTACTGCTATTGTGGAGCTCACCAGAGACCATAAACCATTTATGTGATCCTGTTTTCTTTTCATAAGTGATTAAAATAAATCACAAGTTTGTATTTTCTGTATTTAGGCTTTCACTACCTTCTGCCAGTTTTCAATTATATCCCAAATATGTTTCATTCGTCTAAATCGTCTTCAGGCTACATCCGCCAGCGCCTCTGGCACCAGAACCACTCTGCAAATGCCAGGACACAAGCTGCTTTTTATTTCTTCAGCTATCAGTGTCTACACGCCAGATTTCCATGGGGGCATCTTCGTCAGACACCATTATATTGATAATAAGAGCCAGTCCATCGTCCAACCTCCGGTTCACCTTGGTCCAAAACCGCCCACTTAAATTCACCACAGCAGTCTGCCCTCTCAGCTGATCTGTTTTCATCAATGTAAAATACAGAGATCATTAGACAACTAAGCTATATCACAGATCCTTCTGCTTAGCACGACCGTGCGCGCATGTGAGTGTGTGACTGCACACGCATGCATACGTCCATCTATTTGCACATATGTAAGTTCATCGGCATATGAGTGTGTAAATGGTCATCTGTGTGTGTGTTAAATTGTACGTGTGTAGGCGTTGGGGGGAACCTGATCTGGTCTGTGTGGGAGGAACCAGTTCCTTTTTCCCCCCTCTCTGCTGCTCAGACAGACGGCCTGCTAGAGAGATCAGACTCTCAGACTAACTGGACCAGAAGTCATTAGGACACACTAGACACACAGTGCTTTTTTTTTTTTTCGAAGCTTTTGGTTCCTTTTAAAAAACCCTCAGCAGTAAGATTATCTACGTCTCATCGGCTCATAATAGAACTAAGATCTTTTAAACAAGACGCACGGCGCTTTTCAAACCTTTGTCTCAGGAACCAGCGAGCAGCAGGGACCGCTTACGGTGAAACTGTGCCCTGAGATTTAGTCTTTTGTTTCCCTGTGTTAAGTTTGGGGAGGAAAAACCTGCTCTGGCACTTTAGTTTAACGGGCATTTCAAGCATAACATGCCAGAAGTGCATTTTGTCTTTTGTATAAGTGATTCTCCAGATAGGATTTTGCAACTATCTTTAGTTTGTTTCATTGCTAGACTTCATCTGCGAGACTATATTTTCAGCCTTTTTCTGGTCCCAAATCTAAATCTACACCTTGGTCCCCCTTCATCACCTTTGTGAGTTATTTCATTAAAATGAGTGTCCTTTACATGACATCACTCTGAGGAAAAGTCAGACACATTAACTCCAACGCCGACTGCAAGTGTTCTGTACTGTTAATAGTTTTGGGGTGTTTGTGAGATTACACACACAATAAATCAGCTTTGATTTTCAGGGCAGCTTCCACTAAAAACTGTGTTTTGGCAGCACGACCAAGTGACGTTTGGATTTTTTTGTTAGTTGTTTTTCTTCACCAGGCACTTGTCACATTGTTGGAAAAAGCTCCATAATTGGCAACTCACTCGCAGAAACAGCTTGTTAGCATTGTTAAAAAATAATTTGGAAACACCAAACCGGTGCAGCACAGGGGTTAGTCTCCATTAAAAGAACGGCTCATTTACATTTTGCTTAATGGTGGAAAATGGCTTCAGAAATACTGCTGTAATGTGGTTTTAAAAACTAGGACAACTTAGACTTGGTAAAGACTATTAATACATTCTAACGCTCCAAAGTCATTTGTGAATTAAAGTCTATAATAACCTTGTGGAGAATCCCAGAAAAGCACCAGCATCTCTCTCACATGAGCCATGTGGTGCAACATTTTCAGGTAGCAACTGTATTTACTTTTCTGCAGAACGAGAAAGAAAAACATTTGTGGTCAGTGTGGGAGGTACGGGTACGGTAGGCAGAGAGAGAGAGAGAGAGAGAGAGAGAGAGAGAGAGAAGCAAGGTTTTATGAGAAATGTGACAATTTTAAAAAGGAAGGGGCAACATTCCACATCGCTAATGCCCTGATCATTTTCCATAAAGGCGATGGACAGATTTGGAGAAAAACAGAGTGGAGAGAAGCTGGAAGAGAGGGACAGAGCAATGGAAAGAATGGAAAAGGTTTAGATAGATAGATAGATAGATAGATAGATAGATAGATAGATAGATAGATAGATAGATAGATAGATAGATAGATAGATAGATAGATAGATAGAAAAACGAGGTAAAGAGAGGGTAAGTAGTGCGTGGCTAAACACGCTGGAAAGCCATCACCAACCAGACTCTGGCCAGTGGCACTCTGGGGAAAAGAGAGGAAGAGCAGAGGAGGAGAAGAGAGAAAGAGCATGTGGAAAGGTAAAGAAAAGGACAGCGAGGGGACACAGGCAGATGTCCAAGCAGCCATACCTGCAGATTCAATTCTGCTCTTTCTTTTTTTTTCTCCCTCCCTCCTTCTCTCTTCTACTCGCCTTTCCTCTGCTCCTCAAACCCCCCTCTTGTCCGCCTCATCTTCAAACCCTCTGTCTCTGTCCGCTCTGATCTTGGTGCCCCAGAAGAGAAGAAAGAGAGTACAAGAGGGAGAAAAGACGGAGAGAGACAGCCAAAGGTAAAACTAGGAATTAGGTTGATGTGAGCTACAGGTGTAGCCACTGTACTGCTCCTTTTGAGGAGGAATTTAGTTTAAACTTTCAAAATTGTCTCTCCCCGAGCAGCTTGAATGAGCAAAAGTATGATAAAACCACCATTTAGTATTAAAATGTCTCTATGGCGCAGGATTGTTTCACAGTGGAAACTTTTATAATGTTTATTGGTTGGAACTGGGGAGGATTTGAGAATACAATAGGCTCAAAATACCACCAACAGAAAAATGAACTCCCAGATATACAAACAATTTATTGGTCATCTTGAGTTATTTTCCAGCATTACGACATTTTCAGAACTGATTATTAAACATAACCAATACCACAAAAGTTCCAGCATGTTTTCTGTGATGCCATAAATTGTGTCAATAGCCAATGTTTTGCACCTTCATACCTTTCATCATTTGTCATGAATGTCAATGCCGGTTAAATAACATAGTTTCATTATATAATGTTATGTCACATAAATATACATTTATATTTCAGTTTAATAACACACAGCTTTTGATGAATACAAATTTGTCTTTCATAAGTTCTGTGTGTTTTTCAATCATGTGCCATAAGTTCCTTTGACTCTGAGCAAAGAGTCACTGAGTCTTTGAACAATACAGTAAAAAGTCTCTTATAAGTGTTGTTGAAAGGTTCTTCATGGTCTTGATAATCACGTAAAAGCCCTTTAAAAGTACTGTTCAACTTTTCAGAAGTGTCTCAAACATATTTGAAAACACCCTAAAAAGTAAAAAAGTTCTTGTAAAGCAATATAAAAAGTAAAAAAAGAAGAAATGTTTCATAAAGTTCCTTGAAAAGTCCTGGAAGTGCTAAAGAAGTCCTTCAAAGGTCTTTGAAATGCATCACAAGTCTGATGAGTCTTCAAGTTGCAGTACTTGTAAAATCACTGAAAGCCCCGTCAAAGTGACGAGCATCTCATCCGCGTGGTTTGTGTCCTCATTGTTAACTTCTGATGGCCGTCTTCCTGTCTCTGTCTTTGTTCTGCAAGTGAGAGAAACAACATCTCTTATCATCGAGGATTCAACACTCAAGCAAATTTAAAGGAACAGTGCAGCTTAGCTTAGCATTACGGCTAGAAACAGCAGCTAACGACACACCTGTGAAACAATAACAAAACATTTTTACATCGCACGGTTTTTGACAGACATAATGTTAGTGGGTTTCAAAATTGCTGTTAGACAGATTTTGTTACTTTTAGATAGAGACAAACAAGATTTTTCCTCCTGTTTCCAGTTTTTATGCTATGCTAAGCTAGCTTACTACTGGCTGTAGTTTCATATTTACCATACAGGCGTGAGTGGTATCAATCTTTTCGTCTAAATCTCAGAAAGCAAACGATTAAGTGTATTTCTTATCAATAATTAGAGGGTTGTTTGGGTCAAAGAAAAGAAGATGCTAATGATATTTGAGATTTTGGTTTAGTCTCTAGAAGGGTACGGTTTGGGACAATATTTTCCATCCCATACTCAAATATTTAATTATGCTTAACAGGTGAATAACACTGCTGTCTTTGATGTTAAACCTTCATTACCATGTCCTGAAATGTGACTCCAGGAAAATGTAGTCCATGTTGTGTAAATGGATACTGTTTTCATACAAACACTGGCACAGTAAATTTGTGGCTTTATGCTGTTTTGACTCCACCAGGGTTGGAAGAATTAACCTTGACTGCATGCAGTAAACTCACACAAACACATTCTGCACAGTAGCATACATACTGTGCATTAGTTGTGGTAGTGGTAGCTAACTTTATTATAGCCCGAGGAGTGACATCATGAGCTGATGTATGACAGCCGTGCATGATGATATGCTTCTCATTTATCTGTGGTATCAGAACAGTGAAGCCTTGATTTCCTGGCTGGTGAAGAGACTTTCTCTATCTGGCCAGGAAAATAACATCACATTTTCCCTCCTCACCTAACCTCTGCTCTGCTTGCTTCTCAGGCCATCTACCACTCGCTTTCCAAGCTGCAGTCAAGGGATTTTATCGAACACACCATAGACTGATATGCAACACGTCATCCCTGCCTTAATAATTACTTTTCAGGACTGATGTGTGATCGACTCATAGCTGTGAAAAAAATGATCTGAGGCTGTTGTAACCTAAATTGGTGGTCGTTGTGCATGAAAACAGGCAAACTTGATTTTATATGGTAGCAAAGGTGCAAGGTGAAAGTTCTCATAGAGTGTAGGTCAACTCCTCTGCACTCCTGTCCTCTGCTGACTTTTCTTTCCCCCTCTAATATCGTCTCATCTAACCCTCCCGCCGCCCCCTCGCCTTCCCGAACACCTGTTACACATTTCCTCTCAGGCCGCGCACAAAGTGTAGGTGTTTGGAAAAATCCGTTTGACTGACATCAACAAAGGTGGGTAGGTGTTTGGAAGGGTATCAGGCAGTAATAAGAGAGTGAGATCATATGACTTGGAGAGGAATCGGTCCTCCCACTGATTGAGGTGTGAGGAGATACAGGAGTTATTATTGTCAATACTTCCTCCAGCTGGACTGAGAGCACAGGATCATTATTAGATCGTTATTATCTAGTGATGAACGATTACCATTATGTTGTTGGCTGTATACAAGTTGACATCTTTTAGCTAATGTTTATGACCAGCTACTTGTTGTGAAGATTGGTGGTGTGCTTTTCTTATTTCCAGGCATGTTTCCTGGGTGCCAAATGTAGATGATGTAGCCATCTGTTGAGATGTGTCTACTACAAGTAGAGTAGCAGTGATATTTCTGAAACAAAAGCATCAACAATGTTACTGATTTTAGTTTTATCTACTCTATTTTCCACCAGTGAAATGTATAATTATACAGGAAGAAGAACTACCAGTCACTCAATATACTAGAATTCATTGCAACCACAAGACTTACTATTTGGTTTTGTTTGACATTTTTCAATAGTACTTGTCAGAAATCAGAAACACTGTCCACTTTGTAGTGTGTTGACCATCTGTCTCTAATAGATAATCATTTTTAATATCAGATATTATTTAAGAGAGACGTCCTGGCTCCAGCTTTGCATTTAAGTCTACAGAGTAGCAAAATGGTGATGCTGAACTTGTGCAGTGACAATTTTTATTAGTTTTTCTTTAATATCCGGTCTTGCAATACAATATAGGCTCATAGCCACTGAAGCGTTTTATAGTTATGTTTAGGGACTCACATTACATGATTAAAGAGAAAGATGGTGGTCTTAGTTAAATACTGAAAAAGCCAAAAATGACTTAAGGTTTACTTTATTAACATTTAAACAAAACCACAACCACCACCTTCTCTAACTTTATGTCCTTTATTGCCCAAATTTTACCACATGCAGGACTCGGGCCACAAATCCTTGTCTGTGAGGTCCAGGGCCTGCACTTTGACACCCATACTTCCACCCTGACCATTCAAATTCCAAGATGCTCCAAACTATTGCATCTTTCATTGGAAGAAAGAGTTCCAGAGAATGTCACCTAGGCAACAATTACTGTACATTTGTTTTTAATAATTGGAATTATATACACATGCAATTTGTAGGGCTCATAGTGTAGTCAAATGAGTACACTGTGTGCAATATAAGAATATAAGAAGAAGTGAACAATCGATAAACCACAAATCATTTAAAGCCTAAATGACCTGAAAAATGTCTTAAATATGTTTTTAATTTTGCCATCACACACAGACCACATGGAATGATCTCTACGAGTTGTGAATAAGTTTCACACTGCCTGGAAAACTTTTGGCCTCACTCAGGCCTTGCTGTTATTGTGCTTTGCTCCAAACACAAACTATAAAACAGAGACATGTGCAGCCACGATCTCTGGCGTTTGTTGGAAGGCACCGTGGAAAATTGTATGTATTTATCAGTGGAAATAAAAGTACTTGAGGTAGGTTAGAGAAAGTGGGTACATGACAATTGGATGATTTACTAAATTACATCCAATTACCATGAAATCACTGAAATCAGAGGCTGCCTCGCTGTGAGTGCTCAGCTGTAGTTTGGGAAGCACAGCTGTAGCTGGTGAAGGCGGTTCAGCTGGAGTGTAAGCTGGTGCAGTCAAAACAGGAGGACGGGGGCTTTAAGACTCGCCTGGTAGTCAAAACAATCTCCTGAAGACTAATAGGGCATGGTCGGATGACATCTCTGCTCTCTCTCTCTTTCTTTCTCCAAACACCCACCCACTCACACACACACACACACACACATACACACACAGACATACCACTGACATCCCGTGGGGGTGATTTGTCCAACGCTAATATGATTACCTGATGATGTTTATGTTAGATACGTTATGATGATATTACCACGCTGGAACAATATTTTTGTTTAATCAAGGTGAAAGGAGCCTGTGTTAGCTTCAGTTTAAAGATGGCAAACACTCTAAACAACATCTTATCATCTCCACAAATTCAAACTTTAATATTGTTTTCCGAAACTCAATCCGGGCTGTTCCTTTACCTATAAATGTGGATTTTCCATGCACTCTCTCTCTCTCTCTCTCTCTCTCTCTCTCTCTCTCTCTCTCTCTCTCTCTCTTTTTTCCTGTGTTAAGCTGGTCTGTCAAATATAAACATCTAATTTAGTTTCTGGCTGCATGAAGAGAGGAATGACTGGTTGGAAAAAATAATTCCACTTGGGTACTGGCCCGACAATCGTATAAGGAGATTGGTATTCAACCATGAAATGAAAACTGGTAATATCCCTTTAGTTTGTCAAGTGAAAATATGCGAATATGCGTCAGCTCCCACGAGTGTCTAATAGAAGCTGTAATTACCCTCATAAATGATCATCGATTAGAAGATTACAGACATACATTAAAATAGTGCAATAAATAACACATCAGGCTTTTAAATTAAGCTAACTAACACACCAAATAAGCCACAGTCTGCCATTACGTGGCTTGGATACCTCAGACATGTACTTCATGTTCACTGTGGTTTGCTAATAAGCATCCTGATGGCTTCTGAAAAACACTTGATTTATCTTAGATTGCCTAATCAGATGTAATTCGCACCAACCGGCCACACATGCATTTAACTATTCCCACATTTTCATAATCTGTCATGATGACTCCAGAACAAGCCCGGCTTCATTTTGATGACTTCATTCTGCTGAGTTACAACCATCACTTTATCATCACTGTTAAGATGTGCGCTCTGCGACAGCCAATATGTCATTAGCTTCAGTAGATATTGTTTTAAGTAAATGCGCAATTTGAACTGCCAATTTCTGCCTTTCTCTGTGTTGTACATTACTTTTAGATTTGCTCTCTGCTCTGGATTGGTTTCCTGTAGTTTTGTTTTAATTTGCTCCGTGAGCAACCCTTTCCCTAAAGGCCAAATGACAACAGAATGATAGTTTTGCTAATAGATTTTGTTAGTTATCTGACCCGACTTCTTCTGTTGGCGTTAAATTAGGGTTTAACTGCTTCCATCTGTGCTGAAAATATACAGACAGGTCCATGCATGAAGGCACACGTCATACACAGAGCCAGGCTCACACACACACACAGACACAGACATATACACAGACATACACCGAACGTGGGCAAGAATATATTTTAAAATTGCCTGCAGTATATTAGCTACCTTCGATGCACCTCATTAGCATAGCTTGAACTGAGAAGCAAACAGGCGAAGCTTTCGCTCATGAGGCACAAAACATTAACTCGTAGTCAACACCAGCATTATCAGTAAATGAGGGTAATTTAGTTTTCATCTATGACCTTGAAACGTCTACTTCATGCAAGTGACGTAATGCATTTTTCCAGCAAAAACAGACTAATAACCAAATGACTGTAAAAACCGCAGTCATTAGTGTTCTCCTGCACATGTCTTATCCATGCATTTAAGCCCTCTTAAGGTGCACGCTTCATTTGATCTCTATAAAGGAGCAAAGTGTAGTTTCAGCACAGTCAAAAACCAACTGTCCAAACTGGAGGATAAATAGCTAAGTTGATTATCCTGCTGAGTCGTTGGCTATTTCTCAGCCTCTCTTTCTCTCTTTCTCCATCTCTGTTTCCACAACTTCCTGCAAACCATTAGTTTAGAAAGTGTTGAAAGCACAGTCGTGATCCAGAGCTCCTTAAGTGAGTAATCATATATGAGTTTTTTTTTTTTTTTGGGGGGGGTGTCTAGAAAGACGCAATGGACTGCCGTCTGGCTGCGAAGACTAGAAAAAATAAAAGAGAGAAATGCTTTTGATAAAAGTCTCTGAGTGTGGTGCACTGTACGCTTGTGTGTCACTATTTCTGCTGCCTGCATGTGCGTGTATGTGTCATACGTGTGGGTGTGAGTGTGTGTGTGTGTGTGTGTGTGAGAGCAGTGAGGGCGTTTCACAGAGAGTGGTTTCCAGGCTTCTTTAACATCACCATCAAAGCCCAACGTCAATGTGTTTCTAATAGCAGCGGCTGAATTAAACACTGGCTGTACAGGCCTCAGCAGAGGATAAATCATTTACAGAACAATTAGCTCATTTGTTGCTCCGCTCTGCACTGCCAATGACTTCCAGACATGGAGAGCCAGCCAGTGTGTGTGTGTGTGTGTGAGTGTGTGAGTGTGTCATGTATATCTACATGGACGTAATGTCACTCTATGTCACTCGCAACCATCTCAAAGTAACAAGCGCACAGATATACACTCAGACTAACTTTTCCTCTCTTTTACCCACACACACGTGTAAACACTTTCACATTTACACACACACACGAGCACAGATAAGTCCGTCTCCAATTGCATGGCGCAGTTTTAGTGCCACTGTCTTTCCATACGCCCTGCTTTCCAACCACCCACAAAAATCATCACATATAAAACTTTTACTGCAGCCCAGACGTAATTGGAACTGTTTGTGATATTAGGAGCCGTATACATCATTTGTTAGGTGTGCTGTTTCGCTAAATTTACACATCTTTTTTTTTTTTTCTTTTTAATTTCTAGAAATTCCAAATAAATAAGATTCCTTCAAGTTGGAATTAAATCAGGGTTGTGCCTTAAAATGCTTGTAAACTCAGCTAAACTTAACCATCTCAAAGGAGCAACGATCTATTTACAGCAGCCGCACTATGAGTATCATGGCAGTTATATTTTTGCCAGATTTTTTAACTTTGTTTCTGAACATATAAATTCTATTTTAATTTGTCAAATGAGCTTCTTTAAATTTTAAATATTGGAAAATGTTTGGACTTGTCATCTCCAGCATAACAGGAAAAAGTTCAGCGTGATTGCTGTTACTGGCAGATGAATCGTCATTTCTGTTTATGTTTGCCATTGAATTGAATTGACCCTCTCCCTGTGTCGGGCCAAAAGAAATAAGCCACAGTCGAGGAGGAAGCTGTTAAAATGCTTCAAGCACTACAGCCTAAAGACAGCAAAGTAGACAGATTAACACATTAAAAAAAAATGCTCTGTTTTTGTTTTGCATGAGGGAATTGCTGAATAAACATCATCTCATCACATTCAGTAACACAACGCTGATACTCATGTGCCGCCTTCACCTACAGCACAAATAAATATGTATGTATATAACCGCTGCAGATGCTCACCTGATCCACCACATTTCAAGGTCATTAAGGGTGACTTCTAGCAGACATCACAATGATTAAAAAAAAAGCTCTAATCACGCAGGTTTCATGAGTCCAGATACCTGACAGCTGTACTGATCAGCAGAAGCAGAGAGGCCTAGCACAGGATATCTGCATCAATCAACCAGACAGCACAGGGATTTAAGCAGCCCTTTGCTCACCTCAATCCTCTATCGTCAGCCCTGTACATCTCATTTACAGATGTAGCCATCAGGAGCGTCCCTTTTTTTTTTTTCTTTACTGCATGTATCAAAGGCATAAGTTGGGCTCAATGCTCCATGCCAAACTGCTGCTGCTCCACCCCAAGTCAACATTTCTAAGGGTATGTGTGGAGGCTCAAGGAATATCTTGGCTTCTGATACTGAGCAGAAATGTCCCACAGCGTGTTGATCTATAGCTGACATCTTGATAGGGAAAACAACGTACAAAAGAATCGATGATATTCACTCAGTCTGAAAACTATTTGATTGAGCTCGCTGGAGAAAAATTAAAACAATAATTTCTCGTGCTTCAGGTTCACGCTGAGGAGACTGCCACTGTTCTTCGGTTGCCTCAAAACACTTTCATTTTTTTCAGATAAACTGAAGGTTGAAGGACGAGGCACTGTCATGAAGCCGACAGCAGATGTGTTTTAAAGAAGACAGCGGCAGAGAACTTTTAATCATTTTTAAAATCACTATTTTTCACACTCTCTGGACAATCAGCCTACCATATCAATAAGACATAAAGAATAAATCGTATGTCCTTCATGTGTATAAAATTAATTTGAAATCGGTCTGTATCCGTGAAAAAAGTCACACAGACAATTAGATCACATTAGTATTCCAGTGAATATGTAATATGCAATAGCTCAGGCCTCTCTGTGCAGTAGTCATTACTAACAAGACTGTTTGTTTTGAAACAGTTATACTGTATACGTACATAATAAGAGGAAATGAGCGTATACTTTTCTCACTTACACCCTCTCCCACATTGGAAATAAGTGTAATTGAAGCGGCTGGTCTAAGCAGACCTGACAGCTGTGATGAACCTCAATGACCATAAAAACATACAAAGAGAGCACTCAGGACACAAAGTCTCAGTTTACCTTCACAATCGTTTCCTCTCTGTAATCACCAGCACTGACTATGCCCTTTAGCCCACTTAAACACACTGTATAGCCACTTTTACGGGGAAAATGAAATATTCTCAGGTCCTGCCAATCAGAGTTAACCATTTATATGCCAGGTGCGCCTTATCCTTCTCCCTTAAGAGTACGGTGTCAAGAAATCCCATGAAAATACACAAACCCAACACTGAATTGATCCCACGGACAAGCCTTGTCTGTGTATTCAGATCCTGATATAACTTAGTCCTGCTTCATTGTTATACAAAAACACCCCACTAAGCCACAACTTTGCACTGGCTGACACGTTCCTTCATTTCAATAAATGTGTATCAATCCGCCACGGAAAACAGTCTGCAACAATTCTCTCTGTCTCTGAATTATATTTCTGAGCTGTTTTTAAAGATTATTTTGTCTTTGCGGGATGTGATAACGATGAGAACATTTTAGGATGACAATATTCTGTTAGAGGATTACAAGAAATTTTAAAACTTTTTTTTAAAATTTCAACTTCAACTGGATCCAAGAAAGAATTATTTTATATGATATAATAAATGAACATGACACTAATTTACGTAAATTACACTAAATTACTTAATTTAATCCTTGTAAGGACCTTCTTTTGCATAAATCACATCTAAGTTAAAACTTCTAAGTTTGTCTTCTATCCCCTCTTTTGTGATTGGTGTGGATTTATTTGGTGTAATCCCGGCTAATTAAGAGATAACCCAGATTGACCTGAACAGTACACTGCATGAAAACAGTTTGTCCTGTGCACATCAGAGAATAGTGTGACCTGTTACAGAGCTAATGGAAAACAGCATAATGTGTCAGAAAATCAAAGTGTCTAGGTTTGAAGGGTTTGACATGAGAATGTTTCAAAATTGTTTTCTACCCAGCATGCATTTACAGGTCAGTCATGCGTCTGCAGCAGCAAGTTGACAGCAGCAGATAGTATTACACAGCTCCTACTGACAGCTCTGACCTCCACCAGGCTGATCGATATGCGGGGAGCTGAGGGGGGGGGGGGGGGGGACACTTGGGGAAAAGAGTTGAGGAGGAAAAAAGTGAAACAGAATAAGGAGTGTGCGAGGGTGAAGGAGGAAGAGAGTACAAGGGAGGAAAGACTGAAGCGAAAAGAAAAGGAGACTTTCAGATTTCAGGTTAGTTATCTTCCAGCCGAGGGTGTCTGGGTTTCAGACACTGAGGACGTCTAGGCTTTCACTCACAACAGTTCAGAGGGGAGGCAGGAGGGAGGGGGGAGACACACACTGCTAAGACTCAGGTTATCCCCCAGCTAACGGGTCTCTGGGTTTAGACACTGAGGAGGGTATTAGCTTTCACACACTGCTGGGGTAACAGGGGAGTCTGCCAGATGTCAGCTCCTTACCCATAAATCCTGCTAAATGGGCAGCGGCTAGGTTAGAAGGGGAAAGTTGAGTGGACGTCACCTCTCTATCATCCTCCGTGCAGGCTGGTGGTGTTTGTTAAAGTCAGAACTGGAGTCATATAAATTTGATTTCAGCCAGCTGATATGAATTCTTCATTCCCCGCTATTTGTCACCAGACTGACGACTTTCTTATGCTGGGTGTGTTCTTGATTATGTCTATTTCCTGTGTTGAATCAATCAAATGTGAGCTGAACTTCACAGCGGATGAAGTTCTGCTTTTCTGTATCTCTATTAAAGACATAGAACGACAGTGCAGGAGGAAAAACACCCACCCGACATTAATCTCTGACACTTAAATTTAGAAAAATAATTTTTGCTTTAAAAAATGTTCTTAACACTGAGCAGTATATGAGTTATGTGTATAAAATGGCTGTTTGGTGACATCCAGTTTCAGTGGAACAAAGTCATCATTACCAGTCTTTGTATCTCAGGTCAGCTCTTCAGCAGTTATGATTAAAACCTCATATTCAGGCTGACGTCAATACATTCTTCAAATTATACACATGGTTTTGGATGGTTTTCATGGATTCCTGGTCATAAATCTCACCCGCTGCATGGATACCCTTGTAAACTTCAAATTCATATTTTTAAAAACAGAAAGACAAAAACACCCCAGTTGGAGTTCGACTGTTTTTATGCAACGCTCGTGCACATCCTGCCAGTGTTATGGTGAAAAGGGGCTGCGTGTTGTTTGACCCACCTCTCTGCTCAGCCCTCTCTTAACTCCTCTGACACAAAAACGCTCACATCTATTCGCCGTAGCGTCCAGTGAGTTTCAGAAAACGCCTTGAAAGTTCAAACCACCTGCTCGAGTAAAACTAACCCCCAAGAGAACAATAACACACAGTCCTTCACCCCAAAAGAGGACTTTAAAGAGGTTCTGCTTTTAATGTCCCTCAGGGCCAATCAGGTTTATAGGCAGAGTCACTGATCTCAGGTCAGCTTTAAACACCAACGTGACCCTAAAGCACTGCACCGTTTCCCAAAAGAAGCCTTGCTCCACAGTGATCAGCTTTTCCTTTGACTAAATCTTTTTCTAATTTTAATTCTGCATAATTAATAATTTATGTTTATACCATCTAAAAAGTAAGTAAACACATTCATAGAAGTATTTATAGTTCTCAAAATGCTGCAAATACATTTTATATATTTAATCTAAGCAGTTGATAACACTGTTTTGTTAGTGGTCTTATTATACACAGCATTTTTTATTTCAGTTGATTTGGCCGTTTTTTGTTTTTTTTTTCTTGCTTGTTGATTCATGATTTTTTCGTCTGCTCACCATTTTCCTCTGGTTGCTGAGGCAGAAAGTACAGATGTGCTTTGGCTGAGCTGATTGGTCAGATCCTCGGGTGGGGGAGGAGTTAACGTGGAAGAACGGTGGCGAGGGAGCGTGGCACGGCTGTCCGTCATGAAGCCCCTCGCCCAGGAGCAAGACGTTCCCCAGATGACTGATATAGCTGCTGGCCAAGCGTAGTGTCTCGATCTTCGACAGCTTCCTGATCATCAAATAAGAACGACATTCATGGTATTGATTAAAACAACATTCAACAATATAAGTCTAGCCTTATTTAGCATATAGACAGTGATTGTAGATATGTTTGGACTGACCACTTCCCTCATACTCTATGACACATCTGTTATAGGAAATATCTACTCATGATTAAAGGCAGCGTTGACTCAATTAGGTCTGTCCCAAAAAATAATTTAATTGTCATTAAAGATGCCAGAGCTACAACAAAGTCTACGTATTTCTCTTCCCAGATGGAAAAATGTATTTGAGCATCAGCCACTTTGACTCATGCTGCTCTGTACCTGTCTGCAGGCTCAGTGGGGATGAGTGTACGCAGCGCTGTGAATGCTGTGTTGACAGAATTGGTGCGATCTCTCTCCCGTGCGTTGGCTGCGGTCCTCTGGCGACCCTCTCCAGGGGAAGAGGACCCCTGGGGGCCGAGCCTCCCCATCACGGTCCCTACCTCTACGCCTGAGCCCCCTATTCCTCCACACAGCTTCCTCTTCCTGTTCACCTTGATGTGAAAGGCAGATGGCGACGAGGAGGACAGGCGGAAGGCAGCAGAGTTGGAGGAGTTGGTGGTACGCTCCTCGGAGCCCGACCCCTCGCTCCCATTCTCATCGTCATCTTCGGAGAGGAGGGCGATGTCGCCGTACAAGAAGCGGCCTGCGGGAGGCGCCGTGCGCAGCATGGCGAATGTCATCTTCACCGCAACAAGGCTCTGACAGCTACTGGTCAATCCTTGTGAGATTTCCACTTGTTGAGGTTTGAAAGTTGGTTCTCGGAAGTTGTTTAGCAGATTTCGACTGTCGATGCTACTGACAAAAAGCGCCCACCCCTTGTTACTTTACCCCCAACTTCTCTGCTTTGCTAAATTTGTTAAGCCAGGTGAGTCAGATGATGATGCTGAGTTAGATTTTAAAAGATCAGCAAGTTGATCCTTAGTCAGTAGTCAAGAGCAACTGGTCCTCAGAGCTGCTGAGTCACAGGTGGCTAGAGGATCCAGGTTCCTCGTGTTTTTCTCTCTTGATTTATACGAAAACACTTCACATCCCAAAGGTCACTTCTTCTTTCAGTTAATCCTTGGACAAAAGCCAAATTTAAAATGGCACGTTGAAGCCAAATGGCTGTTAACTTGTCCTCTTTTTCTTCTCTTGACCTCTTTCTTGCTCCTTTGTTTCTATATTTGTCTGTTTCAGTCCCAATAGCACAAACTACTCCCAGTCTGTGGCAGCAGTTTCTCTCTCTCTTTGGTCTCTCTCCCTCTCTCAGCCTCTCTTAACGTCCTCTCTCTCTCTCTCTCTCTCTCTCTCTCTCTCTGGCTCTTTGCTCCACGTGTGCCTGCTGTCTGAGTGTTTCCGTCTGCCTTATGGTCTTATAGCCGGTGGGAGGGCCGGAGGACTCTACCGCTCCTCCCTCTGAGCAGTGAGGGTCCCTCGGCTGCTGTCTAGAAGCAGGCCAGAGAGACCGGAGGCAAGAGGCAAACCATCAGCGGGAGTTTGTTTTGGCTGCACGCTGGTGTGTTTCAGGGGAAATCCACCCTAAATCAGAACCTGCATCACACTCATTTGCTGGGTGAGTCTAGTGACCTTCGTGACCACAGAGGCCTCTCAAACAGACATTCCTATCAATATCAATACTGTATACATATTCAGTTTCTTGGACGGTGACTTAAAATGGAAATGAAACAGAGATAAAGTGTTGTCAGCTGACAAGAGCAATAAAGCCAGGATCTTAGACAGCGCAATCAAATATCAGATGTCTGAGACAAAACTTGTGTTTTTTTTTTTCATATTGTTGCTGAACTCTGTGAGCCCAGTTATTTAACTTTGTCAGGGGCCAAATCTAAACATAACAAAGGACTTGCTCAAATTATTTAATATGATTTCATAACCTTCTGTAATCATTTGTTTTTCTGGTTTTGACATGGATCAATTCTGCAGACAAAAGAAAAACAAACAGTCTTCCAATTTTCCTGTTTTTCCATGCTGGGTGCCTCTTTCCTTTTTCCAGGCGTATCTGACATGAGTATGAGTATGAAAGGATATAGACAAAAAAAATATTTGAGAAAGCACAAAACAAATTGTGAGCACTGCTCAGAGAGGCACAGATTCGTCATAGCAGAATCAGATCCTGTGCACTTGCTTGCACGCGAGTCCGCTCACTCAATTTTCTGCAGCTGTTTTGGCAGCTTCTAAGGTCACTTGTCAACCATTTTTTTTTTACCAACGAGCTTCAGCAGGACACACCCACATCTGGATGTCAGGGTCATGTCTTTTATTGCTCCTCCTAAATTATTCATAAAAACTGAAAAAAGAGGAAATTAGAAAACCCTACATCTGGTTCCGAAACTCACATACGAAAATAGAAATTAACCTGAAGCTAACACAGCCGCGATGATGTGTAGCTAGCAACTACTTTCAGCTTTCAACTCTCATAATGACTCTGCCACAATAGCTCAGAAATCAAAAAAGTGAAAGTGATTTTTTTTCCCCTTTTTTTGGACATACATATATTGATTTTTAATATAATACAAGAAATGCTTCTCTCTGTCTCCATCTGGTGGTTAAAAAAACCCCAAAGCAAAAGAAAAGATGCAACAGGACGACTCTTCATTTCTAAGTCAAACTGAACAAGTGATGTTCTGCTCTCAGTTTGCGCTCAGGGGAGTATGAGTGTCACACTTACACACTCAAATCATAGCTCTGTCCTCCCTCGTGCACAAATCTCATTTTGCTCTTACAGATCTGTGCCTGTGTGCTCTCAAAGGTTGGCGCTCAGATTCACATTGTGCTCCCTCAAAGCTTTTGTTTTCAATATACTTCCATAACAGAGCAGGCTACCACCAAGAGGGAAGACTGGGACTTGGGCTTTGCAAAAACGGATGTTTTGTTCAACCGCACTCTTGACAGCAAGAAGCTGAGAAGCTTGAGTGGTGAAGTAAGAGTTTGCCTTTCTCCCCGTGTCTTCTTTTCCTTCCCTCAGCCTCCCCATCTGTGCTGAGTTTGTCCCTGGACAGCAGGCTGGGAGGCAGGCAGCCGCAGTGCTGGACGGTTCTGCTCGGGCTCGTGGTTGAAGCCGGGAACTGGGTTTATTCAGCCATGGAGAAGTCTTTTATCCGTGCATGCTGTGACGCTGGAGGGCCTGCAAGCACTTTGCTCACAAGGGATTCAGATTTTTGGGTGGAGTGTTTTGGTAATGAAGGGGAGGCTCAGGGGTGTGTAGTAGGGGAGCTGCTACTTTATTCACTTGTACTCCCTTTAATAATCAGTCTTCCTCTGAGAGAGAAGAAAAAATGAGAGGAGACAGCGAAGGGAGCAGATACAGAGGAGGGAATAAAGACAAAAGTGGGAGAAAACTAATGAAAGACAGAAGTGGATGACAGAGATCTATCTATCTCTAGTTTGCTTTCGAGATGCAGATTAGAGATGTTTTAGCAGAAAATCGTATTTTACTAAAACTTTTATACAGCCTTCCCCAAACTCTAATCTGCTTTTCCTACTTAAAGTCTTTGGGATTTTATTAGCCGTGATCGTGCAACTTAACTCTCATTTCCAAGGAACTGACTGACCTTTAAATTTTGTTTCCTGCTTCAACTGTGCAGTGGTTAAAGGTTGACAACCTATGTAAAACTCAACCATGAAGTCTATAATCCTCAGTAGTACATTATTGAAAACTCTAAACCCAAACGCCATTGCTGGTATGCCTCTTTTGTGTAGATTGGCAACTGTAAGCTACTGCTGAAAACTAATAGCACAATGAATAATCCGTCAGAGTTACACAATGTTACGGTCAGCATTCATCACTCTCTCTCTCTTTCTCTCTAACTCTTTCTCTCTTCCTCTGTCTATATTTCTCTCTCCTTCCCGTCTCTATCTATCTCTGCCCTTCAATCAAAGTCGTAGTGTTTATGCTGCGGTAATGAGTGTATGAAGTGAGGCCAGCGTGGATTACAGTACATACAGGAAGTGCTTGGAGCAGTCATGATGGAGGCAAGTCGATAGGCATAGGTGGAATCAAACCACTGCCTAAATAGTGTAACAAAGAAAATAGCACAGACACAATCTGATTCTAGCCCATAAAACTCAAAATTCACAATAAATTTCCTTCCGTCTGGTGAACAACAACAGTTGCTCGTAAAAAATTGTATGACCAAAAAGTCAATGGAAACAAGCGAGATAAAATGTCAAATTTTATAGTTTCCTCTCTCCTCCAGTTCTCCTTAGACACATCCGGTCACTTAATATCAAGAGTGTTTGAAACCATTTTCCTGGCTGTCAACTCTGACCATCTGCCTTCATGAGATCAGTCCTCTGCAGTGGCCTTTACGTTCAATCAGTTTCCTACAACTGAGCTTCACCTCAGTTAGTGATCCAGATTCAACAGCCGATATTAGCGCTGTTGTATAGTTCTGTTAGTTTTGGAAATAACAAAAGCCTTAATGAAACTGGACCGAAAAGAACAAAATCAACCAACGAAAACAAACTCTGTCTTTCGTGAGCCAACACTGAAATGCAATCCGACAGCTCATTGCTCGTGCAAGGGAGAAAATCATGACATGTGGTAAACAATGGGGTTTGGATCTCATTCCCTGTTGGGTCTGCTTCTCAGTGTGATAGTCCCTCAAGTTGTGAGCGTTATTTCGAGCTACTATCTGAGGAGTCTAAAGATTATAAAAGATATAATATTTATTGTGATATATATTTCAGTATACCTTGACTAATGTATTTAAACCTCCTCTGTATATTTGTAACTGGACTTTATATTTAACTACCTTTCCAAACCAGCTACACTCACTGTGGCCCGTCATTACATGCATTAGCATGATCTTCCTCTGATTTGCATCTCCCAGGAGTGTGTGGCTGGTCTAACACAGTATCCATTTCTCTGTGAATTGTTGCCCGCAGGCCAGAAAACATTTGATGGGTATAATGTAGACTATAAGTCTTTTCATAATCACACGTGGCTGCATTTACCAGTGGAATGCTATATGAAAAGGAAATAGCTACATTACAGCACAGTAATGGTGACATTTACATAAAACTACATGTGTAGTGTTAGTGTAAGTCCACAACACAAACTCTGCATTTTACGTGATCACTTTGAATGTTCCTCAAATACAGAGCACTGCTTGTCAGTTACAGGTTATTTGAGAAACTATTCTGAAGCTTGCACTTGAACTTACATTAAATCGAGCAAATTTAAAATGTAAAATTTAGACAGTATATCATGAGAAAGAAGCCACACAGACACATACTATTATTACTGGGCGAGAAGATGCATGTGCTGATGCTGAGGCTTTTTCAGCCCTTGTTGAACTGGATGTCGGCTCCAGCTGTATTAGTGCATTTGCATTAGAAATGAGATATTCCATTACATGTGTCTTCACAATTCAAAGTACTGAAATGGAGATTCTGGAGATTTCTGCTTTCCATTTGAAATAAGTCCTGTCATTCCACAACTTTATACACTGTGTTTTAGGTTGATTCTGTTTTGAAGTAGCACCGTGGGCTGTTTTGATGAAGAGTGAAAGAGCGAGATATGAGGGGAAAGCTGATCTGATGATCTAAAAAAATATGCTGTACTATGCATTGTCAGCGTCTGAACCGTGATGAATGAACAGTGGTTTGGAGCAGTTTGTGATCATTGCTCAAACATGTCATTTTATCAGGCAACTTTAATACTAGGCAAGATTTTTGCCCAAAAGTGAATAAGGACACCAGCTCCTTTTTAAGTTTTCAGTGCCAAAGCTACTCTGTAATCAGTCCAGCACTTATTATTTTAAAATTAGAAATGTGTAGAATTAACATTTATTAAATGGCTTAAGTGTAACTTCATGCTTGGGCATTGCTCTGTCTCTGTCATTAAACACCATTTCATTAGCTGTTGAAAACTTGTGAGTTGAGTTGTCAGGTAAAGAAACTGAAAGAAGTTATTCATTTATTTTCTTAGAATATTTATTGTGAAAATTTATCAAATCAAAATTTATGCAATAATAATTTTAGTCTCTGATTCATATTACTGAAACAAATCTATCTGTCTATATGTGCACAAGTTTGTATATGAAGAGCAAGTGCACACAGATACAAATGTCTGGATTGACCGGCATGTTCTGACCAAAGTTAAAACTAAACCTACCTTCTTGAATCCCCCACAGGGTTACATAAAGAATTCTCAATTAAACAAAGTATGTAAGATGGTTTTAATATTATTGAGTTTCAGTATTTGTTTCTTGTGCAGCAGTAGATTATTTCTTATAATATTATATTGTTATTATTGTTTAATTTATATAATTTTTATTTGTTAGTATATTGATGATTTCCTATAAATGTATAAAAGTGTTAAAAGTGCTGCTTACACTGACCAGCCTAAGTTTCAAGAGATTCCGTTCTCCTACTTATGTTACTTTTGATGACGTTATTGATATATTTTATACTTTGTTTTGATTGTTTTTTCCAGTATTTTTGAGTAAATCTTTACACATTTTTGATAATAAACACAATGTTTGGGCAACAGGGGGTCACTGCCACCATTTAAAGGTCACATATTATGCAAAAACACTATTTTTCCCACAGCCTTTGAACAGAATACGTGTCCGTGGTGTATCTAGAGACCCCCAACATATGCCAAACTTTAAATGCAGCGTCACATGGATGATTTTTATTATTAACTGACTGTCTTGGAGATAAACACAGGGCAGCGGTTAAAATTGAGATATTCCGTTTTCTGCAGAAGGAGGGAAGAATTGGACACTTGAACCCCACAGTTGACAAAAAGTTTATAATTGATAGTGAATTGTACATTTCCTGACCAGTTCTCTTGGATTAAGGTAAGGTAAACTTATGCTTGGCACACTTCTACCAGATTCACACCATATAGTAGTAGAGTAAAGCAACATTGCGTAAAAAATCAAGATTGCAATTTAGCACCCCCAAATTTAGAGTTATGATCAAAAACTAGCGAGCAGACAACTGTGCTATTAGCCAAACATCAGTGCACAAGAAGAGAACACAAGACTTAGCAGCCAGCTAATAGCACTTACTTTGTCCAACCGCAAGAAGCCCAGCTCAGCGAATATCCTTGAGCATTTTATTTCACAAAGCTCTCTCCAAACAACTAAAAGTCAGTCCAAGATTGACTCTTGTTTGGCCGTCTCTTGCTGTCTCTCTTTTTCTCTCCTCAGCTTCCTCAATTGTCCTCTTTGCCTCTTCCATCCCCTTCCTCTGCTGATCCCAGCTCCAGTTCTGGAGCCCATTCCAGCATCACTTCTTATCTGCATCCTCTCTCCACCCAGGGTCTGAAAATCTCCTCTCAAAACACCTGTGGGACACACTCGGAAGCACTGCTAACAAACTGAGCTAACATCACAGATGACAGCAGCTAGACATGACCGAGAGTTGAGGCAGAGCAGCTGGACATTTTTACATAAAATATGATCCAGTGTGAACAAAATAAGTGAAATAGTTGATGCTGTGTGACTTAGTGCCTCCAAGCATTACACAATTCTCCTCGGAGATTGTACCCAGAGCACAAAATTACATAGTGCAGTGAGAATGACACAGACACCATTCACCTGAAGTCAGTGTAGCATCAAAAGGATTTAAAATGCCCTATTTGTTAGACAATGTAAGTTCATATAAAGTCGTTAGTATGTTGCTTATTTACACATCCAGCAGAGCCACATTAGCATTTATTCATAAGGAATGCAGTCTAATACTGTTCTCCACTTTATTTTTGCTCTCTACTAGCTGCAAAACGTTCAGCAGGTAGTGTACAGTTTTCACTGAAAACAGCTGTCTGCTGTGGCTGAAAACAGCACTATGAACGTGGTGAGAGTTAACCAAAACAGTTCAGATGTGGGCTGGACAGCTGAACTGAGCTGAAATTTGCTATAAAGCTCTGTAAACATGACGGCAACTGTAGATTCAGGTGATAATTCTCTGTACGTTTATCACTACAAGCAACCCCTTAAACTGTTTTCACACTGTCATTTGATAAAAAAAAAAAAAAATGAAAAAACATTTCCAACACAGGTTAGACCAGAGTAAATTCATTGGGATGTTGCTGTTCATCCAAAAGATGTCACCAGAACCAGGTTTTACTCAACAATTACAAGTTGGACTCTGAAATCTCTTTTTCTACTTCAGGAGAGTGGTTTCTCTCAGTACCGGAAAAAAATAATCGCATAAGTGAATTTTTACATTGCGTGGTGTTCTCCTTTAAGGACACAGCAGCAGCAGCAGCAGCAGCAGAGGCGGCAGCAGCACAGTAGTAGAACACCATCTGATAGTCATTACCCCTCCCCTCGCCTCCCCCCTGCTTTCTCCTCCTTTTCTACTCTCGCTTGATACTCTTCTCTCAGCTCAGACGTATTATTCATTAGTCTGATGAAAAACACCCACCAACTTAGCCGGGTCCAACTTTGCTCACACAAATACTAACACAAAGACACTTATACACACACACACACACACACACACACACTCACCGTCCCAACCCAGCTGAACCGCTCTGGCGTGGGTCAGGGACCTGTCAAAACTCGGAAGCAGGTCTGGACCCGATACGGTACCACAGAGCAGGCGTCTAAAGGGGGAGAAAGACTCGGAGGAACTGAGCTATTTATCGTAGTCCTTGGATAGTCGTTTCTAGCCTGCGCTCAAAGTGATAGAAGGAAAGTTTCTAGACTTATTATGGTGCCACTGAGCAGGCGTCTGGACAGGGTCATTACCAAAAGTATCTGTCTGCTTTTCATGGCAACAAGCACAGAAAGGACAACAGGAAGAAGAATAGGAAAAGGAAGAAAAGAAGGTGGGATGGTGGAAAGCAAGAGGGAAAAGGAGACGGACGCAGTGGTTGTGAGAGACAGAGGAAGAAAAGTAGGATGGAAAGGAAGGAAATGAAGGAGGGAGGGAAAGAAGACGAAGGGGAGAGAGCTGGCGGCGGCCTGCCAACGCTCTAGACTGCATGGTGTATTGCATGGGGAAAATGGTCGGAAGTGCTCGCCCCCCCAACTTGCACCCCCACCACCACCACCACCAGCCCCATTTCAGCCTCATTCAGCCTCAGCTCCAGCCACACTCTACTGCGTTTCCCAAGAGAGCCAGACTCTACAGCTGGCCTTATTAAACCGAGAGAGGCAGAGAGACAGAAAAAAGACGGAGAAGGAAAGAGAGGTCACACAACTGGAAGACATCAGTTGAAACCGTGCTCGCTCTCTTTTTTTTTTTTTCAGGCAGTTTTTTCCGTTCATATCCCGTTTTATGATAGAGTTTCTCACAAACACGCTCGCGGTGCACTGGGTTCAAACACATAGTAAAAAGCTATTGTTTGATTCGACATCCCTCAGAACGCTGTAAAACAATGAAACAAATGCTGGGAAATTAAAGACTGTGCGACTTTTATCTCGTTTGTCTGAGTGCGTCTGAAGGCTGTCGTCATACATCTGAGCCCTGCTGCATGAGGGTGTCTCTTCTAGTTTGTTTGAATCTTGGAGTATTTGTGAACACACTGGGGCAATAAAAGAAACTTTGAGGGGTGGAGGTCTGTTTCCAATCCATTATGTGGTGTTCATTTTTAATTTGCTTCTTTTCTACTGCAGCTTGGCTGAGGTACCGTTTAACCTTGAGGATTTTTTTGTCGCAGATTCTCTCTGCTTTTGAATACACGTATTCACACCTAAACTGAGTACCTTCACAAACAGCTACTGATCTGCCACATTGTGGCAACTGGAGGTGAAGTTCCTTGCTCAAGGCCATTTCACCCACCAGTACATATCATGCGTCAGGAAAGCCTTACTCATTGTTTGTCTGGGGGTTCAAATTGGCAGCACACTTGCAGTGAAAACACAGCTAATGTGGTTAATCAGCAGGTTTTCTGTCTTGTTTTGTATTTGTAGCTAGGTTCTTTAAATGAGCAACATTTAGGATTTATTGGCTGTGTAGCTGTGGATTGCAGCTCCCTCACCTCACCCTCTCCTTCATACTGTGAAGGAAAAACGATGGTGGCTGCAAAAGGCACGAAAAACGAGAAAAGCCCATTCCACAGCCAGTTTGTCCACTCTTGGCTACCTAAGAAACATGGTGGACATCGTATCCATGACGTCACCTGTAGGTTTCTGAAGAGTCGTTTTGAAGCTCATACAGTAGTTTGGTGGCTTTGGCCGCTGCCATGTTGGCAGTACTGCCTCTTCCGCCTCCCATCTGATCTAAAAATCAGCAAAGACCTGGATCATTGGTGGACCTGAGGTGAGCTGAATGACGCCTGGGTGCTCAAACATGCCATCTGTAACGACACCCACCTGTCAGTCAAGGCATCCACGCTGTTAACTATGCATAACTTTAGGCCATAATATAATTTGAACAGGTGAGCTAGATAGAAATTCAGACTCAGTACGGTTGTCAGGAACACGGAAATTAGCTATAGAGACAAAAACAATTTTGTACCAGGCTATAAACAAGTTTATTTCTGCTGTGAAGTTGAGACATATTAATATTGGGACTCACAGAGACTGACTCATTCTATAGCCAGCCTCAAGTGGCCATTTGAGGAACTGCAGTTTTTAGCATTTCCACCTTGGTATCAACAGCCACAGAGGTTGCTGCTTGCTTGGAAGAAGACCCATAGTGTCTGTAGATATTAAAGGCTTATTCTAATGTAACAAAAACACAACAAATCACAGGTGATTATACACTAATAAAAACATAGTTATGCATTCTACTTGTACCATATTCTGTCAATAGAGTTTCCTAAATCTTACACACTGGACCTTTAAGTGTACAAATGTAATCATGACTGATGGTACAATGAACATAGGCTCGGTAGCTACACCATAACACCTTAATGTACAAATATAAATCATTGCACATGCTCAGTTTCCATAGATATCCAAGCCTGGATTGATGATAAATCTGTATTCAGTTTATTGCTGTATCTCATGTAAGTTAATTACGTGCCAAGTGTATTACATAGCCAAAGCGCTCTCCACACTCTGTTACTCTCAGTATTGTATTCCAGTGTAGGTGAAAGGTCTGGTTCATGTCAGTAGATATAAAACAGAAGACACCATTCAGTTTTCTGCAGCCAATCAGACCCTGAGCTACACTTAAAATTCTCCTCTCATGAATATTAGGCCTCTGTTTCCTGTTGAATGAATGTTGGACAGAAAATAAATGGAGAGACTTAACAAAGGTATAGGGAGTTGACCAAGAGCCAGTTTGGAAGAACTGCTGGTCACCTGTGAGATATTTGCTTTGTGGCAATATAAACAAGTTTGAAAGTTCTCTATAGACATTAACGTGAGCCATGTCGTCAAGGGAAACCGTTAAAGGCTTTCTTACACAACTAAATCAGTTCAATACGGACAGCTGCAGCTGGCTTGCAGTTCATTCATGATGTGGAGTAACTGATATTAAAAAATCTGAACTGTGATTACTCGGCTCGAAAACGGATTCTCCAATCAGAGCGGATGCAGCCCCCTTTTTACTCGCTCTGAGTTATTGACAACATAAAAGCAGCTCCCTAGACTCTGCCGTTAAAGACTCTGGCCAGTAGCAGCTCTACCTCTTCTGTGACAGAGGAGTGGTGGAGCGGTAGCAGCCTAAAAGAGAAATCAGCTGTAATGTCATTGGCACTAATGAGGTGGGAGGAACAAGTTTGACCACCTGACTCACTCACCTCTCACTCTGTATTTTTAACTTTCCAGTGGCTTTCTCACCCACTTTTTCTTCTTCTTTCCGTCTGCCACCATCTCTGCCTACTGCTCGCGTTTTGTGTGTGTGTGTTTAGGGGGGTTATATGAGCTTAGCCAGGCTGTCCTGCTCTGTTGTACCTTGGCTGCAATCATTTGCAGAGCTGCACTTGAATGTAGTTCACTGTTAACAGTCTAAACCTATAATCAACAATCTGGTCTCCTTGAGAAACAAATAACTTATGTTAACAGGATCAGTCATGATAAATGGATATCATCTGAAAGGTAACAATAAATAAAATGGTTCACACTATGGTTTTCCAAACCCTTAAGGCCCTGGTTGGCTCCACTACGTTCCATGGTGTAATGACTGGCTGCCTCAGATGCCAGGGAGCTCACATCACTAAGAGAAAGAGAGGGAGGAAACAAAAAGGGGGGAGCAGAGAGAGTGACAGAGGCAGACATGGGTGGGAGGTGGTAAAGAGCCCGCTGGAAGAAACTTGCCACCAAGTCTGAAAACTACAAGCAGTTCCTACAACTGGAATTGGAACTGGAAGAAAGATACTAACAGAGAATATAAAGAAAAATAGATTGTCATATATGAACAAAGAAAGGTAAAGTCGATTAAAATCAATTAAAATAGGAGAACCTGCATGTGTTTTGATATATATGATGTTTAACTCATTTTTATTTGCCGGGCGATGTTTTATTGTAACTTTAGTTAGTGCTTCCATGACTTTCTCAGTTGGTTATAGTGTCTGGACATGGAAAGGACTTGGGAAAATCCGAAGGATGTGACGCACTCCTGACTGCCTTCCAATAACATCAACAAACAACGGCAGCTACTACAACACACAGTCCAAGACCAAGTCCAAAGTCAAAGCTAACACTACTGCAAAGCATGAGACATATACTGTGGTTTTAACTGCCTAACCTTAACTTGCTTTGTAATGTGGATGAATCACTCGCTAGCTAATGTAGCAAAATGCTGTCATGGGTGGACAACATCAGCTAATTCATCCAGATTCGAGTGTGAACAACAGGGTGCTAACTTAATGGCCATGTGTCATGAGCGTGTTTTCTGAATGAAACTAGCGCAGTTAGCTTAGGCTAGCAAAAAGTCTGGACACAGAAGGAAACCGTTAGCTACAGCTAGGGGAAGCAACTACTTGTGTCCAAAGACAACAAAATCAGGCTGCCAACACCTCTAAGGCACACTAATTAACATGTTATAGCTTGTTTGTTTAATCAGTACAAAAACTAATAGGGATTGTGTGTCGGACTATTTCTTTGCCCGTAGCAGTGATTTCCAATGGAGACATGACACCTTCAAGGCTCCACTTGTAGCAGGTTGAGTTTTATAGTTTGACTGTATAGATACGTAGTAGTGGCATTATTTGCTGACTGAGTAAATATACTCACCGCTTACATAACTAGCTAAATATTTGAGTCAACACTGACAGATTTCCAGTTCACTGGTTTTCAGACTTCCTTTTAAATGTCCAAAAGTGGGCAGAATGGGAAAGCTGAAGTGACGGTGTAATGAAAATAAATATTAAAGTGCAAAAGCAGTTTTATTGTCAGGTCAAGTCCAAACATTTCATACTTCATACTGGACTTTATGACTGCACTACTGTGCAGTGAAGCGACATTCACAGAGCAGACCTTGAAGAGTGAAAAACAATCCTTCTTTAAAAGTATCACTTCTATTATTGGGCGGTAGGCGGTGAGGAGGCGCTTTTTGGTTGCCCTCCAGCATGTCAAAGGTCAGGGTCAGATACAGTGAGTTACAACTTGAGCTGATACTGAAAGGATTTTTTTTTTTTTGTCTTGCTTATTTAACCACATAATAGAGCACTACATCTACAGAGAACACCGCCTTTTAATTAACAATTCTTGTGCTGTGTATACATTTTATTGTATTTAAAAAGAAAAGAGAGACACCGCAGGAGGCATGACAGTAACGTATCAGTATGTTGAGTGTGGAAGAAGTCAGGAGAAGAGTTCATTTGATGAACTTGTTAAGGGAAGCTGAGGGTTGAAGTGAAAGATGTGTGAAGTCAAACCTTTGTGTTAAGTGTGTGTGTGTGTGTGTGTGTGTGTGTGTGTGTGTGTGTGTTTGATGTTACAGTCTTATAAAGCAGCAGCTGGAGAGGGCTGTCCCCTGAGAACCACCGCAGCCATCTAGTAAACCACACGCACACACACACAAATACACATACACACACTCACACACACATATGCAGTCTTTAATAAAGCTATTGCTTGGGAAACAGACCAGACCCAGGCCAATCTGAGGCTCTTTTAAGGCGACGGTGACACGGTCACGCTCACATTCATATAGATTCACATCCTCTGAGCCAAAAAGAAATGACAAAAGAACCTCATTATTCTGTCTTTCAAACCAGTTTCCTAATCAGACAATAGAAAAAACTCTGACACCTAAGTGGCCGATATATTGAAATGTAGGTCTTTTGTGAACGTCTCTTTCCTGGTGTGTGCAATTATGAGTATTTTGCCTGCATATGGTTCTACTGTAAAACTGTAAATGTACTGTAAAACTGCCCCGTCCAGATGTGGAGTTAGTAATACAAGCCACAGCAGGGGGGGGCACCTAGTGAGTGCTATGAAGTCAGTAGCTCAGTGAAACTCATTAGAAAAGTGGAACACCTGGAAGACCCTGTGAAATACCAGACTGAGGTTCATGTATATTAAATATTTTGTATGTTTTTGGCTCTGTCTGTGCAACAAAGTTGATAAAGCAACAGGAACAGACTGATAATTAGTATGCTCTGCATGTTAAAAAGGAAGTTTTTTTTCCCTCCTTTTTTAAGCTCTTCGTCCACTTGAGAAAATAAGAGACAGGTGCAAGGGCTCAGGCAACAAGTTTCACTGTTTATGGCAAGTCTCTGTGTAGACAAACATTAGCTGCAGACAGAGCTCCGAATTAGTCTGCACCACAAGAATCTCAATATTTAAGGAAAACCACTGTTCTTTGCACATTCACATGTCATCAAATATCTTTTTTTTCCTTGATTGTAGGAATTATATTGGATGACATCATTCTGCAGCTGACTGGGAGCAAACACTCCTATTTTAGAGCTGTGGATCGTTTCCAGCAGATGATATAACACAGTCCAGATGAGTCCCTCCAAGGATTGTCTCATTATCACACACGCCGCAGCTGCACGACCACTGTGTATATGAGTAACTGTGTTTATGTGTGTGTGTGTGCAGGCAGGCTGTGCACGTGTCTAGGTGTGTGTGTGTGTGTGTGTGTGTCTGTGACCATTTAAACTCTACTTGCAGTCAATTACCAGAAAATGACTTGTGTGGACCGTTTTCTTTCCAAAAAAACTAATTACAGGGTTTGGGTTAAGGTTAGGATTGGGGTTGGGATTGCAGGAAAGTCCTGGAAGGAGCTTGTTCCATGTGGACAACGTGAAACCAGGGGCGTAGCCAGAGGGCTGCCAGGGTGGGACTGGACACCATCCAAATCTGATTGCTCCCCCTCTGTACAGACCCAAAATTTGGAGTGTATATTTAGATATTATAGGTTTACCAAACGGAGAGATTACATTGTTTTAAGTCACTAGGGTAACCTCTGACCTCTTAATTAAAAATGTATTAACAGTTCAGTCAATAGTGGCACCAACAATTGTGGCCTGAAAGTTATCATATAGTTGAGTCTACTATGCAAAAACTCAACTCAATAAAAACACATAATAAGCCTCAGAGACTTCACCAAAGTTGTGATGAAAGGCTGGTTAGAGGCCTCACACCATTCAAATACTGCTCATGTTACATATTCATTTGTCCCCAAAGCAACAAAACAAACAGTGATTATCAATGTGAGGCAGCTGCTTTGTCTTGAGAATTCATCTTGTGGTTGTGATAATGTTTTTAAAGTAAGTATTTGCCAGAAAATAAACTAAACACCAAATAAAACCCAGAGAAAGAGTTACTGAAGCGTTTATTGGGTCTTTTTGGTTCAAATGAAGAATGTAAGTAGCTAAAAAGCCATTTGGTAATTAAACAAAAATGGCATTTTTCAACCACATGAATGATTACATTTTACTCATTTCTACTACATTGTTCAATCTTTTCTTTAACAGAAGTGTTACTGGAAAAAGGCCTAACATACAAATCAAGTGAAAGGCTGAAGGCAGGAAGAGGTTTTTTCTTTTAATGTGTCCAATAATAGTAAATTTATTTAACATTGGTTGGTCTTAATCCCCTTTGAGAGGATCAAATCATTTCCCTCATGCTTTATTTATCTTTCAACTGCATCTGGAAAACTGAATATGTCTGTAATGTGTGTCATTTTTGTGGATTCATTTTAATTAGAGTTCTTAAGTTCTTAATGCTATAAAGTCTTAATATTACGCTCTGTCTCTCTAGGAAATTACAAATACAGCATATAAACATGTTGTATTAGTATTAGGACAAACAGAAATTTAACATTTGTTTTTACCATTTAGAAAATAATGCATTGTAGCTTTAAAATTATGTACAACAACAATATATATATGACCTGGATGTCTTGTACAATCTTCAATGTAAAAAGTAAGATGAAGAGGAAGAGGAGGAGGAGGTAATAGAAGGAGGGTTTCCGACAGTAGCCCAGACCTGACAGTTTCCTTCATATCCGACTTCATTCAGTCCCATACAGGGACCCTGCACATGGTAAAACCATCATAGGCACACACACAACGCACACACACAGACTCCCACACACTGCCTCTCTCTCTCATACATACAGAAGACACACATGTTCTCTCTCAGTCTCAACCAGGAAATGGCTTTTACTCATATATGAGAACATAAGAAATACAGAGAGGGAGACAGACAGTCATTTGGCTCTCAGTAGAAAGTTTATGCCACTGAAGGCCGAGATTAAGACTCCCAGCTGGGAAAATCTGGACGGACGATGTGAACAAGGTGTGCTCTTCTTGTCCTCACATCTACTGTCTGTGAACCACAGGAGCTGCTTACTGACAAACTGTTTTATTTGTTTGCAGCAGCTGTCTGTGGGTGTGTTAATCCTTTCCAATGCAAATTCATTTTCTTATCATCACCTAGAATGACTCAACATTCTTGGAAAACAGAATGTCCATATGCGATGATGTTGCAAAAAGAAAAACACTTTTTAAAGTTTGCATCCAGTGATGTGGTTGTGGTTAGGCAAATAAAACATTTGGTTAAAGGAGGGAAAAATGTCATAATTAAATATTAAAGGAATAGTTTGGCATTTTGGGAAGTTGCAGTAAGTTAGATGAAAAGATCAGTTTGACCACCAAGCAGCACTAGAGGCCGATTAGCTTAGCTTAGCATAAAGGCTGACAACAGAGAAACAGGTAGCACCTCTAAAGCTCACTTAGCGTGTTTTGAATAAAGTGACAAATTTTTATCAGGGGTTAAACAGTTTCTTAGCTGGGCACTGGCAGTCTGACAGCTTTACCTTCATGGCAAAGTTACTGTGAGATACAATGTGTTGATTACTGCATGGCCTTTATGTAAGGTAAACTAATCAGCTGCTAACAGTAGGTTCATAGTTACCGAACAGATGTGACAGTGGTATAGATCTGTCTCTTGCCAATAAGTGAATGTGCGTATTCCCTTAAATATCAAACTACTTCTTCAAAAGGACGGAGACTCTGATCACTGGTAGGGAATAGAGCAGCCATTCACCAACCTGTCCATAAAACCCTTATTTTTCACTGTACACTTTGCTGTATGAGTGTTACGCTACTTTGTAGTTTGGCACTGAGCTGAAAAATGTATGTATCTATGTAAGAATGTAGCATGATTGAAACTGGATGCATTTTGGTAAGACAGTCCGGTTACAATTGTGTTTTTTGCTGAATTAAATGTAGCCTCATAAGCAAGTCAGTTCCTACTTTCCCAGCCCACTACATATTCATTTATTTATCCAACAGCTCGGGTAAAGCTGCTGTTTGGTAGAGCGTTCAAAATTCAAATCAACACAATGAATAACACACCTCGTACGCTTCTTTACTTCATCCCAGAAGTAACTGGCAGAGTGATTGATGAACTACCACAGTTTTCGAGACTCTGGCACAGAGTATAGCCGTACACCTGCTGATCTTTGAGCATCGTACCACTGTTAAATTTGGGTTAAAGCTTTAAGGTTTAAATAACAGACCAATAATTGTCTTAAAGATTTAGAGTTATACTGCTTTCTTTTGTTTCACCCTCATTAAAACCATAAAAAACCCATAAAGTTCAGCTGCGATGTATTCTTACACCACTAACCAAAAATGTGTCCTTAACTCTTCTAGGCTGGTTAACTGAGAACCTCATCTTAGTCAGCTCGGTTGGACGAGGCTCAAAAAAAGATGTAATTTTGTCTGCTGCCACTAGACGGGGTGAGAGATGGGGGGAGCCAAATGCCTGCCCATAATAACCACCAGACATGACTCATTCAGCGTGGAATACCACAGCAGCCACAGACAGGTCTCTGGCAGACAAGGAGCAGAAATCCGACCCTGCTGCAGAGTTTGTGAATGGGACAGGAATGAGCAAAACCAGGGTAAATTTAATAGAGCTCCAATATTTTTCAAAGATTTAGGAGTTTTAAAAATTCATCAAGTGTTTGGTTTGGCTTATTTATGAAAGTCAAGTGTCTAAGTGGCTAAACACTGTGTGTTTTATTGATAAGAAGAAACTCTTTCTTTCTCTCTTGCATTTTCTTTTCATTGCTATTATCTAATTCCCCCTTGGTTCTCTGATTCTCTTGGCAAAAGTCCGGCTCATCAAGTCTTCAAGTAGAACTCCTAGAAGACAGCACAGGAACAACACATCACCTTGTCAGATATGATTGTAGCTCTGATCATCGTCATTCTTGCCCAGACTTCCCCCGTGGAGAGCACCACTCAAATTGAAGACTAACACATGTTGGACAGTCGAATCATTATTTGCTTATGTGGAGTCCGTCCAAGGCTGGAAGGCCTGAAGAGCCAAGAGTCTAATCTGTGGGCATAAGGAGTAACATAGAAATAACATATTGTACAACTTAAAGAATGGCAGGGGAGCAAACTGTGAGCGGTCACATTACATGAAAACAGCAGGCAGGAAGTGTTTTGCAACAGCGGAAAATCTTCAGGTCCAGTCTGACCACCAGACGGTCACACTTCATCTGGCCTGGAGGCTGCGGTCAGTGGATGGATACCTTCCCTGCCGTAAGGGTTGGATATGCTGTCATACATTTGTCTATTGCTCCCTCTCACCCTTTTTTCCATTCCTCTTCCTCTCTCTCTCACTCTCTCTCTCCTCAGACAAACCTAACACTCCTCTTTCCTTTACCTTTACCTTTTTGTTCTTTCTTCCTCCTTTTCCTCCAAACTTCCTCTGCTTCTCTTGCTTCATCTCCTGTCTGTCTTTTCCTCCTTTCCTCCTAGCAACCTTACCTCATTGTGTTTTTGTCCCCCCCCCCTCCTACCTTCCCCTTTAAACTTTCTCATTCTTCCCTCTCTCACCCTCTTTCTTTCTCTGTTTGTGGTCAGTCACACTTAATCTAGCTCCATCCATCTGTTTCTCTTCATTCGTTTAGTCCGCTCTGTTTTTGATTAAGATTACATCAGGCTTTGACCTATTAGTGTGCCGTGATCCTTTTGAAGTCATTCTGTGGTTACAGGTTAAGCTCAAAGCCCACCACTCCTCTTACTCAACATAATACAGACAGTATTTGGAGGGGGAAGGTTCTTAAAACTTTTCAGCCAGGGACCAAAATGACTTTTTTTTTCCCTGGGATCCAGGATCATTAAATCATACGAGCGTTCTTGTCATGTGGAGACCCACTAGAGGAGGGCCTGCGACCCATTTTGGGTCCCAACCCATAATCCAACCTAGCAATCTGTGAACTGGAATATATTGTTCATTTAACCTCATATCCTGAGGATTTTGATTACATTTTGAAGGTAACTTTCCCAACCAGAGACTTTCTGTTCCCTATTAGGGGTTCTGTTTAAAGTTGAGTTCAGATTCTGCACTAAACATAATGCAGACCTCTTGAACAAAATCTTTTTAGAAGGCGTCCTGATAGCCTGATTAATGCACATACCGTATAACCACAACATCCACAGTTTCATCTCCAGCTGAGGATTTATGTTGTCTGTCAGAAACTGAAAATCCTCCAAAAGATTTGTATTATTAAATCTTACCTACAACCCTAATACTCTACTTAAAACCACTAATATTTCTGTTGTTTTTATCTGAAGACCAACAAAAGGTCCTGCAGATCCTCAAATCCAGCGGGGTATAAAGCGGATATACATCCATGTTTCCTAACATCAGCACTGAACCCCCCCTCCCCCATCATATTTGACGGCTAATAAGTAAAACGTCAGCATTTATTTCCAGTTACAGATCAAGATATCATCTCTGAAACCAGTTAACTCTCCTTTCATTCTCTGACTTGGATGCCTTTGAATAGAGATTGACTGAAATGTTAAACTGTACATCATCATTACTCTTGGGTCAAAGCAGGGGTAAGTAGCCAATTGGCCAAGTCGTGACGCTAAACTGACATCTATTGGCCAAGTTGTGGCAGGGTAGGATGTTAAAGTCATTTAGACTCATCAGGCTAAGTGGACACAGTTGACTGAGAGGTCTCGAACCTCCCCACGTCTGGTTGTGGGTAGTTTTCTGTGCCAACAATTCTCAATTAGAGCAGTGGATGAGAGGACATCTGGGAGGCCGAGGCTATGTCTGTTTGACTTATGCATGTTAACGAATGCCAACAGGCACGAATTCATTTTACAAACGAACCATACATGTCTGTCTTTTTAACAACCAATCAATCATAATGGTCAGAGTTTGCAACAATATTGTGACAACGTCAGAGTGAAGACTGACTCTCTTTTTTTTTTCTACAGTGCAACAGATTTGATCACTGAATATTCTGGATATCAGTTGATCAGAATGAATATTTGTTTTATTGTGGGTCACAGCAGGTGTGTTTTCAGCACAACAAAGCTCTAAATAAACCAACCATATACCACCTGCTATTGCTTTTAAAAGGAATGCAAATTTTAGGAAATATATTTGCTCAAAGTTAGATGAACTCGTACAGTGACTTCCTGGAATTTTATTGCCACCAGTCCAGTTGAGAAATATTCCACTTATTATCATTATTGGCCATTGTATAGCTTTGTTACATAACACACAGAAAGGAGATGATGATTGTGGCCAGACCACTGTGGTCCCCCTTTGAATCAAAGCAGCACTTTTGCTGCACTGTGAGATCTCACATTTTACTGGCTACAGGTTAATGACATCAATTTAGATACAATTGTGGAAGTGGATCCTTGTGTCACAAGGATGTCACATTTCAAACAACACAAAGTAGGAAAGTGACTCATCACATGTTTGACCTTAAAACAGTTTCAGAGGGAGAAAAAAAGTGAAAATGGAAAGAGTTTAGGTTAAAGGAACACATCTGAAGTTACTTTAAAAGCACACATATACTTCCTCTTCCTCTTCCTCCTCATTGTGCCCCCCCACTCCTCCTCCCATCTCCTGCCACCCGATTCTGATCACCATGCATCTCTCGCCGCTCTAAGAAAATCACCTCCCTCACCAGTCGGGTCGTATGCGTCCTTTAAACCCTGTTCTGTTTGACTGACTGAGCTGAATGAAGATACTTTAAGGGGTGAGTGCCTCATATGGAAACATCTGGATGGTGTTTATCCGTATAAATATTTTCTTCACCTCTGTGTCTCCCTGCACCTTTCTCCTCCTCCGGTGACATTACAGAGCTTGTGTCAGCGGAGATGTTGGCAGGTGCGTTAGTTCTGGGCACCATCCTTACAGCTTTACCAGGTAAGAGAAAAACACAAAAACACATCAGATATCCTAACTTTTATTCCTTATGGGGTGTAAAACTTAATTGAACAACATTTTAATAAGTTAATCTTTATTATTTAAGGGATGAGAGATGAACTGGTAGGCTCCTTAATTGTTGTGTTCCATATATATATCATGAATGTGTCACACATACTGTAAAACAGCAGTGTAAAAATGAATGAATGACTTATTGGATCCATTATGCACATAAGGTCCTGCAGCCAGGTGCCCTTGCCTTTACGCTCAAGTTATTTATAAGTATTGATTGCCTTTTGTGCAAGGTAGTCAGCCAGGCAGGCAGTTAGCAGCACAGGACGACACCATGGCTGCACATCAGAGCTCATTCTCACTGCTTCAGTTTTATGTGTCACTGTCTGAGCTGATCAGAGCTGTGGTTTGACAAGTTTTTCTCAGAGGAGCCACAATGAGGGAAAACTTTGACTTGTGCGTTATATAAATTTACACTTCTTTCACTCTTCAATATGTATTCCTGCAAACCTTTGGTAGTCTGTTTTATATGGCAAGCAGTCTGAGGATGTTTATTGGCTTATTAATGATGTTTATTTGTTTGTAACCCTCAATGATTCTTGATTTAAAAAAAAGAAAATGACAAGAAATGGTGAAAAGTATGAAAAACAGTTTAGAGATGCTCTTCATCTATCATCTTGTCTAACTTTGCGTACGTTTTCACCACAAAGGTTTGTTTCTTGCGTATATGAACTTGTTGCATAAGTGTTTTTAAATTGTCCTGCAGGTATCCAGAGCAGGTGGAGTGTGACATTTTCAAGGAGGGAGATCTGTGTGTGGGCAGGAACAACTGTCACTCTGCCCTGCCGTTATGACTACCCATCAGGTATCAAATCACTGTATCTATAAATCTGTAAATCTCTGGATGCTACATGTCCAAGTTTAAAGCAATGAAGATGAGCTCAAAAACATAAAGCCTTATAAGGCGTAATATCCTTCTTCTTCATCATCATCGATATACATATATGTTCTTTGCATTTCAGTTCTTTTTTTTTTACTATGATTTTGTATTATAGTATGAATGTATAGTTTTACTCTGTCTTTCTTTACCTTCATAGGTCATACTGTGAGGCGGGTCATGTGGTTCCGTGTGTCTGCAGACGGTCGCAGAGAGTTCACTCACCACACTGACCCGAACCAGATCAGCCTCTCATACCGTGGACGTACACGGTAGGAGAGACACACGCTGTGATTTTTTAAAGCTGACATGCTATAAATGTGAAATAATGGATAAAAATAAATGACAAATGAATCACGGGTTCCAGCTACATCGGTGGCAGCTATTCCAGCTGTTCGGTCCAGATTCGGGTTGTGAAGCTGAGTGATGCAGGCGACTACCACTTCAGGTTTGAGACAGACCAACCACTGGGGAGATGGACCTCCCCTAACACCATCAGACTTGATGTAACAGGTAGGTTCATACAAACTAAAGCTTCTTTCATATTTCTGATATGATAAAGATGTATTGGGTCATAACAATCCTGTCCTGGACTTATATAGCCAGTGATTTTGTGCATGTGTGAATGTCTGTATGTATTTCAGACCTCCAGGTCCAGGTTCATCCAGCAAGACCTGCCAACATGTTTGGCTTTGGAGAGACTGTGTTTGTAGGCTGCCAGGCCAGAGGATGTGCTGCTCCAGGAAGGAGTCTCGCACTGTACAGGTGTGTTTAATGCACATATTACAAGCAGCGGTTCAGAGCACAGTGTAGTTAACTTAAAAAGAACACCATCTGCTAGCTACACTGTAGATATGGTATGATGCTCTGCACACAGGAATGGACTGAACCTTGGCTCCCATGAGAAGTGGATGATAATCAACCGCTTTGACCAGCAGCATGCTGGAGCGTACACCTGTCGTCCAATCCCACCACAGAATGTCCAGTCACCATCACTCTCTCTGGCACTGGGACGTGAGTACAATGTGTTTTGTTGTTTTAACACAGAAATACAAGCAGCTAAGGTATTTAACTGAGGTTTACCAGATACATACACACCTGCTGTTGGCCCTTTCTCTACTGTATTTCCACCATGTCCACTCCCTTTTTTTCCTCCACATATACCCTTCTTTCTCTCCCACCTCCTATCCAGACGGTCCTCACTCCACCTCCATATCAGTGTTCCCAGTGGGAGAGGTGTCCGAGGGGGGTTCGGTCACTCTGACCTGCACTAGTGATGGAGCTCCACCTGTAGAGAGCTTTGCATGGTTCAAAGGTATGATGATACTTAACATTCACCTAACACATTCAATGGCTGTGATGCATGAGCTAACCGAATCAGTCAGTTAACTTAAGTTGCAATAATCTGCTAGTATGTCTTTGTCGGTTCTCCAGACATGGACAGTGGCAGCATCCCAGACAGTTTTAGGCCTCAGCTGCACCTGTCCCACCTCAAATACACAGACAGAGGAGAGTACTTCTGTGTTGCACGTAACTCGCTGGGAACAGACCGCTCCAAACCGCTTCTACTCAATGTCACTTGTAAGTTTGTTGAATGTGTTCATTGTTAGCTGTATCTGTTAGCCCAATTTTAAGCACTTGCACAGATTAAAACTACATGCTTATAGCAGAAGTTAGTTCTGAGAGCAAAGAACCTTCATAACCCCACATCAGATCCGTAGCCATCTTTCTATTTTAGGTCCGGTTGTGTAAATCTGTCAAAGGTTAGTCTGGGTTACACTGATTAGGCAACAACACATTTGAATGTCTTGTCATAATGGAAATACTAAGTATCATGTGGATTCAGTAGGAAGTACTACAAAGTGTTAGTAAGAATAAGAAGTCAATCATCAATTAATTGTCATTCAGTCAACAGAAAATAATCTGCAGCTATAGTAGTATTCAGTTTTTTAAACAAAATGCTTACATGTGAGGATTTTCTGCTGTTCATGATAAACTGCATACTGTTTTTTTCGGACTCCGGTCCTGCTTTTCCCTCATATCTAAAAATCCAAGGTCTGTAGGTTGTATCTATAGGTCATATCCCCTATTTTTATCTTTATATCAGCCGCACAGCACGTTTGGTAGAGACCAGCACTGCCTCCAATAAAATCCATATCCTATGAGAAGCTGTTCAAGTGGCATTTGGTGTCTGTTTGCCTGTTTAGACTCTCCAAAGAACACGCGTGTGCTGGTGACTCCTCCAGGCGACATCAGGGAAGGATCATATGTAAACCTGAGCTGTGTCAGCCACGCCCACCCTCCTGCCAGCAGGTATGATGAAAACACCTCCTCCAGGTTTATCAATCAAGTCTGTCTACCAAGTCATGCATGATGCTGAACTCAGTTTATGATGCTCTTTTTTCTTATACTGGTCCTTAGTGATGTTTTTGATGAATTTGTCCTCATTATCATCATAATTCTCATCATTTTCACCTGATCATTCTCTTTTTTTCTCTTTCTTTTTTTATCAAATCATAGCTTTTTTAATTCAGACTTTAACTTTCTTCCAGTACTGGGCAGCATGGAAAAACATTTAAATGATAAATATTCACCTATATACAATTCAGTGTCACAAAATCTAAATATTAAAGAACAAAGATTATATTATTACAAATTGCCTGGTCATCCTCATCACCATCATCGTAATTATCATTAGCATCATCTTCACCATCCTCTCTCCGGCAGGTATGCTTGGTATCGTATCCTAGGAGACCAGGTGTTGGCTAAAGGAACCATCCAGAACCTGACGTTCCCTGTAGTGCGTGCTCACCATGCTGGCCAGTACTACTGTACAGCATGGAACCGGCTGGGATACCAAACCTCCCTTGTTACCACCCTCTCTATACTTTGTAAGTAGTGGGTGGCTACTCAGTGAAAGTCCTCTCCTCTCCTCTCCTCTCCTCTCCTCTCCTCTCCTCTCTAACCATTTCTACTATAATGTTAATACAAACTGTGTATTGTTATCAATGCATAATGTGACCATAGTGTTCCCTCAAACTCCCCACACAGCAGATGATGTACAGTGTCTCCATACTCTTACCGTCTTCATACTTCAGTTTCAAATTATTGTGATATTAAATTTAACATAATTTCCATGACAAAACCTCTCTTAACCTCTCTTAATCTTCTTCCCTGCAGACCCTCCTAAGAACACCTCAGTTCTGGCTCGTCCCTCCAGTGTGGTAGATGCTGGTCGACCTTTGACCTTAACCTGCAGCAGTCAGGCCAACCCAGCTGTGGACAACTTTACATGGCACCGATTAACTCTGGACGGGGGCTCTGTACAATGTTAGCATCGTAAAAATGTGGTTCCACTCAAGGTTAACATTACAGAATCATCAATATCTAACTCTATAACCTGCGGTAAATGTTTGCAGTCAGTGAGGTGTCATGCTGTCTGGACTATCTGACACTCTCACTGAAACAGTAAGAGCATGTTGTCCCTTTCTGTGCAGCGTGGGGCACCAAGTCGGGTCCTGTCTTCACCTTCTCAGAGGTCGGCCCTGGAGAGAGCGGTCAGTATTACTGTGAGGCCAGGAATCGAATCGGAGCCCACAGCTCTCCTGTCCTCACCGTACGAGTCAGAGGTACATGATGATTCATGCATGGACACTTCTTTCTGACACTGCCGTCAAACAAAACGGAAAGCCCCACCACAAGGGCCGTGTTTATGTTTTTTTACAGGATATCTCAAAGGTTATAACATTTGTTACAAACATTGTGAGTATGTTAGCATGCTGTTTTTAGCATTTATCTCAAATTGTGCTCATATACAAGCTCACAGGGCCACTACCAAGCTACACTCTTATATACCAACTGAACACATGATGAAGTAGTTACATGCTGAATAACTTCAGTTGGCAGTAGAGAGAAGAGCTATTTCCGTGAAAATGTAATGGATTACTTAACAAGCGCAAGTTTTGACCCTTGCCAGAGAATGAAGAGGCTTCACACTGAGAGCTCTTTAACATTACAGCAACCTTTGAGACAAAAAGTGCTACAGTGGAATTTTTATGTGGTGATTTTCATGACTTGTGAAGGTGTCCACGTTACATTCACACTCAGTCTGAAGGCCCTTAGTGGTTTATCTCTGCTGACAACTGTTCCCCAACACTCTCCTGCCTTTACTGTAGCGGGCTGTACCCTGACTCTTCTCTTTTTTCCGAGTCATTGTGCGTTGTCACTTACAAAGGTGTAATGGAAGAGATGAGGTGACACTGATAAGCTTAGTGAAACACCATCGCACCATTTTTACATCTATGTTTCTGATTATCTCAGACAATGACCAAAGCGTCTCTCTGAGATTGCAGCTCAGGGGACATGTTGGATGTGTGTTTGAAATGATGAGTGATTAAACCTCCCCTGTCGGTATCACAGCATGAGGCCCCGATTCCTCATTGTGTATGGTCTCAAGCTTTCTGACTGTTTTTCTATGAGTCATGGTGAGTCATGTAAAGCCCTCTTGCTATGAGAGAGGAAGGGGTGATGAGGTGTTGTGGAAAACTACTATTTGAGTCTAGACAGCTGAAGGAGTGGAGCTAGGTTTGGACTTCAGAACTGGAAACACAAGTTTCAAGTCTAGACGCCTGCAAGATGATGCACAGCTCTTTCCCCAGTGCCTCACTTTCTCTTTTTCTATTTTTGTCAGTTGTTCTTTTTTAGTTTGCCTCACTTCTATTTTTATTCACCACATGTTAACCCTTAGTATTCTCTTATTTCTTCCTCTTTCAAGTGAAGCTGATAGCCTTTATTGTCCTCCCTCTGGCAGGTCGTCTTAAGGTCATTGCCTTGGCCTCAGCAGTAGGCGTGTCCGCTGGACTCATCACTCTCACAGTGGCCATTATGATCAGGTGACACGCTGTTATTTACTCACTGCAAGATGAACTATATGCAGTTCTACAAGTTTGCATGTTTGCATGTTCTCCCTGTGTCTGCATGGGTTCTCTCCAGGTACTCTGGCTTCCTCACACAGCCCTCTACATGACTCTAAATTCCCCGTAGCTGTGAATGCTTGTTTGTCTCTATGTATCAGCCCTGTGATGAACTTGCAACATGTCCAGGGTGTACCCACTACCCACATCTTTCCCAGTGACAGCTGGGATTGGCTTGACCCTGATAAGGATAAGTGGTCATGGAAAATAGATGGATGGTTTATGCAATAATTGTGTGTCCATTCTAGCTTATTTTAGTGTTTAACGTGCATTTATGCAACCCATTCTATACCTGGTTTCATACATTATTTTTGTATTAGGAGTCATAATGACATGATAATATTGTCCCTGTGTCATTATAGTAAGAACATGCACAGAGTAGACATGGAGTCAGGAGAAGCAGCAAACAAGGTACAGTATTTATTGCTCTAAACTCTTTTAATTGTTTTATAATGACACAAGATCTTCAGTTTTTGTTCGACCAGCCAATTCAGAAACATGCTTTTAAATGATGTAATATCCCACATTAACGTCAGGATAGTTTAAGTGATGTGACATTGTAGTTTTCTCTCAGTTTTACTCTTTCCCTTGTCTGTCTGTGTGTGTCTTTGTTTGTGTGTGTGTGTGTGTGTGTGTGTGTGTGTGTGTGACCCCCAGCGTCCGTCAGTGACAGCTGACACCATGTTCTATGAGTCAGCCCAACAGACCTTTCCAGCGAGAAAGGGCAAGATGTCTGACATACCGGTACACAACTCAGTACACAATTTGAGAGACTTAAATAACTCTGGAAAAGAATGACAAAATATTGGCAGATATCGATTATCTGTGTTTCTGATGTATGTCTGTGTCGCCCACAGGAAGAGCCAGAGGAGTTGAGTGACAGCTCCCACCCCGCCATCGTCCCTCTGAAGGATGCTCCACCAATCACAGAAGCTGAAAGTCACAGCCCTGCCCGCAACTACATCACTGTGCACTACTCCAAATTATCCAGGTAAACACCATCTTCCTTCATCTCTGTCCCTTCCTCGTCTGAACTTCATCCGTCTTTCTGTCTGTTTCGCTTTCCGTCTCTCTCCTTCTGCAACAGTCTGACATCTTCTGTCTCCCATCATCACCATCTGTCTCCCTATGGAGCTGCTGACCACAACAGCAATCTACTGTTTCATGTCTTGTATGCCACAGATTTTATTTTACAGCTGCAACGGCCCTCCTCATTTTTTTCTTTATCTTCCCGTCATCACCTTCTCTGCACTTTCCACTTCTTGTCTTTTCCTCTGTCTTTACACTCTTTGGTCTGTGATATCCGACACTTTCTCCTGTTTATGAGTGGACAATAAATTTCTCATCCCAGTTTTTGGATCTTAAAAACATTTAAATGGTTCTGGAGTGAAACAAAGAAATGCTTGCAGTTTTTTTTTTTTTTATGATTTAATCTGATGTCCAGATGTCCAGATCAACTCATATGGTTTCTGTTTGTTGTTGATGTTGGTTCAGTGGGGACCAAGTGCAGGTCCACAACCTGCCACTTGGCGGTGATAAAAAGCCGAAGGATTCCTCCAAAGTTGTTTACACGTTACTGCAACAACCTCGCCACTAAAAAGAGAAATCAGACCACAGAGGTACAGCTATATCCAGTTTTGTTTTTGCTGTTTTGTGTATTTAAAAAATAATTATGTACAGCACACAGGGATGTGTCAGTGCTTTGATTAACCCACATACAGAAGAACAAAATAGTTTTTATTTATATATTTATTATTATATTTATTTTAGGAATAAATACCCAAAATACTAACAACAGTAACAATGATGATTATAAATGCTAATTAAATTATTATGATCCAATTGTGTAATCTAATAATTTGCATTGATCTGTGTTCTGATCTCAGATTTCTGCTCTTGTTATTCTCAGCTGAACAACACATCAGCCTTCCTCATGTGAACCAGTCGCTTTACATCCATTCACCCAGAGAGGATTGTGGGACAGGAAATGACTCCTTGTGGACTCTGACGATGCCTTATGCTGTTCTGGGTCAGACATGTTGTGATGGATTCTCCACAGTTCATCAGACCATGAGGACAACATGTGGTCCCGGTCCTCACTGCGAGTCCAGCTCTTAAACTGAGTTGCATGTCTTCCCTTTTGTTTTCTTACCATGTGTGCTGCCTGAGGAAGTAGAAATGCTTCAAAACAAAAAAAAGTTAAAAAGTAACGTTCATGCTGCTGGTTGCTTGCATTCATATTCACAGTACAGACTATATCTGCTGCTGCTTTTTAGTTGATAGTTGACACTGAAGTTCCTAATCAGGTAAATATAGAAGACACACAGTATTCCTGGTTGCTACAGCATTATTTGAAGCGTGTTCATCATTTGTATTCACACTTAGTTGTCTCTAATACACATGACATACTAGTAGAAAAAACTTTTGACATCTATAAAGAATATGCCATATTTGACACATATGAATTTCCATGAACTTAAAAAACAGGCTTATTTTGATTGCTGATGCTTGCTTCCATGAAATCAATAAGCAATAATGTAGATATACATGTTGTTGGTTTGCTACATTAAAGAAAAATAAAACAATTACAATGGAACAAATGGTATGTTGAATGTATGTTGGATTTTCTCCAGCTCACAAACATTTACACAGTGTACACGGTGTCATCAGACGTATGATTAAAGGGAGTCAGTACATGGTTTTAAAAAAAAAAAAAATCTCCAACCTGCGGCCCTTTGCTGCATGTCATTCCCCATCTCTCTCTCCTTCCCAACATTCCTGTCACTCTTCAGCTGTATCTATCAAAAATAAAGCTTGAAAAAAGAGCCAAAAAATATCTTAAAAAAAAAAAAAGACGTTAACTTAATAGCTACTTTCATTTCAGTAAACATTACAGTATTACAGTGAGTCTGTTTTAGCATTGTTAACACAAATGGTGTCAATAACAAAAAAAGGAGAAACTTATTTTCTTTTCAATCCATAGCACACTGCTGATCTGTCAGATATATAAATGTTTTTTCATCTTTTGTTCTTTTTGTTTTTCGTCTCTCTTTCTTATTGTTATGAAATATTATTTGTAATGACAACAAATCTAAGTTACTCTCCTGTAAGTATTAATATGTGTAATCTGGTACTACAAATGTAAGGACAGTGGATTTTACTTCCGCCTCTGAGAATTTCCACAGTGACACTGATCAGCTCGAGAGGCTGTTGCTACATTGATGGCATGTTGTCCATTTTTACCACCTCTTACCAAATAAATGATGCAATAAATGCCTACTTGTGACATTTCCTCCCTTGATGTGCAAATTTTACATAAAGTTGTGACAACAACAATGAAAAAAAACAACAAGCGAAGTCATAATAATTCATGATGTTATAATAATCCATTAGGACCCACTGTTTTAATCAATCTTTTCTTTCTTTTAGTCACCTTATATCAGGTAGTAGTGAAGACATGAATGAGGCCCAAGTGGGACAGTTTGTTTCCACTCACCCAAAGCAAGTCTATGGCTCACGGGCACCAACACACATCATTAACTTCAGTTAGAAGTGCAGGGGGTTCAGGCATAGCTGTATTTGTCACCAGTTTCTTACATGGTTCAGCAACACCACCCTGTGGACAAGGATATATCATGTTGGCAACATGTAACCAGATTTTTTCTAACGTGTTGCTTAGAGAAAGCTTTATTGTACCTCAATGAAAATATATGGAATATACAGTAATCACCCATGGATATTCAGCCTGTAGTGAGAGGGAATCTGTTATATCCACACTTCACACGTATTGTGATCACTGCACTCAGTTTCACAGTTTCTTTGTACCATCAACACATTGGTTTGACTGGCAGTGACACATGCCAGCACAAAACGTTTCAACATGTCCCACAGACACGTTTGAAATCCCCTGGTGAGACATAATGAAATCAAATTGTCTTGCTTGCATGACAGAAGTTGAGGATATCGGCACATACTGTGCTGTGCTGCCCAGCTCCCTTAATTTGTGGCAGTACAATAGAAAAAGAGGAAAAGAGGAAGCAAAGAGGGGACATCCCTCCCACTTCTGCTTTTCACTCAACAAAACGACATCCAGGGATGTACAAAGAAATCATTCATCTTGGTGAGTACAACTAATTTAAAGACATAATGTCTTTCAGTGTGTTTAATTTTTGACATTGTTCTCAGTGCTCTGCTGCACAGACTGGAGACTAACATGTGTCCTGTGTTGTGACGTTGCAGGTTGATTTTTAAACATGAAAAGTTTGATTTTGATTATTCTGGTAACAACTCCAGGTAAGAAAATGACATGCTTTAAATGAATGAATGACAAAGTGTAATCAAATAATGTAACTTCTGATGTAACTGTAATGTAACTTCTGCTAATTATTAAATACATTTTTATATATTTCATACAGTCTAATTTGAGTTATTTACCAAATCTTGAGAGGATGTTTAAATTACTTGTATATATCTTTGTATTTTTGCCCAAAGGTGTCTGGAGTGGAAACTGGGGGGTGACCTTCAAACATCAGTGTGCTTTGAAAGGGACATCAGTAGTTATAAACTGCAAGTATGACTACCCTGCCTCTCATACTGTCCGCTCGGTTGGTTGGTACAAAGGACAGCGTTCAAATAGCGTGTGGAAGTGGGTTCCCCTGTCAAACCTCCCTTCTACCCGAGATCGCTTTAAATATGTGGGCAACAAGCAGAATGACTGTAGTCTGCTGATCAATAATGTAAAACACACTGATGAAGGAGCTTACGTCTTTCATTTTAGGACACAATACGACCAATGGACAAGTAAAACATATGCTTATTTGTTCGTAAAAGGTAATGATAAAATAATAGAAAATTTCTCATTTCATAAATTTCTTGCGTATCAGATATGTTATAGTAAAGTTAATGTTTCTGCTTCTGTTTCTGAATCAGAGTTGACCACTGTCGTACAGCCGAGCACTGTGACAGAAGGAGGAAATGTGCATCTGACCTGTGTGACAGGCTGTCCAACACCTGTAAACATTGTCTGGTTCAGAGATGAACAAACTGTAAGAAATACAGTCTTCCAGGCCAGGAGAGAGGATGCTGGGAGGTACTACTGTGCCATGCTGGGACAAGAGACGGTCAGATCTAAATCTGTGGCTCTGAATGTTCAATGTAAGCTAACTTGCCAACTTATGCAATTTTCTTGTGTGATAATAAAACCTGAACACCTCTGAACTGAAGTGAAAAAGAAGACACACTATATTAAAATGCTTTGATGTTCTGACTGTGAGATGAATGATGACATGAGAAAATTACTAGAAACTCTGTGAGGCTAAACATTTGAATCTTCTCTCAAACAGATGCTCCTGAGAAAGTAACGTTGTCAGTGAGTCCATCGGGAGAGGCTGTCAAAGGAAGTTCAGTGACTTTCAAATGCAGTAGTGATGCCAACCCACCTGTGACACAAAGTGGATACAGCTTGTATAAAGATGGACACTTTATCAGTTCAGGACAGAATCACACCATCTCTGACATCCAGCCCAGCCACAGTGGACCGTACTACTGTCAGGCCGAGAATAAAATCAGCAGGAGGGGCATCGACTTCTTTAACTCTACTGAGATTCACCTCAATGTCCAGTGTAAGTTTGTTTACAAGTCTCATTTCAAGTGTTGGTGATGATTTGTTACAGAAACTGTGACCCCTCAGATTTATCTCATGAGGGACCACAGGTTAGCAACCTCTGCTCTAGTACAGTAGATTATCTTTTTGATACAGCAGAAGAACACTTTATTTATCAAGAATAAATCTGATGACATGCTAATATTACTGTTTTTAGACTATCCGGTGAACAGCTCTATCTCAATGAACCCACCACATGTTGTTGGGGGCAGCAGTATGAATCTGACCTGCAGCAGCACCGCTAACCCTCCAGCAAACTACACCTGGTACAAGAGGACAGATTCTCTCAGCTCTATGGTGCAGGTGGGCTCAGGACAGGTGCTTTCTATTCCCTCTGTGGAGTGGTCCCATACTGGACTGTACCTCTGCCAGGCCTGGAACCAACTGGGGGAAAACAATTCAACTGAGCTGCTGCTAGACATGATGAAACCTGAACATGGTTTGTGTAACTTTACTGTCAGTTAAACTGCTAGAAAAGCATAGATTAGTCGTGATTTCTTTACTACTTGATCTACTTTGTTCATGTAGAAAACTGAATATTTCATCTTTATTTCATCTTTGGCACAAATACTCCCAATCTACCAAGAGTAGTCTAACAATCCAATGTGTTTGTCGTCAGGCATCCAGTTCCTCCCAATCTTAACTGGAATCGGAGTCTTTCTTTTCGTGGCACTTGTGTTAGCGCTCGTTTTGTTCTGGTGAGTCAATGAATGATGAAAGTGTGACTGAATGACCATAATGTCCCTTTTGACTTACTTACAGTAAGTGACTACTCACTTACGTTTTTGAATTGCATCTGTATTTCCACATGTTGTGTAATGTTTTGCTGTGTTGTGTAGTTTTGGTGTTAACATGCGTCATTTTCATTTCCATGCAGTGGCCACTTTTAACCATGTACTGATGGCAGTGGTTCAGACATAATATGTTGAATATGTTGCTTACTTTTTTAACTTATTAACTTACTACTTATTTAATTATGAAGGGTTAAGAAACAATTCCTTTACTCTGATTGTTTTCTACAGCTAACTTCTAACATACTGGAAAAAATGATGGTCAGTGAAAATCCCAATGTGTGTGTTTCAGTGTTGCAATACAACTAGTCTAAAATGTGTTGATGTCAAAGATTGAGCAACAATGTTCTTCTTTGAAAGAATTTTTTATGTTGGTAGGAGGAAACGCAGAGCCCATGCAGAGACAAAAGTGAGTACCAGCTATTGAATTATCGGAAGTTCCCATAAACAAGTCACAGAAAAAGTACAATATCTCATACTGGTTTTACAAAACCTTTGTTGTGTCGCCTCCAGCAGCCTCACATCGGGCTCAGTGGGAGAGGCTCAAGCTCTTCGGGCACTGAAGATCAACCCAACACTGTTTATGCCAACATCCACGCACTGCCATCCTCTCCTCCAGCTGTTACTGACCTCTCCCCTCATGCACAGAAGAGTTCACACCCTGAATATGATGTAAGTACGCCGCACACACTCCACACATCTCCACTCACAACAATCAAATGTCTGCAGAGTTTGAATAAATGTACTCTTCTCCCCTCAGGCCCCCACAACTCATGAAGATGAGGTGACCTACTCGACAGTGACCATCACACCCAAAAAGCCCAGTCGTTCACGTCACATAAACAGTACAGCCCTACAGGACTCCCAGTAAGTTCACTGTCCAAAAGTTGACCATATCATATACTGTCTGTGCACTTTATTACTCAGTAAAGCCATGTGTGTAACCTTTAAGTCATCATGACTGAATAGTCTTAGTCTGCTGTAGACATGTTACAATCTCAGAAGATGTGACATTCATATGTCACTTTTCACATCTCGGTGAAACCATCTGAGATCAGTCCAATTTTACAGGAATTACATCTGAATGAGGAACCATAGAGGATGCTGACACTGCTTTGACACTGATAAAAATACCATATTTTTCTACTTCAGGTCCAAATCAGGAGAGAATGATGCGTTTGTGATCTACGCTACAGTGGCTAAATCCAGCTGAGTGTGAAGGAAACCTTTCATCATCACCATCATCACAGAGAAACCAACAGCATGCTGAATGTCATGTGGCGTCATGTTAAGGTCGTTATGAAATGTTCAATGTTCAGTTTCTCAGGAGGGTTGAATTTAGTTATTATTATTTTGTTATTATTTGTATTTATTTTATTAATTATACTAATAATTAATACTTGTATACAGTAATACTTACTGAATACCAATGGGCATATTGTTTTTAATTGAGGCTTTATTTCAATACAATACTCAATGCAACAATTTACATTTTACAATATTTATTTTTCTTGTACACATCATAACTGTTATAATGTACATACATTCATTTTATTTCAGACGGGGAACTAGCCGTGAGTAGTATGGCCCTTTATGAATGTATATTACATTCGTTTAACAGCTAAAGATCAGTACCAGAAAGATTTCAAAGGTATTTTGCAGAGTTAGTTGTGTTCACATCCCATACAGGTGTGGTACAGATGTGATACAGATTTAGTGATATCTATGATATTACGCTATATTTTTCAGAATGTATCTTGAGTGTTGTATCGTATGTATGAATGCATTTTGTATTTGCTGATCGTCTGTCATGTGAAGACCTGAAACACTTCCTTTTTAAAGTCCAGTAAAGTCTTAAGTTTCCAAAACTTGTTGCTGAAATATGCTTTGGTCGTTGATGTTAAATATGACTATAGGAACAGATGGGTATTTTAGTAATTGCACTCTTGGCTTTAAGATCTGTGGATCATGAACACATCTGTAACATCTGTCTCAAATAAACGTCTACATAAACAAGACTGATATTTACAAGACAACAACAAAATACTGATTTCAATATGAGCATAATCTTCATCAGTTCATGTGGGAGTAAAGGCAGAACTTGCATGAATAATTATTTTTCATACAAAAGTCAGGCTACTGCATATAAAAAGACATGACATACAGTATATCACATAAGTTTAATCATAAAATGAGACGTCACCTGGAAATGTTTTAATTATTATTCAGCACTACCCATAAATCACTGACATTTTTGAATCTTGTGCTGTCTGCTTGTGTGGGTGTATGTTGCACAATGGAAGTGTACTAAAAGAGTTGCACAAGATCCTGACTGAACAGTGCAGTCTGCACTCATCATGGCTCACCGTGCAAACTGGCTGAAGGAAGTCTGGCACTTGTTGTATGAATCATTTGAAATTCTGTCTTAAATGCTTAAGATGAACCTGAGCCTTTAAATTCAAATTCAATATGTTGCTCATAAGTTATAGTGGTTATTTCTAACTTGATTTCTGGCGACATCACAGTAGTAAGCAGCTAAAAAAAAATACAAGAGGAGAAGAAAAAGTCATCTCAGAAAAATAATCTCATAATATTTTACAAATCTGGCTTCTTAAATCCAGTATAAGGATTCTAGTATTATTTCACTTTTTCCTCAACTTCATACAAACAATGTTAGTTAGCTTCAATAACTCTCTGCATTGGTCCAGTGTGTGAGATTTAGCAGCATAGAATAAAAATATATTTTCATTTTGTATGATTCATTTTGTCAATGTATGATCACCTGAAATAAAGTGTGTTTTCATTACTTTAGCCTATAATATCTACAGAAGAGTCTTTTTCCAAGTTTCTACAGAAACCAAAGACAAACCAAACAACCAAATGAAATCGCCAGTGCGCTTTCATTCTTTCTCACATTTGGAATGGGATTTTTTTTTAGTTGCAATCTGCAGGCTCACCACTAGATGACACTAAATCCAACACACTGGACCACTGGAAAGATCTGTCTGTGTATCTCTACAAAAATACAGGTTACCTATTAACATGCATGGTGCTGGTAGATATTTAACAATGTGGGAAGGATCAGAAAGTGGCTGAATCTTTACTAAAAAAGTTTTAGATGAGTAGGACACTCTGGAGCCGTGATATGAGGGGGACATCACAGGCTTCCGTCCCCCTGTCGAACAGCTCCGGTTGACATCTACGAGGTCTTTTAATATTTTCATCCAAGAGTAGAAAAAGTAGAAACAAGGGAGCAGGAATCTCATGTCCGGGCCATTTTGTGAACCCCCTGTGAGTTGTGATAGTTCTGGGAGAGAAAGCGATCAGAGACCAGAAATTGTTAAAAAAAAAAAAAAAAAAAAAAAACTCATCTATGTAATGTCACAAGAGGGAAGTGTAGATGTAGTTCACTTCCAAACTTGAAGCATGATTAATTTCAGAACTCTGTGATTATTTGTTTGCACATTTGCTGGTTTCCTTAATTTGACAATTACATCATTTTGTGTGTGTACGTGAGGAAAAAGTAGTGTGCCGTCTACTGATCATTCCTTGGTTGTTATGACAACACAATAAAATACAGTAATACAGTGAAATAAAAAATCCAATCCAGTCTCTCACCCTCATGGCCGTAGATATCCAGGGCAGAAATCGGGACACTCTGGTGTAGACACCAGGTTTCTTGGCCATGGCGCAACCTGTACCCCAACTCACCACCCCCAGCAGACGATACCGACTCGTCTTGGACAGGCAGTCATCTGCTACAAAAGGGCCACCACTGTCTCCCTGAGGATTATAGCAGTTAACAGACACACACACATTATAAAACCACCCATTTAAGGCAAGAATAAACAGAAATTCAAGTAAATACAAGTAGCATGGAAAACAACCAGCTATATGCATGCAGATTATAACAAGCTTAAACAAGATTAAACAAAGTATACATACATATGAGGACATATCAGAGAATAGGAGTCCCTAATTAGAAACCCACGCACATAAACACACCAGCTTTTATGCACCAGAACGCATCAACACAGGCACACCCTGACCTGGCAGGCATCAGTGCCTCCTTTCTCATAACCAGCACAGAACATACTGGTGGTGATCTGATTGTCATAGTAATCAGGAGCGTTACAGACAGTGTCACTGATGATGGGGACATTCGCTTCCTGGAGAACATCTGCTAGATGACCTGCAAGTGAGGAACACCACAATTCAAAATACAATTCAAAACAGCAATAATTTTACCTAGAAATATGTATTGAAAATATGACATATGTATGAAGAATGCATGTCGATAAGCATCTGAATAACATCATCCAACATGTCATTTGGACTGTATTACAGTACAACTGTAGTTAAACATAGACTCACCATAGTATCCTACATTTCCCCAGCCTGTTACTGTTCCCATCTGTCCGTCTATCAGCCTTTGACCATATGCTGGCAGGCAAACAGGCTGAATGTACTCTACACACAAACATATGTATTGAGATATGTAAACACATGTACATAATAATACTACTGATAATAATAGCTAATAATAACAAACCACTGCAACATGTGTCAGAACAGTGAGACAATACAAACCTTTATACATTATCAGTGAACTGAAATGGTAGATTTAAGTTTAGTCTAATTTTCAGGTTAGTTCCCGTCTTGTTTTCACTCCCACTTATAATATGCAATATCTTTGCTTTAAGTTTTGCCTCTCAACGGGGTAAAACAGGACAATTCTCATTGGAACGTGCTGTCTAAGTCAAGGGTGACTGCAACTGACATGTAAGAGCTAGTCAATCTTAAACTGTCCTTTACTTGTTATTTGTCACACCGACGGCCTTCATGCTCTGGTTGTAATTACAAATACCAAACACTAGATGTCAGACACGACCAACTTTTAGAGTTTCCGCTAGAGCTTATTCTAGTCAACAATTGAATACTAAGTCACAACATTTTGATGATAAATCAAGTATCATTTACATTTCAGAAACCCCTTCCTCCATGAGCATGTCTCAATATAGGTCTTCAACAGTTTCTTTTCTCTTATTGGTCAGTGCATATAATGTTAAAGAATATATTTGGATTTAGATATTTAGATATTCAGTGTAAATCACTCAACAGATTTCAGTGATGTTCCAGTAGAAGACAGATGACTCTAGTCCACTAGACTCTACGTACTAGTCATGGGATTCCAGGACAGAAAGCATCAGACATAAGAGGAATCTGTAGTTACATCCTGTTCAGTGCTGATGTAATTATGCTGAATAAAAGAACTTTTGTCCCACTGACTTCAACCTGAGAAACAGGAAACCTAAAGCAGGCAACTTATCTCTCTGTGTCCTGTTTGCTCTCTCCATTTCTTTACATTCTTACTCATCTTTAATCCCTGTCATCATGCAATCAAATACTACAGGTGTGTGGAGATGAGTGTGTTTCTCCTGATGAATACGTGTGTGTGTGTGTCCTTGCATGTCCTACCGTTGAAAGCGAGGGGCTGGGTGAGGGCCAGAACAGCAATGTCCCTGCTGTTGTCATCAATGTTAGCATCTACAAAGGGCAAGTAGCTGCTGTGGTAAACAATGGTCTTCACCTCTGCCACGTTGGCATTGACTGGCTTATTATAGATGGAGCCAAGCAGCACACGCCAGCGATTAACGAAGCGATACCTCCTAGCATGAAACGAGTAAGAGAACATGATTTTAGGTCATACAATACTGACCATACATACAGTTAACATGATTCTGAGTTTGTGTCTTGATCAAATAGTACATAATTATAACTGTGAAACTCTCAAGAAAATGACTATATTTAGAATACCTAAAAAACCCACCAAGCATTTTGGTCAGACCTAATTTTTCTGGTGAAAAAATAATCCAAATTGTGCAGTGCATTTTTACAAATAAAATATGATTTCTTTATAAATTTTGGCTTTATTACTTACTCTGGAAAGCAGTGAGCTGCTGAGACGATCCAGCGGTTTGAGATGATGGATCCTCCACACTGATGAACTCCATCATACTGCAAGCTAACCTGCCAAGGCCAACTACCCTGCCTGGCATCCACACCACCAACTATGCGGTCTGCTGCAAAACTACGCCTGCCACAATCTGCAGGGGAGAGATTGGCACAGGGGGGGAGAAAATAAGTTCACTGTCTGCACAAACTGTAGGCGAAAGAACGTATACAGACAGGAGAAATAAAGTAAAGACAGACAAGACCAAAATGAGAATGGGTGATAGAGTGGAAATTCAGAGTAACACAAAGCTAAGTAAGTACAGATGAGATAAGCAGAATGAAGGATAGAAACAATGACAGAGGGGCTGTAGAGAAAGCATCAGTCAGAGCAAGAAGCACAAATAACAGGGTGTATGGAAAGATGATAAACCCAGCATGTGGAAAACGGTGGGAGGTGGGTGTAGGGTATCAGGGTATAAACTGTGCCAGTGTGTCAGACAGAATGAGTGCAGATCTGAGCTCACAGCTTACCTTGGCACAACAGTGTGAGAACCTCCCTGCTCTCACAGTCACTGCAACAAAGACAGACAGAGTTAGTAACAACCTGACGGAGAAAAAGGAAACATCCAAACTAAGTTACTGTCCAGCTTTCTCTATGTTAACCGAGTAGATGAGTGAAAGAAAAGGCAGGAGGAGCAACAGAGAGGACAGTGTAGTAGAAGGTTAGACTGCTGTGAGACAGGTGCGGGATCAAACAGACAGGTATTGTTACCATGGGAACAATGAGTCTTTGATTTTCTTGCCGAAGCTGAGCTCTTCCTGTCTGACACAGAAGAACTCACCACCATCTCCACTCGCGTCTGGCACTGATATGACTGAGTAATTCACCACACTGAAACAAACACACACACACACACACACACACACACACACACACACACACACACACACACACACACACTTTAGTCCTGCGTCATAGTGCTGCACGAAAACATGCAGATGTAACTGGAAAAAGGTCTCACCTGACAAAGCCCACTTCTTCACAGCTGATGCTCGCTAGCAGCTCATTGGCTGAGGAGGAACACACCTGACGCCACCTCCTCTGGGTCGTGTCAAAGATTCTGAGACGTTGGTCGGCAGAATTTACCTGAACTGAAGGGAATAATTTGGGCTTAAGACAAGTCTAACGGTAACATATTTCTTTTTGCTTTTTCTCACTGTGATGATCATTTATTTGGACATTTATGAGCTCAGAGATTGTTTGTTTCTCTGTTCATAGCTTGTACTTTTTGGCAGTTTTAATTTTTTTATTTTGATTACACACATAATCTGATTCAAAATACCTATGCTGTAGAAATAGAAAATCATTAGATATATATTATCTTCAGATATGTGAGTAACTACAGAAAGGTATTTTTCTAAGTCTATAAGTTTCTTTTTTTTCTCTGCAAACAGGACTAAATACAAATGTTGACGGCAGTAAAAAAGAGGTAATTAAAATTCATGCAGTATTTCTTTCATATATAATATAATAAAATCAGAATTTACAGCTCTTCTGTGGACAATAAAATACACTGAGGTTCCCATCAACTCTGTTTATTATGTGTGTACTTAAAATCTGGTCTAAAATTACTTATAAGAAACCTATGTTTGTTCTAACTCACCATCATATAGTCCTGTGTCTTCCTCCATTGTGCAATACGTAACTGTAGAAGGGAAATAACAAACAATGAATGATAACAAATAGTGAAAGATTTTTGACAATGAGAACTATCAAACATTAACACCTTGAAATTAAAAACAAAAGATTACAGTCAGACATAAATGTGTACATGTCAAAGCATGCGGTCTGACCTACTGCCCAGACGGCTGCTCCAATGGCTCCCAAGGTCATCAGCATCATACACACCCCAATGACACGGCAGGGGGTCAGCACACAGGTCAGAGAGATTCCCCTGCTCCCTGCAGACACACACACACACACACACACACACACAACATTACATAACATTTTCAAAAACGCAGACTGCTGAAGACAAAGACAAAGAAGTAAATACTATGACTGAGCTAAAGCTGTGTAGCTGTGTTGTTGCTGACGTAAACACGTATATACGCATATGTATGCTGTTATTTAATAGAATAATACTTGGCACAGTTCAGACTGCTAGTATTTAATTTGGGCTCTTTAATGCCACCGTACAACAAACATGAGCAGAATGACCGCGTTTAGCTCGCTGTCCCAGTGTGGAGGGGCATATAAGCACATGTCCTGGCACAGACTGAAAAGTACAAATGACACAGACACTGATTAGATCAATAGTCTAAAGTCTAGCATTTCTCCACAAAGCGAGAACAAACTCTTAAGCTCGGATATTGTGCCATCATGTCATGTCTGCATGCACATACAGTATGTGTGCGTACCTCCACCTGTTATCCTCTGCTCTGCTCTGAGCTTTGTCAGCTCGAGCGTTAGAGTTAATAAACATTTTCCATTGCCGACATGTAATGGAACGAAAAACGTGTGTGATTATTAACATTAACGAATCCTGTTCTGGCACTGTGCTTGCTGACTCACTGTCAACTAGGACACTTATGATTGATCGTAGCTCCACATGTCCTGTTGCTGCTTTGACAGGTCTGCTGATATATATGATATTTCTTTTTTTTTCTCCCTCTCATGGGACTGGGACTTCTCACTAATGTGGGGACATCCGTAATCATTAAACACAGTTCAGCTCAGTTCACAGCTCACATCAACCATTTACACATGCATATGGTCAACACTATCATCATCATCTATGTTTGATCAGCTCTTCATAGATCACACATATACAGCTGTCGATCTTTAATACAGGCAAGGTTAAATCATGTTATCTGTTCCTGTAATTTTTTGCTTACTCTTCTAAAAAGTAGGTGTAGTCAGCAACCATAATATTTAAAATACATGAATGAAAAAAACACCCATAGCTTAGTGCCCTACCAAGCCAGCAGCTAAATGAAATCGATCCATCATTAATTGTAACATTTACACCCATGTAGAGTCTTTAAAATGTATATGTTTTTTCCCTCTTTCCCTTTCAGTTTTAGACGAGACAATGTTACAGGCACACATTGGACTGGTGTTTGGCAGGTGTTGCTAATATCATTAAAGATGGCCTCACTACATTTAAGTCATATCAGTGAACATGATGCATAATGGATCTGGTAAATCAAATACCACCATCATCATGTTCTTAATTACACCTGTCTGTGTCCAGCTATGACATGTCATAACGTCTGCAGTAAAAAAAAAAGATCTGGTGTGACAAGTTGAACCTGGCAGACGTGGGATTTTTTTTTTTTTTTTTTATGAGGATGTTATAAAATTAATTGTGTCAGTTTCTATTTATCAATAGTAATAGCTGAATGAAAATATAGAGAGTCTATGCTGAAAGAGCAAATATCGCACATAAATATTGGCTATTTAGAGTGTGTCTGTAGTAATGTTATAAAAAAGTAGGATGTTATTTGGTGGATTTTTTTTTTTCATTCATTTTCACGTTTACGTAACTGTCCAAACTGTAATAGTAATACTTTCCATCAGTGTGCAAGGAAACAACTGGAGGTACTGTAAGTATCAGAGAAAACATTCTCATTTCCTTCCTGCATCTGTCTCAACATTTTCCTTGCTCTCTCACATCTCTAGCTTTCTCATAAAATAATCACAACTAAGAATAGCTTCAATATAATGTTTGAAACTGTGACATTATGTCTACCAAATGTAAATGTTCACAGGGGTCCTGTTTCTGGACAATATCACTTTATATCAGTTTCAATCAGTTCATTTTAACTGGCCATTAAAAGCCCACTGGGATGCTGGGTATCTGAAAGCAGAACCACAATGATCCTACAGTGTCTTTAGCTGAGTCCCGTGTCTTGATCTGCGGAAGTAAACAACTCACAAACCAGTGTTGTAGAGAAGTCACACTACTTGGTCTCACATCAAGAAACATGATAGCTGTGTAGACTCGTTATTTCAGTGACCTTAACCTCAATCTCCGCTATCTCCTCACGTCTCCTCCCTCCCTCTACACTCCAACCTACAACTCTACCTGCACTTTGTCTGCATTTCCCTCCCTACCTTCTCCTCTGTTCCTCTTCCCCTTCCATACCTGTCCTCTCTTTGTCCTCCCTTCCTCACGTTGCCCCTCTCAACATCCAGACAGCATCATAATGGTGTTATTGTTCTTGGGTTGTGAAATTGGTGTAAAAAGATCAAAGAGAGACAAAGAATAATTCAGACAGAAAAAATAAGAACAATAAGAACAAAAAAGAGTGAATGCTGGACATATCGGAAAGACTTTCCAGACTAATGTTCATTCTTCCAGATTGTGTTTTCCAGGAAATACCCCAACATCTCCTCCACACACTTCGACAGACTCACAACTCCAGCAAAACACGTTTACACTGGTGTTGTCTAACCCCCTTGTTCCCAAACTCCTTTCTTCCTGTTTCTTTCCTGCTGTCTTCCCCCCAACACAGCACTCTTCACAATCAAATTGCAGGACAGAACAGGCACTCTATTGTGTCCACCTCTACCTGAGACCACCTGCTCCTGTGTGTGTGTGAGTCAGGGTTCTTCACTGTGGTATTATGTGCTGATGAGTACAATGCAAGCTGGTAGTCAATTGTGAATAATACCTACACTGCAGAACTTTTTGCATTATGTTCAAAGATTCAAACAGAGTTCTTCATGCCAAGACATAGTTGAGAAACTGGATTAAGTTTTTAGTAGCCTACAGTGAAAGACACTATCACAATACTGTTAAATTACACTTTCTCTGAGCTCATAAACAACAAACTTACTTAAATGGTGACTTCAGTATTTATCAACCTGGATTTCAGTCCATGATTTTGCATCTGTTTGACTAATGGGGAAGGCAATTTCTGAAACTGGTCCAGCATTGAGTACTAAAGTGCTTGTTTTGACAGGCTCAGGTTGTTATTGTCTGACAAAATTATGTAAATGATCTTTACAGGGGTGGAACTTTTTGTTAAAGAGTAAGATTTCTTTTGTTTAATTAGACGCAGCAGTTATATTGCTGTGCTCAAAGTGACCAGACTTCAAAAGCATTAAAACTGCCAAAAATTTTACCTCTCTGGCTTGCTGCTGTCTCAGTCGTTAGTTTGTGTGACTTTGGTGATTTGGTAATCCATCTAGTGGAACATGCACACCATATACTTGAGCTGAGTACTCACTGCAGCAGCCTGCGTTAAGACTCCAATCTGCAGGCCTTGTCCCCTCGCTCTTTGTCTCTCTCCCTTTCCTGCCTGTCTTCAGCTTCCCTATCAAATAAAGGTATAACAAGCCCGAAAAGATAATTAAAGGAAACACCAAAGTCACATAATAACACAAACAAACTGAGTGGTAGACCAGCATCTCATGCAATTCGACAAGTAAAATTACTGTTTTGTTAATGAAGTCTGGTAGCTTTCAGCAGTGTTATACAGCAGCCATGTCTGTCAGTTGCCTCAAAGGATTATGGTCTGCATTTGCTGTCTGTATCGCTCTCAATACTGAATCAATTTTGTATAAGAAAGAAAATAAAGTTAAACAGCTAAAAATGGCACAGTGTATCACTGTTGTTGAGACTGTTTCCATGGTGGTAAATAACGCTGGCACAAGAGGTGCAGAAGAATGAATCATCAGTTGCTGATTGTGACCTCTCCATACAGTACAAACCTACCAAACATACAAACATTTGGGGGTTTTCTATGCTCTGTCCATGAGTCACATGACCAGCCAAAAACAGCACAATGGAAATGGTTACTTCATTACTCATTCTCTGTGATGTCGGGAGGAATACCCTTAAATTTGCACACATTACGGCTCCCAGAGTAACAGAAAAAAGTGTTGGGTGGAAAGCAGCTGTGTACCAGATGAGACGTGGCTGTTCTCAACCCAAAAACAAAAACATGAAGATGCACAAACACATTCTGCATGAAGCAAAATGTTCTTTGTTGTCCACACGAGCCAAGGATCTGACATGCAAATTGAGTATCTATTTTTGATTTATCAGTTTTGCTTTTATGACTTTGCCTATGTTTTGGCTTCAAGTTAGGTCTGAAAGTTCATTCTTGACCTTGAAAATAGCCGTCTGAAACAATAATGCCAACCCAAGGTCCACTGCTGACTGCATAGTCAGCATCAACTTTATTATCATGGGGCACTGACATTTGGACTTTGGGAAAGAGACTCCAAAACTACTATCAAAACAGGAAGATCATATCTTTTATATATTTGGTGCATCAAAAACAGCAGTGTGTTTAATTCAACATACATTCACTTTAAATGGAAGCAGTTAAAAAGGTTAAGACCTGACGCAGACTGAAGTGTAGGTGTAGTAAGAGGCGGGATGAAGCAAATAAACCATGTAGGAGCAGGAGGAGACCTCACACAGAAGAAGAAGTTATGACTCATACTTGTAGTGGAGGTTATGGTGGGATAGTATAAATAAACACAGATACTGTGTCAGCATGTGTGACAGGAGTGTCTCGTGTGAATTGTGTCTCTCTACAAGTTCACACACGTACACAGTATAAGCAGGTCACGTTCAGGTTCACACAGGTAAACACAGCTTGTTTATGGAAACAAAGCTGTCCCTCCTAATCTAAGCACAGCCACACGCAAAATAAGCCACACCATATGCCACTCCTTGACTAGACTGTGTTTTTCTTGTAATTACACACACACCAAACACACAGCCTGAATCATTGCATCTGGGTGGACTCCCTCCAGTCAGACAACAGAAACGACAAAACCAAACACCTAGCTGATCTATTCAGACAGTTACAGCACAAGAGAGACACTTAGACCACGAGGCCCTGATGAGAGACGCAGCGGAAGATGTGGATATGGACTGATGCCTTCATTTAACTGGAGACTACTGGCTTCATACTGCCACTCAAACTGACCCCTGCAATATAAGGTAGGTCCTTATGCTTTTGTCTGGCAGGGTCCTGAAATAAAAACAAGGTGAATTTATTGTCTCCACAAAGTTTTAAGATTTTTTTTTTTTTTTTTTTTTAGTCCAAAAGGTAGAGAGAGGCTTTTGACAGGAAAACGTAAGGTCATCATATATATAGGCATAACAGACACTGGGCTTCACAGTTCACAATGTTCACACTATTTAGGAACAGTAAAACACAGCAAGTAATCTCATCTTTACTTTATACTACTCTATAATAGCATCATATCACTCGCAGTAAACTCATTAGGAGCCATAAAGCTTTAACATACCGTTATACAGTTCATGCAAAATAACAAGAGGACAGATGTAGATTTTCTGGTTTCCCTTTAAGTGTTGGCTTCACTAACATTGATGGGAGCATGTTTGCTGGAGGCAGGAGAGCTTCATATTGACGTGGGTAGATTGAGCTGTTTGTTTATGACCACCAGGAGAGTGTGCTGTTATTGCCATAAATATAATGCGTTGCAATATAAAGTATAATTTGGTGTGATGGGTGTTGGTTACTCCTGGCCCCTGTTATCAAGATCACTATCACATTTCTATTTGAGGTACAACTTAATCTTATTAGTTGGAAAAATGTTACAACCAATCCAAATATGTTGTGTTGTCTAAGATGAAAGCCAAACCTCAAAAATAAATCCAGTGAACAGAAAAGACACAACCAGCCAGTTCTGACCAAACCAGTTAATGGTTAACTGTCAAGTGGACTGATGTCTGGTCCCAAATACAGAAAACAGACAGTGTGAGCTGCAGCATGACCAGCACAGCATTTTACTCTGTGCATGTGTGTGTGTGTGTGTGTGTGTAGAACAAGAGCAAGAACAACAGTGTATGTAACATGTGCACTCACCCATCTTCCCCTCTGTCACAACTTTCTCAGCATACATCTGTATAAAGTAAGAGGCAGAGGGCAACAGTACACAATGATCTGTCTCCTTCGTTCTTCCCTTCCTTCCTTCTCTCCTTGACTCCTCAGGGCAGGTGGTCTTAGCCCTTGGCAGTCGACTTTGCCTGGTAATATGATATGAATGGTCGTAAGTGACATACAAGCACAGTATTGTTGGTAATACATTTTCTTCGATAAACATTTGTCAAAGAAATGGCGTGGCAAACAGAGATGTAAGGGTGAAAGTATATAAAGTGAGAGGATTCACAAGTTTTACCACAAACGGATGAGAGGTGAAACGTCTTAATGTATCCACAACTGAGAACCTCCACAAACATCATGCTAACTACACTTTAACTAATAACATTGCTTATATTTTGTTATTGATATGCTCTAAAGTACAAGTCGGTTACATCACATGTTTGTTTCAGAGCAGTACACACTGAAGACCCACCCAGTCAAGCGCCCACTCCTCCTGACAGCCATGTCTGCTAATGTCTGTCTGTGTAACGAATTATGTCTATGATGGAAAACTTTTGTCTGTATTGACTATCAGTATGAAGTGGTCTGCCAGCAGGAGGACCTGAAGTCATATGGGACCTCTAGGAGCACAAAGGCATTAGTATAGGGAAATACACAATACACAAATAAGGATATTTAAAAAGCCTATAACATAAAATAAAAGCTGCTCTGACATTTGTATCACTTTAGTATTGTTATAGGTCTTAGGACAGACATGGTTGAACAGGCTCAGCATGTCAAAGGACATTAAGAAAGGTTTAAACTCTAAAATTATGTGCTGTGTAGTGTGTTTAACTGAAAAATTTCAAACAGCTGCGAACTACTGTTTTAGCAGTGCAGCCCAAAGCAAGCTTGTAATTTAATGGCACCAAATTAGGCTTGTAGCTAACATTTATAAAACTACAGGGCTGAATTAAACTTAAAGTCGCCTAACAGAAAGTGACTCACCTGTCTTTTCTTGCAGCAGGTGGAGCCCCTTCTTTAATGACCTCTTTAATGTCTCTAAATGTTTATCCTTTTCGAAAGAAACGCAAAACTTCTACCTCGAAGACAGACGACAATACTGATGAAACGCCACCGCAGATAAATCCCAGTTTTCAGTAAATCCTTTTTTTTTCCTGCTCTCTTCACAGGTTACTGACCCCAGAGGGGGGGAAAAAGAAGAAGAAATAAAAGCTGTAACAAAGATTTCATCGACTGTTTCTGTCAACCAAAACCACCGGCGCCAGCTTCTAATAGAAGGGAGAGAAACATCTGGAAGCCCGGACTGGTGTTGGACAAAGTTAATGAAAGTTTATCCGAAGTTTTGTCGTGTTCAGTGGTCGTCCTGTGAGCGGTCAGCTGCGCGAGACCAGAGGAGCGCGAGTGACGTCAACAACACGCCTCTGAGTGGACAAAAGCTGCACGAGAGCTCTCACACAGGCTGTCTGCATACCTGCTGCAGGTGGACCCGCTGTCCCACAGGCCTCATAATAACACACAACCTCATACACACCTTGAAACTGATTTAAGCATGACAGCTGTTGTTATGTGGGATGTTTCATATCCCCATTGCTACAACTGAGCCTGAAAACACTTACAGTCCAACCCCTACACACACACCTACACACTTATTTAAAGTTCTCTATGCTGACATGAAAGCTAAGTCACCACCCCAGTTCTTTTTGGAAGAAAAAAATAAGGGGAAGTTGGACAATTTGAAAAGAGAAGCACTCACTGACTTAACTGAAGAGCAGAGGATAGGGTAGATTGTTAGACAAGCCACAGGAAGACAAGGTGAAGCTAGAGGAGGAGTGCTGGTGACTGAGGGAGGAAGGTCAGGGGACCCCAACAAAACAAGCAACAGCCAACAGCCAGGAAGTGATGAAGATGATTGGAGGAGCTGCGCAGAGCTTCTGGCTGCTGCTCACGCTGTGTTTGAAAGGTAAGAGCCTGTATGAAAGCTACAAACAGCGTTCATGACAGCCACCATCCTCATGTGTTAATTTATAGGGTGATATTATAAAAATCACAAAGCTGATGTGCAGCCACAGCTGATGGCAGGATTATTTCAGTGGCAGATGTGCAACATCTTTACAGACATTACGTTGCCGTTGCCACATGGGGGAAGATGTTGGTTACAGAGCTGCATTGCATCTATCTCCTTGTTGTCAGTAAGAGTTCTCGTTGTGACGTGCTTTGATACTTTTCAAGTCATTTCCCATGGGGAACATCCAGTGAACTGAGACCAAGTACAGTCTTTGAGCTGAGCAGACACATTCCTGATTTCTTGTCAAGTGTTTTTTATAAAAAAGCTGCAATTCATACAAAATACAATGAATACAATATAGAGAAATCTGCAACAGTGGATTGGCTTTACCTTTAATCTGTAAAATCAACTAACTAACTTGTGGTGGTAATAATAAAGTCTTTTTCTCTGCTTCAGGTATTCTTGCTGGTGATTGGTCAGTTCATCTCCCCTCCAGTCCTATCTGTGTTGTGGCTGGTTCCACAGTGGTTCTCCCGTGTTCCTATGACTACCCCCAAAGTTCAAATGAAGCCAAGGAGGAGGGACGTCCCTCTGCTCAGGTGATTCAATAAAGAAGGCATTGTTAGCAGCTGCTGTATATCTTGCAGTGTGTCTTTAACCAGAAGACTTCCTCTGTCAGAGCTAAAAACTGTGTGATCAGAATGAAGAATCATGGCGTTCAGTGAGGATTCACTGAGTTATACTGACTATTTTGAGCTTCCAATCAGAGATTTGGGTGTAGATTGGACATCTAGAGTCATGTTTTCTATAGCATCTCTGTTTATGTCTCGCTATTAGGGTGGAGGTGAAGAAGAAGGACAGCAGTACAAAGTTTTGTCTGAGATGTGGTGTCTCGAAGACAGCCGCTGTATCACACCGAGGTACTGTTTAAGACACTCAGACAGAAGACCTGCGCTTCTTTAAAGCAAAGAACTCATTATATGTCTCTCTGTCTGTCTCAGATATGTCTTCCACAGTGACGGCATCTTCCCAGATCCATCCTACAGGAACAGGGTGGAGTACCTGGGACAACCAGGGACAAAAAACTGTTCTCTGAGGATTTCTAATGTGAGACAGTCAGACAGTGGAGCCTACGTGTTTTACCTCATCACCAGCCACCCTACACAGAAGATGCCAGAGCAGAGCGGTTTACAGCTGCTGGTGGCAGGTAGGACTATTTAATTTACAACCATCATGATCAACATGGCCACCATTGCCACAATAAACATCATCCTCTTTAACAAAGCATTATGAACACAATCATTAATCAATAATTCATCACTTGTAGAGTTGCAAAGTAGTTACGCGATACACCTAGAATTTGGTTTTGTTGGCTCAAAAAATTGCACTTATGCCAAGTTATAATCTTGAATACAAATTAGGGAGGTGATTTTTATCAGTCGTACCCTGATTTTTACCCACAGTTCATGATCATCTCAAAAGCTTAAAAGTAAACCTGACTACACTGACAAACCACAGTAGATGAACCACAAAGTCTTTTTATTTGCCCTTCCTCTACAGTTCCCACATGTTCTCACTTTTTTTCTGCCTCGCTCACTGGTGCAATCTCTTTACTGTCTGTCTTTACTGTGTGTCTGTCTGTCTGCCTGGGAGTAAATGCCCACTTACAACAGTACTGAGTGGTAGCTACTTGGTAGTAATTCTTCAAAAACAACACCAAAAATATTTCCACTTTGTTGTTGTTTATATTACTTTAATACTGGGATAACATGCACTAATGTTTTAACCACTTCCTTTATGCAGCCCTTTGTCTGACACTGTGCAATTGATGAGAAGTGGAACTGAAACTGACAGCATATAAATACTTTTTAAACTTAGCATCAGTTCCATACTGTCAAAGGCCAGTGTCTTTGTCAGTGTCATTAGTAACTAACCAAGTCAGTAACCAAGCAACATCACTCACAGACAAACATGTGGGGACTAACTGTAACTTGTCTTTGCTGACAAGTCTTCTAAAAAGGGGATTTAGAGCAATTTAAGGTATTAGAGCCTGTTGCCGACAATCTGATTTTGTGTGTGCAGGCTGGTGGTGTTGTTCCATTGTAATGATGGTTTTAGGAAATGATTGAGAAATGTCTGCGTCACACTCCTGTGTTTTCTTATTTTTCCTCTCTGTTTCCATGCTGTCTCATCCTTTGTGATTCACAAAGCTCACTGAAGAGTGCTACCCTATAGGATAAACAAAACAACCAAAAAATCATAGAATACAGTAGAATAAAAAGAAAAGTCTGATATCTATAGGCAGCTGAAAGATTTTAATCTCAGGCTGGGAACAAATTGTCATGTTGCATTGTATTGTTCATGACAGTTGTACAGGAATAGTTGTGGTTCAACCACAGCTAACAGATAGGTCAGAGAGTTAAAGAGTCAGTGAGGGGCTTTGCAAGTCAAAAAGCAATTTTGAACCATTACTCTAAAATAATTTGTAAAATATAAAATTATATTATATAAAATTCTATTATTATAAAATTAAATTATACTATAAAATTAACACCTTTTACTAGTGTGTTTTACTACTACTGCTTATGGTCAACTTTTCAATGTGTTGTTTTTATTCATTTATTTATTCATTTATTTTATTAATTTTAAGAAAAGAATTGTAAAGAAATGACCCAGAACTGGGTATTTCTTGAAAAACAAAAACTGATGCTCTCTAATATTACCTAGTGGGTGGTTTGACTTTTGACCACTGTATTTAAAATCCTGGCCCAGGACCTAGAAAAGAGAACGCCATCCAATTGTTGGTTTCAACTCACGAATCACGAAATTTCTGGAAAAAAAATCCTGCAGAAACATCATAAGAAGAAAGCAAAAGTCAAGCCAAACAGTTGGTATATGATTTTACATTGCTAAAATGCTCACTTGACCTACAGGTCAAAAGATAAACTCTCTCTACTTTAATACTTTAATGTAGTTAGTTATCTAATATGTACTTTCCTTCTTTCCTAACCCTCGTTTTCCTCCAGACTCGTCCAGCTCAGTGACAGTATCAGCAAGTTTATCCAGTGACATCACTGAGGGCGGGGCTGTACTTATGGCCTGCTGCAGCCCTTCAGCCGGTCCACAGGCCCATTTCAAATGGTACAAGAACACGAGCACCAGCCCAAGACACACTGGACGTGTGTGGAACATGAGTGAGGTTACATCTGATGACTCCGGCAGCTACTACTGTCAGATACAGACTGGAGATAAAGTGCAGAACTCTACAATGCTGCCCATTGATGTAGAGTGTAAGTGAAGTGTAATCTTGATTTAGATCTACATTATATGTTATGTAAAATAATATACTGCAAGCAAATCTACAGTCCTCACGATAGGATATAGAGAGAGACACATTTCCTCTGTCATATGTGTACCTCCAAAAGCAGAAGGAAGCAAGATGAGAAAGAGAAACCAGAAACCAGTTCTAGGCTTCGTAGATATGTTGTTCACTGAACATGAACAAGTTATGCAAGCTGCTGACAGCATTTCAACAGAGAATTTCTTGAGAAATGTTTGTCTGGATGAAGAAACCTCCCCAAAAAGTTTGATATGTGAATTTAAATTTAGTTTCATCGTTGGGTCAGTGTTTTGACAGAATCTCGTATGACACTTATTCACTTATCTCCTTCCTGTCTAGACTCCCCTCGAAACACAACTGTCTCACTCTCTCCTGCTGGAGAGCTACAGGACGAGCTTCCCGTGACTCTGACCTGCAGCAGCGATGCTAACCCACCAGTCCACATATACACCTGGTACCATGGTGCAGCGTGTCTCCCTACAGCAGACAAAAGCTTTCATCCAGCGAGACAATCACTGGCTACACCCACCGGAAGAGGCCCGACACTCAGAGTTGCCAACATCACTGCTAAGGAATATGGGCAGCACTGCTGTGTAGCACGCAACAGACATGGATCACAGACTAACAGTGTAACCATCACAAGTTCCAGAGGTAGGCAAGTGAAGAACCATTCATTCACAGAAGTCACTCTGCAGTTTTCTGTGGCAACCATGCCAAACTCAAACATTGTTGGGGAGTTTTTTTTTTTTTTTTTATTACATTTTCAAAAAAATTGCCCAAAACATAGAAACTCAGTTCAAAGTTTTGACAAAGCAGGCTGTGCTTACATGACAGATTGACTTAAATACTGGAGCTGGTAGATACAATTATCTCTGACAATCAATAAATAAATAATTTATCTTTATTATCTTTTTAGTCACTGAGATATAACAAGGGGTTGAATTATCAAAACTCAGGGTTTTGATTCAGAAAATTATTTCCCATATATCCATGGGGTGTAATTTGGGGTTTGTCTTGCTCAAATCCGAGACCCACTCTGCCATCAGAGCTAGAACCCACCGCAGTTTAAGACTCTGTGAGGCCAACATTATTTTTTCAAGCGACTTCATTTGATAGCCTTCTGATTGCACTTTTATATTTGAGATGCAACAGAAAAACATGACTTTGTCCAGTCATATTTAGTACAAATATTTTGCATTTCATTCAGTAAGAAAACACAAACCAATTCCAATGTTGCCAAATGAAGCCAAACCTGCAGGCTCTGCTGCCATGAAGCCCAAAATTATGAAATACCTTTATATCAGGATGACCTTGTTCCTAAGGTCTAACCATTCACAATGTGTATCCCATTATATGAAAATACTGCCTGAGACCAACAGTAAGCTCTCATCCATTTCCTGTCCACTGCAGCATTGACTCCGTCTGAGTCTTCAGGAAGCAGATTGGTGATTATAGGAGTGACCATCGGTGTTCTGCTGGCTATTATAGCTCTAGTGGCTTTTCTCATTACAAGGTGAGTTCTTTACTTCTGTATTAATATATTATGTCTTTGTTTGTGTGGAGCATGTGACAAAGAGGCTATCAAGAAGTGATGTGATGTGATGTAAAGGCACCTGAAGCATCGTTCATAACAGTTTGCATTCATCGGTTGTTGAACTACTGGAATAATCTAATCTAGAGCATCTGAGCAGTCAAAAGACTATAATTTGTGATGAAATGGTTGAAGTGATACACAGAGTAGTGTAAAGAAAGATTTTTACATACAGCATTCAGTATTTGAATAAATGATCTATTTAACGAATCAAGATCAAATAAGCATAATAACTTATTTGATTTAAATATAGGTGTTTTGATGAGTCATTTGTCATTTCAGGAGAAAGAAGTCATCCCAGCACCGATCATATGTCCTCACCGAGACCACTGCACACTGAGTTCTGTATAAGCAATGTCCAGAAACGGAAAACACTGAAGCAGCCTGTTAGTGATGAAGATGATGGAAAATACAGTTATAATGATCCAATTAAAAGCTGTTAGCAGTTAGGACTGGAACACATCCGCGTGGTTTTGAGTAAACTCTTCAGTGTGATAAGACTCTCACAGATACTGACCAGATCCTGAGAAGTGGAGGAGGATGAAAACCAGGAGGACAGTGACTCTGATACCAGGACATGCATTTACAAAATGTACTTTTCATCTCATTAGTCAATTTTTAGAATTCAGCTTTTGTCCGATTTATCGTATTACAGTAAGAATAGCCTAGTAAAGCGGTGCACACATCTTCTATTTTTAAATGCTAATTAAGTAAACAAGGAAGTGGATTGTTTCATTTTGCAAACATTTAAAGAGACAGTTCACGTATGGGCACATCACATTTACTGTACATTCTTAACATTTATATGATGTTTTAGCAGGAAACTGAGATAGTTAGTGGTGCTCATACAACTGCTGTAAGCTACATTGTATTTCAGGTGAGATTTGTTCTCAGTGTTATGTATTTAGCATACAGAAGAGAGTGATACAAAGATTTACAAAATGGTTGCTATCTTAGATTTAATAAACAGCTTCTTTTTTTTTTTTTTACTTTCCAATACAGAACATTTCTTGTACAGAAAAACAAGCAGCAGGTGTGAGATGTTTTTATAGTTGTCATTTTTCATTAGAAGGTCCACAGTAAGAGCACTGAATAGTGATATCATTGATTACTATCATAGTGTGGCCAAAATGTCTATCTTTGTGAAGCACATGTTAATCAGTTTACAGTGTGAAACCCAAAAGTTCACTATTATAGACCCAATAAACATTATTCTGTTTGTATGTTGTTTCTAAAACATTGAAAATTATAAAATCTAAAAATGAAATCTCAACCCTAACTTAAAGAGTGAGGTTGAGGTTAGTGATGCAAGCTATACTAATATGTTGCAGACTGAAGGTTTACAAGTTGTACATGAGTATTATGAACTCAAGGGGGCAGCATATACTCTTCTGGATACAGTCTGCTGGTAGTGAACCATTCATACTATAGATTTATGTCCTGCAATGATATTTTCAGACCAGAAATACTGTTAAAATGAGTACAAGAAAAAACAACAGTTAAAAGAGAATGGTCTCCCTCCAATGTCACCAGAAAGATACAAAGCATATTCACCTCTGTCTTCAAGTTTGTGGGTAATTAATGGATGAAATAAACAGCAGTAATGTTATCTTGATAATGTTACAATTATCTCAGATTGTACAGAAAAGAAGAGTGTTTACACAGACAGAAGTCAGGAATAAATGCTGCTTTTACAGGGAGTCACCACACTTGTGCCAAGTGCCAAGACATGTAGCTGGTCTGATGAAATGCCATGATGTTTCACTCGCTTCTTTTACATTTTTCCTCTCTGTGCAGTAGGGATGTTTTCATAATCGTTGCTGTTCTCCTGAAACATCACAGGGCAATATTAGAAAGTGTGACACATTGTCATTCATTGAAACAGTTATAGGTCCTTCTTACCTCTTTGTCCACAGCAGAAATACGTCTCCACCTCCTTTGCGAATGAAATAAGAAAGATTTGCCCATCAGTCATCGAAGACAGTCATAATAAAATCATAAAAAAAAGGCCAAAAAAATCTTAAAATCCTAATCCTAATCTTAAAAAAATACATGTCAAATGTTGTGGATAACTTAACTTACCAGGCCCAGATAATAACCACTGTGAGCATCAGCATAATAACGACTTTGACTCCAACAAGGAGGATGAAGCGCTTAACTGTTTGTAGAGGCAGAGAGAAAAAATAGTGTTTTAACATTTTAACAAGCATTTTTGAATATAACTCCAGATTTATCATTGCATACAGTATGGGATGTATAACATTTTTACAGCCCACCCTAAAATCTTTCCAATCAGGAAAGTTTCCCATTTTTCTAAAGGTCCAGTATGCAAGACCTAGAAGACAAGAATCTAATTACAGAGCATGTTGAAAGAATCTAATATGTATAACCATGCTTTCATTAGTGTGTAATTACAGGAAAGGGGTTGCAAGAGAAATCCCTATACAGATCATAACAGCTTAGTGTACCAATGATTTATCTTACTCACTGTCTGTTACATCGACTGTCAGCAGCACCTCAGTTGAATTGTTTTCCCCCAGTTGGTTCCTGGCCTGGCAGAGGTACAGTCCGGTATGGGATGCCTCCACATAGGGAATAGACAGCACCTGTCCTGAGCCCACCTGCACTGTGGAGCTGAGAGAATCTGTCCTCTTGTACCAGGTGTAGTTTGCGGGAGGGTTAGCAACACTGCTGCAGGTCAGATTCACGCTGCTGTTTGCTTTAAGGTGGCCATAATAACTCACTTCAGCAGACACGTTCAGGGGAGGATCTGTATTAAGAATGCAACCATTTGTTGTTATACATTCACTGTATTTTTGTGCAGGTTTAAAGGGAAGTATTACGCTGAACATTGAAGCCCTAAATCTAATTACAGAGCATGTTGAAAGAATCTAATATGTATAACCATGCTTTCATTAGTGTATAATTACAGGAAAGGGGTTGCAAGAGAAATCCCTATACAGATCATAACAGCTTAGTGTACCAGTGATTTATCTTACTCACTGTCTGTTACATCGACTGTCAGCAGCACCTCAGTCGAATTGTTTTCCCCCAGTTGGTTCCTGGCCTGGCAGAGGTACAGTCCGGTATGGGATGCCTCCACATAGGGAATAGACAGCACCTGTCCTGAGCCCACCTGCACTGTGGAGCTGAGAGAATCTGTCCTCTTGTACCAGGTGTAGTTTGCGGGAGGGTTAGCAACACTGCTGCAGGTCAGATTCACAGTGCTGTTTGCTTTAAGGTGGCCATAATAACTCACTTCAGCAGACACGTTCAGGGGAGGATCTGTATTAAGAATGCAACCATTTGTTGTTATACATTCACTGTATTTTTGTGCAGGTTTAAAAGGGAAGAATTACGCTGAACATTGAAGCCCTAAATCTGAAGCTTAATCTATTATTTCGTTTATTAAATACATGTTTTCCACAGTGAAATACCAATTCGATGTCATGATAAACTTACTTACACTGAACATCTAGAGCCACGGGATCAGAGGGTGCTGACTCCTGTCCTTCAACAGCACATGCATAATTCCCAGCATCCTCTACCTGAGCCTGGAACTCTGTTTTTGCTACTTGACGTCCATCTTTGAACCAAACACTGGGAAGTTGGCAGGATGTACATTCAAGAGTCACAGTGTCTCCTGCTCTCACAGTGTCAGGGTACACTCTGGCACTCAGCTCTGGGCATGAGTCAGTCAAAGAAATCAAGATCAGGATATTAAGAAAATTGAAATATATTAAACTTGAAGACTAACACTTAATGTAGAGTTATTTTACCTTTTACAGACAGATAAACACTTTTTTGACTGCGCCATCCAATAGTATATGTATCAAATCTGAAGTAGTAATATCCAGTGTCATTTTCCTGCACATCGTGAATTGCCAGGCTACAGTTGTGCTGCAGGTCACCAAGATACTCAGTACGATTTTCATAAGAAGGAAGGTCTGAGAGCTTAACACGTTTCCATTTGCCATCTTTCAATGCCCCTTTTTGCCATGTAGTCTTATTAACAGTTTCTTGTTTGCTGTAGTTGTATGAGCACCTGAACTCCACCGATGATCCCTTTAAAGCACAAGGATTTGGATTTTCAAAAGTCACAGACCAAGCACTCACAGTTCCTGCGGAGAGATCATGATGTCATATGATGTGTTTTATTAGTTTCATTATTTTCTTGTACATTATTCAGAACTATAGGATGTCATCAGGAGACATTCATTTCCATTGCTACACTGATGACACACAGCTGTACATTGCCACATCTCCCGATGACTCGGGGCCAATAGATCCCCTTTTTAACTGTATTTTAGACATACAACTATGGATAGCAGAGAATTTTTTACAGCTCAACCAGGACATAACCGAAGTTTTAATTATTGGTCCTCCTGAGGCACAGAGAGAGAAACTAAAAATAAAACTTCAAGCACGTAATTTTAAATCTTCTAAACAAGTAAACCTGGGAGTTATCATTGGCTCCAATCTCAGCTTCGAACCCCATATTGAAAACATAACTAAAACTGCCTTTTATCATCTTAAGAACATTGCCAACGTATGACCATTTCTCTCTCAAGCCGATACAGAGACATTAATGCATGCTTTTATCATTTGCAGAATTGACTATTGTAATGCTCTACTTTCTGTTCTCCCTAACAAAACTGTAACATTCTGCATAAACTGCTGAATATATAATTAATATAATTCATATCATAATTGTATAATTTGAATCGTATAATTATATTTATTATAGTATGATATAATCATATATCACATAAACACATCTCTGAACATAGCAGCAGTAGATATGGTAACTTTTGGAGAGAGAAGTGAGATTTTAAAGCCCTTAACAAACTTGACACAAACTTGAATATACTGAAACTTAACATATAGGTCTATTCTGGCTCTGAGAATGTGTCAGCATCATGTGAAAATATAACTATGCCCTTGAAGTATCTCATTTAGGTTTTAAAAGATCATTTCATGTACAACCCAGCAAATAAATATATCTATCCTCTGCCTGATGTGTGACTTAACTTTGTCTTTAAATATAAATTAAGAATAATCTTACCTGACTTTAAGATCAGAAGCATGAGCACTGCGATCATCTTCTTCACAATGCAAAACAGGAAATATTAAGATTAATTTGATATAACTGTCTGAAATATCTCCGATTTGAAGAGAGTATTGAAGAAAGTGTTGAGGGGAGAAGTAGGGTGAAACAGAAGGAACACACTTCTGGTGATAAGTTTAGAGAAATGAGAAGTTGGAAACTAAAAAACTCTAAATGGCAATCTGCAAATAGGGAAGTTGAGGGTTTTTTTCACATCATACATCTGTTCATCTACTGTATGTGGTTTGCTGATTTCCTGATGTACCGCTATCCCCTGCTACTGCTTTAGCACTTTAGCACAAAACAACTTCAGCAGCGGCATCACTGAGGTGTTTTTAACTACTTGACATCTAAGTTTCTATTTTGGTTAATCAGTCTTTGGTCCATACTAAAATATGTCAAAAAACTATTGGATAGATTGTCTCGATATTTTTTACTGATGATCCGCTGACTAATTATAGTAACACTCTAATAAGTAGAAGTGAAACCTCTGGTACGAAAGACATCCATTTTTCCTTCACAGTGACTTTTCATCTATACTGCAACATACCTTCCAAACTAATGCACAGTAGCTGTGTTATGTGTTTGGTGCCAGGATAAACTAAGAGAGTGAAACTTTTAAACAAACCTGCCAAACGTGTTTGAATTGATACTGTGCCCACGGTAGCATGCTGATGCATTTAGTTCAAAGCGTCATCGCGCCTGTAAGTACAGCCTCACAGAGTTCATGTGGTGGAAATTTAAAATATTTAAAATATAAATACAATTCAGTTAAAGGTTAACAGTGTAATGCATACATGTGTGACAATGAGTCTGTTGTCTCAATCTTTAAAAAAATCAATAAAAAATAGTCACTGGGTATTAGAACAAGAGTGGGGTAAAAAACAATGCAAGTCACGCTGTGATATCAGCAGGTCAACCTGCTTGTCCTTCAGAAAGAAGGAACCTATTTGGAAGTAAAATTTTGTGAGCCAAGTATTTAAAGTTCATTCTCAAAGGCTGAAAGATGGTAGGGAAAGTAAGGGAGGCTGGAGGGGTGAGGGAGGGAGGATGTGTGTGCGTGTGTGTGTGTGTGTGTGTGTGTGTGTGTGTGTGTGTGTGTGTGTGTGTGTGTGTGTGAGAGAGAGAGAGACAGAGAGAGAGAGAGAGAGAGAGAGAGAGAGAGAGAGAGAGAGAGAGAAAGTAAATGAGGCAGTAAGGAAAACCTTGCATGATTAGCTGACGTATGTCCCAGCTCAGACTGGGCCTGTTCAACCTGTTTGTTTCCAATTCAGGGAAGATTAAATGTCTTCATTCCTTCAGTTGTTCTTAAATTCCCGCCTTCCCGTCAGAGAAGGAGGATGGAGTGAGACAAACAGAGGAATAGAGAGAGTCAGCGCTGTGTTGAGACATCAACAGCCTCTTCCACAGCTTATTGAGACACTGACAGTCGATATATGTCAGACTGACATAAGAAAAGGTGTGTAGACATCTGACACTTCACTGCGTTTATTTTAAAAGGAGTGCTTTGACAATCTTCAAATAAGGAAGCTGCCTGCAGAGCTGACTTTTCAAGGTACTTTTTTCTATTTTGCTTTCATTCTCTAATTTGGGATCAACAGAATCAAGATTATGGGTGACAGGATTGGAAGACTTATTTACAATACTGTAAATATACTTACAGTATAGACAATATATCAAATTCTGATTGCTTGTATGTAGCTTGTGCTTGTTACTTTTGGCTAATATTGTTATTGAATCCAACAAGTTTAAACTGTGGAAATTTAAACTTACCAGTGGTCCTACCTGAAGAAGTGGATATACTCTTAATTAATGTATGTTCCCAATTATGTTTAAACTGGTTCATCCAGCAAAGGATAAACACCCTGTGACACATCAGTCCACTCTTGAAATTTAGCTAAACCAAATAGGTCAATAGTGTTTGAACGCTTCCTCTTCTTTACCAAAGAGTAAATACAAATACATTTTTAAATACAGACAGGTGAGGTAACTGCATAATTACTGTATACCTTTTTAGTAAAGTGTTCCTTATTCCTTACTCTGAAAATTAGACAAATAAATGATGTGCATCACAGATGCAGATTTAGAAATGGGCATACCCAACACAGATTGAAAAATAAATCAAATCAAATCAAATCAAATCAAATTTTATTTGTATAGCCCAAAGTCACAAAATACATTTGCCTTGGAGGGCTTTACAATCTATCCTTAGACACTTGGTTCAAGTGATGAAAAGCTTGCCCTCAAAAAACCCTTTTAACAGGGAAAAAAGGTGGAAGAAACCTCAGGAAGAGCCACAGAGGAGGGATCCCTCTCCCAGGACGGACGGACATGCAATAGATGTCACGTGTACAGAAAAAATCAACACAAACATATTGTACAATTACAATGACTGATAAAATGACAATGAATTACAATGAATGATAAAATGATTACAGTAGTAGTGGAACCTGTGATAGAGATAGAGAGACACAGATGCAAATCATTAACTAACTATAAACTGTAATGGAGATATGGTAACAATAATGATGGACATCATGCAGGACCACAGCAGCAGCTATGATCTATGAGAACCTACTGGACGAGGGAGCACAGAAACTCTGAGGAAGAAGTTTAGTTAGTAACATGCATTAACATGCATTAATGAGACATGCATGTTTACAGGTGGTGGTGGTAATGGTGATGGGGAGAGAGAGAGAGAGAGAGAGAGAGAGAGAGAGAGAGATTTTCAGTAAAAGGAGATGTGACTGCATCTTCAACCAATACCGTGCCTGACTAGGCATAACCCTGAAAGAGACAGACAGAAACAGAGAGGGAGGGAGGGGGGGGTTAATGTTTCGCTTTTAGAAACATTATATGTTTTGAAAAGTGAAGAGGGATTTTCAGAATTACTTCATAAATATATTTTTTTTCAATTAATTCATTATATTAATTAAATCAAATATATTTTATGTCTCATATACTTTTTATTTTATACTGATGGTGTGATGGTATTTAGTCTATCTATATCTCTTAAAAGACTATCCACTTCATATAAATGAGTGACTTACTGTACCTGAATCTAAAATCAAATCACAACAAGACTCCAGTATTATAACATGTACTGTATTACTTCATTGTTGTTGTAGTTTTGCAGACTGACCTATGGAATAAGAGAGACTGAGTGGAGGAAAGAATGGAGATGAGGAGGGAAGGAGAGACAAGGAAGGTTTCTCGTACGTGCTTGCTGCTGCTGGCTCTGCTCCAAATCACCACACCCTCCTCAGGTGCATGATATGAGATTTATTTTAATCATGCTTTAAGCTTCCAGCACTTACACACATTCAAATCAGCATTCATAGACTGACAAAGTCATAATGCACCCACTGTCAAACCGATCACTGCAGCAAGTGGGAAGGTCACACTTTGACCTTGGTCAGTATTTTTACAGTCTGTAAGACTTTCAGTAGAGGTGGAGGAAGACCAGATATGACTGAGAAAGTCCTCCAAGGAAACACGGGTTTCCGCTTATTAGAATATTCAAATCTTTAGGAGAGCAGTGGAGGGATTTTGTTTAAAGTTACATATTAGTTGCACGCAGGATTCAGTTCCTGAGAAACATCACACAACAGGGAGGGCTGGATATGGGTGTATACTCTATAACAACAACTGAACACAACAATTATCTGAGTAATGTTAATACAGTGTGTTGCAGATCACAAATGATATGTGATCTGTTTGGCCGCTGTTGACATTTTACAGAGTATGTGTTTGGTTCCTAAACTGGTTTCCTAAGAGAAAAGCTTGTTGATCTCAATGGGTACCTATGGATTCATTAAAATGAGCTGGATTCAAATTCAGTTTTAATAAATAAAAATATTAGGGTTTGTGTTCTTTCTCTCTCACATACATAAACACACTAATCATAAAAAACAATCACTATTCCAGCTGGAAACAACGAGACATCTCTCACTTACCTCACACGCCCAGCTGACATCAGAGTGCCTGTGGGAGACCCTGCAGTGTTTCGCTGTGGAGTGCCCCAAGCTGCTGCGAACCTCACATTCACCTTCCATCTGAGTCAGAAGAGCTACAGGATCATCTGCCCTGATGGCCACGAAGAAGAAATCGCCCTGGTGAGGTGGTCACTGTTTGATTTCCTATATGTATCCTCACTTTCTTCTCCTCTTCCTTTCAGCAGCACTGTCTTGTCACCACACACTGACACAAAGATGAGGAGGTATTAGAGTCACCTTAGAAAACCAACAACACAACAAAGTGTTTTGTTTTTTCAGTCTGCTTTGGACTGTGGTTTAGCATAAGAACAAGAAGGCACAAGTGTGACTGAAGGGGGCAAAAATTATATTTACATTTGGTGTTACTCGCCTAAACATTGAGCATTAACAAATCTGATGAATGTATTTCCTTCCCTTTTTAGACACTTGCAAATCAGAAAAACAGAAGTCTGTATTGTTTACATTTGTGGTACTCAGCAAGTGGTCACCTTCTATTCTGCCTTTGTTAGTGCATTGTTGTATCCCTGTGCATTACCACCTAGAGATCATCTGGAGATCAGTGTGTATAGCGTTACACATTAACAACAAAACTGGGACCTAATCATAAAAAAGCCATCGCAAACTAGAGGTCAAAAACTTCACAGGATACCTTTAAACTTTTAATTACCACTGTAAGAATGACTCTTCTGTGAGAGACCTTCACTGTTAAAAAATACATTTCATTACTGTGCACTTATGTGGTAGACTTTATTGTTGTTGGTCAAGTCTGCCTTTCCCACACATGACCTAAATATCATAACAACGCAGAAGTGTTGTGTTTGTCACAGAAATATTACATGCATGATGTGAATGTAATTTGGTGCAGACACGCATGTCACAAAATGCAGCAACAGCTTTAAAGTTTGGTGTGTTTGTTGCACAGAGTAGTGAATGTAAATAGGCTTTGTGGTTAAAGTATTAATACATAAGTGAGTGAGCGGTGTCAACTTATTGTTCAACTGAAAGCTATATCTTCAGTGGCATGTTGACCATCACATGCATACTGCTGGATCCAGGGTGGTCATAGCCAAGCTCACATCATGTTTAGATCTCTTGTTCTTTCCTCCCTGTCTTCTCTTCTGAATCGTTCTTCACAGCCTTCCTTGCCTCTCTCCTCAGGGTCTGGATGGAACCTGTCATCAGAAGGACGGAGAGTTACTGGCTGTGTGGAAACTCAAGGGAACTTCCTTCTCTGACAACGGCACAAGAGTTGTATGTCAGCAGTCCAATAATCCTGATGTCCTTGTTGCAGTCCTACATGTTTATGGTAAACACTGGATCATACATTAAGATTGCCTAATGTTTTTTATTTGATTTGTTATCAAACCCTAAATCCACAAAAGGCAAGGGAGCCTGTTTAATATAGTCTTCTCAACATGATACAGCACAAGAAACAGAAAATTCAACTACCCTTTTTCTTGTTCTTCTTGAGGCTGGTTTTAATTCATTCCAGGAGGCAATTTTTCCCAAGATATTTTCCTCATGTTCATCACAGCATACAAATTAAAATTAAAATCATTTGATTTACTACTACATGTAAGAATGCTGAGTCTTTCAGTCATACTTTCAGCCTTGACAAATGATGTAATTAATTGTATATAACTTAAAGTTGTTTTTGAGTTTGTTTGTTTTTGCTTTATTGACATTAGGTACACTGTATATGTTACATGTTTTAAAGAGTAGTGGATGTGTTCCCCTTCACCTTTCCATATGTTGAATCTGGAAATGTTACTCACATGACAGTGTGAAGGCATACAAGTGTGTGTGTGTGTGTGTGTGTGTGTGTGTGTGTGTGTGTGTGTGTGTGTGTGTGTGTGTCACTGTGATCTTCACTCCTAGATGACGGCCTAAGCTATGCCACCCTCATTGGCTGTACCATTGGGGGCTTCTTTGGCACCATGTTGGTGGTTGGTTTAACATACACCATGGTGCGGCGATCTGAGACCCTCCAGCAATGCTTCAGTAAGTATACTTACTTAAATTCACTGGATGAAAATCTATGACACTGACTACAAACTGAATGTATGATGTATTTGTGCTTTCAGAGGGGAAAGAGGCAGAAGATGACATGAACACAATGGTAACAAAGGAGTAAAAGAAGATAGAGGTCTGAGGAAGATTGTTTTGTTGTTTGATGATGCTTTATAAAAAAATATCCAGAGTTGGGCTCCATTCACTTTCTATTTAAAATCCTGTATAACTGAAAAGAAAGCTGGACTGAACCCAAGTCTGGAAATACTACATATATACATATACATATACATGTCATATATATATATATATATATATATTGCTTATATAGCTTTGCTGCACACATTACTCACAGTCTAACAGTGTATAATATAGTATTGAGCACTTCAAACAATACACCAAAAAAACCCTTGTCACTTTCATCATTTGTGCAGGGTGATACATCAATGTGCACTATCGCCCTTATGAATCATATGCACAGTTTGCTGTTGTGTTGCTTGAATGTGGTGAAAACACTTAAGCGTGTGTGTAGGAAGCAGTAGCCAGGCTCTTTGTACTTACGAACTTGTAATTTGTAACATATAATCATACGTATACATGATAGTGAAATGTATTTCTGTCAGCTCCTACAATTTGTTCAATTAATTAAAAATAGTAAAATATAATAAAATGTAAAATAGCAGAACAGAAAAACATAATAATTAATGGCCATTATTGTGGAAGTAATATGAGTAAATAAATGAGTAAAAAGTAGTGACAATAAGCTTTTAAAGGTAAGGATCTGAAGAACTTTGTGACTTTGTGAAGTTTAAATGTGATAAAAAAAATAATAATAATAAAAAACGACCTGCGTGCAGTAAGTGTGGTTGCACTGCCGACAGCAGCAGTAAGTGGTCAACCAGGTTAAGTGTTGAGACAGACAGTCTGCACGCAAGTGCCTTCTACAAGAGGAAGTAAAAACAAGCTGTTGATTGAGATAAAAACTTAAACAGTAAGGACAGGCTAGTACACATGTTTTACAGCTGTATACCAACAAACTACTAAAGCTAAGATACTCACTGATGAGGGTCCCAGTCGTGCTTGTGACACCAGGTTAGTCAGCTACACTTACACAGTTTGTCCACTTGGGGGAAGCACTTACTCCACAGATGAGAAGTAAGTTAGACGTTGTAACACTACAGGGAGAAATATTCACTTTAAAAGACCCGACTGTAAAAACCAAACATTAAACCAACTTCTGTTTCTATCACAACATGTTTTTGTCAGTTCATTTATGAAACGAAGAAGTTGTTGTTTGTTATTTGGGATTTTGTCATTGAACTGAGTTTGATGTTTTTATATATTTGCATTGTGAAGTTAATGACCCAGATGCTTGATGTACTTACACCGTCATCATGTTTGCATAAAGGCAAAGTACTTCTACGGTAACCAAAGTAATGTATTTGTTTTTATGTTGTTGTTGATGTTTGTTGTTTGTGCACTCAATTCTGTTTTTTTTATATATATTTTTTTATGATCGCATTACTCTAATAGGCTTTTTTTTTTTTATTATTATTGTTTGCTCTCATTTTTTCGTTGCCTATCGACCCTCCAAATTAGAGTTTGCTCAGCGTGTGGCCTATGAGCAAATTAAAGTTACATGTTTTAAGACAAATACTTGCCCAACTCTCCTCTCTGTACAATCCTAGATGACTGGACAGTCTACAGTCTTCTTGTTTTATTCAGACCCATGAAAACAAACCTTTTTGTCTAAATCCCACCACCCAAGTAAACAGGTAAGTAAGTTGAAACCACCGCCCTGCCAATTACTGCAGGTGGCTGTAATCAGAAGAATGTATGCAGTCTTAACAACACAAGCTAAACACACTTTTTGGTTCCTACAGATTCCTAATGTTAGAGCTGATTATTACAAACACTCCTGAGTCCTGTGCATTATCATCAATATAGTGCTGCTGCATGATGATTTTGCAATAGAATACTGTACAGTCTGTTTTTTTTTTTGTTGTTTGTTTGTTTTTTGTATTTTCACATGTTGGGAGGACTTGTTACATTTACTGTTATGTGCAACACAGTGTGAAAGATCATAAACAGAGACAAATGAAGCAGTGATGCACAGTTACATGACCACAACTTCAGAGAGTCTCTCGTGGCCCCCTGGTGGTGAACTCCTTACATTGTGTCAGAAACAAGACCTTCACAGTTCTTTGGTGTTGCTTTGTCTTTCTGTTGTTTTATTGGTGCTATATGGCACAAAGTAACAAAAAGAGTTATTATGAACTGTAGGTAATTCAACATGTAATTACAATATAACATAAGATATAAAATATCTAGTTTGCAACATCCAGTTTGTTCAATATTGACGTGATAGTAGATTCAACTTTGTTCTATCCAATAAGATTGTGCTCCTCTCGTACCAAAGTGACCCTACATTAGATAAACAGTTGTGATTAGCATGACCAGATCCAGGACAGGTGGAAATCTGCCTGAATTTGAGGGTAGCCAGACGCAGCAAAACATGAGCTCACAGATACTGCATATGTTGGCAAATTGGTTGTTTTCTTAATTTCTGTTTTGTCTGTTTGCATGTGTTTTCTCCTTTGCAGGGCCACTGAACTTCCCCATTTGCACTTGCCTTAAATTTATCTAATGATCTGAAACACACAGGCTTGTGTTTCATGGTATTACTATGGTCTTCCACACATATTTCTATTTTCTTACTCAAACGTAAATGCTATGTGTGATTTTATAAAATAGCTTCTTTGTCTGCTTTTGTGGTCTTCATTTCCATGACTGTGTGTTGTGACACCTGATGCATGGACAGCCAGCAAGACACACACACATACACACACACACAGACACACACATAGGGCAATCAGCAGGAGAGAATTTCTGCCTTGTCTTTTAGTTGATACAACAGAGGCAGTATGGAGCAATGTGTTGACTCAGCTGCTCAGCTACACCTCGGTTCGCTCTGTCATTACTCTGGTGTCCGATTTCTTCACATTAGTCTTATAGTGATCAGTATACAGTATGACTGGCTACATCTGGTGTTTGCATGAATGAAACAATAGCGTGGTGTATTTACAGCAAGAGTTGGTCAGGTCGCGTTAGCTTTTGTCTTGTTTGTCATTTCTTAGCTCTGGTTGGGAAAAAAAAAACTCATCTTATACCCTCTGTCTAAATACACAACACTCTCTCTATCATGTGAGGACCCACCACTAACTCTACATTCTTACATTTCCAAATATTATCTTTGCAAGCAAGCAGATACAAATTATTTCCAAAGAATCTTTCCAGAAGTGAAGCTCTCTTACAGCTGACTGACTGGATCTCACTTACAGCTATGTAGACTAACCTGTTCTTAGACCTTTAGTTTTACTGTTTATGGACAAACACCCCAAATACCACCATAACAGGCACACGTGTGGTCATGTGTGTGTGTGTGTGTGTGTGTGTGTGTGTGTGTGTGTGTGCGTGTGTGTGCGTGTGTATCTACTGATAACCTACATTGTCCAGCATGTGTTCTCAAGATGACCTTTAACTGACAAGGAATCTGTTTATCTCGCTACACCTTTCAATACCTGAGGAAACATTGGTTAAACTATTGCAATTACAGGTTAAATAGTAACAAGTTGATCACCTTGAGTTAGGTTAGTTAGAGCTGACGACAGATTTTATGAACCATTTTAAATGACCTACAACTAACCTCTATGTTTCCCACATTCATGGTGGACCAATGAGACAAAAACCAGATGAAGATCAAAGATCTGTTTTTATGCTCCGCAGCATCGATCTGATGGAGTCTCTTCTGTCAACGCCTGTGAGATCTGATCTTTGTCTCCTTGTTCCCCTGGAAGACTGAACTAGATTTTTAGAAAGACAAAAGCTGAAAAGCAAGATTTCATTTAAGCGATCAACAGCCAAAAATGCGATCACAGCAGTTTGTCATCCTGCTGTGAAAATGTGGTCTTTGTATTTTTTATAAAGCTACTATAATAAAGTATTAATTGTATTTGTAGTTTGTGGTCTGACCTCATTGTTTAATGCTGAACTTTCACATCTTCAGCAGCTTTCCTTTTAAGTTGATTACTCTATATCAAGCAGTATTTTTACAGTTTAGGTTATTTAAAGCAGAGGTCTGGACTTGAGTAACAAAGAATAGCAATAAGTTATATTGGGTCAGCGCATATTTGAACATTAATATTGTACTCTACCTAATAATGTGTCAAAACATGATGTGTCTCTGAGGAAAATAATATCTAAATTTTCACCACAGGTAGAAACGTCCTATATCCTACATATTGAAAGAAATACCACACTGAGTATCTGCTCTCTGTTCCCAAGCTACTCTAATTCTATCAGTGTCATGCCATTGGCATGGAACACAGTGACCTTTATTTAACCTCACATAATGTTACAGGCAACTGATGATTTGTACAAACAGAAACCAGAAACAACACAGATAAATTGTGGCCATAAAGCCCTTATCAATCATTTGATGTAATTATGCATTTAGATTTTGGTCAATTAACAGTAACTTGATATTGTGTGTAAATATTAATGCTGTAAAACAATTTTAACAAATTTCACAAATTAAAGTGTATAATTAGATGAAAGTGAATAAGTGACTGTAAATTTCTGCTCTCTGCCTTGTCATCACCGGTTGCCACCAATCTGCTGTCAGATTGTTGCATTATCACTTAAGCACACACACACATATGGCCGCACACACTCTAAACTACAGCTCTCTTTGTGTGTGTGTCTGTGTGTGTGTGTGTGTGTGTGTGTGTGTGTGTGTGTGTGTGTGTGTCTCCATCTCCTCTGTCCTCACAGTATTATCATTTGTTAAGGGGCTGATGCATGCCTCGTCTTTGTCAGTGACAGGAAAAAGTATAAATAGTCACAGATCACCACGCTGACACATTAATGCACTCACATACTTCTGCACATGTGTTGTACTTATATACAGTATATAACACCATCAAATCTACAGAGATTTAATTAAATGTATGTGAAGTTATGCTGGTATACGCTGTACCAGAAGGAAATTCCATCTGTTTAACTTGGTGGTCATTACAGTTACCTTTCAAGAAAGTCAGTGTGTGTATTAAGTTTGAATAAACCCCTGATAGTCAAGTAAAATCACTCCATCCTGTGCAGGTTTGTAAAAATGGAAAATGCCTGTCAACCATGAGACTAAAACAGTACAATCTGTTCCACAGAGAGAGGAGCACTGGGGATATCTGGGATACCTGGCAGAGCCACAGAGAGACAACACAGAAGTCAGTGAAAAAATATGTTCAACACTGTCTCATCTAAAATTTAAGAATACACTTGAAAAAAAGGAAAAACTGAAGTTGATTTTGCTGTATCTGTACATGGGCCTTGAGGTCCTCAGTAGTGGCAACTGATTGGCTTTGGTTGAGAACAGCAGATGCCAGCCTATCTCAACGCTGTGGTGACCAGGGTCCAAGAGACCTAATGTTCTCTTCCTAGACATAATAGATAGCCTGTCGTTGACATTTCATTAACATAAACAGAAATCAGTGTCTTCAGACTAGAATGTGCTGATGGTAACACTAACATGGGTAAACACATTCTCTTTGGTTAATTCTGGGCATACAGTATTTGTGGTGTTATTTTGGGGTTTAAAGTCTGACAACCAGCATGAGTCCGGCAGAATGTGAGACCGACTCAGGCATCAACTCTGATGTACTTTGAGAGTGTCTCTATTTCTCCTTGGCTAAGCTCCAATAAATATTACAGCATAAGACATCAGAGGCTCCTGAGCACTTTCTTCCCTCCCGACCTCACCATTGACCACTGACTTCAGCAATTTCTCCACAACAGATATCTCTATCTCTGATTTTACTACTTTGATATGTTGTTCAAGTGTGCAGGATTTAGTGGCATCTAGTGGTGTAGTTGCTGACCCCCTAGTCTCACCCACCCCCTTCTAGTATGGAGGTAACTACAGTGGCTGAAACATGATGAAAGGTCACATCTGGAGCCAGTGTTTAATTTGTCCGTTCTGAGCTACCATAGAAACATGGCTATTCATCGTCGAGGACTGTGAGAGGGGACCTGCAGTGTCTGTAGATATAAGAGCCTATAGAGCCTATCCCAGCTGACTTAGGGCAAGAGGGTACACCATGGACAAGTCACCAGTTCATCACTGGGCTGACGCATTAACAGTCACATTCACATTCACACCTACAGGCAATTTAGAATCATCAATTAACCTATTAAGTGCATGTTTTTGGACCGTGGGAGGAACCCATGCAAACACGGTGAGAACATGGAGACTCCTAAGTACTAACCACCACTGTGCCACCAGCAACAAAAACATAGCAATTCTTATTTTCATATAATATAAACATCATATTCCATTTCTGTCTGTTCTCTTCTGAGCCCCCTAAATCTGACACACTGGATCTTGTGTAAAGATATCACTGACTGACACTGGGGAATCACAGTGTAAGGTGGATTTCATGTTAAATATTTATATGAATAGTTCTCAGCCTGTCTCCTGTTGTAGAACTGAGTGTAGTAAGTGTTCATCGTATTATTTATATGCAGTAAAACTTACCTTACCTAATATCTTTCACCATCATCATCATCATCATCATCATCATCATCGTGTACTTGCACACCCACTGATGTTTATGGAATAACATTGCCACTCGTCTCCTATACGTACAGAAAGAATCACCAAACCATCGCACCTTCACATTGGACACGCGCACACACTTAAGTTTATATCCCAAACAAAGAGGAGGAGCAGGCGCTACTTATTTGGGTAAAATAGAAAATGCACATTTTTGACCAGGCAGTGTCTTGGAACATTCTCACACACACTCCTCTGCTCCTGAACCAGGTAAGCACAGGTACTGTATGATGGAGCAAGGCAGGATTGGAGTCAGGGTTAGCAGTCAAGGTCACCTTTCTGTTAAAATGCTGATTGTAAGGGATGTGATTCTTTTGTAGTTATTATTTATGCTGGAGGTTTTAGTGTGAGAACAGAATGCTTTGATCAAAGACAAAGTGGAAGTTAGGAGTCCGTGTGAGGAATTTACTGAAAGCTGAGCTTTTAAGTTTGACATTTGGAGAAACATTAAAACAAACTAGTAGCCAAAATGCTTGTGATGAAAGGTGAGTTTTATATTTATTCCTGCATTTGTATAGGCCGTGGGGGGCTTCTGTTTAGAATGAATGACATTATGCCCATGTATGGCGAAAACCTGAACAAAACCTGAAAACTATGTGATAAAAAAAAACTTTAAACTCAAGCAGGAAAAGTTTTTTTTCCGTTTATTCTGTCTGTTGCTGCTGTTTCATCTGAGGAGTAGGTCTTTGAGAGATTTTAAAGACAGAGGCCTGTCTGTCTGTTCACAGTTTGACCTTGACTAATGTCATGCTAACTGGTAGCTGCAGTGACATTTTCTGACAGAGGACAAAGCCCATGACTGAACATAAGTGAACAAAAACTGCATTATCTTTGTTTTTGTTTGATGTCCATGTCTTGGAAAGCTGATGTAAACTGTGTATCTCTGCAAGACGTTACATGCAGGAGATACTTTGTAAAAGATCTTGATCTTCGTTCCGGGCTTATTAAACATGTACAAAAAGCATGACATGTTTTATCTATTGCTAGGTGCACTGTGCTTTTAAAAAAAATGCCTGTGAATGTGAAACTACTTTGAGCCAGAGAAAAGCAGGGCAACAGAGAGGAAAGGCACTGATTTCCAAAAAGCAGAGAATCTAACCTCCATGGAGGCTCAAGGGTGTCCAAGGCTAGAGTGACGTCGCTGAAAAGACCTTTTGCATGTCTAGCTTTCTAATATATATTTTAAATATTTGCAAAAACATATTTTTATTCAAGGAGTTATTAGCAAGAGAATACTACGATAATCAATTGAATATTATACTGAGCTCAATGTATTTTATTCTTTTTTTAAAGAGCAGACTTTTGTGGATCTGTAATGATGTTATGAAATGCATATTATAAAAGTCTAATGTATTTCCTCATAAGACCTAAACTTTATAAAGTGTTAAATGAGTTCAACTGCTCATGTGAAGTTGACAAGGTTCAGAAAATATCTTTAGATACTGTAAAGCACATGACTTTGTTAGGCCCAATGCAAGAAAGTCTTTCAGCGTGGAGGTTGAAGGAAATTTGTCTGGAAACCTGCTGGGTTTTGCCCCATGACAAAAAATGATCCGCTGTTTACTCTCAAAACACGCAGAATGCATCCCTGCTGACGAGACACTGACCTCTCACACAACAAGGACATTCTGCCTGGGGAGAGGGAGAAGTGTGCTTTGTTGCTTGTATGCATGTGTGTGAGAAACAAGGGAACAATGATGGGAAAAATTTACATTTCTTTTAACGCCCTCTTACGTGTTCTCTGTCTCGCTGTCTTTATCTGTTTCTCTTTCTGTCTGACTCCTAGCTCTGTTAAAGATGGGACATCTCACTGTTGTGGCCGTTATGGCAGGTAAATAAAACAGAAAACACCTAGTTTGAATACTATGTGTTTGTACTGTAAATACATTGTTTCATCAGCATCCTGCAGAGGCAGTGTTGGTCTTTTGATTGTCTGCTACAAACTAGAACAAAACTTTGATGGTCTCAAGGTCATGGATCATTCTCTTTTTTCAGGAAGGTTATGTTAAAGATATTATGACATTTCAACAAGACTACATTAAAAGATTAAAGCATGCACTGACACAACTCTTCTTTACTTTTAATATTATTTAGATATTTTGTTTTCAAGACTTTTGCAGAAAAAAAACTTACTCTACGATGTTCTTTCTTAAAAATGCTGACTGTGTGATGGGACATACCTACAGTGACACGTATGGATTAGAGACAACTCCCAGTCGACGAAATTAACATTTTATTTGTCTGGCTTTCTTGCAGTGCTCTTCAGCCTTTTCATGGAAACTGAAGCAAGTAAGGGCAAAACTCTACTTTCACTGTATCTTGTACTGAGACTGGTTTGTGGAGAAACTGGTTTCGGGAAAAATCAAACACATTAACTTTTGTCTTCATGACAACGGCCTGTTAAATACCTTTCTTAACTGTCTGTGGATATCACTATAGTTACTTTGTTTGCTGAAGAAGGTTATTCTAAAGTACACTTAAACTCAAAATCTCTGTTCAGTTCTAACTCATTTCTTGAATCATCCATTAAAGTGAGTCTGCAGTCACAGTGTTTAAGTGTTTAAGTGTTTAAAGTTTATCACTAATGCTCTTCTCCTTTCTTATTTCTCCTCCTCCCCTTGTGCTTGGTCTGCAGATCCATTTGTTTACAGTAAGTGCAGACACTTCTATCTCTTAATTCTTATAATCTACTATATACAATCTGTCATCTCACTTGCGTGTATGGATTATGAAAAGATTTGTGTAGTATCGTGTATTTATTCTGATGATTGCAAAGTACATATGCCCAATGACAAAAAGTAAAATAAAAAAAACATCTGTCATGCAAAGTGTGAATCAAATATTCTTTCAAAAAATATCCAATTAATTCTAGGTTATGCTTGCTTGGTCACATGCACAATGACCCCCTTAACTTTAAACATTATTCTCTAACAGACTATGATAAGCTACGAATTGGAGGCCTAATTTGCGCCTGCTTGTTGGTGGCTGGAGGAGTCAGCGTAATTCTCTGTAAGTCCTGAAACCATACAGACAAATAGTGTGGTAAACCTGTGGAAAAATATTGAGTCATGAGACCACGATGATAAGTTCAAGATTTTGTGAATTATTTCTTTTTCGATCCCAAATGAAAATCTCAGAGCTATGGCATTATTAGAGTGGTAAAGAGACACAGTGTTGAAATGTGCCTCAGTAACATGTCCTACTTTGTCTTCACAGATAACAAGTGCTCCAGCAAGAACAAGTATGTTTTTCTCTTAAAACCTCTAGACAAATGTGTTTTTGCGTCGATGTACTGTATGAATTTTACCATGTGACTTCCCCGCCCTTTCTTATTCTTTCTTTGTCTTTCTTCCCAAACTGCCATGACAACTGCCGCCCCGCCCTCCTTTCTCACCTTGTAGAAAAGTGGAAGATGACAACAGTGAAATCTGATATCGTGCCTGACAAACTGGTTCTGACCAGGAAGAAGAGCTGACAGGCAATGGGTGGAGAGACTGGATGCATAGTGGGGAGGGGGGGTGGAGGAAACACACCAACTTAGGTGATTATACCTGTACAGACCTGTGGAAAGATGTACCATTTATTTTAAAAGAAAAAGTGAAGTACGGCTGAAATTCTGCGAAATAGATTGGCGTGTCTGAGTTGGAAGAAATAAATGAAGCCGCTCTCATGTGTTTCTGCGCTGTACTGTAAATCAGGGTCATTGATATTCACACAGTTGTTCTCCTTGTACACGCACATGGATCTTCACAACTATTTAGTCTGTCTCACATGTGCTGCTTAGTTTAGTTGTTACCATAATGTTGCATGTAGTTACTGAAATCATTGATAACTTAATGTTTAGTCATTATCACCTGCTGTTTGATGCATGTTTGCTGTATGATAAACTGTAGAGTTAGATTATCCATGTGGTCAACCATTTCAGTGCTGACAAGATTAGAAACACCTACTTGCTAGAAACCTTTGGTGTGCACATTCAAAATCAATAAGTGATACAATAAATGTTAAACCAAATTTGAATATTTCAGTGTTATTTTTCACACATAACATAGATTGACTGGTTTCACTGTATGACCTTTAATGACCTTAACTTCTGCAACTGAAAGGGGCAGTTATTGATCTTCTAGAGTTTTCCATTAAGTTCAATTTAAGTTACCAAGTATCATAAATTATATTATTAAACAATATCAGCATTACTTTCAATTTTACCACAGCTGTTGTGTCGATTGTCTTGCTTCCTAACCTACATCAAAGTGAGGAAGGAAATCAGCCGGTCGACAAACTTCGACATCTTCGTTCTCGTCAAGCAAACATTAATGCTCCACTCCTCCTCCCGGCCCCCTGTCACTGACTCTGGATCAGCTTCCACGCCCCACTCGTCTGCAGCCGTCTACTCTTCAACTGCCAACCGCACAGCAGAAACCGACCCTGGATCAGGGTCCGATGACAAAACAGGAGCGTGTTAAACTCAGCCCCCTTTTCTATAACCAAGCCAACCTGTTGAGTGTCACAGTGGTGGAGAAGAAGAAGGCAGGGTGTTGGCGCACAGTGTGGAGAAAAGTCGCTTGTTGTGAGTCAGATATCCGCCCGCTTGTGAGAAATTTCCTCGTTTCTGTCGCTGCTAAAAACAACGTGTTAGAGGTAAGTGTTGAACAAATGAAGCACTTATTTCACAGAAGACTGTCTCCTCAAGTGTTTTTCCCATTTTCTACTTCTTTGGGGAAATTTGTTTAAGGAGTTTCAAGTTTTACAAATATGTTCGTGAGCATCTCATTATGAAACTGAGGCGCAGTGTAGCTAACGTGAGGCAAATTTTAAGCGTTTAACGTCAGCTCCTAAACGGGTTTGTTTGTGGTGCTAAACTGTTGTTAAATCTCTGTATTTATTAATAAATTATTATCAACAGGCTCCTTTAGTTACTTAAAAGCTCAAAATTCCTCGAATAAAACATAAAAACATATTTTCAGAGAAAAGTCCGTCATAATTTTAAATGTGAAAGTACAATGCGACATATGTCATAAGCCACTAATGTTCATCCGGCTGACATTTGTCCTCGAGCCCACCGGTGCCGGGACAATGGAACGGCACGCGCACACGGCCCAGGATAGTCTTCCTTCACGCGCTGTGAGCACACCATTCATGTCAACTGGTTTATTTAATTACTATGAAGGCTTCAAGTGTTGGTTTACATTAAAACAAAGGCTGTGCTGTATCTGTTTCCACCTTTGGTGCCTGTTTAAACGCGCCAGACAAAATAAATCCGAGTGACGCAGCCTGTATGTGTTTATATTTGATGCTAAGCCTTGGCCTCTTTAATAGCATTACATGAATCGCATTAGATAACAGAGCAGACGTGTTATAGGTGTCCAATTATTCATACACACAAATGAACACACGGAGACATCTTGGAGACAACGAAGAGCTCACCACCTGGAATTTTTCAATATTGTCATACTGTTACATGCTTTATTGAACACATGATGTAAGCTGGTGTGTGTGTGTGTGTGTGTGTGTGTGTGTGTGTGTGTGTGTGTGTGTGTGTGTGAGTGGGCCAGCTGATAAGAGCACTTCTGATAACAGTTTGCTACTATGTGGCACAAGGACAGATTGTGTCAAGGACAGATTCAGGAGAACTGTAAGGAAGAAAAACTGCAAAATAATAATTAATGTGTTAATTAAGTTTATTATATAGGTTATTTAAAGTAGAAAACAACAGCAAAGTTTTTTTTCTGTCTACTTGTTAAAAAAATGTCAACAATCAATTGGTTATCAAATTATTATCAGTTTTCTATTGATTCATTGTTGACTAATCTTTCAGCACTAACGTAAGGGAGGTTTCTAAATCATCTCTGCACTGTTTATGGACACATTAAGGTGGCTGGCAAAATGCCTGAAGCAATTAACTGATTATAAAAGAGTCGAGATGCATGTCCAGCTGAAATGGCGGTGTTGTTGTTAAGGTTATCAATGTGTATTCAGGGGTGTTGCCATGAACATAGACATGTGGCAAAGCTTACTAACATACTCTTTGGCAAGCTTCCTGCAGCTCTCTACGCTATGTCTGTCTTGCAACAAGTTGATGTCCATCTGGTGTGTTTGCGAGAGTCAAAATGTGGGAAATCTGTCACTTAACACTAAACACGGGATGCCCTGTTTAAATTCTGACTAATATGCGTAATAGATTGATGATAAAAGATGTCGTTTAGTCTGCTTTGCATCCATTGGTTATATATAAATAACATCTCTCTGCCCTCATGTGGATCACTAACACTGCTGCCCAACAAATCAATATTTTACCCTGCATAAAAGTACTCACATGGCAACAATGACTGAGTTTTCTCAGGAGATTAGACTGAAATTACAGACCCAAATATATTTTTAGAGCATGCTGTCTAAAATTTTTACATGATGTGAAAATGGTTTTAGCCAAGACTAACAAATATGGAAAATGTTTACCCGCAGTGGAATCTGTATTTGGTGACAGGAATAGACATTTTAGAAGACAAAATAGCCATATAAAGCCACATGTTGTAGCTGTAAGAAAACACCATCTGTACAGCATAATAGACAAATTCACAGAGAGAAAGAATGATGCAGTCACACTTCCAACTCACACTTGTCTAACTGCTGAATATCTACTCTGATTTGCTTTTGACAGATTTAAACACACCTTAATGCCACTGATCCGACAAACAGTTTTTCAGAGAGAGCAAAGTGAGGCAGAGAGGGATCATAGCGGTTACAGGGTGAGAGACAGAGATGGAGAGAGGGTGAACAAAGGTGGCGACAGACAGAGTTTTCTTTCCTTTCTCAGGTGAGACAGACTTAGCCCGTTGTCCTCACCTCTCCTCACATGACCACAGTTCTTAAAAAAGAAAACGAGAGCGAGCGAGGAAAACGGTGGAGAGAGAGAGAGAGAGAGACATGCTTTCTCCTCACCTTTCCTCACATCACTTTGGTGGCTCACAAACACAAATTTAGAAACCTTGACAAGAAGACATTGATTTTATACCAGGAGAGTGTGACTGTGTGACCTTGTCTCTATTGTCTGACAGTTCAGCAGAGACACAGCTAATCATTTCTGATTTATTAACTAGTGCTGACACATTTACATTTGTAGTGTTATGGCCATTTAATACAAAACTGTGATCATCTCAGAGGCACAGCGTTATTAAAATGCTTTCACAAAGTAATTACTTGTGCAAGATTAAAAGTTGTATGTATGAAAGGTGAGATGAAACAAGTGAAGTGTACTCCATCCTTTTATCCCCTATTGAATGAGGAGCGTGCAGTCTCTTACTAGCCGCTTGCTGCTAGCCTTGTGGTTACCATGTGTGACTCATGGCTCTAGTATGCTCCACTCCCTCTTACCCTCTGTCTGTCTCTTTCCCTCTCTTTCCCAACCGCACTCTCTCCCGTCTTCCTGCCTCCCTCTCTCATTCCCCCAGGCTTTAGTTCTTCCTCCCTGTCTCCTTCTCTCTTGCTCTTCCGTATTTCCCAACTTGATATCTTGTTTATGCTTTCCTTCCCATTCTTCAAGAGTGAACTGCCTCCACTTCCTTTTAGTCTTTTGGTTATTTCTTCTTTTACATGATAATGGCGTCAACACTTTCATGACATATGTTGAGACTAATCTTAGGTCAGAGGGTCTTAGCAGCAGAGACAAAGACATCTACAATTTCATAAGTCAAGAACCCATCTGAGGTCATGCACATTATCAATCATATTTCCAGCAAAACATGAGGTACTGTAGTCATAAAATGACACATTCTCCAGTGCATAAAGTCAAGCTGAGTTCAACAACTGTCTCAGCAAATTATTCATCGCAAATAACAAAGCAGGTTCACACTGTGTTTAGTGCGTTTAGTTTGCAATGTCTGACACCTTCTTGTGTGTGTGTGTGTCATAAAGGATGTGTTGCACACTGGAATCCAGTGCTGCTAATTTAAGAAGAAAAATGCCACAGAGAATAGGCAGCTGTCTTTGTAGTGCAGAACAGGAACACACACACACACACACACACACACACACACATGCACACACACACACACACATAACATTCAAACGGGTGGGTGTGTGTGTTTGAGGGGCTGTTTGATAAATAGAAACAGGCACTAAGTCACACAGTGACACACAGTCATGTGCACACAAAATAGAGGAAGTACAAGTTAGATCTGTGACTTTTGGGTAACAAATGAGCATTAAGACAACATCAAATGTGCGTTTAAATACAAACACACTGTGTAACATATTTTGATTGGTGAGTAGTGTTTGTTTTAATACTTAACATATGCTTTCACGTGATTTCTGTGACACTTGTTGCATGGACAGTATAAACGACCCTAAAAGTGGATGGGTGACATTTTGCTTTGCCTTCTATATTTCACTAGTTTTAAGTGACAAATGTTCGATATTCAAAGCATTTGACTGTGTGCATGTCTGTGTTCGTGTTGTCGTGTAACTTAGTCACAAGGGAGAAAACACTTGTGTCACATTCAAAGCCAACTGGTGGCCTTTCTAAGTTGGAGAGAAGCAGCTTCAAAGTGAGATTTACAGATTGATGGAGACCTTTTTGTAGCCGTGGGACTTTTGGTTGGCCATATGTCACCTCAGCATTCAGATAGTTTTGGTCTGCACTCCAGTGGAGTAGAGATAAATTCACGATGATACTCTGGATAATCAACAGATTGTGTGTGACTCATGTTTTATGGTCACTACTTACTAGAGTCTCTACGAAAACGATAAAACAATATTTATACTTAGCGAGTAGGTAGTGGATTGGTCCCTGAAATACTGAGTTACGACTTTTTTGACAGGCCAGCAGTCTATTGTGTAACCGTACTAGTGGATAAGAGAGTAGAAGAAGAGTGGGAAAAGAGAAGATGATAGTGTGTGAGCGTGAGATTCATGAGATGGGCATAGAGCCTAGAAAGTCTATGCTTCAGGGAGTTTGTAAGGGATGGGATAAATGAGTGGAAAAGAAAGAAGAGGACAGGACGGGTGAAGGAGCAAGGACGTGCAGAAGTGTGTCAGAAAGGGGAAGTAGTAGAAGAAGAAATGTTTAAAGAGGCTGGTGGTGATTGGAGAGAAGACATTAGCTCAACAAAATAGAACAGCAGTGTGAAACAGTAGTTTTAAACCAACGGGCGGTTTGGGAAGATTTTCACATCAAGTGGGAAGGAGTATCAGACAGGGACAGGGAGGACAGAATGGAAGACACAGAGGGTGTATATACACAGTAAAAGACAAAAAAAAAACACTCCTAAAGACAGGAAGAAAAAGAGATGCAGAAAGAGCAGGGAACAAAAACGAGGGACAGTCGGAGACAGGCAGAATAGCGTGACAGAGCCAGAACAGAAAAGTCTTTATCCGTGGAGCAGGAGGGGCTGGAGAAGCGGCTCCGCGGGGAATTTGTACTCAAGGGAAAATAAACTACTCTGTACGTGATATGAGTCTTTTTCTGTATTAGTAATAAAGCTTTGTTTGGTTCAGACTTTATGCTACAACTGAATATGATTCTTGTTTTTTCTGAAAACGTTCAACGTAGGGTGAAATTATAACTAATTAGATCTGAAACAATTAGTTGATTGAATAAAAGGAATATAGTGGACAAAACCAGCATTGTGAATATGTTAGCTCGGGCTCACGGAAATTGTGTTATGCATTTCTTCACTCACTTTCTCAGAATTATCAGACCATTTGTCAGAGAAATAATCTGCATATGAAGCGATGATCTTTAGTTGCAGGCCAACATTACACAACAGTTAAACAACCAGAAACAGATTTTGCTATTGAATGCTGTCAGCACTGAAAGTATATTATGAACACCATATGTATCCAGCATGGTGCTGTGACTTTGTCTGACACACCTTCTGCACTCACCTCCAGGCTCCACCTTGCACTAACATTTGCTTTAGAATATGATCTTCAAATAGGAAGAGGGAAGCGCCGCCTCTTTTATACCCCCTGCCTTCTGTTCCTCACCCTGCCCTACCTCTTCTCCCCCCTTCACTCTGTCTCCCCTTTCTAATGCTCTCACCGTTTGCTTGCCCTCTGTGTCATCTTCCCTGTCCCTGCCGTCCTCTCTCCTGTTTCTGTCTTTGCCCTCCATCTCTCCTCTCAGTGTGCTTTTCTCCTGAGGTAAACCATTCTCTAGTGGTTGTTGGCCTGTTTCCCATCCTCCACATTCCCCCTGCCTCGCCTTGGGTTGCTGTGGTGAGGCACCAGGAGAGAAGCACTCAGCCTGCTCTTCTCTTTTTCCCTTTCTGCCAAACTCCAAATACCAACAGCAGAGGAGGGAGACTCATTGTTTTACTTACATCCTTCTTTATGAGGATCTCTGAGTCTCAAAGGTCACTGTTGTTTGCGTGTCCTCACAGATACTTCACAAACTAAACTGTTGAAATCTACTTAATGCTATATGATGAATCTGTGCTATAGCATCTTTAGTTTCATCCTTTTAGTCTGCTCCTCAGAGCTTAAAGATGCCCTGCAGCATTTCCAAGTAAACAAATAAGTTATGTCTGTATTCACCAAAATACTTGGGCATGGTCAAGGACAACATTTGAATACTGCATAGTTTCTAGCAGTCATCTCTTTCTAAGCTGCAGACCAGTGCAACAAGCAAACTAATTTGACTAGATACTCCCAGAACACCATGTGCTTAGATAACCTCTTAGATACAGTAAAACAGTGAGGGACTTTTCTCTCACTGTGTGTCAGTGCCAGTTTGAAATGTGCACGTTGTGCATGTTTGGTCTTCACTATGGAGCCCTCCGAGCGGAAAAGTGCAGTAAGTGGAAAATCACTGCTGTGTTAAGGTGTGTCTCCTCCCTGTGAACATGTTACCTCTGCTGCTGATTCAACATGGTGGCTACAGCGTGGACACAGGGGAACTCAGACAGTGTGTGGGATGTAATTTTAGCTGTCAGGAAATCTGTAGGTTCATTAAGGATGATATAAGATTATTGTAAATTCTCTTCTATTGTAAATTTCTATTGTAAAAACTCATTGTCAGAAGGGATCTGACTGGAAGAATTTAAGAAAAGGGAGCTTTCTGTCAGTTTTTATTAATAAGAAGGGGTTGGGGAAAAAATCACTGTTGACTGATGGCACTCCAAAAAGCTGGCTGTCTATACACTAATGTACGCTAGAAATAGGACTAAAATGACATTACAGACAGGAATAGTTTTGGAAAGGTGAGTGCGCTTTGATAAAATTCTCATGGATTTTTTTCGTCAGCAAGTGAAATCTAATTTTAAAAACAAAAAAAATTCTGGACAGTTGCAGCAGCTGACTACATGTGCATGGATGAGCACATACTGTACATTATATATAAGCCTGTAGGGAACCTGAAGGCAACACTGAATCAAGAAAAAAGCAGATAGAAGCTTTGAAGCTTTGACATGGCAGCAGTGTAATGCATTACCCAGAGAGATCTAGTTCTCCTGTTAGGGCTCCATTAGAGTACTTTGTACCAATCAACATCAGATCAAGTTTCTGTGTGTGAAAGAGAGCGGCAGAAACCACTTTATGCCCGCCTACATTCGATCAGATTTCTTTGTGTGCAGTTCAGCGAGACCGGCTGCATGTACTGTATGAGCGACGAGTTAGTTTCAGTGTGTTTACGTCCTTTTAGTGCCCAGAAAGGCTGAATGTTGCATTAGGTGACTGTTCACTAGCACAAGCCAGTTTTGGTGTACAGTAATCAGCTTTCTAATATGTACACAGCCATTTAAAATTGGATTATTTGTACCATTGGGATTGGAGATAATGTTATTTACTCTATGTTAATACAACCAGAGCCTTGTTCAAATGGCCAGTCAGTACACCGCAGATTGTACCATCCTTATTTCTGACATTATTAGTATATTTCCAAATAACCATCTTAATGTCTGTATGTATCTCCACAGGTAAACAGCCTCAAGCTTAAAGATGTCTAAGATCTTTGCTTTGGTGATGATGACACGTGAGTAAAACTTTTTTAAAAGAATAAAGCAAAATTCTAAAATTTTTATTGTCCACTGTCAGTGTATTGATCAATTGCAGTCAACCAGAGAGCCACTTAACATAATTAATGTAACGTCAGTAAGGACTTGGCTCCATTTCCTCTTCACGGAGGAAGTTCTCCCTGAAGGTCTGTCTACTATCAGCACACCGCTGAAGTGATTGTAATTTTGTGACAGCAGAGTAGATGAGTGTTTGAAGAGATCATCTCATCACTGGCTGTCTTGGTGCTGCTTCACTCCAAATTTTAAACCATCTGGACGATGTCTCATTGATCATGTGTCTTATAGAAATACTGTGTAAAAAAGTAAATCAAGCACTCTTTAATTACAGTGCTGAAAAGGTGAGGCTAACAACATCCACAGCTCCGTCAGGTGTTGTAAAAGAGATGTGAGGATGATGAGGACAAGAGATGAAAGACTTTTATGTAACATTTGGCATAAACACAGCCAAGACTGAAGAGCTTTTTAAGAGTGTGTGTTTTATTCGTTGACGCTGACATTTTCATTTGTCAACGATTCTACATAACAGACATGACATTTTACCTGTCTTTCCTCAAAAGTACCAAAAAATAAAAAGCCTCAACATTAAGTGCATGTTACTAATATAAGTCAAACTATTGGCATGTTTTAACAGTTTAGACCACATGATACTTCCCACATAAAACAAACATGCATTTTATTTCTTTTCCATCCTAATGGTCTTTAACAAACAAAATGAGACGCCTCAAGCTGTGTTTCATTATTGTAAAGTGTGACTCTCTTTGTTGCAGTTGTGTCACTGGTGTTTGCTGAAGAACAGAAATGTAAGTACACCACAGTAAATATTTGAGTAATATGGTTAAGGACGTCTATAAATATATAGAAAATAAGATTAGAGAATCATAGAAACACAAGTCTCTTTTTCCTCTTACATTTGCACTCAAAATCGGGAGTAATGTTTGAAAGTTATTGATTTGATGGTCAGGTACGTCAATCATTAGCGATAGAATCAAACTAGGGCATTGTGCTCGCTCGTCTCACTTTGTACTGTTGACTTTACTGTGTCACTGTTTCATATGTGAATGTGGCTGTAAATCCTGATTTATCTGCTGTTCAACTGACCCTCTCTGTTTCTGTTCCTGCAGCTGAAGATGACCCATTTACCTTTGGTAATTTATTGTTTATTTTCACTCTCATTACAAGTTAATAGAATGAGAAAGATTATCTGTATCGTTGACATAAAATGGCTAAAGTTTGCTGTAAACCACATTTTAAAACTTACATTTTTTTTTACATGTAGGTGATTTTTTAGGGTGTTTCTATTGCAGTTTGCTTGTTTCTTTACTTGGATTCAATGCTTTATTAAAATGTAAATATATTTATTTATTTTCAAATGGTAACCACGACTTCCTTTTGCAGACTACCACAGACTGCGTGTTGGAGGCTTGATTCTAGCTGCTGTCCTCTGTCTCATTGGCATCACCATCCTGCTCAGTAAGATGCAAATTATACACACACACACCAGCTTTATCCCTTTATCACGCCTACATCCATGCATACATCGTAAAAAGACTCATACAGTCATAAAAAAGTGTTGAGACAACACTCAAATAACACCCAGATCTCATAAAAGTCTGTGTTTATTTTCTCTTGTTCCAGGTGGCCACTGCAGGTGCAAGTTCAACCAGGACAAGAGGTGATCATTCACATAGTTACACATGAGAATTATTTGTGGAATTGGTTTAGAGTGAAAACTCTAAACCATGAGCACTTAACATTAAATTTAAAAAAAAGCAGTATATATTACCAAGCTCCAAAGATGGTGTGCCCTTAGTTAACAAGTAGTAGATAAAAATCATAGAAGTCTGCTGTTTTGCTCTTTTCTCTTACTCTCCTTTGTTCTCTTTGCAGAAGGAGGGCAGGAAGCAATGCTCAGCAGATGCTCTCCGACCAAGGTAATGTTAGTTCACCTACCAGCAAACCCTTCAGTACCTAAGACTATGATGATGACATCCTCAAAAGGGGAAACCTGGAACAGCTGAATGAATAAAAGTTATTCACTGGTTTCACTTCAGTTTAGTTCAGATGCACTAACATATTTATTATCCCACAAAGGAAGCTGGGTTTGTGGTTCTGGTTTTACTTTAATTGTCAGGTGAAAAGATGATCACCTCTGACCATGACAAGAGCTACAAAGATAACAGCTAAAACGAGCAGAGAGGTTTTCCTTCAGACACACTTACTTATTATTCTAAACAGATATACCTGTCTTCTCACATAAATGTCATCCTTTCCAAAAAGGAAAACAACAATACTGCATGTGAAGTAGACATATGCACAGCAACAGACACAGCTTCAAATATTGAAGATTTCATCACAGAATTGACATCCTGCCAAGGTCTAAAGTTATATTTACCCTGTCCATCTGTTTCACTGTAAAAGGCCTCTTGTCACACACACTGACACAGTATGGAAATATCCCATAGTGTTGGACTTCAATGCCATGGATCACACTGTTCAACAGGTGGTGGATCTCTGGGTGTCTGGCAGGCAGAGGAAGAGGGAGATAAAGAGCTCTCCTATTATATGTAGTTTTATGGCCATAAAAGGTGCTCTCTTGGGTGAAGATGACACACAAATCAAACACAGTACAGCTTCAGTAAACTGTATGAACAAGTAGATAAAGAACATACATGTCATCTGCTGTGTATGTCTCATGTCATGGCGGAACTCTGAGACAACTTGTGTCAGGGGACATTCATGTTCAAATAGTTAAAACACACACCAAGCTAGTTTGATTTAAAATGCTTTGACATACGTAAAATACACAGGTGGCCCGTATGAAAAAACACCATGTGTGTGCGTTATGTAAGCAACTCAGCTGGGATATACTGCACTGATAGGCAATTTACACTTCCATGGACACACACACACACACACACACACACACTCTCTCTCTCAATTTCTCCTGCTCATTATCTGAGAATGAACATCAGTGTGTTAATGCGTCATCTCTATTCTCCTCATACAGAAATTTTTTCTTATATGACAGTCAACGCAAACATATAGTGAACTTAAATATAGACGCTAATATTACAAGACAAAAATATGAATAAACACTTCAAGTAGCCTCTTCTGTTGATGACATCCTCAAGAGGTGAAACAGAGAGCTGGAACAGCTGAATGACATAATGACACTAACATATTCATTATTCCACAAAGTCAACAAAGTATGAAGTTATTTCTACAATGGAATAAATACTGTAATGAGGTTATTGTGATTTCATTATAAAAGGCAGTATAGTAAAGTATATCAGGTATTTGTAGGATTCACTGAAGAAATAGTGATTTAATGTAAAAGTCAGTTTAATTATTTGTCTGTTTATATGTATGAAATGTCAAGATGTTATACATTATCATATATATATATATATATGTCTCAATTTGGAAACTCACCTTCCTATGTTTTCTTTCTGTCTGCAGGTCGTTCCTGCGACTGCTAGATACCAACCTGAGCACACACCAACTTCCCGAACCTGCATCCAACAGATAATACAGCAGGATTTGACACATCCAACCATTTTGTTTTACTGTTAGAGAAACAGAGGGCAGTCTGTGTGTATCTGCTGTGAGGTGTGATGCTTTGTGAATGATTACTGAGCTATTGCAGCCTGCACCTTCACATGTACACACACTCAGATCTACACACACTTTTACACAAAATTTTTGTCACTTTCATTTCAGTCACATTAACTTTTTTTTTTAATTAATTCTTTAGTATCAGAAAATGCTTTGCCATAAAGAAACTGATATAAAAAAATGTCCTCTATAGCTGAGCACGAATACTTTGACAGTTTTGGATGATTGAGCTGAAAGTGACTTCATACAACAGTAACACAAACCTATTACCAAAAACTTCCACATACTGGAGTCCTCATACTGTAGGCTGTCAATGTCTCGCATTACTTCTATTGTCTGTATTGTATGTGTAAACATTGATGTAGATATTAGTCGCTTACTTTGACCAACCTAACCCACTGTCCATGCTTTCAGGTCAGGTATATAAAATCTACATAGTCATGAGTGTTTAGAGTGGTGTTGATAATTCATGATAATATGTTAATTCCCATGTTTAGCTTTATGGAGGAAAAGTAGTGGATTGCACTGTTTGGAGATACAGAACGACTCTGTCATGTTTCTATAAAATAATTATTGAAACAAACTATGAGCTGGGGAATTTTATTTGTGTGTGTGTGTGTGTGTGTGTGTGTGTGTGTGTGTGTGTGTGTTTCATGGTTCCTGTGGTGCCAGGAAATTCTTCAAAGTTTGTGAATTTGATGGAAAAAATACGAATCCCTTGAAAGTTTACATAAGTAGACAGATTATTGGAAGTGCTTGAATTTATATTTCATGGTGAGGGAGAACCAGGTCGTCTCAACAACAGGGTGTGCATTGTTCAGAGGCCTAAAGATATCCACCTGAGGAAGAAAAGGATTTTTAAAAAAGTAAGATTCTGACAGATTCCCATATATATACATGAAATGTGCTGCAGTAGATGCATTGCAATCGCTTTAAGAAAAAACAACAAATGTGGCGCCGCTGCTACCCTGAAATGTAAAGAGAGCTAATCAGTAGGTGCTCTCATGTAAGGTGTACACTAAAGAACATGTTGACTGGAGCGCTCAGTGGGCAATAACTGTATATACCGGTATTGACAATATGTTAAAAAATGAAAGATTAATAAATAACTCAGTGCCTCTTGAATCATATCTGTTCCTTTACATTCTTGCTTTGAGCTTCTTTTTGTATCCCGATAATATGTCAAAGAGATAAAATACACAATAAATGACTGAGGCATGTGCGCCTGTGATGGAGATGATGTACAGTAAATTGATCTTGTGTGTACAGCAAGTGTTTCTATTAGTAAGTTTTAATGTGTGTAATCTTTGATTGGCTGGGTCACTAAAGGTCACACCATCTTGACCCAGAGCACAATTATGACCATAACCACCCAACATAGTTGCATCAACTGTATGCATTAATTTGTAATTTTAGATACAAAATAATGAATATAAACCTCTACAGACAGTAAACATAAATCGGTGCATGTTTACTGTGGGAATATATAATCCCAGAGGACATGACAATTTATACATGAAGGCATTTCATTTTCTTTTTTTTTTTTAAGTGAATTTGTCTCTTCTGATCCTTTGCCACCGGCAGTGTAATGTTGGGCCCGTGGATCACACTGATTTTTCCTCCTGTACAGCCCGATGCACTTTGAGATCCCTCTTAATGTACGAACACTTATCACAATATCATCCACTGTGCTCAGTAACAACAGAATATCGTATGTCTCAACCCCAGTATGAAATACAACCTTATCAAGTCATGAAAATGAGCCATACTCCTTTATCCGCTCTCAGCACATCTTTCATGAAAGATGGTGTTATAACCTGTTTTTGTCTGGCATGGCAGCATATAAACAGACTTGAGTGCAACAAATAAATCAGAGTAAAAACATAAAACAAGATCTAAATATAAACATGGGATATATACTACATGCAGATGACGTCATAACAGGAAAAGCACGTATAATTATTACCATTGTTATTTATGGTAGTTACACATGTATTCTTTGTTGTGACACGTTTCAGTGTCTGCCTGCTTGTGCATTAGAAATGCTCTGGCTCTATCTAGTGGACACTGCAGACCCTACAATTCCCAACAGGAGCAAGCACTTGGCAAAAGTGGCAAGAAAAAAACTTCCTTTTAACTGGCAGAAACCTCGAGCAGAACCAAACTCATCGGAGGACGGGCATCTGCTGACTGAGTTACCACCGGTGATGGTGAGAGACACAGATGCACAGCAACAAAAAAAATATATACTTAGAACTATAAACTTCAATGGAGATAGGAGTAATAGTAGTAATAATATGATAATAATGATAATAATAATAGTATTTGTAGTGGACATCAAACAGGACGACAGTAGCGGGCTCTACCAATCCCTGATCTCAGCGTAGCCATGATCCAAGACAACCTGTGAGATGAGAAAGCAGAAAACCTGCATTATGTGTACAGATAGAGAGCTAGGTGCATTATGGGAAGTCCCCACTGACCTGAGCCAGCCCTTACTATAAGCTCTATCAAAAAGGAACTTCTTAAGCCAACTCGTAAATGTGTAGAGGGTGTCCACAGGAGAGGAGCTTGATAGATATTGATATAGAGACAGAGATCGAGAGAGACAGAAATGCTTATTTATAACAAATACTCAGTGATAAGCTGGAAGTGGTCCTGTCTTTTAAGGTTATTACAAAAAGACTTAACAAGATGAGGCACATTGAACATCTGTGGAATTCCACTCAGTGATATATCATTGAACTGAATATCAGTGGTATTTTCCATCCAGTGGTATAGCACTGGATGGAAAATCCCACTGATGTCCAGGCTGACTCCTAACAGCTTTAGTGTCATCATGTTAGAAGACAATGCTCTGTTGTGAAAGCCACAGTGTTAACACAACCTCCAATGCATTTAATTGACATAATCACACAATATGTTGTGCTCCTCTGATTGGATTGTATTCATACCTGAAACCAATCTTTTGTGCCTTACAGCTCCTACTGCCCCCTCTACAGAGAGAGAAGCTTTGAACGTATCCTATGACCCGCAGTGAGCAGCCAGTATTGTGAGTAGTTGTCTGTCTGTGTTTAAACTAAACTTCATCCTGAATCCAAGAAACTCACTTGCTTACACCAGGCCACAACTCAAGTCATCAGTACCATGGTTTGGTTAGCCAACACGCCTTTATCCGTAAGTTAAGCTATCTTGGCCAGATTGTAATCAAGATGCTCAGATAGCATCATTGTTTTGGCTAGCTGTGTCATCTTAACCAAGACAAGCTCTTGGAAACCTGGCTGTGAAACAGAACGACAGTACCTTATTAGTGGAATGGACTAACCTATTGAAGGGAACGTCTGAAAGGAAGGTGATGCAGGGTGGGACACATTTGTAACAGTTTAACAAAAACATGGTAGAATGGAATGGAATAATAAAATAGTGCAGAATGTCTAATATTTTTTACTATTTTATGAACTGCTGATGGATCACTGTAGGTCTAAAATATATTATTTTTTAATTGTATATAATGTCATGATCCATGATTTTCTGACAACACATGGAAAAGGCAAACATTTGTATTCGTGAACTGCCAAAGTGTTGGGCGATGGGTTTGAAGAATAAGATGCCTCCTCAACACCTTGTAGGCGACTGTGCAGTGATCTGCACAACCAAGCTGTTTAATTGATGTTTATCTGTTTGTTTGTTTTTGCCTCCCTGCCGGTGTGTAAGGTTTGGAGCATTTCATTGCATGAATTAAATATGATATTCATTTGTATGTTTTCCTTAGTGTATAATAAGCTGAATATATGAATTTTTGTGTTTTCGTTGTTTTAAAATGAGCCCAGTGAGAGCAGGTCGTCTTCCATGGAGTCCACCATTTTGAACCACAGTTTTCAAGGTTTTACGTTTTAAAGAAAGGAGGGTGGTTAAGACAAAAAATAACACACACACAATCCATTTTTTAGTCTCTTCTTGCTGGCCTTTTAAGGTGAGATTATAGTGACTAATGATCCCACACCCTGCTATTTTAAAATAAAATAGCTATAAAAGTTATGCAAGTTCTAAAAGTTATAAAATGTTGCATGCTCCTGAATGGTGTATCTGTTGAGAGGTGCTCAACAAGTCCCAAAAATGTCAGGACATGTTGTTTTAATCAGTAGTAGTAATAGAGTGTACACTCTTCTGTGTATTTTCATCTGTCAGTCATCAGAGTATCAAGTTTTCTCCGCCCCTACAGTAATTACAGTAAAAATACAGGGAGAAAAACTCGTGTGACTTCCAACACATTTCTTAAACAAATTACAAAGCAAATATATAAACTGCAGTTCCTCAAATGGCCACTTGAGGCTGGCTACAGAAAAAGTCAATATCTATAAGCCCCATATTAAAATGTCCAACTTCACAGCATAAATAAATATGTCTACAGCCTGGTACAAAAAACTGTTTTGGTCTCTAGCTAATTTCACTATTCAAGATGACTGTACTGAGTCTGATTTTTTTTTTTTAACTCACCCATTCAAATGATATTAAGATTAAAGTTACGCATAATTGAAAGCATGGCCACTTTGATTGACAGGTAGGTGCTCTTACAGATGGCTTATTTGAGCACCACGGCATCATTTAGCCCCCCTCAGGTCTGCCAATGATCCACGTGTTTGGCGATTCTTAAATTAGCCGGGAGATGGAAGAAGCAAGACAGCCAACATGGCGGCAGCCACCACCTCATATTTTGATCTTCAAAACAGCTCTTCAGAAACCTGTGGATGATGTCATGGACACAATGTCCATGCTTTTTACTGTCAGTGGTACCTACTCATCTAGATGGAGGATATTGGATATGTGCTTTGGTAATGATGACAGGTGAGTAAAACATAAAATAATTTGAAGGTTTTTTTCTTTTTAAAAATCCTCAAGAAAATTAGTAACTTTCACTTTTCACTACGAAAAGTAAGCAAGTATTTTCATTTTTATTGTCCACTGTCAGTGTATTGATTAATTTTTAGTCAACCACAGATCCACTTAATTATTATTAATTAATGTCATGTCAGTAAGGACTCGTTAGCTCCATTTCCAGAGGAGGTTCTGTCTGAAGGTCTGTCTGCCATCAGCACATCGCTCAAGTATTTGTATTTTTGAGTTATTTGTTGAGACTGACACTTTCACTTTCATTATCTGTATTTCCTCAAAAGTAACAAAAAATAAATACATTTAAAAAATTAGAAAGCTATTACAACATTAAGTGTATGCAACTAAGTCAAACTATTGGCATGTTTTAACAGTGTAGACCATATGATACTTCCCACATAAAACAAACATGCATTTTATTTCTTTTCCATCCTAATGGTCTTTAACAAACAAAATGAGACGCCTCAAGCTGTGTTTCATTATTGTAAAGTGTGACTCTCTTTGTTGCAGTTGTGTCACTGGTGTTTGCTGAAGAACAGAAATGTAAGTACACCACAGTAAATATTTGAGTAATGTGGTTAATAGCTTTCATTCAAAAATAAAAAAGGGCTTCTTTAAAAAATAAGATAAGAGAATCATGAAAACACAAGACCTATAATACAGATTTCATCATTTGTTTCTTTGTATATGTATTTTTTAATATATATTTTTTTATCCAAATTATTACTTTTGCACATTCATCCCTGTATTTCACTGCAAATATGTGAAATATGTGATAGAAACTTCAAATCTTTTCTTCAACTGTAGTTGGAGTGCTATTCATTTTAAAGTTGTAAAATTTGATTCTGTTATATCAATGGTTTTGAATTGTATATTGCCATTGTAATAGTCAAGATATAATATGAAAACTGAAAGATATTGATGTTAAGCAATTAAAAATCATGGCCTTATTTAAAAAAACAAACAAAAAATGAACAAACAAACAGTAAAGACTTGGCACACCCACCCAGTGCATTTAGTTAGATGAATGATCGATGCTGGAACTGCTGTGATATCACCAAACCGAAACAACAAAACAGGTAAATATAAAAAAGGAGAAAATTCTAAACATATTTGACCACTGTCTCTAGTGAAGACTGTATGCAACCTATATGCTTTCATCTACTGGCAGCTTTCAAGTCAAGCAAGACCTAATGAATGAAAACATCTGTGTGATAATACACACATGATACAGGGCTTTAAGTTGGAGCTTAATATGCCTTTTTCAAGTTCAAGTCAATGTAAATGGAAAACAAAATAAAGTAGAAATACATATCTTGTGTGTGTATGAAAGGTTGAGGTAAAACATAAAACAAGACATAAATATAAACAGGATATAAACTATATGCAGCTGACATGTCCTACCAGGAAAAGCACATGCATAATTATTACCATTATTATTTATGGTAGTTACACATGTACTATTTTTTATGAGACATTTCCTGCTTGAGAGCCCTTTCTGTGCATTAGAAAGGCTCTGGCTCCATCTAGTGGACAACTTTCCACATCTTTCACACAGGGACATAAATATAATATAATTCAGTTCAATTACTCATTACTGTTCAAATACTCAGTGATAAGCTGGAAGTGGTCCTGTCTTTTAAGGTTGTTGCAAAAAGACTTAACAAGATGAGGCACACTGAACATCTGTGGAATTTTCCACTCAGTGATATATCATTGGATTGAATATTAGTGGCATTTTCCATCCAATGGTATAGCACTGGATGAAAAATTCCATTGATGTCCAGGCTACACCTTTAGTGTCACATTAGAAGAGAATGACAACCACCAATACATTTAAGTGACATATTTACACAATATGTTGTGACTAATGACTCTCTGTCACTCTCCTTCCTCAGGAGGCTGAGGCGCGCTGGACTTGGGAGCTCAGTCCTGACCTCCTTCTACAGATGTGTGGTGGAAAGTGTCATGTGCTCCTGCATCACCGTGTGGCACAGCAACTGCTCTGTGGCAGAGAAGAAGGCTCTGCAGAGGGTGGTTAAAGCTGCACAGAGGACTGTGGGACACAGCCTATCCACCACCACGGACATTTACACCTCCAGATGCAGGAAAAGGGCCTCCTGCATCATGAAGGACCCCACTCACCCCGCACACGCTCTGTTTGTCCCTCTCCCCTCAGGCAGGAGGCTGTGGAGCATCAGGAGCAGGACCACCAGACTGAGGAACAGCTTCTTCCCAGAAGCTGTTAGACTGTTGAACTCTGGAGGACCCCTGTAGCCCCCGCCACCCCCACACCCCACCTTTTTTTTTTCTTATATTTTATATTTGATATCGGGCTGCTCCGGGACCAGGGGAAACCAATTTCGTTACATCCCATGTATAACATGTGCTGGAATGACAATAAAAAATCCTTGAATCCTTGAATCCTGTCATTACCATACCTGACTACCTCTGTACCTCAATGTATGTTACTGTATTGTTACTGTACTGTTATTGTATGCTTGAATTTCCTTCAGGATAAATAAAGTATCTATCTATCTATCTATCTATCTATCTATCTATCTATCTATCTATCTATCTATCTATCTATCTATCTATCCATTACCTGTAGTGAGCAGGTGGATGGATGGATGTAAGCAAACTAAACTTTATCCTGTATCTGTAGTGTTCAGTTGCTCTGAGTAACGTAGAATTAAACTAATGAACATTAACTCACTTGCTTCCACTCTGAAGCTACAACTCAAGCGTCAGTAACACGGTCTGGTTAGCCAACGTGCCTTTAACCATTGTCCAATGCCAGATTGTAATCAAGATGCTTTTGGTTGCCATCTCATCAAAATCTAATGAAATATCAAGCTCAGATAACCATGTTTTGTCTGGTGTTACATGGTGGGAGTAGCAGTCTCGCTGAAGAAGCTGTTTAAGGCCTCCACAGTCTCATGCAGGAGGTGAGAGGAGGTCTTCATGATGGATGTCAGTGTCACAGAAAGTCTTTAAGAGTCCTGCGCGCTCCAAAGGACCTCAGTCTCCTCAAGTGAATATGACTTTGATGTACTTTTGATATGCTTTATGTACAGAACATCTGTGTCATCCATTTTATTGTTCAGTTGAACACCCTGGTATTTGTATGCTCCCACTGTCTCAATATCCAATCCCTGGATGTTCACAGTGTAGCCTGAGGCGTCTTCCTCTGGAAGTCGATCACCATGTCCTTCTTGCTGGCATTGATGTGAAGCTGGTTGAGTTCTCAGCAGTTGACAAAGTCTGTGTTGACCCCTCTCCTGCTTGTTTCCTTTTGATACACGTCCAGTGATGGCTGTATCACCAGAAAACTATTGGAGGTTCTGTCTGAAGTCTGATGTGTACAAGGCTTTGGTGAGATTGGTGAGATAGCTGAGTCCACGCAGCCAAGTGGTGGTCAACTCTAGCTTTCTAGCTTCTTCCTGGCAGTGATGGCTGTATGGCTGATGGCTGGCAGTGGTGTCCTCCCCGTGCGGTCTTCAGAGCAGCTCCAGGCAAGTTTCAGACATTTTGTCCTGCACCTCGCACGCTCCCCTTGATTTTTTGCAAATAAAGCTTCGTTTAATAGAGTATCTAAACCAACGTAGAGGTGAATAGCACCACCCAGTGTATTGGAATGTATTCACTAGCTCTGCATCAAATCATTATCTGGGATTGATTTGCCTTGACTTGACGCGCAGGGTAACCAATCAGGCATTAGGATCCGCCTACCAAGTTTGATGGGCAAGGTTGACAAATAAAATAAATTCATGATGCAATTTTTTTTTTTAAATATAAAATTAATTGGTATTTCAATTAATTAATGACACATTCAAGTAATTATTTAATGGTGTATTTATTTATTTAATTTTGGCACTTTTAGTCCTCCATATAGAATAACCACGCTATGTTCTAAGAGGGCAACTTAAGGCAAGTGAATGTCTCTTTCTCCTCTAGTTAGATAAGGTGGTATAAAGAGGTTAAGTTTTAGTCCTTCATTATGTCTCTGCTCATACTTTGCACATTACGTGTGCATGTGTTTTTTTTTTTTAATCATTAAGGAAAATAAACGTTTTACATGTTTGAAATTGAAGTATGTGCACTTAACTTTACAAAACGCTAAAGATCACTTCAAAGATCCAGCAATGTGAAAAATTAAAGGTCATAGTCCTGCTTTCTTTTGAATGTTCCCAGGAACTGATTCTTTCTCTCTACTTCCCCCATTGGAGTCAACCCAAGACCCGCGGCTGGTCTAGAGGTGTGGCGAAGACTTCACGAATAGACTCTGGGGAGGTCCGACCTCGCCTCTTCGCTCCCTCTTCATTTATTGGCTGACTATAATGAGAGAACCAGCAGCATCAAGCCAGACATTAGTAGCCAGGATGAGACCGGAAATTATACGAATTTGTTTTAAAAATAAAAGTTTAAAATATTTAGGAAAAAATAGAGCGTATTTAAGTGTAGTGTTAAAACCTCCTTGAAAAATAAATGATTGATTACAACAAATGTCACACTCATGCCACTGTATAGAAATGTTTTTGAATGGATGTAGACAGTGGTGGAAAGCAAGTACTTTTACTAAAGTACTTTACTGAGGTATTTCTGTTTTCTGTGACTCTACTCCACTTTTTACTCACTACATTTTAAAATAATTACTACTTACTTTGCAGATTTAAATTAATAATTCATTTCAAAACATATATGTATATATATTTATATTGAGTATATTAATATATATTGACTATAATAAACAAATTTCAGATTCTGATTCAGAATATAACCAACACAAATTACACTATTATTATTTTTGTTGTTGTTGTTGTTGTTGTTGTTGTTGTTGTTATGGATAAATATAAGACTTTATTGATCATCAGGGGTAAATTCACAAGCTACCCAACTAAGTAAAGGTTTGGATGCAGAGCATGTAAACCAGTTTTATATCCCACAAAATACGTTTTGCCTAAAAGTGTTCTTACAAATCATTTTGTATATTTAGTTTCAAATGAGCTATGTTATTAATAATTATGCTTACTAATAATACTAATTATTAGACTGATTCTATTATATTAGATTATATTTCTTTTGCAATGCTGAATCCTGCTCCAGTGCTCACAGAAGACACAGGTTATCTCATCTTAGTTCATCTGATGTTAGAGACTTAAGACATACTATGGCGTTTTTTGTTTTTGTTTTTAACATACAACCTATGTTTTAAAACATGTCAGGATTTAACCGTAATGAGAAATACAACGCAAAAGACGCACAAGACGCAAACTTTCGATAAGGAGACAATGGACTGTGCTTTTAATTTTAAATCTACAACCGGAAGTTACTTAATTAACCTGCGTCACTTAACACTGATGAGAATTTTTTTGTACAAATTCTTTCACTTGCGCGTTTCTTCTCGGAGCAGCAGGAGTGTTAGAAAAAAAAGCTGCACATCTGTCGGATATTTTCCATTAAACACTTTAGAAGAAAGTCTGTGAGTCTGACGGTGACCTGGGAGATTTTTGTATTTTGGGAATTTAGAGAAAAAAGTTGTTTGTTATGGACCCCAACAAGTCTGCGGCCGTTCCTCCGATGGGATGGTCTGATGAGAAGTCCTCCATGGGCCAGTCGCCCCCTCCCCCCTATGTGGACAGCTCCAACCCTCAGCCCGGCCCGGGGTACCCACCACAGGCCCAGGTAAGAAACCCAAAACCGGGCCCCACTAACAGAACCAGATCTTTTTGAATCATTTCATGGAGATGTTGCTCACTTTTATTTTTGTTTCTATTGCATTTTTTAAATATAGAAAGCTACTGACAACAAAAGTTTCTAACAAAGATGTTTTTGAATTTGTGTTAATAGAGTAGAAAAAATGAAAATTTCCCAAAATAATGTGAGCCGCATGACTTTCATTTATCAGTGTAAATATTTATTAAAGAACTATTTTTCTTTAATTTTTCTTTTTTTTTTTTCTTTTTTTTTTTTTATATTTAATGAAGTGCACAGCATTTGTCTTGAATTGTGATTAATTTCTTAACTCCGTTTAATTATTAAATAGACTTGAATTTGAATTTGGATCCAGTCAATTTAATTCTGTAGTCAGTTCAGGTTCTGTCAGTTTAAGTTCAGTGAGTAGTTTCTGTCATAGTACTGTAGGGTATAAATATCCATGAACATCAAGTCTCTTTATTTTCACCGGTTATTATGAAATCTGCAGTAATTAATAGGGTGTTTAATGTAATTCTGATGGTGAGTGAACCAGAACCACCACTGTGCTCACAATAAGTACCACAAATCAGTCCATGTGACTCTGTACCTCAGTGGTTTTCTATTCTTAATTCCAACTTGTCTATAGTTTCACTTCCCATACGCACAAACTTGTTTTTGTGAAATCTGTTACAGTCATTTCACAATTTGCACTTGGCCAAATTGCAGTTTCATTTCACATGAAGCCTCTCCCCACCCCCACCCCACCCCTCCCCTCCAAACATGTGGCAACAACTTCATACCTATTTGCTTTGACCTGAAAAGTTTGTTTTTATGTGTGTGGCTTGCAGGGCTATGGGGCCCCGCCACAATATGGAGGTGCAGGGTATGGGCAACAGCCGTACCCCATGGGTCAGCCGTACCCCGCAGGTCAGCCGTACCCTGCAGGTCAGCCGTATCCAGGACAAATGGCCGCTGTCAGTGTCCAGCCTGGAGTTTATGTAACTCGAGGCCCGCTGGCTAACCCTGTCAACGACTACTTGGGCTACTCCATCTTCACCTTGTTGTGCTGCTGCCTGCCTCTTGGAGTTGCTGCCCTCATCTACTCCATCTCAGTGAGTTTCATTGAACAAATATTTATATTCTTCATGGTCGGATGCATGGCTATACATATACAGATACAAGAGATACTACTATTCTACTGCCACGCAGGGCATGTTTCAACATTAATCAAAACTAGTTACAACCCTGGTTCCAAAAAAAGTTGTGTAAAATGTCAGCTTCAGAATGAGTGCATATTTACAAAAGTAAATAATAATAAAGTTTATCAGTTTTTGAACATTTGAATTTGTGTCTCAAACAGTTTTTTTTTTTCTCTCTCTTTTTTTTAAAGATTATTTTTTGGCTTTTTTCCAAGCTTTTATTGATAGAGACAGCTGAAGAGTGACAGGAAATGTGGGTAGAGGGAGATGGGGAATGACATGCGGCGAAGGGCCACAGGTCAGAAGTCGGCCGCAGCGAGCCTTCGCATATGAGGCGGCTGCTCTACTGACTGATTTAAGCGCCGCCCCTCAAATGGGGTTGTTGAAACAATTGTAAACTCAAAGAAAAATAGCCAGCATCACACATTTCCGTCTGGTCTGTCCATACCGAATGGTGTATCTGTTGAGAGGTTCTCAACAAGTCAGGACATGTTGTTTTAATCAGTAGTAGTAATACAATGTACACTCTTCTCTGGGTTTAAAGTGTATTTTCATCTGCCAGTCATCAGAGTATCAAGTTTTCTCCACCCCTACAGTGATTACAGTAAAAATGACTTATGTAATAAAATAAAAAAAAAACGCTGGTCTATTGTGAAACTTCAATCCAGAGTTCAGCAACATACGAGCCATGTCAGTATAACCTGGAATGAGACTTTTTTTATTTGAGAAGTCTTGCAAAACACGTTATCATCACGTTACTTTGAATTGTTTCTCTAGTTTATGGGTAGTCATGTTTTTGTTGTGTGAGGTAACTCAAAAAGTTAATGAGTTTGTTTTTACACTGTGTCTCATTAGAGCTCTCTGGCGTAGGAGAGGACACACTTCCTTAGGAGGAAAAGTTGGTTGATTGTTTCCATGTGGTCTGTGTTTACTCCTCAGAGTGGAAAAACTCTCGTGTGACTTCCTACACATTTCTTCTTAAATGAATTAAAAGACAAATCTATTGACTTTGACACTGACTGAGAGACATGTGGCACATTATAAAGCCACAAAGGTGCTATAAAAAGCTTTAAATAAGGCAAATTTCCCCTGTGGTGTGACTTGTTTCCATGCGATGCGTGGCACAATTGCAAAAAAAAGTTCCACGGTAGGCAAACATAGGACAGGTGATTCAGTCAACTTACAATACAAAACTAGGTGAGATGTGTACTTGTTTATGCACACACAAAATGTACCTCTAAAACTGTCCACACATTATTTGCTAGCCCACTTATACTATGTTTAAGCTGTGCACGCTGGTGGCAAACTACTGACTCTGGCATACCTTCTATAGTAACAGCTGTAAGTCTCTACTTTTTAGACGTAGTCCGCATACAGCAACCAGTGTTTCTTTTAATGTCTGAGCAACGTGCAGGAAGACTGTTTACATGGCTGTTATTTCCATGTTTTTTCTGGGTCATCTGACACCGTCTCTGTTATTCCTACAGTATAAAAGAGCACATACCTCTCCTGCTCTTTGTTGTTACTGAATTATGGCCAGTTGGTCATTTGACTGGTACCTGTCTGCAACACAATAGTGTGTGAGCCACAAAGCAGTAAAAGGTGAACCAAACTCAATAAATACAACGTTTAATAAGTTTGTTGTACCTACCAAATGGCAACATCCATGACTGTGAAGTGAAGCCAATGCAGAAGTGCCAAAAAACTGCAGTTCCTTGAACAGCCACTTTAGGCTGGCTCCAGAATATAGATCTAAATATATAATAATAAATCTAAATATCTACATAAACCCCCATATTAAAATGTCCAACTTCACAGCAGAAATAAACATGTTGACAGAAAAAATTGGTCCGATAATGATCCACCTTAGGACTGTGCCACAGATTCTACTCATCGAAATGAAGGATATTGGACTGACATTATATTTTTAAAGAAAGCTGTGTTACGTCAGTACTAAATTAAATATTTGTTAAAATCTGCTGCCACAAAAACTTGATTCTGTACAGTCAGACAGCTGAGAGGACTACTCTTTGTTTTTGGACTGCAACACAAATTCAGTGCTTCGTTGTTATGCAACACTTTACTTGACTAAATGGAAGTTTGAAATTTAATTATTCATTTTTTGGGGCCCAAGCTATTTCAAAGGTTAATAATACATTCTCCTGTGATTCCAATCGTTTGCGGTGTATGTATTCTTATTGCTATCTGTGCAGTAATCACACTGTACCTGTTGTAGATAATACATGGCAGCCTTTTGAAGAAATTGTTAGCTTTGTAGCTCCAAATGGGAAAAAATCTCACTGTTTACTGAACTTCAGCACATAGAAAGGTCATGTCAACAACCGCTCAGTGTGTTTATACTGACCAGCTGGTCAAGTCCGCATGTTAAAGCAAACATTTTAATGTTGGTCAGTCCTCTAAAGGAAGAGTGAACTTCAGTTTCCTCTACACAAAGTGCAGCTTCCTCTACAGGAAGCTGCACTTTAGGCATCACAAGTTTTCCTGTATTTGAAAGTTTAATCCCTGATAAGCCAAACTGGGCTGAGCCCAGTTGTTGTTATCCAAAAGTTTTTTTAAATAGACTGTACTCATATAGCACCTTTCTAGTCTTCTGACTACTCAAAGCACATTCACACACATTCATACACTGATGGCATTAGCTGCCATGCAAGGTGCCAATTTTAGGAGCTAACTATCCATACATATTCACACACTGACGGCGCAGCCTTCAGGAGCAATTTGGGGTTCTGTATGTTGCCCAAGGACGCCTCGACTGGAGGGGATCTAACCAGGGATCGAACCGCCAATCATCTGATTAGTGGACGACCCGCTCTACCTCCAAGCCACAGACGCCCCACATTTCTGCAAATCCGCTAACATGTCCTGTTTGCATTGTTTCCATGGCAGTACAGGCAGCAATCACGGGCTTACTGTAGATACTGGAGAAAAAGTCTGAATTTAGACATGATAGATCTGATGCCTTAAGGAGTATGTTGTTATATTCTGTTTAAGCAGATTTATGAACATATGTCCTCCTTTGTTGGACAGTGGAGATAGCACTACCGTAACAGTAAACATTAAGCTGATTATATCAGCATGTTTATAGTTACAGTTACGAGAAAGAAAGGTTTGTCATTTGGGTCATGAGGCTTAAAGTACTTCGTCAGTAGATTTTGTAAAATGAATCATCTTATCACAAGATTTCTAAAGTACAATGATTACTTTCTTATATGTGTGTGTCACACTGTCCACCTCCACTCTCTCGTCCACTGCACACAGTATGGGACGGATACACTGATTTACTGAAGTACGTGTCTGTATTGGCCTGTTAATATATCTGATCTGATTCATAAACTAATGAGGGGTTAAAGGGATGGTTTGGAAAATTTTGGACCTGCTTTCTCTTGAAGGAACAATTCCTCTGAAAACATCATGTTTCTCTCACCCAGAGTGATGTGGAAAATGTTTTTAATGTCATCCTTTTAAAACCTGTGACCTGCAACCTTTACCCGTATTAAACATAATCACTCCTGGCAAACCATTCGTCCATAATTATCACCCTGTGCAGGTGTAGTCATTGTCTGTACATGACTTTCACACAGTCTTTAATTGTCAGTTGCTGTTAAACAGCCATGGTAAGATCAAGCATGATTGTGAAGGGGTTGCTGTAGTTTAGTTTGTTTGTCTTAAGCCTTGTGGAAAACAATCCTTGTGGAAACATTGCCTAGATCCAAATCATTCTTTCTGATGAGAGCAGTTTCATTCCTGCGTGATTGAACATGCTTCATTGTATCACCTTCTTTGAGTTATTTCAGCCTGCTGTGCCCTCAAAAACCAGATGAACTCGCTGAAGGTCAGTGAAATGTTGAAATGTATGCGATAAGATGTATTATATGATATATTTTGATAAACAAGGTGACAGAAATGAAGTTTATTTGTATCATATTTCAGCATAGCAGTAGGTTTCATTCAGATATTGTACCATGTAGATGTCATAGAAATAAGTAAATTACATTCACTAGATTTGCAGATGTGTGGGACAAATACAGAAACAATACATCTGTATGAACAAATCTGTGTAGATACACATGATGCGTTTACCCTCTTCATACTTGCTTTGGGTAGATAAGACTCTGTAAAACTTTATTAATATCACAGCTGAGGAGACAATAGCTGCAGGCTGACTGTAAGAGCTGTTCTGAATGGGTGATTGGCTGGTAGTCAGTAAAGCTTTAGGTAATCGCAGCAGGTGACATGGCAACATACATTACATATCTGACAAGTAAAATGTTTATTTAGGACATTTGTACTGAAACATATGAGTCACATAAAAGTCTACAGCTATGCTCGCAGCTCTGTGAAAGTGTACTTAGGCACAGTGGTGCTTTGAACTAAATGCTAGCATCAGCATGCTAACACGCTCACACTAACAACAGTATTCATTCTAGCCTGTCAAGTCAAGTTAGGATAACAAAGTACATCTCAGGCTGATGGGAATGTAATTAAATTTGCAAGCATTTGGCAGTTTTGCAAATATTTATAGAAAGTTTTGAACAAAGTAATATTCTGGCCTGGTGACCACACTAAGTGAAAAGTCAGGGAATCAACATTATTATTTGAATTCTGTCATCTAGGACCTTGAAATTCTGCAGAAAATTTCATGACAAGATATTTCACTCAAAACCAAAAACCTCTTGGTGATGCTAGAGGTAAAGTCATCTTCTAGAGATCATGAATGTCTGGACAAAATTTTATGACAATTAATCTGAAAGCTGTTGACAAATTTCAGTCCTGACTGAAGTGGTGCACCAACCAACATTGCCATTCCTGGAGCTGTCTGCTGACATGGCTAAAAACATAAAGCCAACCATGCTGAATTGTTTGGCTGTCTTAGAACACAGCACCATAAATACAGCCGAGTGGTCAAACAAGAGCATCTGACCAGGTATAGTGCTGACTGACTTGAGGTTATCAGTGTACGGGGTAGAAGGATAGTGTATATATCTGTTGTAATATTTGTCTGCATCGCTGAACTGTGGCTGTCATTTTAGCATGAAAAGTCATTTGTAGAGTTAATCCACTCATTTTTAGGTGGGACTGAAGTACGTAGCTACAACAGTGTGTGGCATCCTTAATGATGTTAACAGCGTGTTTGTTCCAGTAAGAACAATTGTCCTCAGTACACTTACAAACACACACATCCTTGGTTCCCTCTGATAGTTTTTGTGGTTTAAACAGACTCTATTTTGACGAGGGAACAGCAAGGATTTCAATTAACCTGCAATCATCAGTAGACTGAATTCCAGTTTGTCTAACAGTTGAAAATCATTCGTTGATCCTCAGTACAGCTCCACATAGTGTTTCCTGAAAGTCAGACTTGGACTACACAATGTCTCTCTCTTGTCTTTCCTGTCTCTTCTGGATGTGTCTGTCTCTCTTTCTGCCCTTCCATCTGTCTCACTAACACATCTGGCAAACAGGCAAGTCGCCCACTGACATTCTTTGATCTCAGTGAGCCCACTCCCACTCAAACGCATTTATACACAAGCTAACAAATGTGAAGGAACACAGCAAAAGTACAAAAAATCAACTTGCTGCAACCTGAATGTTAGAATTTCCCTTCAGAAACAGAATACTCTGAAACTGCTGTTGCAGCCTTGTGGTTAAGGTATTCGTTCTGTTCATTTAACTTTCACATTTAGGGCAAAATAGATTGGTTATCAACTATTAAATTCATTATTTTAATAATCGGTTTGGATCTTTTTTTTTTTGTTTGTTTGTTTGTTTGTTTTTTCCAAGTATTATGTTCAGCTTCTCAGATGTGAATATTCTCTATTTTCTTTCCTCTTTTATGAGAGTAATATCATAAATTTGATTGTAATGTGACCAAGAGAAGACATTTGAGGACATCAGCTGACTTTGGGAAACACCGCTCAACAATTTTATGGACCAAACAACTAATCAAGTAAATGAGAAAATGATTGACAGATTAATCGATAATGAAAATAAAATTATTTAGTAGTAGTAACTATTAATTATTTAGTAGTAGGCGCAGAGTAGATAGTCTCCATGATCCTCCTCTGAAGTTATGTAATTCATTATGAACTGGGAGGAGGAGCCTAGAGAGATGCAGAAGTAGAAGAATAAAGGAGAAGAACTGAAAAACAGTGGCAAATAATGGGATGAAGAAAAAGACAAAGAGGCGCAGTCATGCTTTGGCTGTGGTGTTTAGCTTTTTTTTTTTTTTTTTTTTTTGGTTAGAGGGTCAAACAGAAAGGAAGGAAGAGACGGAAACGAGATACAGTGGAAATAACAGACAGGCAGAGGGGGTGAGACAAAGAGCTGGCTACTGGAATCTGTCTCACTTCACATTCTTTCTCTCTCTGGAATTTTCAGCCAAGATGGACAAGAAAGCAAAGTGACCCCTCAAACTAGCCTGTTTGGATTGGTGTCATATTCAGGATGACATTTTTCTCCTGAAAGGGCTTATGGAAAATATCTAGGAAATGAGAACGATTTTCTATTTAACCCAGGATGAGTCATAGAGCGTTGCAATGATTAACACTAGAGTGTCGAGACAAGTGTCGCTTTTGTCAGAATCAGACATCAGCGCTCTGTCTCTCTAGCACCAAGCCACTCCTCGTCATCAAACAGCCCTTTGTTTGCTAAAATATTCTCTGTCTTCACATATTATGTATTACTGGATGAACAGTGGATTAACATCCAGACAGTAACTTGCAGGGGTCCTCACAATGATTTGTACTTACTGTTTCTCTGCAAAACCACACTGCTGCAACAGTAGTGAAATATACCATCACAGTTTAGGAGAATAACAGAGAACATTAGGTCAAATTTGCACCTCTGCTGAAATCTTGTATTCTAACATATATAACAAATGTAAAGCCTCAGAGCTTCTTTGATTATTAACAGTATGTAGTGATGACAGAAAGGTGAGCGCTCACCATCACACTGAAACTGTCACAAGGCTGCAAAAGTTTCACTTATTATTTCATCTTGGTGCTGTTTGATTGATGTATTTTTCTGTTAAATGATAAGAGGCTCACTGGAAACAATAATAACAATAACAGCAATAATAATAATATTAATAATAATAATAATGAGAAGAAGTAGAAAATAACAAAAATAACATAATGAAGTTCTGTAGATGGTTGATTATTTGAAAGAGTAAAACCTGAGATAATCTTGGCAAAAGATTAAAGAAAAATGTGAACAGAACAGCTCTTTAAAGCATCCTCCTGTAAAACACTGTTGGTCAAGTATTTAAACTTGATGTCTGCATTAGAGAACATAGTTATGAGTGCAGTGGGGTGCAGTGTAAATCTTATCTTATTTTTTTTAGCACGTGTCAAGTAACGTTACCTGTAACATCTTTCACAAATTGCAAATGGGGAATATGACTTGGCTACAGCTTGAAAAACTTTCAGTCAAAAGATTTTTTTGCTTTAATCCACGATAGAGTGAATTTGATTGGATGAGAAGTATGAACATATACCATTACGGCACACTATTGGTTTGTACATGATGCATCGCCCCTGCACATTACAATTCATGTCACACGCAAGCAAGGAGCTGACTGACTGTCGTCTGTCCATAGCAGAGACTCAAGAGAACTCAAGAGAAATCTGAGTTGTTGTTGTTTTTTTTATCAGAATTACTATTTTTTTTTGATTAATCACTTGGATTAATCGTTAATTTTGACAGCACTATATTGTATAGTGCTGTTATACATAGCATAGCATAGTATACCATTTCAGTACTTCCATGAAACACATGTTAATGCTCAGTAGCACACATATACAGTATGGTTCATTATACCAATGAAAAGGCATTGATTTTCATTGGATATATATGAGGCTGAAACAGGTAGCCTAGTGCATCCCAAATTGTTCAACATTGACGTTTTAATATAACATTATAGTCATTATGGCCTTTAGAAAAATAATGTTTTTGGGGGGAGGTCGTATAGAGCACCACAGGCCCCTGTGGCACGGGGCCTATAACACTTGATGGCTTTTTTTTTTTCTTTAAATTACTTTTACTTTTATATTTTAAATAGTTTTGAAGCCAGTACTTTTACACTTCTACATGAGTAAAAAGCTTGAGTTGATACTTCAACTTCTACGGAAGTCTTTTTAAACCCTAGTATCTATAATTGTACTTGGGTAATGAATGTGAATACTTTTGACACCTCTGAGCACGAATGAACGTGTGCTTCCTCTTGCGTTGACCAGATTTACTGATGCTTTCTTACTGAAGGTAGCTATGTGTCACTGTAAACTGTTATAAGAATTTTCAAATGACCCTTCAATAAGGAAGACTTATTGACTTATGATGCTATTTGTATTGATAGATACAAATAGCATCATAAGTCTTCTTAATTTCCTCTAATAGTTAGCATTTCCCCAGTTTAAATGTAGCCTCTCTGTTCTGTCCCTGACCCTCGTTCTGTTCTGGACTTCTTCTGTTTATACATGAACCTGGACTTTACCTTACCCTGCCAGCCTTAGCAACAAAGTCATATTAGAGAAGTGAAAACAGAACATGTACACATTTTTTATTAGGTTTATACTGTTTTATAACATAAACCACAGAGCCGCAGACAACATGGTGAAGGCAGAAGTAGTGTGCCGCATGGAGTGCTGTAAATAAAATCAAATACAGCACAACTGCAACCCAGCAGGCTAAAAGTAAATCTCCTGACCATAATACACAGTAATATTCACAATTTCTCTCTGTATTTATGTGTGTTACAGTTACAGGCATAGTGAGAGGCCAAATAAGGGTACATAGCTGTGACCGCAGTCACCATAAATGTTCAGCAAGTTTTTCCTTGTTTTGTTGCTGACCTTATTAAAGGTGTTTTATTTATTAAAGTGTGTTGGAGGTTTGTGCTTGTGTTAAAATGTATGTAAGCTTGACTACTGCCGCTGACTCACACTCAACACTTCAAAGTAAAAGCCTTTAACTCTGAGGCGCTGCTGAATTTCTGATAACATGATACAATCGTTCCAAATGGCAGCTAATCTCTCTCAGGAAACAGCAACTGAAAATTGAAAACTGAAAACTTTATTTCATGACTACCATGTAATTACCATGTTTAGTTTCCTCACAATGGCCAAGTATGAGGAAACAGGTACGTATTTACGCACAGAGGTGAATATCAGGATTTATTTGGAGACGTGAACTTTACGTTGGACTCTTTAACTCAACTTTAACTCTGTTGACTGTGTGTCGTTCGGTTAATTTGTCAGGTTTTTCAACACAAAACAGCTGCAGCTATATTTATCCAGTAATCCTAGTTATGAATCCCTGTTATGCCTAGGCAAACGTGGTCAGTGTTTAAATATCCTGTGTTTTGTCTCTTGCTGATAAAGACATGCAAGTGTCTTTTTTTAGGCTTGCTCCCCTTGCGGGCCTCACTCCAAAAAGTTAGCCCATAATGAATCCCATATGTGGGAGTTTTAAACACCTACCTAGTTGATCTTTGAAGCTGAAAATCACACAGAGCTCACATTGAAGAAGCAAGTGTCCCTGAAATAGGATGCAGCCTCAAGGCTACGCCCATTTAGCCTACATAAACAGCAACCACACAAGCACTGGTTACCTTTAAAAAATACCTGCAGAACACAGAGCCTATGTCCCTGCATCTGTATAACTGTGCTCAGTGTGAAAACAGTGCGTCACCATGAGGTACAAAGAGCGAGTCAGTGGAATGCATTTCCCCTCCCCGTTGACCTTGCCGTCAGCCAATCAGATAAAGGCTCAGGGCTGAATCAGGGGTCAGACGTGTAAGTTGAACTGTGGTAGCGAAGTTTAGGGGTGGGGGATGTTTGTTCATGGAGTTGTGAAATGTGCCAGTAAATTGTCAAAGTGATGCTAAAAGTCTGCGGTGAATGACAAACATGTGACAGACACTCTCATCAGAAAGGTTGTTCCATCCTCTCTTTGATTGTTCATTTGCGCTGTCTGCGGTTTATCACAAACATGAGCAGCTTGGATCCTCTCTTCTCCATGGGTGCTCACAATGACTCTGACTGCTTGCATGCAAGGAAACCACAGACATATTGTCAACCACACAGGCATACTCACAATAGCACACATAAGACATTAGGCTGAAACAATCTGCAAAAAAACATCTAAGTGAAATGAAGCACTGCTATTTGTAGCAGTCTGTTGAGTAACAGTTTAAGGCTATTTCATTTATTAATTATGGGAAACTTTACTCTCCATCATAGGTTGAATAAAATGTGCACCTTCAAGCAATTTTTTTTTAATATTGCATGTTGTATTTCTGATTTTTGACTCACCCATTGAACACTGTCTCTTTTTCCCTGTCATTACATAACTGCATATTTTCCTCTACCATAACCGTAAGAAAATTTCTAATGATGGATAATTGTTTGATCTGCTGTGCAGTGTGTGCTCACATTATTGGCTCACATTAGATGCACTATGCACTTACTTGATAAAAATGCAACAATTTGTGCATTTCTTAATCTTTGAGCTACACGCAGGATGTTTCTGACTGATATCGGACATCAGCCTCTTTGCGCAGTCACATACTCACACAGAAGTCACTCAGTGAAACTTTATTGACGGTTGTAAAGTCACTTCTACTTCCTGAAATTAGACAGCTGCACCCCGTATATTTTACCTGCAATCAGACTGTGAAGCAGTTATAATTACGAAAGTGTTCAAAGGTCGCTCACCAAAGATTGTTTCACAGTTGTTTTTATTATTCTTAGTCGCAATATAGATTAGATGAAATGTTACTGCCTCGTTCCTGCTAGACATTCTGCAGTAAGAGTTTATGAAAGTATCCTGAATGGAGTTTTGAGTGTAGAGATTCTCATTCTGTAGAGGTATAATTTGGGGAATTTCCACAACCTTATTAAGCCATAGCACGTTGCAGTGATGCACAGCACCCACGATTGGCTGATTTTCCAGTTAAAAAGAAATAACAAGGCTCCAAATACTATCTCAGGCTGTTACCCAATAGCTGACCTCTGATCCATCTGTAAAACTGGGGGAAGTGCAGCAGTGACATACTGACACAGTCCTCTCTGAAACCCATTGCTGGAATTCATCATCACTGACTAAATGTTGTGAAACATGGTAAAAAAATAAAATGTGGTCATTGACTGAGCTCTCTAACCTTGTTGACTCAGCACAAATTGTTTAAATGATTAAGTCACTGAAATTAAATGGGAGTTGATTAGATACGAACACAGTGGCCGTTCTTGAGTCATGACCGTGAGTATTCAACTTTTCTGAAGTAAACAGCATAGTAATTTGGCAAAAACTGTGACATAGTGTGAGCTTTTGTTTTATTTCTATAAAGCAGACTCATTAACAAATATACGTGGCATTTCAGAAAAATGCGTGTTTTTTCAGGTAGGCATTCTTTTACTTTTGTTGTCTTTATTTTTTGTTGTTCTGTTGTTTGCTTATTTCAACCAGAGATTGTTGCTTCTCCTAAGATTTCCGATTTCTGCAAATAATTCCTGAGAAATTCTCTACACTTTTTTTTCATTTAGTTAAGATATTATTCTTTACTTAAAGGGAAAGTGTAAGATTTGTTGTCTACCTCTAGTGTGAACGAGAGACTATGATGGCGAGTCAACATGGGGGACTCTGTGGAAGAGAACCTGTGGTGTCTGTAAAAAACATAACTCCTATTTTCAGGTGATTATACACTAATGAAAACAGTTATGCAAAATACACTTCTGCTATATTTCTAACTGGAGCCCACTAAATCTGACACACTGGAAAAGTGTAAAGTAGTAGTAGAGGAGTGAACAGCCAGCCTGACTCTCTCCAAAGGTAACAACATCTGTCTACCAGCATCTCTAAAACACACAAATTGGCACATTATATCATGGTTTTGTAAGCCATACAAAAATCCGAGAGTAAAAACAACAAGTTGTGGTTACAACCTTTGTCTTTTGCTGTATGTCTTTACCTCTCTCTCTCTCTCTCTCTCTCTCTCTCTCTCTCTCTCTCTCTCTCCTGTAATGAATTTCCTGTACATCTCTCCAGCTATTGCTATCCAATAAAGCAGAAAATGTGAAAAAAAAAAATCTTTAAAAAAAAAAAAAAAAAGATGGATTGCTGTGAGGACACAGCCACAGTTTTTGGATCAGGCCACAGAGTCATGGCTTAGAGCGAGTCTGACAGCTGCTGTTAATCATGACCAGCTGTACTATAGCAGACCTGGCCTTCTCACGACACCTACAAACACACACACTTAGACACACAGAAAGGGATGATGGTAGGGGTGTGTGGGAGTGAGAGTAGAGACTGATTTGATTTGGACTGTGGGCTGGACTTTTGTTAAAGGCACAGTGGTGCCTTATACTCACGCCATTCTTTTAAGATGGACCACAGGCCTCTTGCTTCATCAGAGAGAAAACTGAACTACTTTAAGCAGTTCATAGATGTTTTTTCCACGATAATGACATGCACTTTTATTGTCACAACTTGTGTCAGTTCATCTGAAAACATCTGTATTCAATATCTGTCTCCCTCATTTAGCAGAAATAAATGAGAGCTTGTTTCAGCTGCTCAGTTTGTAATTCATGAAAAGGGAAGTGATGCTTCATATTGACTTTTTTCAGGATTAACTGGATCATATTTTGTAAACATGAGAGATCACGCAAAGGAACATATAACCAGTCGTGATTATTTTCAGTTCCACCTGTGTGGGAACTAAAACATGGCTTCATTGTTAGCTTGGTTTCACGTTTGTTCTACATTGTCTTGACTGAAGAGAGTTTACCACAAGCTGAAATGAAAAACTTTGTGTGCCACCATTCATCATACTGCATATTTCCCCTTTTTTTTTTTTTACTGTCAGGACAATCAAACATTTCTGCTTAACTGATCACATGACTGCTCCTCCTATGTGAAAGATGCCACTGTTAAACAGAGATTTATCACCTGACTTTGCAGTTGCCGTCGGTTCTACAGAGCATTTTAGCGTCTTAAAGCATGTTGTTTTTGGTAAAACCTAATTTTCCCAATAATTTCTTGGAATTCATTATGTCATTTTTGCAACAGTAATAATTGTTACATTTTTTGGCATCTTTTGTGTTTTAATCTCAGTCATTTGTAATTCTAAATTTTTTTTTTTTTTTTATCATCAGGCCCGTGAAGCCAACCGCATCGGCGACCAGATAGGGGCGGAGCGAAGCAGCAAGACGGCCAGGACACTGAACCACGTGGGCCTGGGACTCGGCATCGCGGGCATGATCCTCACCATTGTCTATATAGCCGTTGTGTCTTCTTCTTACTAAATCTCTTGAGCATCTTTTCCATATTTGTAGTTTATATTCATTCTGCTTCAGGTAATTAGACCATATTAGCAACATTACTGGTCATCAGTATGAGTTTTTAGTTAAGTATGTAAGGCTGAATTGATTTGCTGAAAGACATTCACATTATTTTAAAAAGATAAACAGTATATGACCATTAATTGAACACAAGCAAATTCAACGCCAAGCGATACTCTATCTTTCTAGATTCATATTTCATCAACATATTTTGTGTCTTTGATTCAACATTTTTTCAACTTTGATGCCATTTTGTTCCACCACACATGCATACTCACAAGTATCAAGAATATTTTAAATGTTATGATTATCAGTACAGTTTGTAGTGTGTCGAGTTTTGCTCTGCATTGTCTGATTGTACGGGTGAAATATCATCGCCCTTCAACAGAATTGTTGGCTGTAAATATGCACTAACCCCATTTAAGCCTCTATGAAGTATTCTAACATATTATTACATTACAAAAACCTAACCAATGATAGTTCAGAAAGAGGGAGCAAGAGCGATTTGGCTTTGTTTAGATCACATGAACGAGTAGAAAAAAAGCAAAGGGTGAGCCTGTTTCTCATCAAACTGCATCTGATGTGAGTGTACGCTCCAAGAGGACCTCGTCCTCTTTTCCAGTGAATGCACAGCGTCACACAAAATCAGCAGAAATTTCGCAACATCTGAGCCAATATGGCTAACGCAGCCGGTTGCTCAATCGGTGGCCCTGGTTCACCTGTTTTGAAAGCTGCAGTGTGTGTTGTTTATTATCCAATGATTGCATTTTCTTTTCTTAAACAAAGCTGAAATAGTGAGATTTTACTGTACACCAAATGTCTTTATAAGTAAAGCATACTGAGATAAGAAATGCTGTGCCGTCTGGTCTTTTTAGACAAGAGTCTAATATGGTGTGTCGCAAAACAAGCATCTGGATCTACAGCGTGGAACAGATTAAGTTTCAATATTATCTGTATCTGCACCAGATAAAATCATTTCAAAGCTTCATCTCTAGAGAGGAAGAAAAATACCTGCCTCCACTACTCCTTACTGAACCGATACTACATGTTTATAATACATCAGCAGTCTTACCTCCTACTTTGTCTGTGCCTGTCTGTTTGATCCATTTGTCATTACCCTGAGTTGGTTTCACAGAAAGCTCCACAGGATAGGATATTGATCATCTTTGATGTATGACATACTTAGTTTTGAGGGGAACCAAGAGACCTGCAGGTATAATAATAAGGTTACCACATTATTATATTGAATCTTATTATATTGAAATCCGCATGATTGTGTATTGCTAACTCTTTTATTAATGTGATTCGGATAAAAAGAAATGATCGTCTTGACATTACTTACATGCAGCATATCTGCAGGTCTTGAAGAGTTATAAAGGAGAATGGAAGTGCTTAAATATTTTCTCCCACCTACCACGGGGAGTGATGTTGGCTGTAAAATGTTTTTGCATCTGCTTGGTGGCCATCAGGAGACTAGAGGTGGGATGATGTGATAGTGGATTGTGCTTTTATTTTGTAGTTTGTAGTTTCAGTCAGCACTATCATATACAGAAAATACTTAGTCAAAGCTGATCTTTGAAAGCCATACAAAAAATATTTCTTAGAACGAACTGGCATGACTTCAATACGTCAGTATCACTTCTGCTTTGGCAATTTTGCAATGAGTGTGAAGACAAACCAGTGCTGTCAAACATGAGAGTCATTAGGAGTTATTGTAGGTGTTCCCAAACATTTATGGTAAATGTTTTATCTCTTTCCTGCTTTCTCAGAACAACCCTTCCTTCCTGCGTTTATTTCACCATTTCCTGCCACTGTCATAATGCCTTTCTCCTCTTCCTTCCCCACCACTCCTCTCATCCTCCCTTCCCATTTCTTTATCCTTCCTCATTCTTCTTCCTTATTTTGCCCTTGCCTTACCATACCGCTTCTCTGCAGTTGTGAAGCTTCTACTCCATCCTCACGCATTCTGCCCCCCCCCCCCCCCCATTATCTTTACTTTCTCCACCCAGAGAGAGACCCTGTATGAGACATTTTCATACGGGGTTGTCCTATTTTTTTTTTTTATTGTACTATATTGTTGGCCTTTATATTTTAGCCTGAGAAGTTGTGTATTCATGGATAATCTGTTTGATTTCACATATAATGGTTGATTCATTGTAATCAAAGTTGTGTTTATAAAACCGCCTGTGTAATTTTTTTTTTTTCACTCCATATGTTTAGATTTTCATAGCCCATCTAGGGCCAAGCTACAGCCTATAAATGGACATGATTTTTCTTTCTCTGGCTGGGTGCAGTTGTTTATTATTCATTTGTTCTCTGCAGGCACGGATCATCTGACTTAACAGCCATTAATAACAGCCAATATAAGTTATTTATCCTTATATAATCTAGCACAGGCTGACACAGGCTTGCACGAGGCCTTGCTTTTGTTGATGTGAACTACTTGAAGATGAAGATCGAGGTACTGTGGTTGCACACGGGCCATCGCTATTTTGTCACTGTGTAACTGCTGCTCACTACAATCCTGCAACCCTACTCATGTTTTAGAGGATATGAGAGAGCCAAACTATTAGAAACACTTTTGTATATAGTGCACTCCAGTACAACACCATCACCCACTACAACCTCTGCACAAACTGTACTATACTGTACAGGTGTACCTAATGAAGGTGAGTGTATAAACAGTTATAGTTTAACTAGATCACATGCTGACCATGTCCTAGAAACCACTCTTCCATACTGATGGCAGCCAACAGCGAATTAAACGCAAGTAGCATCGTAAAGGCAAACAAGTACTGTTTGTCCCACCTTGTCCCTGAACAAACGTTTCATTTGTGCCAGGAGGGAGGTGGCCAGCTATCTCCTTCCCTTTTGGCTCTGAGGTTTCTGGGCTTGACTTTTGCAGCTGGTGAGGATATGAAACAGGCTCAGGTTACTTTAATGTTTGTTTAGTGATTATTGACTTCTCTGCACAATTTCCAGTAAGTCCAAGCCAAGTCCAAGTGTTTACAGCAGGGCTGCTGTAGAAGAATAGGCGCCTGTCAAAACATTACTGCCCTTCATCAGCTATAATGTTAAACTGCAACACTGCTCCAGTAAGATGACTAACGGCCATTACAAGTGAGCAGACACACACTGCCCGTCCAAAAAGAAAAAAAGTCACAAGCTGGATTTAACTAAACAAATCGGTAAGAGTATTCCATTGGATAATCACTGCAGTGATTAATATATGATGTTGCGAATAGCTTCTCATTTCTTAAACAACCATATCTGAAGATGTATCTAGTGGTCATGGTCATGGAATGTTAATCAGTTTCAGAAGGGTCAGAATTATTGGCTTGTATCAAGCAAAGAAAACAACTAAGGAGATAGCTGAAACTACTCACATTGGATTAATAACTGTCCAATGTATTATTCATCTTATTATCATCATCTCGGACACATCCAGGTCAGAAGAAAGGTAGATGAAGTGATGCACCCATCATGCCTAGCGCCCACTATACAAGTCTGTGGGGGCAGTGTTATGACCTTGGGCTGCTACGGTAGGTCAGGTCAGGTTCAGCAATGTTATGTCCCCAAAGAAGCTGACTATGTGAATATACTTTATGACCAGGTCCATCAATCGAGTTTTTATTCCCTAATGGCACAGGCATTTTCCAAGACGTAAATGCCAGAATTCATATAGCTCACATTGTAAATGAGTTGGTTTATAGAGTATCTGACATCGTTATCACACATGAATTGAGTGATAAGAATGAATGAGGCCAGAGTCCAGACCTCAGTCCCATTGAGAATCTTTGGGATGTGCTAGAGAAGACTTTTTGCAGTGGTTCGATTCTCCCATCATCAGTATAAGATATTGGCAGAAAATTATTGTAATCTGGATGGAACTAAATGTTGTGACATTGCAGAAGCTTATTGAAACAATGCCACAGAGAATGCGTGCCACACCGAAGCTAAAAGCTGTCCAACTGAATATTAGAGTGTGCAACTCTTTTTTTTTTTATTGGACGGGCAGTATAGAACTCATAAACTCAAGGTTATAGACCTTCTGAGTTCACAATGTGCTTCTGCTGCCCCCTTGTGATCAAGGTCAGGCGTCGGACACTCGAAGCTGCAAGTCATTCCAACTTTTGAAATAGTCTGAACAGAACTCAACATGTGACATACATGTATCTTATTTATATGAGGCTCTTCAACTGCCTAGGAGTCCACTCCGTGTTCATTAGACCAAGGCAAACCAAGAGCTTTTGTTTCTATGCATAGGTTATAATTTATTAAACACAGGAAAAAAGTACAAATGCCAAAACCAGAAGAAAATTAACTCTAACTTTTTTTAAATCAGGCAAATAAATTAAGCACCCTTTCAATGATTCAGCACAGAAACAAGGCAGGTGAATTTGTTCAATACTAAATGTAACAACACAGAATACACACTCCATTATTTGTGTAATGGCAGAAAATGTTCAAAGTTCTCATTACTGAGGATATCACATCACATCACACACAGCTTTGTTTTAACGAGACACTTATCACGGCTGCTTTTCATGCACTTAAGAGCTGGCAATGATGGTGCTCACAGTAACTCAGAACTCCTGGAAGAACACTAATCAGCAACCTGACAAGCCTGTATAACTTGTGGACTTCACTCAGTCAAATGCATCCTCAGTGTTCAGTTCTCAGGGAAAAATCAACAGCGACAACAAAATGTATATAAAAAAAGCCACTGTTCCAACAGATGAGACACCATAATGTGGCGCACCTCAAGCTGCTTCATTTTATTAACATTTAAAGAGAAGAACTGTCACTGAGCATGAGCGAGAGGAAGAGGTAAATACTGTCCGAGACTGAAGGCCATAATGAGTGTGAATGTACCTCATACTTCAACAAAAACATACAGTATAATTCGCCATGTTTATTGTACATTTATGCAATATTTACATACTTAAAACTTCCCTCTGTGGCTTAATGGTGACATGTGCATTTCAAGTTACAATCATCTCCACAATCTCTTCATTTGAGAAAGCCAAAGCAGAGAAGTTAGAATCAGAAGAGAAGAAGAAGCATTTAATGCAACACAAGACAAGGAAATGAGAGTGAAGCGTGATCACAAAAGACAAAGCTTAAGTGGTGCAACGCATATGAACTGATCACTGATTTCTTTTGTCCTTCAGCTGGAGTCATCCACTTGTCTTGAGTGCCTTATGATATATATATGATATATACAGAGGACCAGCTCACTCACACAGAGTGAGAGGTCACAAGAACCATGTTGATACTGATCTGCTGCAAACAGATTAAATCAAGGCAAAACAAGTAGAGGAACATGAAGGTGATGAAGATTTAAGACAGTTTTGTATTCAGCTATACTAAAAATGGATACACATGTGCAGCCAGAAGTGTATTTTTCAAATGTTTATCCATAAATAGCAAATAAATGAATGCCACAGGAAACTGGCAGAGAGAGAAAGAGGGAGGGAAGAGGAGGAGGAGGAGGAGGTGTTTTTAGTAGGAGCGGATGGCAGGAGGGACGTGGGCACAGTCCTGTTCATCCAGAGAATGGTCAATAACAGGTCGGTACTCCAGAGTCACCTGTGATTAGACAAAAACAAATAGAAATAATATGTTACTGACTTTACTGGTCTTTAGAACTGTTACCAGACCAACCTAATATCTTGCTGTCAGCAGAACAACACTGAAATGTAATGTACCTTTCCGGTCTTAGGGTCAACGTAGGACATAGTGTGTTTCCTCCAGTGCTGTCCGAAGGGCTTCTTCTCCTGACCCTGTATGGGCTTTGAGTAATCATACTCATCCACACGGTCCTGGAATACAGAAAGACAATGTCAGAGGAGATACTGGCTGCAATACAGAGTGCAAAGTTACAATTGCTTATTTTGGCAATAATCCACAGATACAATAAGAAATAAAACGTCAATTTAGAAAAGAACAAATCAAGAGAGGAAGAGAAAAAGTTTAGAGCAAACAGATCTAAGATAAGCAGAGAATAACAAAAGAAAACACTAAAACTGACAGAAAGATGGATAGGGAGAAAGGAGAAGTAGTATGGTAAAACAGACCTTGAAGTCCTCTCTGGCGTGGGCACCCCTGCTCTCCTGTCTCTGCTCAGCAGAGTGGATGGTCTGGACGGCGTTCAGCATCAGATTCTGCAGCTCCAACGTTTCCACCAGGTCTGTGTTCCACACAATGCCTGGAGGAGAGGAGACTTATTGAACTACTTGTATTGTAACACTATGGCACCTTTTTGCTCAAAGAGGAGGAGGGAAGTGTAAATAGACGGAAACAGGCACGCAAAGCGGTGAAGCACCTCTGTCAAATGTCTTGAGGTCATCCATGGTCTGGTAAATGGCATCCATCTTGTCACATCCCTCCTTCAGAACGGAGCCGGTACGGAACACTGCAGCATGGGACTGCATGGTCTGTGAGGAAAGGCAGGAGGAGACAGAAGATTTACGTCTATGTCAAGGAAACTCAGATCCAAACAGGCCAGATGAAGACAGGAGTAGAGAACAACTTTCTCCTCCATCTCGTACACAGAGGCTGAATTTGTGTTTTTGTTGCCAAAGATATTTCCACATTTCTAATACACAAGCTTACAGATGTAATCAAGTGTTTGTGTGTGTACCTTCTGCATGTTGAGCCTGATCTCGGAGGTTCTCAGATTTCCATTGGCAAACCTCAGCTTGTCCAGGTTGGCCACAGACTCCTCTCCTGCGCTGGGCTGCAGAGGGGACAGGGTCTCTCCTGAAGAGACAACAAAACACCAGAGTCAGCAGTGAAGCAAGCGGCCAACATGTACTCAAACACTGATATCATGCCTGACAAAAAGTAGTGGTGTTATTTAATACCAAAACAGATGGAGAACTTGTGTTTCTCAAAGATGACACCTGATTTTTTTTTCTCTGATAGACATTTTTGCATCATAATGCTCTTGTGTCAAAGCGGAATGTAAACTCTGCTTTCATGAACAGAGGTCCTCACCAGGTTTGTGCTCCTCGGCGATGGTGAGGGCGCAGGCTCTGCCAAACACCACCAGGTCCAGCAAAGAGTTAGCGCCCAGGCGGTTAGCACCGTGGACACTGGCACACGCCGCCTCACCGCAAGCATACAGACCACGAACCACCTTGTCGACTCCATTGGTATGAGTGATCACCTGATGGAAAAATATTACAAAATGTGTGTTTGTTGGAGGGCGTGCTCAGAGTGAAGCACTTACAAGAGAGAGAAGAAGGAATGTGGTCCATACACATGCATACGACCGGGCACACATTACCTACCTGTCCCTTGTAGTTTGTGGGGACTCCACCCATATTGTAATGAACGGTGGGCAGCACGGGGATGGGCTCTTTTGTGACGTCAACTCCAGCAAAGATCATGGCCGTCTCTGAGATACCAGGCAACCTTGTGGCCAGCTGCTGGGGAGGCAGATGGTGAAGCTGCAGGTAAACGTGGTCCTTCTCTGGACCGACACCCCTAAAGAGACAGGAATAAGGATTGGCAATAGCAGCAGCTGACACAGTTGTTTCACAACCAAAAGGTGAAAAATAAAGTGATCAATCACTTTACATCACACACATATTTTGTCCATACCTTCCCTCTCTGATCTCTATGGTCATAGAGCGGGACACCACATCTCTGGAGGCCAGGTCTTTGGCATTGGGTGCGTAGCGCTCCATGAAGCGCTCCCCCTCGCTGTTGATCAGGATCCCTCCCTCACCACGGCAACCCTCTGTGATCAGACAACCGGCTCCATAGATCCCTGTAAAGATTGAATACAAACATTGTAAACACTAGAAGCGTTGTAGCAAGCCAGCTTTGAGTCTAATTCTGGAGTACTTGCTTCTCTGGATTACCATGATAAATTATAAAAGACGTCTAACCATCTAAAGGTTTTGTTCAGGCTACTTGACCCAAATGCAGATGAATGAATACGACAAATACAAGAAAGGTTGTACAGTAAACTATTAAATGGCTCCATAGTATTCCCGATTTAACCACATTCCCATCAATGAAGCAGAAGGATGTGAACATAAACACCTCAAAGCTTTATGAGACAATACTCCAGCAATAAAATCACATCACATATCATGCTTTATTGACTTAACAATGATAAGTCTGTTTACAATAACATTGTATTAAAATAAAAATTGTTATAACATATGTTATAATTTTACTCCATAAAAGGTAACACTTTATATTTATTTTCAGTGCTCACATCCAGTCAATGAATTAGTTAGAAAGAAATTGATCACTACGGTTTGTTTTCTTTTTTAGGACATAAATCTCTTTGACCAAATCAAATCAGCGTTGTTAAACTATTGTTTTTTTCTGATTTGTTCTACATCAAAACAAAATGCATTTTGGTTAATGTTGCAAGCTCACAATAAGTGTCATATTATCTGGCTAATGAGCAAGTCTATAATAAATCTAGTGGTACAAAACAGTAGTCACAGTCAAAGGCTTCCATGAGCACCTACTATATAAAGGTAGGCTGCAGACTGGTGTCAAATGTCTAACAGGAACAAAAATAAAGATGACAGCTTGTCTTTATGGATGTGAGGTCTATTATTGGAGCTCAATGTAAACAACCAGGCTCGAACACACTCATGCACCAGCACGATTTTAATAATCTGCTGATGTATAGATTTGAGTCTGACTGTGCAAACAGTGTAACAGAATTAGGAAATGTCACTAACCACTAAAACTAAGGACAAACAGAGTCACAATGAGCAGTTGACAATGTTTACACAGTGTTTTATCACACCTTTATGATGGGAGAATAAAATTATGGACTTTGAACTGTCTTAATGGAATACTTTTACTTACTACTGTAAGTAATCTAACCATATCTTAAGAGTGAATGTTACCATCGTAACCAAGTGTTTGTGTGTGTAGACTCTGGTTTCCTCTGTTGCTTTATCGCCTCATAATTATTTCATGACTCAAGTTTAAAAAGTTAATATGGTTCTTTTTCTCACCAGTTGGATGAAACTGTACAAACTCCAAATCCTGGCAGGGCAGACCAGCTCTGGTCACCATCGCAGTTCCATCTCCTGTACTAGTGTGGGCAGATGTGCAGCTGAAATATGCTCTTCCATAACCCCTGGAGGGAAAGATACAACTCATTTATAAACAACATTAACAAAATTAAACTGTCCATTTTTTCCGTTTTTTTTTTTTTTTTGCCGATAGTGAGTGAGCGGCCTACCCGGTAGCGATGACAGTGTTCTGGGCTCTGAAGCGGTGAATAGACCCATCCTCCATGCAGAGAGCGATCACTCCTTTGCACTCTCCATTTTCCATAAGTAGATCCAGAGCAAAGTACTCGACAAAATAACTGGTGTCATAACGAAGCGACTGAACAGAACAGTTGAAATGGGGTCAAACAGTGCTCCAGAGAAAACTAGTTTCTATACATACAGACTGAGTTGCAGAGATAGATGGAGAACAGATGTGTGGACAAACCCTTCCATAAAGTGTATGCAGTAGTGAGTGTCCCGTTCTGTCAGCTACACAGCAGCATCGGTGGGCCTGGCCTCCTTTTCCATACTTGAGACTCTGACCTCCAAAGGCCCTCTGGTAGATTTTCCCATCTTCAGTGCGGCTGAACGGCATGCCAAAGTTTTCCAGCTGGGGACGAGGTACAGTAACGTGAGGTTGAGATTTGCTTTTGTGCCGTAAGAGCCATGCAGAAAGTCATTTTGACAGCGAGATCAAAAATGAAAACTTGTGCACCGAAATCTTACCTCCACTACAGCTGCTGGAGCCTGTTCTGTCATGTAGTGGATAGCATCCTGGTCTCCCAGCCAATCAGATCCCTTTACTGTATCGTAGAAATGCCACCTCCAGTCATCCGCCTCCATGTTCCCCAGAGCTGCATTGATGCCACCCTGTGAACCAGGTTAATATTCAACACTTCAATTCAATGAAAAAGAGACAGCACTACTGTTGATTATAATTAGATACAAAGGTTTCGATTTGCATGACGAATCAGTACTGTTTGTTAAATCCTGGTTCAGTGAACACAGAAGGATTTGAGCTGAATGAAATTCTGCTGAAGAAGAACACACAAGACAATGTACAGCCTCAACGAACATAGAAAAAAGGTGTTGTACCTGTGCAGCAACAGTGTGAGATCTGGTGGGGAAGAGCTTGGTGATACAAGCAGTGTTGAATCCGGCCTCTGACAGGCCAAAAGCAGCCCTGAGTCCTGCTCCTCCAGCTCCTACCACCACAGCATCAAACTCATGATCGACAACTGGGTACTGAGTGGAGATCTGAAAACAATAAAGAGTGAAGTTACTGTAAAACTTCATATAAAGAGCAGCTTGCACATACTGAATCTCTCACAAAGGCAGGAAGAGCAGTGGGTATGTATAGTTCAAAACCATTGACATCAGATGCTGCAGTGAACAATATGAAGACGACGTTTAGACTCATATCTCTAATCACACCACCAAACTAACCTGTTAAATGCTGACCTACACAAAAGGGCAAACGTAACTCACATCATTTGACACTTGGGCATTTTTCTTCTTGCCATAGATGGAGAAATGAAAGTTTCTGGAGCCTTGAACTGCAACAGCAGGGACCTGGCAGAAAACAAAACACTTTATATCAATGCAGAAAAATCAAATAGAAGTAGCACTGATGCTTTCGTGGCTGTTTGCCTACATTAAATAAACTCTATTAACAGGCATGCTGTATTTACATTAAAGGCAGCGTTCATGGTATATTTCCAATACACAATGCAGCATAAATACAGTAATGTATCACTCTGCAACCATTACATCGCCTTTAGCACATGATAATGGTTTTTAGTTACCTATTGCATCGTGCTTTAGTCTGAAGTTGGCTTTAAAGATATTTTAATGCATCCTCTCACAGCTAGCTAACTTGTTAGCTAATACTGTTTGCCACAAGGGCATCGGAGGTAACTGTTACATAAACGTTTAAAACCCCCAATTATATTTATTGTTTACTGAAAACAATACTCTCTGTCTAGAATGTGAAACAAATAGAGCTTGTATAGCTGGGTATAACATTTTGTTTGAGTCGAAAAATATATTTTCTTCACGGTGTCACATTGAAACACCCTAAGCTACATAACACGGGTTACGCAAATCGGAATCTGCTAGTTACGAAAGCTGATAGAGCAGAAAAAACTACTTTTGAGCGTTAAAAGGACAAAAAGCACATGTGAAAGATTAAATATCCATTGGTTGGTACTCACGGCTTTGGTTTTTGATAGTATCCTCTTGGAGAGGAGACGGGAGGCAGCACGGACACTCGCCATGTTGTCAGTTGAAGGACCGATCCTGAGACACGGCGGAGGTTCAGATAGACTGTTGCACTGGCTCAAACCACTTTCCGAAAATGGGGGAATCACTTATGTTACGCAAAATCGTTCTCCTGTAAACATGCTTACAAAAACATAATGATGAGGCCTTTACAAGTATAAACTGTCTGACAAGCTATAATTATTCAAAATAAACACACACACACCTTCATTTTAACATATATATGGATTTTTATCTTTGTGGATCTTTCGTATCTTACCCTCGGTCCGTGTGGAAGTACTGCTAAACCGTAAAAATTGTGTAATCTGGCCGTGCAGGAACAAATGTATAAGTGACCTAGACTTTTCATTCAAGGTGAGACACAGCACCATATTTTAAATAGATATGCACTTACTTATAGTCGGGCGTATGAAGCTGTCATTCCCCTTGTTGTGTTTTTATGAAATACTGTAGCGAGCATGAGCCAGCAAGCTACAACGTTACCTAGCATGTTAGCTCATAGCTAGCCGTGTTTGTGTTTTGTTAGCTGGGCTGTCAAACTTACAGGTCAGACCACATACTTTGATGTCAGACTACAGACTTTGTTTTCACGATAATAATGCTGTCCCTGCCTGGCTAACAAGCGAGTTAACTTTCACATTTGCTTATTTACAACACAATTTCTAAACGCCACACCGAACACCTTCATGTTTTTTAGCTTAGTAATGTTAAATCCACTTTCTTCTAGTAAGCTGCAGATTAGATCACTTGTGTATTCAAATAACAGGCTTTGTAATTCACACTATAGGCATGTCGTTATGTTTTTAACTAGATGTTTTTAACTGCTGCTGTTAACATTTACTGCAGATACAGTAATAAAGACCTGATGGTTTCTGCAGTATCAGTGGTAGAAGTGCTAATCAAAAGAGTGTGTTTCTACTATCCTGTGTGTGTATGTGTGACAGCAGCCTCCATGAACAACTTGAATGACCCCCCCAGATGGAACATCCAACCAGATCCCAGAGGAAGGGGGGCGGGGGCCGGCGATGGGAACCAATGGAACTACGCCCTGCTGGTCCCCATGCTGGGACTGGCTGCATTTCGTAAGTTACACAAGAACATGAAAGATATGTAAGTGTGTCTGTGGATGAGGTAACAAGACAGAGGAGAACATTTGGGTTATCTGAGATCCACTCTCCATTCCCAGTAAAGTCATTAAATTGTCATTAGTAGCTCTCTGTGAAATGAAGACTGTCATATAAAAGTACATTATACATGTACATATTTACTGGCCTACAGGTCTTTTTTCTTGACAAGAATGGCATATGAGATTGGTAAAAATGCAGTGGCTGAAACAACATCAGACTAAGGATTCCTGTGCAATTTGTCCATACTAGAACTTTAAATTAAATTCACTTTAAACCTTTTTACTAAATGAGTACAGAGGCATCAAGTTTTCAAAAGACATTTCTGTATCCGATCCAAACTAGACTAGGTGACTTTGTATTAATCTTTATTGTCTTCTGCCCTTCTCAAATCCATGCTCACTTTGTTTCAAGGTGCTGTTATTATCATTTCTAACTCGTTCAAACCTGGTAGATGGGCCACAGACTAGACAGGACAAGAAATTCAGTCATGCTTTAAGATCATAACAGTAAAAGATAAATCTTCTCTATCCTGTCTCTTACCTACCATCATGCCTTCAGGTTGGATCTGGACCAAGGAGTCTCAGAGGGAGATCCAGAAGGTCCAATCCCAGTATGAGAAGGATGTTTCCACAATAAAAACAGAGTTGGAGGCACGGTACCGGGAGACACTAACAGAGAGGGGCAGGGCAGTGGCTACACTAGAGCTGGAGCTGGAGAAGGAAAAACAGAGGGTCAAAGGCTACAGGCAGGCCATGGTCTCTCAGAGCCATCAGCTGATGGAAGAGCGGAAACAGTTACAGCAGGTAAAATCTTTTTCTTTTTCTTCTAACCTGTAGCCTCTCTTACATAACCCAAACTATCTTCTCACTTTCAAGGAGCGTGAGACACTGGAGGAAGACAAGCAAAGGCTGGTAAGGTCCGGTGCTGCAGGGGCTGTGCTGCACCAAGCCCTGGAACGAGAGAACGACTGGTACCATCGAGCCACAGCCACTCTGAAGGAACTAGAGGGTCAGCTCGTGGAGCGGCAGAATGTCTACTGTTCCTTCATCCTACCTCGAAAAGATCGGTTGGAGATGGAGAAGAACATGCTTATTAAGGTCATCAAAGAACCCATTGCGACAGAACTGGATCTAGAGTCCGATCTGAAGGATATTTTCAGGAGAGATAATTACTGTGCAGACCGGCTGAACATGGACAAGAGGAAGAACGGAAGCCTCATGTGGGTGTACCTCAAATACTGGCAGCTGCAGGTCACTGTCGAGAAACACAAGAGAGCCGAAGCAGCCATATTAGGGAAAAAACCCCAATATCACACAAAGTGACAAAAGTCAAGCAGACTTTGAAGGGTTGATGTTTATGGGTCAGGAGCAGAAAATGCATGTTTGCTTCACTCTGTGTAATTCTCTTTATTTAATGGGGATGTTTTGGAAACACAATCAAAAGTTGATCAGGGTTAAGCATGCTGAAATACAACATTACCATAACCTCAGAAGCAGTCGAGACTCATTAGCTTTAAATTAACTGTGTGAAAATGCATAATGATAAAATGCACTAGGATCATTCAGGTGATATCCATATTGGATACATAACTGATGTTAAACACAAGGAAATGTATTTTTGTTCTGTTTACCCCTTTGGAAAATGTTGCCAGAACGTTTGTGTCGATTTTAATTCACATTCTCTGAGTGCCATGAATTACTGAGAGGTGCAGATGTAGATTCATATGTCTAATAACGTTTGTTCCTCCATATAGGCTATGCATTTAAGGCCTCCAGTAACTGTGCCCAAAGTGATGTGATAATACACACACATCTTCAGGGGGAAGAAAACATTTCCCCCTTTATTATCGAGAATATTTTGAAGGAAAATCATTAAGATCTTTTTGTGGATCGTGTTGATACCAGTATGGACGGTATGGACTATTGTCAGAAATATTATTAGGATATCCATTCATTTGATTTTGTTTTCTATGCTTTTGTCCATAAATTGAGGTTTCCATCCATCTATCCATCTCTCCTTACACTCAGATGTGTCGCTATGTATGATAGTGTGTCTGTTTCTGATCGCTGGTTTTACGTTTCAAGTCTTGAATGCTGACTTTAGGGTTTTTTTTTTTTAACTATCAAGGAAGCAGGGCACTGAAGGTGCATGTAAGTCTAAAAAGAAAACAGAGCTCAGAGTAGTGCTTGGTACTGCAACACCTTCCTACAATACTGCAGCAAAAATAGTCAAGCAGCCCCCTTTTTACTCACTACAAAGGGTCACTTAAAGCTGTAGCATTTAAACAAGCCTCTCTACACTATTATGACCACGACCTGGTGAATAAGTGCTGGATATAATACAATAGGTTCAAATGTACTGACTCTAATCATTCTGTGATATCCTAATAAATCTTTGGTGAAAGGAGTTTTTGTTTCTTCACAATTTCAAAAATACTGCCAGAGTGTAGATTTACTAAAGTAATAACATCAGCTCACTCTTTCCTGAAGAGGGTGATCAAATATTATTGAACAGTCAAACAGGAGGCAAAACAAGGTTCCAGACAATGTTTCATGAAGCTCTGGGAGGCATTGAAATCATTGACAAATGTGTCATTTCTTCCTGGAACATAGTATACAGTCATCATAGAATCTGTGTCAGAATCTGTTCATATCTATAATAGAGTGTATCACATTTCATCATCATCATTTATCATCAGCTCAGCATCATTACATGTTTTGATAATTTAATCAGAAGGGGGAAAAAAATCTAAAAAAAAAAATCTGTAAATCTAAAATAAATTAACACTCCTCAGAAGAATACAAGTTTCTTGTTTGGATGTTACTACTACTTCCAAAAAAAAAGTAACAGATGAGATATAAGAGTTTGTCATACATGACAACAAGACTTGTGAGGCTCATCTTCAGGAAGAAACAGTCACAGTTTAAGTTGTTTGTACAAATGTTTTCACATTATACAATAGCTTTAAATTGACTAATATGTAAATTACTAATTGAAGCAGCTATGTTATATTTTTTTGAACTGCATTTAACACCCTCCACCTCCTTTCACTCCCTCTTCTGCACCCGGTGAGAGACTTCCCTCGGTGAGGACATCAGGCTCGAGGCTCTGAAGTTCACTCTGACTGGCTTGACGAGGTTCTGAGTTATCACTTCCTCTTTATCCACTCCTTGGATTGGCTGTTGTTCTGTGGACCCACCGGTGAGTGTGGCATGATGTAGGTCCCCACCGCGTTTGAAAAAGGGTAGCTGGTGCTTTGTCATGGCTCCACTGTTGCTGCTCAGCTGCAGCGTCTGGCTGGGACTCCTCTGGACTGTGAAGTGGACCACCTGTTGCTGCTTGTAACTCACTCTTTGAATGCTGTCGGCCTCTGAGAGTGTCAGCCTGGAACACATCATACCACATTAATGATTTTTTAATCCAGTCTCTGTGACACACTAAAGCAGAGTGGATCATCATACTGTATCTCTTTCAGATAGAAGCTTCAGGATACATCCACACTGAATGACTCATGAAGAAAACTGCTGCTTCGTTGCACCTGGCTAGTTAAAACATCCCTGTATGGAACAAATCTCTAATCTTTCAGGATCTTGTCGTTTATCTGTGGCCTTCTAGTTTGTTTCCTCCTGGTGTGATACGAACATCTGCTACATGTTTGAAGCACAATGAAGCTGCCTGAAAGTTTTAGTCCTACAAATACATCAACTTACTTGTATTGTGGTCTTGTTTCAAGGACCAGGCTCAGCCAACATGCTTGGTAGCTCTCCTTCTTCCACTGGTTGTCCTCCTGCAGCTCACAGTAGGAGTTCACCAGGTAGCAGCCTCCTCTGCTCACGCAGTTCATGGTGGGATTGTTTCAGTAGCGTCACTGATTTCGAACAAAATCCAAATTTATACAAACGTCCTTGTTCCCTCGTGTTTGACTCGACTTATAAAACTCGCAGGATGCAGATACAACGAGCGATCAAATCATGTCATCATCAGTGTGTGTGTCTCTGTCTGTACCAAGTAGTCTGAGGTGTGTGTGTGTGTGTGTGTGTTGGGCAATGTCTTAAATATCCAGTCTTGTTTCTATTTTTACTCCTCTGCATCACTTTGTGGTGAATGTAGTGAATGTCCTCACTTCAGGCATCCTGAAGGTTGGTTTTCATTTGAAAATGAGCTTTAGCTCTTTCCATCACGAGTCAACCAGATGAATCCAGATGAAAGTTGAACGTGAACACTGACTCATTTCATTTATTCAGCATGTTTGTTTTGTATCATGTACCTGTAGACAAAAAGAGAATCCTCCTCTTCATGCAAACAATCTTAACGTGTACCCCAGTGTGCTTTTGGATTTTTTTGTATTATGGCTTGGGATTGATTATTATCACACCTTTGGGATTAGATCCATATGTTAAGTGTTGACAGAAATATGAAATTAATAATAATCTGTTGATCCAAGGTTAATCTCATCAGGTCAAAGAAAATATCCCCACACTCCTCAGATGTCTCTAACAGACCACATGTCGCAGGAAGGAAACAGCTGAAGGCGATCACTGACTGACAGTCATAATCCAACTCATTAGCCTAAAACTACGTCAGCTCCACGGCCAATATCATGTTGAAGACCGCAAAAATAACGTCACAGACTGAATTTTAGAATTAAGTCACGTTTGATGTGTGAATGTGGGATAATGAGATAGTGTGATGGACGGTAAGAGAACAAATATGATCCCAGTATAATTTTATTTCAGATATGATGGATGGATGTGAAAACATGTTGGGAGGTGAGTAAAAGACTTTGCTGGATCAGAGTTGCTGTGTCATGCAAAGAAAGTAGTCCGTGTGTGCAACTAGTTAGAAGTTATTTGACTTGAGGAAACGTTCTATCACACTACATTTCTGTGAGGTTTTATTACTTTACACAGACACTTCAGTGCTCTGTAAATATTCAAAGCTTTGTGACAGAATATCACTTTAAATTTTCTCACCCATGCTGTCAGTAGGAAACACTGGCAACACCCGGTTTTATCAAACTGAGAGGGTGAAACTGAATCAGAGGGTGCATGATGGTGTGGGTGAGGCAGTGGAAGGTATGCTGGACTCATCCCAGCAAAAAGTCCAGTTCCAGCAACATAAGAGCCGGTATCACATGACTTCAGTTTGATGCTGAATCTTGACTAATAGACATTGCTGTGGCAACATGAGCGCACATTCATAAACAAAAACTTCCACCTCAGGAGCACATGGTTAATATGAGGGTTATATAATATCAGCAGGGATATTAAAGACACTAGTACTCATATGGGCATTTGTTGCAAATCAGCTGCTCACATTTGACATTAAATGTAAAATCCATCTTTGATCCATCTCCATCTTTAAATATCTAAGACTGTGTCTGTTTTCCATCCAATGGTTGGAAGGTTGGAATCAGTCCACACAAATCAGGTTTAACGAGAGGCTGATAAAAGTTGTAGTCTTCATAAAAGGAGCATGCTTTTAATCCTGCTGTATGATGCCAAGAGCATCGGAGCACAGTTCATAAAAAACTATTTTGGTGTATCATGAAGTAGAGGTTAACCAAAAAAGCTTCGAGTTAAAAAAATATATATAAAACTGTACTGTAACTGTACATTACAAATGTAAACAAAGTAGATAGATAAGATTCTTTTTTTTAAATTTATTGACAAACATTCAAATATTACACAGTAAATTTCTTCTGAATCTGAAAATGTGTTGAAATAACAAAAAAAGTCAAACATGATGTCTGATCCGACAAATCTTTAGATTTTCCCACACATTAACAATATATTACAGTATGTTCACAGAGGTAAGTGAAGTGTTCCCAGGATTTATCAAGGCTTCTGGTATCAGAATTGATCAAAACAAACCTCAACCTGTTTCATTTACTCACTGGACAACAAATGCTGTTTACTATATCAAATAGTGTGTCAGGGTGTATCTGACCAGACCTGTGTCAGACTGAAGCCACCATCAAACACATTATCTCAGCATCATTGGCTGAACCAGGCAGGTCTCTTCCTGGGTCTCTCCACGATCCTCTTGTCTTTGTCCTGCTGGCTTGGTGTCTCGCCCTCATACAGGACAACAGTCTCCACAGTCGGTGCCCTCAGCGGGCCACCTTCCGTTTCTTTTATCTGTTGACGAATCAGGGCGGTCTCCCTGTGCACCTTAGCGTAACAGAAGCCACACATGATATGTTTCTGCTTCAAGTGGCCGCACTCTGGACACGGCTCAATGTTGGTCTGAAGGAGGGAGACAGAGAGTGAAGACTGTGGGTCAACAATGGAATAATGACACTGTTTTTAAAATCACTTCTAACATATCAAACTCTATTTTCATGTCACTTATTGGCTCATACTGATGTGTGCAATCAGTTAATATCAACCAGTAATGTCTTCCACCTACACTGGAGATGTTAACATTTACTCATCTTGGTTCTGTTGCAAGCTGTTATTTCATTCCTAAAAATGACTGTAGTCAGATCGGTTTAAAATTGTATCAGTCAGTGTTGTACGATTAAAAATAATCAGCATTCTCATCACTTGCTTCAGTTACAGTTATTTCCTTCCTTTCCTTCCTTCCTTGATATGTGTAAGTTCTTGAGCAACTTCACAACAAAGTTGACAGACGACAAGTACTCATTAATGCATAATCTAAGGCTGAGGATAATTATTTCTAAGCAATATGAAATTAGTCATTCCTTGTATTGAATATGAAGTGCATAGCATGAGAGTGTGCATGAGTCACATTAAACAACAAGGGCTCCTAAATATCAGTTGTTAAAGGTCCTGTGTGTCAGATTTCTGGGGCACTTACAGAATATGGCAGAAATATTATATAATGTGCAACTATTACTAACTATTTTCATCAGTGTATAATTTCCTGAAAGAATTGTTATGTTTTTGTTACATTAGAATAAGCCTTTTATATCTACAGATGCCACTGGTCCTTTTCTACAGAGTCCATCAAGTTTCTACAACAACAGCCTGCTAGATGCCACTAAATCCCACTGTCATCCCATTGTCATCTTCTTTGTAACTGTAAATAATATCAAAATGTATATATTTGTTGGTAAACATCTGGTGATGCCACATCTGTCCATCTTTTATGAAATATTTGATTATATTGTCAAAGAGATGTTGTGTTGAATTTGTAAGTTTAATTCTTAACGATATGTGTCTCAAACCAAATGCCACTGAGCTTAAATGTATGAGGATGAAATACAGCTAATACCGCCAAACCTTTGCTCATCACTCCAAATCAATCAGTACACACACGTAGCACTGTATGTGAGACAAAAATGTGTATTGGTTGGATTTGTTAATTAGTATACCTTGACTTTCAGGAGTTTGGCTTCAGATCTCCTCCTGGTGCGGTTGACTTCTATAGTGCGTCTCTTCTTGGGTGCTGCCATCCACAGGATGCTGTCTAAGAGGCCGGGGTGCTGCTCCACCTCTTCCCCCTTCTTGTCGACCTGAGGCAGGAGGCTGGGGCCATTCACTGCTAGTGCTGGAGCTACACACAGGACATTGACCAAGTCAGTAAGATATATGAGAGAAGATGGAAGCCAAAAACAACAAGTTTAAACTGTGGGTGAACTAAAACAGAGACAGTGTGGTGGACACAGCTTGTGTCATGATGATTAGCAGTGTGGTTAGCTGCCGAGCTGAGCTCCGGTCAGTAAACTCACCCAGCTGTCTGTCCAGTCCCGCCGCCTGCAGAAGTCTGCTCTCAATGTGGAGCAGAGATCGTCTGAGGCTGTGCACTAACGCGGTTAAGTTCATCATGTTTGCTGTCGGCGCGTGTCCTCTCCTCACAACATGCCACACAGCTCACGGTCACCGTGGCTCAGCGCGTGATCAAACTGCGACAACCGACTGTACTTCTTCTGTTTCATCTCCAGCAGACAAAGACGAGTTTAGCCGTCTTACTACCATCTAGCGGTGAACTCTGTGAACTGCACTCTTTAGATTAACAAAATAATATTTCACACGTTCTCTGCCTGACAGTCCGAACTAACATTTATTTTATATATTTTTAATTCTATATTTAATATATCTAAATATTGTTTGGTTTATAACCCTCAGTGACTGTTGTGGCAGCGGTTTAATTGAAGTGTGTATAGGTGGCGGTATACACCTTTAAGTGGATTTACGAGTCCGCAGTCAACACAGAGTAGAAGAAGAAGAACAAGATGGCGGAACGAGGCTACAGTTTCTCCCTCACCACATTTAGGTAAACTTTGTCAAAATGATCATGAAATTTGAAAAGGGCACACGAACGTGCAGCCCATATAAGTGTTTGTTGAATAACAGTGTGGTACAATTTGTGCACGGCTGTCCGTGTGGACAGGAAGAGACGGTTTGTGGAGTCGTTGTAATCGATGCACTGTCATTGCCGGGTATTAATGAACCGGCTAACTGTTAGCATGTCGGTTAACGTGTTGTTAAATGAACCAGACGAGACACATCTCTGCTCCTGATGTCGGTAATAAAAACTCGGCTGGTTGTTTTATTTGTGTGATTAATACTGAAAAGATGAACACGGGTCAGTTACATGCAACTCATTTAGCCACTAGCTTAGCCAAATTAGCTCAGATGAGTCAGTTGTTTTAGCTTTTACTTTCAGTTTCGGCTTTGTTAAAAGTTTGACGCCAAATAAGATTTTCAGTCCCACAAAAGGTGTTGTATTTTCTATAGTTTCATTCATTTCCTTCCGTCTCACATCATAGTAAAGCAGCATCATGTGTTTCTTCCTGCAGCCCCTCGGGGAAACTGGTCCAGATTGAATATGCGCTGGCAGCTGTAGCAGCCGGAGCTCCGTCAGTGGGCATCAAAGGTAAATAAATGTGTGGAGCCTTTGAACATTATTATACTGTTGATAAAATAAGTGAAAAGTGTGTAATCTTAAATTGCATAAATTGCTATTCTTTAGGAGTATTTTTTCCTGGCTTTAATGTGGATATGTGGACAAGTGTGGATTTTTAAACTACATAGAATTTACTCAACCTGATAAAATGTGAAAATGTGATACCACGCTATGATTTCCCCTCTTCATCTGCAGCACTTTGTCTTAATCGTGAAAGATGTGGTCCATGGTCCAACCAAACAGATGCTGGTGCAGCGACCTAAGCACTCCTTCACAGATTGGTCAAGATTCTAATTGTGATGTCCTATCCTTTTCAGCTTCCAATGGCGTTGTCCTGGCAACAGAGAAGAAACAAAAGTCCATCCTGTACGATGAGCAGAGTGTCCATAAAGTGGAGCCTATCACTAAACACATAGGCATGGTCTACAGCGGCATGGGGCCTGACTACAGGTGAGGATTTCTCCAAAAATGTGTCAAGAGCCTGCTCTTGGATTGTTCATTAGCAGCTTAAGACACAAAATTAAATGGACGTATTGAAGGTTTCGGAGTATTTACATATCTTGTGTGCACTAGACATAAGTTCTGGAAAAAAAAAAGTTTGTTTGACTGCCGAACAAATAAATGAATGTGTTGTGTTGTTCTTGCAGGGTTTTAGTGCGACGAGCCCGGAAGTTGGCACAACAGTACTTCCTGGTTTACCAAGAGCCAATTCCTACAGGCCAGCTTGTCCAGAGAGTGGCCTCTGTAATGCAGGAGTACACACAGTCTGGGTGTGTGTGCACAAAGACGCACTAATACACACATTGCTTCTAGTCGCATCATTATGTATGGGTTATATCAGCGATGAGATGTATTCAGTCAGTTTTTTTTTTATCTAATCTGTCATGTTTTTCTATCTCTAGTGGAGTGCGTCCATTTGGCGTTTCATTGCTGATAGCTGGATGGGATGAGGACCACCCCTACCTGTTCCAGTCAGACCCCTCTGTATGTTGTATTACTAACTTTAACTACTTTAACTACTACTACTTAACTTACTAACTGTTTCATTTTAAAGTTTTATTAAATTTGTTTGATGGCAGAGTAACTAATAATTTCATATTTGAGATGTCAGGACAGTTACATACAAAGTGTTGTATTTAGTGTTGTCCTGTCTGTCAGGACTGTGCTTACTGACACTTATGCCAGGCACTTTCAGTCTGCAGTGATTCTAATGTAAAGACTTTATAATGATATAAAACAAAGTTTTGCTGAATTATTCTTGTTTCTGTCTGGCAGGGCGCATATTTTGCATGGAAAGCCACAGCCATGGGAAAGAACTACGTTAATGGAAAAACATTCCTTGAAAAAAGGTAAGATTTTACAATTCAAAGTATTTCTGTATTATGAATAGGATAACGTACATTAAAATTCATTCATGTTTTTTAGCATAGTACAGAATCTTTCATTTCTAATAAACATAAAAACTCATTTAGTTTGCATGAGACCCAGGAGGTAGAACGTGGCTCCAATAATAATTCTTATCAGCAAATAATCTGAATGGAGTTCGTTTGATGTCTCCATTATTTAGCACTAACAGTGTGTCTTGTATAATATAAGTATTGTTCAACAATAAGCCCCTGACCCAATTTGGGACCTGGGACGTTGTTTAAAAGTTAACATCATAGCATACAGTTATCCACGAAAGCACATGTTTGGTTGGGTGAGCTCTCACAACCTTTTAAAGTTATTCTATGTGATGCACTCTACACAGACTGCATTGACCACATGTTGTTGTTTTTTTCCTCCAGGTATAACAATGATCTGGAATTGGAAGATGCCATCCACACGGCCATCTTGACATTGAAGGTATGCTCTTTGTTTAAAGGTATTAAATCTATCTTCACTGATACTGTAACTCTCCTTTTTTATCAGTCATTTACACAGCTGTGTCTTTGTGTTTCAGGAGAGCTTTGAGGGTCAGATGACAGAGGAGAACATTGAGGTGGGGATCTGTAATGAGGCCGGCTTCAAAAGACTCACCCCAGCGGAGGTGAAAGACTACCTGGCAGCCATCGCGTGAACACACCCTTCCTAATGACAGGGCTTTCAGGCCACATTTCAAAACAAAGGCATCACGGCACAGTAGCCAACTGTCTCATGGCACATTGTTGTAGACCACAGTTATTCAGATAATTTGGCCTCATTGTGTTGCCAGACTGTTTTTGCCCTGAGAGCACGAAAATATGCCCGCTATAACTTCATTACATTCAAGATTATTAACATGAGCAAGCAGAATCAGACAGCCTGTTGGGGATTATGCCCAGATCTATTTACTTAAAGTGACAGCCACTCACAAACTAAACTCCCGTCTCAGTGGCTGTGAGGTGACAAGCTTATGATATCACATAACTAATTGGCTTTGTTGTCAAGCAACTAGTTTTGAACGGTGACATGTGACAGTTGCCTACTGTGCATATGAAAAGGAATGTGTGCTCTGATGAGTAAAATCTCCAATCTTCCATTGAATCCTTCAGTTTTCATTTTTGTAATTTGTCATTACTGTTGCAAAGCCAGTGCTATCGGTTCACAGGTGAAGCACGGTTGTTTATATGCATTTATTCAAAAGTTGATTGCGTGTCAGACAAATCAGGAAAATGTTAACAAGGTTATTAGACACCAGAAAGAGCTTTGGTGCAACTTTGTGGGTGATTTATTCACCCCCAGAGACCAAGCTCCTGACTGCACTTCATTAATATCCCTCAGACACACTGAGAAGGGGGATCATCAAAAGGGAGCATGTAGGGAGGATGTAATGGAAAGTTCAGAGGTTTTACAGTCAGGATCTTGTTGCCTGTACAGCAGTTTTACACAATGTACTCTTTCTTTTTTTCAGGCTAGAAACACTTCTAGAATTTGTATTTTCTCTTCTGGTATCTGTCACTTAAATAAAAGATGACGAGTTGATGTTGATTCAGTGATTTATTTAATATGCTGCTGTCTGGAAATCATAGTTTGATTGTTAAAATCATATGTCAGTACATGGTTTGTATACATAATAAGAGCGCGCTTGTACGCAGTTTGGAGCAGAGCGCGCTTTAACATCAACCGGAACACCTTTTCAAATTTCATACGTATCCCTCCGCTCGTGTTATGTTTAACAAATACTTTGACTGACATCGTAGTGACAACAACATTAGCTAGTAAAATGTACTGCACCATCGCTGTGATGAAAGTTAAGTTATATTTACAGCTCGTCTCCGTTTACATTTTTGCTAGGAGATCTATTTTTCTTGGCGGTAGCTCATTAGCTACTTACCTCATAACATCTGATGACGTTTATGGCGCCAGAAATCAAGGGTTTAGTGAGGAGCCCGTGTCTGTCAGCTGGCGGTTATTCACTGTTATCTGTGCTATGTTGGCGGTACCGTAAACGTTAGTCATTTTAAGGTAAAAACAGTGGCTGTTTATCGGTCATTCGTGCTGATATAAGGTCGCCTTGGAGTCAAGATGGTGATACTACGCAGCAGTGGCGGTGTCGGCGCTGAACCGGTGGCAACAACTCCGAAGAGGAGGTCTATGGAGTTGGATACAAGCTCCGAGTTTCTGTCGCTGCTTCCCGCGTCGCAGAGAAAGTCCGCCCGGTTGACCCGGTCCTCCCGGGCCCAGGATGACAGCTTCAGCAGTCCCGAAAACACCACGGCGAACGTAAGCCTGCACACCCAGACATCTAGTCTTATAACTAGATCACCATTTATTATGTCTATTAATTATTTATGAACGCAACTTTGCTCTGCTAGTTTTTTTAGCATGCTAAGCTAACTAGCTACATACTGGCAAATCCGAACGAGCACCCGTAGTCTCTCCTCACATTTTACTGAAACACGCATGTCTGTTGGTTCATTCACATGTAACTCTAAACTCTACAGTCAGAATCACATTAAAAAAATAGTTCAGTGTTATGTGTCATGGCCATTTACCACTTTAGGTTAATAGACCAGCAACAATGTCCCAGATATCCAAAGATTAGTGCCGAGCAAGATGGTGTATTTTGGTCTGTGCTGTGATGGAGGGAGGGGTGGTGGAGCTGTTCATTCATTAATTCATTCAGTTAATTACCCATTCATTAAACTTCATCTCAGACTTGTTTGTTACTTAATTACTAAATGTGCTTAATAGACCAAAACATACATATACAAACATATTGTATACACATATGTACTTGCACTGTCACTGTAAAACAGACTGCGGGTCAGTTTGACCTTTTAAAAACACAAGCTTTATTAAGTCTATGCATGCATGATTAATATGGATTTTAAGTTATACTGTAGTGATCATTAACTAGCTGTTGAAGTATGTTGTGAGTCAGAGTTACTTTTAGTAAGTTTAGGACAGACAGTGGTTTACTGACTGAAAAATACTAATGGATTGCCACATTTGCTCCATGGACCAGCAAGTCTGTAGCTTTCCATTCATTGGACAGTCACTGTCGCCCAGCCCTCTTGACTTGGCAGTCATATGAAATTTGATTATTTATTTATTCTAAATGAATAATCCACACAGGGAAAGTTCATGTTTTTTTCACACCCGTTTTAACTCAAAGTGGTGGTTCATTTGAATTTGTCATTCAGTCAAGCAGACACTCATTCCTTTCATACACGCTGTTAAACTCATAATGTGATCATGCCAGGGACATGCTGATATGAAGCAGAACGAGGGAAGTGGTCTCCATCACTCTCTGAGGACCCGGGGGCAGAGAGGTAAACTAGAAGTCTCTTTTTCTGACATGCAACCAAAGACCAGCTCCCCTGTGAATGATGACAAGGCTGGAGGATGCTGCACCAGGTAATACAGCCCAGTCACTTTAATGTTTGTGGTCAAATGTTTGTTAGTTTGGAGCCTGAATATTATTAAATGCTTGCTTGAAATATTTTTAATTCTGTATGTTGACTGAACATGTCCCATATTTTCTGATGCCCTAATACTGAGTAATGATAAAATATAAAGTGACAAGAAGAACTAATTTTTTATTTTATGTGTGCTGCTTCTCTTCAGGAAATCTTCCAGGCTGCAGAGAGACGGGAAAGCATGCAATGGCAAGCAGCAAGCAGGTACAGTTTGCTACATCATCATTACAAAGTGCACGGAAGCTCTTAAATAAAATAGCACACAACAGATATTGAGCAGCATTTAGTTTTTTTTTTTTTAGGAGGGACTATACTCCTAAGAAGCTAACAAACACTTTTCATTGGTGCCCAAGATGTTCCGGATGAAGTGGAGGGGTCGTCCACTCCCAAGAGGAGCCGCTTTAATCTACAGAGCCGAGAAGTGGAGGAAGAAGAAGAGGAGGAAGAGGAAGATCGCTCCGTGCGACGTAGTTCCCGAATCACCAGATACAAACTGAATTCCCGCAACCAGTCCGTGCTTTACGACCGCCTCATCACCAAGTGAGTTCAGCAACATTCACTCCAGCTTGTTTTGGCTCCTAGCTCACTGCTTCAAAATAAATATGATAGTATTAACTGACACACAGTGGGATATTTGTATGTAAATTAAGATGATGAGTAATTAGAGGTGCACAATTTAAAATCTGATAAGTTTTTCCCCTGATTGTCGCTCAGCACTGCTGAAGCTGTTCTCCAGAAGATGGACGACATGCAGAAGATGAGACGCAGACTGCGAGATAGAGACACTAAAGAGGAGGTAAACCTTTTTTCCATTTCATACTTCGCATTGCATTGTGTACCCTGACACCGAGTAATTCAACTGATCACGTGTAACAAGTTTCAAAACGGTGAATTAAAATAGCTTTTGGCCTGTTTACTCTGAGCAGCTCGGCATGTACACCAGAGGCAGAATGAGAAGCTCTCTGAGGACGAATGTGGACAGTAAAGACACCGAGGAGGAGAACCAAGGTGAGATGAAGCAGGCTGGTCTGGGTCCAACCAGGTTTGACAGAAAATGCAGAAAATGAATTCACCATGTGAGGGCCTCAAGTTACAATACAGCTGTAATAAAGACACCTACGCATACACAAGCATGTTTTTTTTTTTTTATCTGAAGTTGGATCTACTATCTTACACCGTTTTTAATTGAACGAATTGTTGTAGCTCACATTTTTTCTAATCTAATAGGGGGAGATGAAGATGGTCACGATGAAGAGGAGGAGGAAGATGGAGATGATGATGAGGAGGAGGAGGAGGAAGAAGATGATGATGATGAAGATGGCGAGGATGAGGAAGAAGAAAATCAGAGACGTTATGACTTCAGACAGCGAAAGACTGTGGTTCGATACCAGGCCCCGCAGGATGGTACTGCATTTGCGCAACTTGATTCTATTGTTTAAAAGACCGCCGTATGTGACGCATGAAAATTAAAATGATCCTAGATGTAAATTTAGTCACTTTCACCAGTATTTTACCAATATTACAACTTATTACAACTTAAAATGGCCGGTAGTGATATAAAATACACCCACACAGAATCTGGGTGATTTGGGACAGGAGAAATATTCAAATGACTAAATTACCTCCTTTGTTCCCCCTAAAAAATTTTCAACTAGGTCAGATTTGTGACCTAGTTGAATATTTTATGAAAGCTGCAGGATCCTTGTTATAAGCCTGTCCCACTGAATACTGTACATCTCAAGCCTTCTTTAGCCCTTTAGTGAATTTGATGGAGTTTCATGAGGTTTGTTATTGTTTTTCTTAGAACCCAGAGAGCCCAGGAAGCGCAGTTTGTACTTCAAGGACCACTCGTCTCCAACCAGACGCAGGTTTAGATTCAGCTCCACGGCCCCCAGGAGCCCCTACAACAGGAGAACCAGCAGGTTAGTATGACAGCACAGTCAGCAGCCATCACTCCGAAACGGAGAAATATAAACGTCTGTTATCGGGGGATGTGTTTTCCCATACAACACTTGATGGTCTCATTAATGCCTCATGAAATACTGTGAGAACTTGCTGTAGCAGTCAGCTCCAGAAATAGGATCACGCCTTATTCGTACCTAAATTTGTACGTATCTTTTTCTTTCTGATTCTCTTCATCCCACCCTCAGGAGTAGTTCTGATAGGTAAGACCTTCACTACTTGTCCTTGTGTTAATTGTTAGTCTGTAGCTTGTTTTTGGGGTGTTGTCTGTCTACGCTTGCACTGTGGTTGTTTTGTAAATGAGACACATTTGGGTGACACGGCGGTTGAAGTATTGAGACGATGAACCAGACTTCAGCAGAACTTAATCATTGTATAACTTTGTGACAAATAAAGACCATTCGTTTGAAAGGTAAATTTCTGTTAGCCAATATTTTGTGTATGTTGTTTGCATCTGGTTAGGAGCTTCCCACACCATACTGTTTAGTGATTTATCACATTGTGCCTTTAAGGCAGACTCTGTGAGTGAAGCTCTCACTGTGTGTTCAGATGGAGTATTAGTCGGGTGTCATTCACGGTGAGGGTTGGTTGGATGAGACACCCTCATGTTCTTGGTGTATAATCATACTTTTTTCTAAATGATTACTGTTGAATCAATATGTGTGTATATAAAAATGGTGTTGTGTGTTTGTTTTTACTGTGTGTGTGTGTGTGTGTGTGTGTGTGTGTGTGTGTGTGTGTTTGGTTAGTTTTTAATATAAAATGTCTTCACTCACTTGTGATTCCTGTTTTATTGTTGAGGGAAACTTAATGATGCAGATGAGATTGTTTGTGAACCATTGCGACTGCAGTAAAGGATTAGAGATAATGTTGCTGTTTTGCCGTTGCAGGAGGAGGCACGCCATCCACAGTAGTGACTCCACTTCCTCCTCTTCAGACGACGAGCAGTTCCAGAGACGCAGAAGTAAGAACAGGAGCAGGCCGGTCAACAGGTAGGAACATCAGTAGCAGCTGTCACTACACAGCTGGAACACAGAGGTGTGTGACAGAAGGATTAATTAGTAGCTATTATACATTAATTATATATATTACACTAACTACTAAAAAACTACTAAATAAACCACACTTGATTGCTTTTGGGTTCCTCACTGTATGTTCGCACTACCCATCATCCTGTAACTTAATGATCACATCTCATAATAATTTACATGGATGCAGGAGGATCACTTGCAGAATATCATAGCAAGAAAATGAATCTGATGATTGTTGTTTTTTTCTACTTTTTCCTGCAGATGTCTGCCTATGAACCTTGTGAAAGAAGATCTGCTGGGCATCCACAAAGACAGGATGAAGATTGGAGCCAGCCTCGCTGATGTGGACCCCATGCAGATAGACAGGACGGTAAGCTGTCTGATAAACGGGGTACATGTGTTGGCGTAATGGTAATAAATATTACTGCTTTGATCTACATATTGTATAACCTTTGTACTACTTCTGTTAAAACAGTAGTAATGTATGGATGGTTGGACATTAGTAGTATTCTGAGCAAACAATCTAAACATTACACTGCTTGTCATTCAGGTGCGTTTTGACAGCATTGGAGGCTTGAGCAGACACATCTCAGCACTGAAGGAGATGGTGGTCTTCCCTCTCCTCTACCCAGAAGTCTTTGAGAGGTTCAAGATACAGCCTCCCAGGTAAACAAAGTGTGTTTGAAGATAAAATGTGATAATATGGTTTAGCGTCAATATTTATCTTTCTTTTAACTCCTTGTCCCTTTTTTCTGAGTTTCTCCAGTCTCTCTTCTACCACTGCCACAGGCTTTGGTTCGATTGTATTGCGAATTAAACCCTGATATAAATCCTGGTCTTTATCATATTTTCTCTTTACTTTAGGGGCTGTCTATTTTACGGTCCTCCAGGCACAGGGAAAACCCTTGTAGCCAGAGCACTGGCCAATGAGTGCAGTCAGGAGGAAAGAAAGGTGTCTTTCTTCATGAGGAAAGGAGCTGACTGCCTCAGTAAGTGGGTTGGAGAATCTGAGAGACAACTACGACTGCTTTTTGATCAGGTAAACCAAACTGCTCATTAACTTACAACATTTGGGTTGGATGGAGATTTTTAATTTTCCTTTTGTTGATGCCTGTACAGTGTCAAGTATCACGTCTAAAGGTCATACAACCTATCGCTCTATTTAATTGTTTCTAGGCATACCAAATGCGTCCATCCATCATCTTCTTTGATGAGATTGATGGTTTGGCTCCAGTCAGGTCGAGCCGTCAGGACCAGATCCACAGGTGAGCGCTCCTGTTCTTCCTTTTTTTTTAGTCAATGTGTGGTGATTGTACATTTTACACTCACTAACCTCAGTACAAAGTCTAACAGTGAAACGCACTGTCTGATCGTGTTGAGGGTTGCCAAATATGGCTGCCAGGTTGCCCAATACTGGGATCTTAGTCAGCATTTAGCATTGACCATCATATGCCTAGTTCATGCTTCGCATAAAGGCAGTCATAGTGAAGTGCATACACCAGAATGACTGGATGAAGCTGTCACAAGTTATGCTTAATGTTGTGCGCCACCTTAATTTTGAAACAACTTGGATGCAGCTGCAGCTACACAAACACATCTCATTCAGAAAACAAAGAAGGTACACAGACCTTGAATGTCTGTCTTGTTTGCTGTAACATTCTTGTGAGAACATCACACTCACAAATTATGTAAGTCCTAACTATTGACATTTATTATAGTTGAACGTTTGAATCCTGATTTCCATATGCGAGCTTCTATGTATCAGGAGAAGAAAGTAGCTACCGCAGCTTTCAGTGAGACAGTAGGAGTCCACAATTTGTTTTCAAGGCTTTGAAAACAACTGTGACTAAATATTTGACCTAGATTTAGAGATAGTCACTACAATTCAGCATAATTATTTGGCTCAGTGCAATGCATTTACACTCTGTTATTGAGGAATAGTATTAGAAAATGTAATCTAAGTCTTTTTCCGTCTCTATAGTTCAATTGTGTCGACCCTGTTGGCCCTCATGGATGGACTAGATGCCCGGGGAGAAATTGTCGTCATAGGAGCTACAAACAGACTGGACTCCATCGACCCAGCTCTGAGAAGACCAGGACGCTTCGACAGAGAGTTCCTCTTCGGCCTGCCAGACAGAGAGGTTGGAAACTGTAGATGCCCTTTATTTCTTGGCAGAGATGTTAAAAGAGAAAATCGACACGTGGGCTGCAGCCGAAACTGAGCGCACACAAATTATTTTGGGCTGAAATAGTAGAGGGCTTTCAGAACTGCAACATGAACTGCTGTGATCTTGTTTTGTATGGCAGGCAAGAAAAGACATTCTGAAGATCCACACCAGACAGTGGACTCCACCACCTTCGGACACTTTTCTGGATGAACTGGCAGATAAATGTGTTGGTATGTTTGCGTACGATAATCCCCAGTTCATGGAACAGTTTATGTCCATTCAGATAGTTTGCACAAAGTTTTGCCTACTTGCAACTACACATTGTATATGTATTGTTATAATCATTAAAACAATGTGTCTTTCAGGTTATTGTGGAGCAGACATCAAGGCAGTTTGTTCAGAGGCTGCCCTGTGTGCACTCCGGCGTCGATACCCACAGATCTACTCTTCATCACAGAAACTTGTGCTTGATGTCAACTCCATCGCCATCACAAACAAAGACTTTATGTCTGCCATGTCCAAAATGGTGCCTGCTTCCCAGAGGTACTACCAAAACATTGTGTAATCATTATTCTTACTTGTCCAGTGCCTGGTTCTTGCAAATTGTACTCAAATAAATATGATGCTGATTGTGATTCTTAGGGCTGTAGTGTCACCAGCCAAGGCCCTGATACCTGCCATCCGTCCTCTGCTGAGTGCTGCCCTGCAGGATGTCCTCCACACAGTCAGCAGAGTGTTCCCACATGCTGAACAGGGCTTAAAAAGGAAAGAGGAAGAAGGTGAAGTCCTTCTTAATCTTTTTTTCTTGTTCTGTTGCACATTAATTTATTCTGACCCTCTTCTGTTCATGGCCATGCTTTCTGTCATTTAATTTCACACATTAATTTCCCCTTTGTCCCTAAGCAATTACAGGAGAGAAACACCTAGACTGATTTCTCCTTTGCCAACCTCTTTTGAGGCATCAGGGGTAATTGCTGTGTCTTTGTGTTTCTTTGTAGATCTGGCCTGTGGTGTGTCTGAGGATGATCTGATGTTCAGTGAGGATGAGGACTCAGAAGTCATCTCCAGTGGACCGACCTCTCAGTCCCAACTCAGAACACCTGCTGCTAAGGGAGTCCTCAACCTCAACAGGTTGGTTAGACATTATTCAGCATTATGAAGGATGTTCATTTGTCTCCTTGTGTATGAAAATGCTGCTGATGTATCTTTGGAGTCGACACTCTGTTGTCTTGGGTCTTGTAGTCGTCCTTCCCGTTATCTTTGCTTTATTTTAGCTGTAAGCTGTCTGGTGTCCCAGTGACCCAAATCTTTTTTCAGGATCTGTGAGGCAAATTAATGAGCCCACACCAGACCATAGGAAAAAAATCTGAACATTTCTACTACTTTTCCCATCTCATTGTGTCTTTAATCTCTCCTTGTGTAGAAGTGTGCTGAGCCACCCAACCTCCTACCGTCCCAGGCTGCTGTTGGAGGGCAGACCAGGGTCAGGTCAGAGCTCCCACCTGGCTCCAGCTGTCCTCCACGCTCTGGAGAAATTCACTGTCTACACACTGGACATGGCTGTGCTGTTTGGAGCCAGCGCAACTGCCCCTGAAGAGGCTTGTGCTCAGGTAAATTGCAAAATAAAATGCCTATAAATGATTATTAGTGTACATGTTTAGTAACGTATAACAATTTATGAGATTAAATTGACCCAAGATCAATAAAGTCAGGCCTCACACAGAGCTATTCTCTACTCTTGCAGCCTTGTCAAATTCAGTGTGTTCTTTTCAGTGGACTTCACTGGCCAAAATGGCTGCCACAGAGACTGTAGTTCATGGGCCCCACCTCCTTACACCATGGGCAGTGGGGATAAATATGTACTACAGACAAACCCTTCACTTTAAAAAGACTTAAATTATTAATAATTATCCACATGGTTGGTCAAAACATGACTGATTTTGTCAGAATCAGTTAAATGTCACTGTACTGTCTTCTCTCCGCTCTTTAATGTCCTTATCATGGCGTTGATTTATGCAATAAACTTACATCATCCTGTCATATTGATCCCTGTCTTCTAAATCATATCCATACAAAATATTAATGCTTCCCTGTTCTGCAGATCTTTGTTGAAGCAAAGCGGACCTCTCCCAGTATTTTGTACATCCCTCACATCGGACAGTGGTGGGAAACTGTGGGTCCAGCCTTAAGAGCCACCTTCCTCAGCCTGCTCAGCTCCATCCCTGCCTTCGCTCCCATACTGCTTCTGGCTACCTGCAGCCTGCGATATGACCAACTCAGTCTGGAGGTATAAAGGAAGTGCAATACACTCTGGATTTTAGTACAGCGTTTCAAAAGATAGCTGAGCAAAAATAAGATGTAATTGTTTCTACATTTTTTTTATGGATTCTCTCTGAGTGGATACTCATCTCCACGTCTTCTCTCACCTGTCATTTCTCAGGTGCAGGAGTTGTTTCGGGTGGAGTATGGAGAGGTTTTCCATATGAGAGTCCCCACCAGCAGAGAAAGAAGGAACTTCTTTGAGGATCTGATCCTCAATCAGGCCGCCAAGGGCCCCTCCTCGAAAAAGAAAGCTGGTGAGAAATAAATGAGTGTGGTAATTTAAAACAAAAAGAAAAAAAGATTAGCATAGCTTTGAAGAAAGAGATTCTGGTATTCATCTTTACAGGTGTAGTACAATGTTAGCTATATTTACTTCTCACTCTGTGTATCTATCAACCCTTCACTTTTTTCAGTGCTCAATGCATTGGAGGTGCTTCCCGTTGCCCCTCCGCCTCCCCGACGTAAGCTGACAGAGGAGGAGACCCAAAGATTGGAGGAGCAGGAGGAAGATACCCTCAGAGAGCTCCGTCTCTTCCTGCGCGATGTCACCAACCGCCTGTCCCAAGATAAACGCTTCAAGGCTTTTACAAAGCCTGTGGATTTAGAAGAGGTAGCTGTTCCATGACTTGTCTCATTTCCTATTATCCCCTAATAAGCCTGACATGAAACTGACTCACTGTTGGCGTAACTGAGAATAATGTGTGTTCCCTGGTGCTGTAACGGGTTTGTTGTGTTACTGTCTTCTATTATTTCCAGTGATCTCCACTCACAGCAGCCTCTTTGTCATGTGCTTTAGGTACCAGATTATGCTGAAGTTATCAAGAAGCCTATGGACCTGTCAACAGTTCTCTCTAAGGTCGACCTCCATCAGTATGGGACGGTCAAAGAGTTCCTCCAAGACGTAGATCTCATCTGGCAGAATGCCCTCGAATACAACCCAGACAGAGATCCCTCAGGTACACATAGCTAGACAGTGAGGGGAAAAAAAATACTCACCACACTCACAGAAAACATTTCAAAGTTTTTATACTTTGTAGTAACCGATAAAGATGTTGCAGTAGTTTGAACATAAAGTTTGCATTCTCTCCTTTGTGTGTGTTTTTCCTCCAGACCGTCAGATCCGCCACAGAGCATGTGCGTTGAAAGACACCGTCCACGCTATCATCAGAGATGAACTGGATGAAGATTTTGAGAAGATTTGTGAGGAGATCAAAGTGTCACGCAGCACAAGAGGTGAATGCTGTGTGTACATGGTGTGAGCCCAGTGTAGATCATTTTAGTTACCCAAGGAGTGACTGACTTAGCTCGGTGACTAATATCTAGTGGCTAATTCTGCAAAGCTTCTTGTGAAGTATCTTGCACTAAGTTTTTGCTGTCCTCTCAGAGAAAATAACTTGGCATTTCTTGACCTCAGAATGCTCCACTGTCCGGTTCGCTCCATCCTACTACCACGTCCTTCCCAAACAGTCCAAACCTCCTGCTGAGGCCAAGATCGCTGACATGACCCCACAAAGAGAGCCGACTGGCCCCACAGCTGCAGTTACTCCCACTACAAGTGCCCCAGCTGTTACTATACTTAAAAATACAGGTAAAGACAACTGATGACTAAGATGAAACTATTTACTGAAGAAGAGTGATCAATAAATAAAATTCTAATCTCCTTTTGTTCCTTCAGGCCAGAAGAAGAAAAGACGGAGGAGTCGGTGGTCTGCTGGCAACTATGCAAAGAGGAAGTCGTCCTCTTCTCCTCACACGTCCAGAGATGATGGACACTTGGGGTCTGATGAGGATGAGGAAGATGGGGACGATGAGGAGGAGAATGAGAAGGGAGGAGGAACAGAGTGTGATGAGGGGACTGGAGGGGAGGAGGAGCAGATGATCATTGAAGTAAAGTCCGGGTCTGCACCAGCTCAGGAAGGTAGTTCAGGGCCCAAGGAGAAGGTCAGACCAGAGGAGATGAGTCAAGCTGCTGAAGACAAGATTATCCTGTGTGAAACAGGGAACGCAGAAAATGGTGACAAAGAAAAGGTGGATAACAATCAACAAGGACAGTCAGAGGAAAACAACCAAGTGTTGACAAAGGCAGGAAATGAGAACAGTGAAACAATTTTAATGAACACTAACCAGGACAGTCACACTGAGACAGAGGCAGATGCCGAGGGACAATCCAATACAGAGGAGAGTGGTGAATCTGAGAGTGACAAATGTCAAACTGCAATAGAGGCAGACGACAAGGACAACAAGGTGGCAGAGCAGAACAGCCCCGCTGAGCCAATGGAGGTGGAAGCAACACAAACCTCATCAACAGACGTCTCTGAAGCTGTTAGAGGAGAGGAAGATACAGGCGCAGGTTTGACATCTACATCTAATCTACATCTAACACATCTAACACTTAAGCACCATGATCATCCTTTCACTAAATGCCTAGCTAAAGAAAGCCAGTGTAGTGATTCCAGAGGTGGAAAGGTGCAAATTAGTGTTTCAGAGTGAATGTGTCAGCAGACTGGCAGCTATTCTCGTGGTCTAAACACTTTGTGCATGTTTTTTGTGTCTCAGAGAGGAGCGTGAGGCGAATAACTCGGGCTCTAAAAAACGCTGTGCAACAGCAGCAGATGATCGATGTGGACAAGGCTCTGCAGATCTTGAACCAGGAAACTCCTCCTCTGGTGGTGGACAGAGACAAGTTAAAGGTGTGTGTGTGTGTGTGTGTGTGTGTGTGTGTGTGTGTGTGTGTGTGTGTGTGTGTGTTTAGATGGGTTTTCTGCATCTTGACTTTACTCATACAAGCTCCAAAACACTCTTAATTGTAATCTCCATGCATTCCTCTTTTCTTGCCTGTCTTCCTTCAATTCTCCAGGAGCTGTTGGAGAGAGTAGTGACGAAGACTGAAGGCTACGAGGTGTATAAACTGGAGAAACTCTATGCTCTGCTCTGCCAGAGTATCTATAGACACAGGCGGGACTACAACAAAACTGCACTTATACAGGTTAGTGTTGTATTTGTGCTTTTTGGCTGCAGATATTCTGACTTTTCATAGCAGAAGCAACTAACAAACTTAGTGCTGGCTGTCAGTGAGCCTGTGAATCAGCAGGGTCCTGACATACCTGTTAGTCACACCTCTGCTTTTTCTATGACATGTCAAAACATCTGCTGTAAAGGAGGCTTCTCCTGCCAGGGTTATTCAATTGTAATTGAATCTATATTTAATGTTATTAACATATTCTTTCTAATCTATTGTCCTTTCCCGGTTTTCTCTTTTGATCAGGAGTTGGAACGAGAGATTGAAGACTTCTGTTGACTCTGCAAAAACAATGTGATCATTTTTGTTATTATTTTTATCCTCCTCATCCTTTTAGCTATGTAAATATACAAACACTGGTTCTATTTTCATAGAAACCTACAGACAATAGCAATAGCTAAATCTTTGTATTACCTCTGTTTATATTTAATTAAATGGATTTCCTGTAAATATCATTGTGTGGTTGTTTTTTGTGTGCTTTAATAATGTCATAGTTGTGAGCATGACCCTGACTGTAATCCTTAAATGATTCACTTGGCCACAGCCATGTGTGGGGTCATTTTACTTGAAAGGATAGTGGTTTATTTCTGTTTCTTTTTCCTCACTGCTACAAGATTCTTCCTCATATTTCTTTTGTTACATCTTCAGCTTGACTTAATAAAATGCTTATAACTGAAATGTTGATTGAAGGACTGGCTGAGAAAACTTAACCTTGTCAAGAGGGAATTAACATTCATCCCTGTCTCGGCTCCCATAAATAATGATTTTATTAAAATCAAAATATGTTTACAAAAAGGAGCTCAACACAAAGTGTGAAAACAGTTGAGTGTGACTTAAGTTATCTTGCTTTGTGCACAGGAACTACAGATTTCTGAACTCAACTACAAACTTTTGGCATTTGGAAGATGTTTGCATTTACCTGCCAAACTTTGGTGTTGCATTACAGGATGTGTTGAAGTTTTTGATGTCTGACTCATTTAAAGTCAGTTTATTTCTGCATCTGCTGAATCTTTCTTGAACATTTTATTTGTCTCTAACACTCCCGCCGGCCAACTTGAATGAAGTGCAATACTAAATAGCTGCAAGTTTCCCCTTTTAAAGTGCCCCAGCCAGGGTCATCTTTTCTGTACAATACAATGTGAAATAGATGTCATTTTATTTATCTCTGGTTGCTACTTAAAAATATTATACAACCTATTGAGTGTGTGTAAATCCCACAGTGATTTTCCAGCTTCCTTGTCTGAATCTGAAGTGTGCGCTCTCAGTAATAAACGCAGGTTTACTGTGAAATTACTATCTACCCACAGTCTGAGCTCGCATTTTACTGTCGTACAGGTATTAATACATAATAAGACGTTTGTACGGCAGCTTATAAACTAGCAGTTGAAATAATGACTAGAAAAGCCTGCGCAGCAACACGAGATAGGATCAGGTGTAGTGAAAGGGAACTTTGCAATGTCAGTGTTGTCCTCAAGTAGCTCCTCATACTGCTCTGACAGGTCATGTAAGGACATATTGGCACGCAGCCGGCTCGGGAAGCGAACGAGTTCACAGCCCGCTTTAAACTCTATAAAAACCGCATTTCTTTCGGGACGAGTCATGACTAGATCCACGTAACAAAGAATATCACGCGGTGACAGAATATTGTACGTTTTTTCTGCTTAAGTTTACGAAATTGTGAGAGCACCGAGAGTCGCCGAGGAATGACGTCAGGACGTATCACATTGAATGATGACGCCGTTTGATCATTAAAAAAAATCAGCCGTTAAAAAATACCAGAGAATTAGGTCAGCAAACTGACACGGCACCAACGGCCACGTTTATGAATGTAACCGCCGTGTTTTTGATTATATAACTTTTACAAAGACGCGACCTGGCCATTAAAATAACCTGCTCCGACGAGGAGAGGAGATGTCCGGTGTTTCCAGCATCTGCAGACGGGGGCCGTAGCCGTTAGACCGGTCGGTCTGTCTGTCTGTCTGTCTGTCTGCCTCCCACCGCTGGGTTTGGGAGACCCGCAAGCCCAAATAACGTTCACGCTGCTCCAGTCCCGTCCAGGCTGGGGCTGAATGGTTAGCCGGGGGAAGGAGAGACACCGACAGATACCACCAGACACAACCTGAAGGCTGCTCTGCAGAGACCCAGGAAATTACTTCTCGCCTCGTCTCGACAGCCTGGTAGCAACACAGTGCACATTTCAGTAGTTCCAGTAAGTTTACCGCCAGACATGATCAATAATAATGACCGCCCCGGCTAACACGAGCTAGTTGGCCCACCTCATATACATGCTAGATGCTATAGAGCTAAGTTAGATGTCCTATTATGTTAATTTATTGCCTTAACGTTACTTTAATATTAGCTAGCTCACACCTCCAAATTATTATTGAGGTGTTAATGTGAATTATTTCCTGATGGCAGTGCAGCACAGCATACTGTACATACAGTCAGTGTTATTGTTCACACTGCAATCTTTACCAGCAGTAATTCATGAACACATTGCAGTGGATTTACATTACAGATACAGATTTTTGTAACACCTCTCTCTATCACAGTGAATGACCTTGTCGTAAATGAGGCTGGAAAGCATCAAGTTTTAAACCATGACCTTAAAGGATCGTCAGAGACATTTTAAATCAAATATTTGCAGTATTCAGGAAATGTGTGCTTAAGAAAATTTGAATCTCATCCTGGAGGGAATGGCTGAATTATTCTTGTGATATCATTTTCTATGTGGGTATATCTCTGTGAAGGTATCATGTTAGGTTTTCACAAAATGCTGTGGTCACAGTTAATGACTTTAAGCAGAGCTACGACTAATGATAGTAGTTACTCATAGTTTTTGACTTATGCATGAAATGCAAAAAAAAAAAAAAAAAAAATGAAGTGTGAAAAATGGCCAAATGGTAATTTCCTGGAGCCCAAGGACACATCTTCAAATTGGCAAAGCAAATTATTTTCTGGGGTTTCCAACAAATCGATAGCACTACATTGAAACACAGTTCATTATCTGGCCCTTTAAAGTTAATATGTGTTTGGAGTCTTTGATGATAAATGGAAATCTCATAGAAAACTACACTTGGTCAAGCTGTTTACAGGCCCACATGAATCATGCAGTTAGTCATCATGTTGAATGGAGTGCAACATCATATTTCCTCCCCCTGAAATATGCAGTCCAGTCTCTGTGTTCACTTATTATCAGATTAGTATGTTTAACTCTATGTCATGTTTTTAGCAGAAGATGCAAGAAACAATTATTCTCCGTGAATTGAAAATGTGTTACTGTTTTTTGGCCTTGTAAAAGGTGTCTGTCATAAAGCATTTGATCTTAAAATTGCTTCTTTTGTTGAAGGTATTCAGTTTCTATTGATAGGCAGCAGAAAAAAAAACAGCTGCAAAGCTGCTTTTTATACAATTTGTAACACTGAGGGAGCCATGAAATCATCAAAAGAAGTACTTGAAAATGAACAACAACAACAAGTTATTGTTTTTATTTTTTATTTTTTTTACAGTTTACTCTTTATGTGACAAATCACCCATATTAAATTTGTATATTTATGTTTTCTCCACCAGAAATACTTCATTCAGAGACTGTAGCATGTGAACACAACCACCACACAAGACATGTGAGCCTCCAAACTTCTGTCCCAGATCTTTTTTACACTGTGCAGAAGTAAACAGAATTTGGTTTGACAATGTCGAGCCGCCGGAAGTCGACCACACCTTGCATGGTGCTGCCCTCTGATGTGGTAGAGCAGGAAGAGGTGGAGGAGAAGGCAGAAAAGACAAAGGAGGAAGAGGCAGAGGAGGAGGAGGGGAAAGTGAAGGAAGGAGCAGAGGAGGGGCCGACTGCAGAGGAGCTGGATCAGGCTGTAGTGGTTGTCCCCACCCCTCCAGAGACAGGTAAACTCCTTCTTCACCAGTTCTCCCATGTATAGGTGATAATGGCACTTCTGAATTACAGGAACAACATGGGAAATATCTGTCACAATGTTGTGTTATTATTATCATAGATGAGCACTGTGTCTCTACTGTAGAAGACAGCGAAGTCATCGGTCCCTCACTCAAGCGCAGTGCTACAAACCCTCCTGATGATCCAGGCAGCGATCAGCCAACCCAGGAACAACAGTGTGATACACCCGAGGAGGGAGGAGCAGACACTGTTGCCGCCATCTCTCTTAGCAAGACCCCGATCATGAGGATGAAGACCAAATCTGAGCCCAAGAGGATCGCCGTGTCCCTGAAATCATCGGACGAGGGCGTGGAGGGTTTTGGAGGGGGCGGCGAAGGAGAGTTGGGAGGAGAGCAGGAGCCCATCGAAGCTCCTCTTGGGCCGATGACACCTGTGGAGATGCTGCTTCACGACTCCATGAAGCTCGGTGGAGGCGGCTTGCTGGTCAGCCCGCCCTCAGAGCAGCAGAGGAAATCATCGACTTTAAACCCCACAGTCCTGCCCGCTGGCCTGGCACAGGTAGGAAGTTGTGAATATACAAGTGTTTAGAGGAGTCATTGCAGCAGCAGGGCGTAGTAATACATTTACCCCTATCTGTGAGAAATGAATACATGTTTTCAGACTCAACCGCAGCCTGGATAAAGCATTGCCATAATGTTAAATATCCTCAACAGAGTGGTTAGAACTGCAGCCATATCTCATATTTATCATGTTTGTGTATTGTTCAGAGACACAGCAGCTTGCCAGCAGGTCTCTGCCATATCTGTCTCGCATTATCAGTCCAAGTCCTTTCTTATCTCCTCCTTTCTTCCTTTGTTTCAGGTACTTTCTGCTTTCCAGGCCCAGCACACTGCTGCCGCAGCAGCAGCTCAACCCCAGCTACTGATTCCCCTCAGCAGTATCCCCTCCTACAGTGCAGCTATGGACACCAACCCCCTGCTGGGCAGCACATACAAGAAGTTCCCTTACCCCTCCATGGCTGAGATCAGCAGCCTGGCAGCACAGACACAGTTCACAGAGGAGCAGATCAAGGTAGATGAAAGTTGTTTTGGACAGTTGTGCTCACAAAGGATGTTGTGCTTTTTCTGTAGAAGATAAGATAACTCAACCACCTGCCAGCCACCTCAGTCTTAAAATGAAAATGAAATGAAAATGGAAAAAAGGCTGAAATCTACTAAGTGGTGGAGTGAAATGTACTTGATCTACCCAGGTGTGGTTCTCAGCCCAGAGGCTGAAGCATGGCGTGAGCTGGACTCCAGAGGAAGTGGAGGAGGCCAGGAGGAAACAGTTTAACGGCACGGTGCACACGGTGCCTCAGACCATCACTGTCATACCTGCTCACCAGCTCTCAGCCGCTGCCAACGGCCTGCAGTCCATTCTTCAGACCTGCCAGATAGTGGGCCAGCCCGGCCTGGTGTTCACACAGGTAGGTAAGCAAAGAAAAACACGCCAATCTCACAAGACTCGGCTTTGATCTGCCTTGCCTTGAACCTAGGACTGGTATGACTTTGACATGCTTTCGTTTGAATGATCGACTTGGATTGTCTGTTATGCTTTGATTAGACTTTGATTCAGATGACCTTGTTTGACTCAGCGAAATCAACTCCGCTTGAAATTATTTGATTCAGATGACCTTGTTTGACTCAGCGAAATCAACTCCGCTTGAAATTATTTGATTGATTCGAAGCAATTTGACTATCTTTGAGTAGATTTAACCAGTTTTGGATTGGACGTGGACTTGACACTGACACTGACTGACTTTATGTCCGTCACCTTGCCTCAGAGATGTTGAACCAGTTTAAATAGGCAGCAGTGTCTTGAATTTGAAGCCATAACAGATCACAAATAGGACGGAGGATACTGCTGTCTCTTGTAATCAGTGATGTTTTTATGAATATGGTGTGAATATTTACCCACAGATCATTTATGACGGTTTCCAAAATACGTTACTCTGTTTTTTATCACGCCATACAAGGTCACAAAATGCTAATTAGATTCACTGTGAACTGACTTTTAATGATCTTACAGCAGGACCGGGCAATAGAGACGATTCACTGTACATGGGGAGCTCAATAACAAAAGGCTCTCTGTGATCATATTGTGATATTTACTATGTGCTGAAGAGAAGCTTCCCCTCTGAATAAAGTTTTGTTCACGATGGTGCAGCCCATATAACTGTAATGAAAGCAGTCTCACAGACTATGCCGTAAATGCTGAAAGCAGTATATGTGCAGTACTCCTCATGCCACCATTACAATAGACACAAGGCGTAATGAATAAATCGACTCTCACGTACGATACCCGGCTTTGGCTGGTAGATGATACTAACTTTGTGCCCTGTCTTTAACCAAGTAAAAGTGGAGGGAGGAAGTGAATTGTTACACTCCATTTACTGTGTGGAGACTGAAATATTTCTCACTCAGCTGGATGTTCTGAGCTTTGTTGGTTTTGGTCTGTAGCCAGACTCATAGTTTTACAAATTAGACAAGAGTGGAGGGGAAAAAAAAAAAAAAAAAAGGAAACATGCGTGCATTACAGCAGACAAAGAACAGTTTCAAGGCTCAAATAAAGACTGCAGTCGCTTTAAACAACAAATACCTCCCTGTGTGTCTCCTCACATTCAGTGCATCGTTATTTTCTGACTCTGTGTAGGTCGGCCCAGGGGGGAACCTCCCCGTGACCAGTCCCATCACTCTGACGGTTGCAGGACTGCCCAGCCAGTCCCAGAGCTCCAGCAGAGTTTCCTGCCAGCCCACCCCAACAAACAGTGAGCTGAAACGGGCCACCACTGTCCAGCCTCCCTCTCTTTCCCCACAGGTGGGGACAGCGCTTGTTGCTCCCTTTTAGACAAATACTTATTGCTCTTGTACTCTCAGTAGCCAGCAAGCATGTGCCTTTCACTCTACATGGTATCAGTTGTGATGTAATATACCCAAAGTTGCCCACATATCATCTGTAGCCATTCTCACTCCTAGCAGGTATTTGGTAATCTGTGGGCCAAATAATGTTTAACAGATAAACTCTCCCCTTTCCTTTCTAAGGAGAACTCAGCCCTCAGTGCTGATACGTTTAGTTTGCGGCCTAAGAAGTCCAAAGAGCAGCTGGCAGAGCTGAAAGCCAGCTACCTGAAAAACCACTTTGTCACGGACACAGAAATCGCCCGGCTGATGAAGCTCACCAACCTGACAAAGGGAGAGATCAAGAAGTGGTTCAGTGACACCAGGTACAACCAGCGCAACTCCAAGAACAGCCATGTCATTGTTTTCCACGACGGAGGAGGCAGAGGAAGTGGCAGCTGTAGTAGCAGCGCTAGCACCACCATTGTTATTGACTCAAGCGACGAGACGCCCACATCTCCCCTTCCTCCACGCACTCCCCCTGTGAAGGAGAAAGAGACACGGCCCAAAACATGGAATCCATTCCCAGATTTCACCCTGCAGAAGTTTAAGGAGAAGACTCCGGAGCAGCTGGTTGTGCTGGAGGAAAGTTTCGAGAAGAGCAGCACCCCATCAGATGAAGAACTGAGCCGCCTGAGGACAGAGACTAAACTGACGAGGAGGGAGATAGATGCCTGGTTCACCGAGAGACGAAAAATGCCATCTGTCAGTACCTCCTCCCCGGATTCTTCAGAGGGAGGAAAGATGGAGACAGACGGAGGAAAAGCAGGAGAAGGAGGAACAGCCAGCTCTTCTTCTCCTTCTGCCTCCTCATCTCGTAAAAGTAGTCAAACTCCTCCTGGCAGTCACAGTAAGCAGCTGCCCACCAGCAGCAACAGCAGCAGCAACAAAGACATGAAAGATAAGAGTAAAAAGACTCCAGAGCAACTCCATATTCTGAAAAGTGCCTTCGTGCGTACCCAGTGGCCCACACCAGAGGAGTACGACCAGCTGGCAGAAGAGAGCGGCCTTCCTCGGTCCTACATCGTCAGTTGGTTCGGGGACTCTCGGTACTCGTGGAAGAACAGCAACCTGAAGTGGTTCTTCCAGTACCAAAGTGGCAACGTCGACGGGCCAAATGGTGGAGGAGGAAGTAAAATAGGAAGTAGCAGCAGCAGCAGCAGCAGCACTGGCCGGAAAAGACGTGTCCGAAATCGTGGTTGGGGGCGGTCCCGAACCAGAAAACAGCCAAGAAGGTCTGCCTCGTTCAGTGTTGACGTCGATAGAGCTCCTCCATCAAAGAAATTCAAGAGTGGGAGGGAGATTCTGAAGGAGTACTACCTGAGGCACCGTTTTCTCAATGAGCAAGACCTGGATGAGCTCGTCACCAAGACCAACATGAGCTATGAACAGGTAATAAAATTATTTTTTTTTTTTATTGAGATGTGAGAAAATGTAAGTATGAGTCATTGTATCAGCTTCTGACCTCTCCCCTCCTACCCACTCGAGAAAGAGTGTTAACATGCAGGCGTAACCTCAGACTGCATGTTTGATTGAAAGGTACATAGTTTTTGTTCATTTTAACAAAATATAAGAAGATAAACCCCAAACCCCCACACACTGACATACAGCCAAAAATGTAACATTTGATTTGTGCAAGTGGTGTGCTGATTTGTGTCATCATCGTCCTCCTCTTTCTCTTTTTACATATAACCATAATACGTATATTCGGGGCATTCCCTAACTTCCCTAATTTTTCTCAAAGGCCTTTATACAGTTACAGGGTTTCATACTTCAGTAGTTCTAATACGGGATTGAACACAGAATGGCAATACTCAATACTTCTCAATACGAAATAGTGTGTTACGTCACAGTCTAGTTTTTTTTTTTTTTTTTCCATAACACATTAATCATAATAATAAAAATGAGTCCACACTCATTTACACAGTCAAAAAGCAAGCAATTTATTGCTGCTACCGACACATAAGCACAACTAAAAAGGAAGCTTCTCTTGGGAGTGAGGCCAGCACAATAAACCAAACAAAGAGGAAGCTACCTAAACCCTACTCCAAAATAAATGAATAAATAACCCTAAAAAAACAAAACAACAACAACAAACAAACAAAAACGAGTCAAAAGAAAAGGCAGTTCACTCCCACTTCCCTGCTTTGGGAAACTGGTGTAAAATTGTACGAGAGAAACACTCAAATGCGAATTTCCAAAAAAGCAACTTGCAGCACTTTCAAAGGACTTTAGAAGGACTTAATAACAGTAACAGTGGCTCAGTTCCATTAAATGTCCCAGTAAGAGTGACAGTGCACCCTCATGGACAACAGCAGGACCTCCCCTAAGTGGAATGCAGCTTTCATTAATACACCTGTGAGTTTCCTGCTGCGACATGTCAGCTGCTGTGCAGCTAGTCCATCTGAACTGAGTCATTTAACCACTCAATTAGATTTCCTGTACTTGCAATAATACATTTATTTGGGATGTTTTGGTGCTGGACCTTTATCAGGCAAATATTTTGGGTAAAAAAAATATTATAGCTTGAAATATTATTATATTATGGCTGTTATCGTTTGAAAAATTTTGATTCACTCAGTTTCTTGCCTGAAACAGACACATTTTCAGAGGTTAGTCAAAGATCGATGAAGTGTAATGCAGTCTGTCTAATTGTAAAATGCAAACTCATTCCATCTCATTAAAACTCATCTTCATATCATTCAAACCCAGCAGCAGTCATTATAAATGTCCTGTCCTCCAGAAAGTTTTATGGACAAGTGCTTTGGATCATAAACTGACTGTGAGAAGAAATAAAAAATCCTGCATTTAATTAACAATGTTTCAGTATGAACTTCTATGAATATCACAGAGGACATGACCTTGGTCTCCTTACGGGTGACAACAGCTCTGCTCTCAGCACGCCGTTAAAGTGTGTCTGTGTGTCTCTTTCTCTCTCTCTCTCTCTCTCTCTCTCCGTCAAAAGGTGAGGGAGTGGTTCGCCGAGGTCCAGCGACGCTTGGACACGGGGTCAGATCCCTTCCAGGAGACGACCTCAGGACGGACGGATGGGGACGAAGGAGAAGATGAGGGAGCGGAGACACAGGGAGAGGCGTCGACGGCCAATGACGAGCAGGGCGGCACGGGGATGGGAGACGATGAAGACGACGAAGTAGATGAGGAGGACGAAGGCGATGATACGGATGACAGTGAGGTTTGGGAGCCGTCACGTAGCGTCAGGAAATCCTTGTCAGTTTCTGAAGACTAACGATTGTGGGAAACGCGGTGAAACATGACAGAATGTTACAAGAGAAATACTGGTATGATCAATGCTGGAAGACAGTTTGCTAAACCACATCTCTTTGCCGCTGATTTGCATGTGCGCTCATTTGCGAGATGAATTCACTGTTTTTTCCGAATCACAAGTAATGAAACTAACAGATGGACTATTAGCTTTAGCTCACTCTCTTAATACTTACCTTATTTCCTGTAAGTAATGTGTAACAGTTCGGAGGGTCATGGTTTCAAACAGCTGAAAACTGTACCCAAAATGGTTGTGTATCCAGACACATACATACATCCTTCTTTAAAAGCAATTCAAGAATCCTGGCTGTGGTAAACGAGAGATTTTAACGTCCACCATGCTCCTTGTTAAATTTGCACTCATTACTTGCTAAAATGAAGCCAGTTTACATTTATGCTGCATTTCCTCGTGAAAGCGTGTTATGAGCACAAGTCGAATTTGAAACCTCTTTCTCCATTGTGATGAATGTTTCACCCCTGGTACCAAACTAACAGCTCACACAGAAAACAACAACAACAACAACAACAAAAAATAGACAGAGACTTTACTGAATCTGTTGTGTTTACAAAGGTGCTTAAAAATGGATCACAGCTAGATGTCACTCCTGAGCAAGGTCCCCAGTCAAACTAGCATACATCTTATCTGTGTGGAATTGGTTGAATTTGACATGTTACAGTATCTTTCTAGCATTTGTGAAGATCGCAAGGACTGGATCTGAATCAGCAGGTTGTTTGAGCTGATGTGGATTGATAATGACAATGAAAGTCAGGCATTTTATCTCGATATGAGACAAAGTACCTTCATGCCGAATGAACGCCATGATGCTTTTAAACATCACAGGATGTCTACTCCAGTCTTCCCTTTATAGTGGCTTGTTGTTTCATGAGTATTATTCGTATTTTTACCAGAACACCTACAGATCTGACGGATAAATGCCACAATATGTGTTTAATATGCACTGCTCTTGATGTTTTTAAACGAATAGTTCACCTTTTGATAGAACTCATCCTGTGTTATTATGACCTTTTTAAAGGTTTTCGTTATGTTATATTATTTAGATTTGGACAGTGTGAAGCTGTTGTCCCAAAGTTGAATGTGCTGTCTTCTGAGCAGTGAGCTACAGTTGTGAACTAAAAAAAAAAAAAAGGCCACTGTGAGGCAGACATCTTAGTCCACTGAAATAGTAAGAGAAACAGAACGCAGATTTTACCGCAGCGTAAAGAATTTACCCCTGGTGAGTTTCGGGGGGGGGGGGGGACTGAATCTGAAGATGCAGAGTTGCAGATTTTATCCCCAAAGCAAACGTAAACGTAAGCACCAGCTGCAGCTCTAGTGTAAATTTAGAGTGAGTAAATCCACAAGTTATCACTTTAACAAGACTGCAATCACCACCAAATCACCGATACCTTGCCTTGGGCTTGTGTCAAAAACAAGGCCTGTGAATCATTTTGGGTCTCGACCCAACCTTCAAAGAACGAAAGACTTTTTAACAGTATTTCAAATCAGAATTTAACTCCAGTCTGCACTGAAGAGAAAAAAAAAACGTGAAGCACCTAAACTTGTTTTTAAAAATGCACTTTGTCCACTCGTGTACATTGTGGACTAAATCTTGATTAGGCACCTTAATCTCTTATTATACCATAAAATGGCTCTGAGAGACCAAATCTGTTTTGTATGACTACAAACTGAACCAGTGTTTTGCCTTTTTTTAAATCCTAAGTGTGTTTTCATGAGGAGGAAACAATTTATCCACTTTTCTAATGTGTTGTTTCATAGTTGGATGTTTCTAAGGCTCAAAAAAACGAATAGAACAATCACCCACTGCTTTCATTAGCTAAATTGCACAATTTGAGCCCCATTTTTAATCTTTTCTCCTTTTGAAAATGCACACGTGTTATATTTGTTGTTATTTGTTTGTATTGTTGCTTTAAATCATTGGGAATTGTGTGTCCCATCTCTCCTTCCCTGACCCCACAAATCCCTGTCTGATGCTTTACCCCTCTCCTCCAGTCCACTTTTTGGAAAATGAATGCCTAGACTCTTGATGTGCACTTCCCGAAACATGTTTCTGTAAATGTTATCTGTGACCTGTCAGTCCTCTGTCTCGTTAAATTGTCTACAACACAGAGAGACAGGCGGGCTGTAGGAACATCTTCAAAAGACTGAAACTGTTCAGAAAATTAAAACAGACATTCTTTCTCTTGTGGGAGGGACTGTTGTGATGCCTGAAGAAACAGCACAGCATTCCCTCTGTGGTGGGAAGTCTACCAAATAACGCTCCTCTTTCTGTTCTCGTCACGCTTTACCACAGTAAAACTGACACAACCATAAACTGAAGGCTGTCTGAACTACAGTTCTTCATAAATAGGGGGAGAGACTCTGATGAAGCTTTGCAGATAAACCTATGTGCCTACACGGCTCGTACGCTTGTTTGAACAGAAGTTCACCAACTCTGGACAGAAGATGGTGAGAGAGAATTTGTCAGTGCTTTGGAAATCACATACTGTTGGGTGATTCTTAAGGGAGGCTTGTTCAGACTAAGTTGTGATGCATGACCGAGCTCTGCTTTCTGCTGACGCTAAAAGATGCCTAGACAGTCTGAAGTAGACATTGGAAACTTCTGTTGTAAGTCCTTAAACAGATACCTTGGTGTTATTGTACTGTTGTATTTTTTTTCACCAGGCACTTGTTACACCACACGTTAGCACCTTTATTTTGACGAGTATGTCTGAAACCAATGTAGTCTGCTAGCCGTAAACGAACTGAACTAGCTGGTTTATAGCAACCGAAGGAGAGTTGGAACGTTGATACAGTCTGTTGTAATGTGACAAGTGCCCGGCCATGAAAAATGACAAATTCAAAATGGTGAGGTATTCCTTTTGTCTAATACTGCATGCAATAACCAAGACGAACAACTGCTCATTTGTAAATACAATATTTTGGGTTGGTATACTTGGCACAGCAGAAGCGTAACCTGGGATTAATTCTGCGTGTAGCTTTAATAACGTCAGTTTCTTTTTATCACCAGGTTGACACCAACCATGGACCTGCTTTCTTCAGTTCATGGACTTTTTAAGTCACTGTTAGCTTGGACAGGCTTGCTTCAATGAGCTGGCTCCATTTTGAGAAACATTTTAGAGTCCTTTGTTCTGAACTACATAATCACCACAAGTTCACAGTCACAACAAGTCATTTTGTGATCTTTTGTTCGAATCATGCTACTTTTAATTTATCTGCCTATTAGCTCGCTTTGGTCCACAGGTTAGGCTTATGCCTGCCACCAGGTATCCAGCCCGCAGTCTTTTACAGTGTGCTCTTTCTTTACTAGAGTCAGTCTGTTTTGAATGGTTTTATATGTTTCTATCTATGAAAACTGTGTCATTACAACTCTTTTCCGACATTGTTAACAAGACAGACTCATACCGTATGTACAATAGAGTAGTGTTTTTGAAGTAGAATCAGTTTTAGAGTTCAGCCAGTGTTGCCCAAAGTGGCTTTTTGGTACTTTTGTTGCAAGAAATATAGAATCAAGAACTCAAGAGAAAAGACATTGCACTTCTGGTGGAATTGCAAAAATGGATGTCCTGATAGCAAACATTTTTAATAACGTGTCCATATTTGTGGTTTCACGACAAGCTGTTTTATGGTCATATATTAAATGTAGCAAATCTTATGAGCAACATTGTTGCTTAAAGGGGCTCTCCATCACTTTTACTCTTGAAGTATACTTGTCATTGAAGAGCACTGCTCAGCCTATGAAAGCACAGCTGTGCGTGTGAAAAATAACCCTGACGATGTCATAGTGATGTCATTAGACTTTTCTTTTAAAATTGAACAGTGAACCTGCACTTGTTGGAGAAAGTAGGAAGAAACAGAAATCTGTTGCATTGTAGGAAATGTAGGATCTTGTGTGCCCTAACGACGCCACTGAATCCCTGGAGTGCCCCTTTAAAGATTTTCTGTCCATAAAATTTGTGAAGCTACTACCAAAACAGACCATCATGTTGATATTATCCCCATGTCAGGTGAATGATAATGAATAATGGTAGAAACTGGGCCAGTCTGGCTCAGCTACATAATGACATAAAAATCTGTAATATCTTTAAAAAAAAAAAAGCCATTCGACTTTAAATATTAATCATGTATTTAATTAGTTTTCCCAGGTTGCTGAGGTGCCATGTCTGCTCCCTGAGTCATGATTTTATATTCAACAGTCATCATGTATCCCAGTTAACCTTGTGCAGTAGAGCTAAGAGCTAACCTTGTGATCTGAGTAGTTTACCTGCTGTCCTATTGTGCACATAATGTCATATCTGTATCCACTATACTTCTGCTATGGTCCTCACTTGTTTTTCTGTATTTAGACAGGTAGTTGGTTGAATGTTTCTTACAGCAATCAGAGATTCAAATGTTTTCGCTATAAAGCAGCCAGATTTTTTTTGTCAGGAAAAAAAAAAAAACTCCTTGTCAGAATTGTAATATACTGTACGTATGAATGGATTTTTTAAAACTCATTTACAGTGGAACTTTCACATTGTGTTTTTTTTTTCTTTTTCTTATCTAATCTGTTGACAGTTTTTACCCCAAGTTATTGCCTTTTAAAAAGCGTGCTTTGCTTTTAAAAATAATATGAACATTTTCTCTTTGTTCTTTCTTTAATACGACTCATATCTCCAGACCTGTTTTTTTTTTCCTATTGCTCTACTTTTGTGTTAAGTTACATTAAGGTTCCGTAGACAGAAAGACTGTGAGAGGAGCACAATTATCTAACAGTGTACTTTAAATAAAGGGGGGGAGAATGCAAATATTTACTGTGCCATTTGAAACTGACATTTGATCCCCTAGACACAGGTTTTCAGAAATAATCTGTGAAAATCCACCACAAGCTTGTACATCTTACATCTTACTGATAACTTGAGGGTATTTGACGATTGCAGGCAAAGTTTTCTGCCTACAACCTTCATGACCTAAAATACGTCAACACTTCCAACAGGTGTTATTCTCTGTCTACGGAACTGACATTTCCATCTGCACTAAGTTATTTCTACACTCTGCCTGTACATCTGAAATGTGTTCCAAACTGAACATAAACCTTGTCATGAACCTTGATTAAACATGTATGTATGTATGTGCGCTCTCCTCTGCAGGCTTGCTTTAGAAAGCTATAAATTCCCTTTGTGTGGCCCCTGCGATCACCAGCTTGTAGCAACCAGCTGTGAGGCAGACAATTTGTGCAATGTTAATTTAAAATCTCAGCTGTTATTGAGGCTCTGGCTTGACTTCTAGCTTGATTTAGAAAAGATTTATATTTTATACTTGTTTGAGGACAAAACCCAATAAATTTTGATCAAAAGATGTGCACTTGCGAGCGACATTTTGCGTGTTTTGCTTTGAATAAATGTGATGTGGAACAATAATGCAGCTGAAGGTAATGCATAGTGTCACATTAAAACCTATACCCCACCGGTCAGTCACCGTTTGTTAATAGTGTTAACAGTGTTTTAACTAAACCATCCAGTGTCAGCTGTTAAGAATACTTTTGTATATATTTGTTGAAGTGTAATATGAAACTGATTTAGTAGACGCACTGCTACATCACATACAGGTGCTCTTTAGATACTTCAGGTGTACTTTGCTTATTCCAGCCTGTGAAGGGCTCATAGGTCATTGTCAGAAGCAGTTCACACAACTATATTGTGTTATACTAATGAGCAGAGTGGGAGGATGGGTATGAAATTTGCAAACCTAATGGTCAAACGTGAAGAAGTGGTACATCATTAAGGGAGGGAGAATGAAGGAGGAGTGAAGGGAAAGAGGACGGAAGGAAGTGAAGATGAGAGTGTGGCTACCAAGTCAAGGTGGATCCAATCCTTTCCTTATGATGAATATATTCCTGGTAAAAATGTTCCTGTTCATAAAAAACACACATTAACTGCAAAATCACTATAACCACCAAAAATTAATACATATATTGAAATACAATATTTTCATTATTTCTTCTTCATCTTGTTAGAGTAGTCTTCTTTGTTGGTCACCTCCTCTAATGTCCTTTTCAACAGCTTCTAACACAATGGCTTTCAGTACAGTATGTTGGGGTTGTCACATAGGCCTAACGTTTTTATGTTCTGCAACCCGCTCTTTTTTTTCTTTTTTTTTTTTCCTTCCTACGTGGAAAAAGCCACAGGCGCACTCCAGTCTATAAACAACATGTGTGATGTTGGCAAATGGCAAATGGCAACGTGTCTCATTTGATATATGTGCATCTTGAAAACATTATCACAATGATTGCATCTCCCACTTTTAAAAGATCCACAGTGCTTTGGTAGCCAGGTTATTCTTGTGGGAGGGGGGAGATAGTTCATAGGCTGTTCTGTGAACAGTTGCTGGAGAGATGTCTTTTTTTTTTTATATGAGATACTTGTTTACTGGATTGCGTCACAAACTTTTGAAGAATGGTGTCTATCTCCAGAGATCTCTTTGGTTTGGAGTAATGGGTTTCTATTGAAGGACTTATATATGTTTTCTTGTTCAGTGAAGCAGTTTGCTGTCTGTAGCCTTGTCATCTAACTTTTCCTCTGTGTCACATATACGTCTTAGTCATTGTAAATGGCCAAATGGAAGATTGTCTATAAGAGCGTTTGGATGGAAACTATCGTCCCTTAAGGCCATAACGAAATGGCCTAAAAAAAGGTTTTGAGTGTAGAAACAAGACGGTCTGAGATATCTTTTAGTAGGAAAGCATTTTTTCTCTGTGATTCAGAGAAGCTGGGAAAATACATTTGAATATGAAAATGCTTTTTAAGACAACCATTAAAACAAGATATTTGCATGTGTTGGAACCTTTGTGTCTTTATAGACTCTTCTAACATATAGCTGATGGTCAGGGAAGGGAAATAAGTATAAATACAAAAAAAACTTTTGAGTCCTCACAAAGTCTTCTTTTTGATGTAGGTAGATATGTTTATGTCATTTAAAAGAAACTGAAAACTATTTCTGATCTCAATTTTTTCATCTTTGGTCATTTGACCCCAGTCAGCTGACTATATTTTCTTCTCCATAGTATGATGCTGTGGAGTCTGTTGATCATCTTTCTGATTGGTAAGTAGCTGACTTTACACACATCCACGTCAGTGATCTCTTAAATGTTTAGTCCTGTGTGAAGTGGATATCTGTGGAATGAAACATGGTAAAATAAATGTTCTTATCCACAAAGTGATTGCTTATCAGTGCTGGGCACACTGAAAAATCTCTTACAGTTAAACGTGCACAACTAGTGTATTAATACTCAAGCAGAGGCTAAGAAGGCCAACAGTCCATTTGTGTGGCTGGTCCTTCACTACACCTGCACCCTGGAGTTCTGGTTCTGGGTCGATGATCATCGCTTAGATTTCACTCTCCGGGCTCCAGAGAATGCAACAGTAGATTGTTACATGGGTGGTGCCATGGAGACAACAGGGGAACAGCATGTCTGACTCCAGGGAATTTCATCTGTGCAAAGCAAGGGAAAAATGTTGTTTTTCACATTTTTAAACACCATGAGTCACTGGTGGCACTGGCTAATTCTCCCCTAATATGGGTCGTAGGTGTTAGACCACTGCAGCAGCTTTCCAGATAAAAATGGCGGAGTGGAGCAACGTAAGTGTGAACAGATACTACTTGATTTGAACAGTGTGTGTTGTCACTATTTTTTGGACCTTTTTGTGACAGTTTTGTAACGTGTTTACGTTTGTCGCAGTGAATCTTTCATTATATTATGCTAAAATTATCAGCTGCTGTAGGACTTTTGCTTGCATTTTTTGTAAACAAATCATGGATATTGGGATATTAAGTAAATGTTTTATTGTTGTGTTGACAGTGGATGCTTGGCATTTGAATGGGCTGACCATTTTTTGTTGGTTGTAGTTTTGCTGTGAAAAATAATTTCAGATTTGCAGAAGTTTAAAGAATTCATTTGTGTATCTGGTTGCTATTCAGTGTGTTTTTATACGCTTTTATTTTACAGCCTTTCATATGTACTTATGGGGTTTACTGTTTATATTTCCTCTTACTGCATCAAAATGACATGAAAGTACTGTGTATATTCATTTCTGAGTTTTTTCACTCTGTTTTTGGGGTGTCGAGTCAAAATAAAAGTTTATTGTCTTTATGTTAATGGAACTTCCCCATTTTCATCATGAGTAGGAACTTTCCTGCCCGGAACCTTTGCCTGTAGACACTGTATTTAGTCGTGAATTTTAGATATAAGGACAACGTTACCACGAGTGTGTAAACAAACAGTAAGTGAGCTACAGCTAGCCTGTTAGTTTGTTGGACACACTTTCTTGATAAGGTACATGTGGTACATGGTACTTTTGGACTTGGCATGGAGATATTTGGAAGCACGTTTGACGACTCCATGTTCTCGGAGGCGAAGGACCGAGTCCCGGCGTGTCTGTCGTCTTACAACGCCAAACTGTGTGAACCAGAGGTGAGAGGCTCTGTTCAGTATTCGCTTCACTCACATGACATAACATCTTCAGCTTCATGTGCTGGACATGGATGAAGTGAGACTGTCCTAAAGGCTAAGCTAAGCTAGCTACAAATAATAATTATAATACTAATCTCAGATGAAATCAAATAAACTAAATTATACGTATAATGTAACACACATAAGATGTATAAATAGGATAGATAGACCTTATTTCACAGCAGCCAATTTGACATGAAATAGTAGGTAAACACAGGTGTTACCAATGAAAGGTTCAGTTCCATTTAGTGTAGCAGAGACTTTCCAGTGAGCCAACATGCGCCACAGCAGACTCTTTGACCTGAATGGAACGGGACCTTAATTAGTATCATTGGTAACACCTGTGTTTACACTACCACGTCATGTCGACATGCTGTGCTGTGAAAAACGTCTGTTGACATAAGTTAGCATATTTAGCTGTAAGATAAAATACCTTTAAGGCATCAGCACTTTTATTTCACTGCATCGCCTTTTACACGGACTCGTTTATTAAAACAGTTTTAAATGACATTTGGTGGAGCTGTGTTATGTAACATACTTGCTTCTGGTTTCAGTAAGAGTTTCAAAAGATGCAAACATGTAGAGCATGTGTGACTTCAGTTCATCTACCCATCACCAAGGTATTATTACTTATTTAGTTGTGAATTTAATTGAATTTTATTTATGTATTACCAAATTCTAACAGATGTTATCCCATGACACTTTCCATATAGAGCAGGTCTGTACCGTACTCTTTATAATTAAAATGTCTGTCCTACTTATTCACCCATAGGATGACAGGTTGCAGAATAAGTTTAGGCAAAGGAGAGAAAACTATAAGATAATAAAATATTTGTAATAATTATTAAAACAGAAGAAGGAGAGAAAAAGAAAAAATATGTCACTACTATAAGAGGATATTTATTTATGGGCCCACCACTCTCCTCTTTATTTTCTCAGTCATAAAATTCCTGAAAGAAAGAGTCTCCATATCTTTGCAAAGTTTTGAGAGGATCGTTTGATTGTGTTTTAACGTTTAAGTTTAAAAAATGACTGTGACTGAGTGTGTGTCTTCAAATGTCTCTCATTTTAGCTGAAAGTTATCACCACATAGGATTTATGTAGTACGGTGTTGAACCAAAGTAGGCACAGACTGGGTTAAAACATGGCACTAAAGGCTTTAAAAAGACTCATCCAGAAGGTGGAGAAGCGTGATCATCGACAGTGAAAGTTTTTATTGACGCTTCACTTTATATTTGTGGCACTGCAACAAAGAGCACTAAGGCTGACGGCCTCATGAAATGTTTTTAAATTCCTGACTCCTCTTGTTTTTCTCCACAGTGGTTTTGCGAGGGTGCTGCTCTCGATACAGATGATTCTTTGGAGAAGCAGAAAGTCTATAAGTTCAGAGGCGACTTGGCTGTGAGACAGGGGAACTATCAGGTCAGAGTCAAAGCAGTCATCTCTCATTTGTAATGCTTATTAAAGTTGGTGGCAAGTTAAGTTAAACACAAGATTCAATGTCCTTGATAAATTTACATTTTATTTGTCAGCTTGTCCATAGGGATACTTATACAACACTGTTAAGGCTCAGTATTTGAATGTTTCCAATGAGATAACAACATATAGCCCTTGAAGCCAGTAGGCTTATTCGTGTGAGGTGTCATTTTCTGATGACGTGGAAAAAAACTTCTGACATATTAAGTCACACCACACTGAAGCTCTTATCCTAAATAGAAACAAGATGAATTGTTGAAATGTTGCAAACAACATGTTGCGATCTGCCATTTGAACAACACACTTTCTCATGAAACAGTTTGACTTTGCTCATAACCTTTTTTCTTGCTATCATTCATACCACTCTCCATTGTCCAGTGTGAAGTGTGATGTTAAAAACCCTTGTTGTGATTCTGTCCTCGCTGTTGTGGTGGGTATAGAAAGCCTTGGATGCATACCACAACTGCCTGGAGTGGCTCGCTGACAACAACCTGACCATCAGAAGAGATGTACTGGAGGGAATGGCTCGATGCTGCACCAAACTGGGACAGAGAGACAGGGCGCTGGACTTTGCTGATTTACTGGTAATTCCTCCATGAGTTTGTTTTCTGAAAGGATTTTCATACACCACAACAACAGAACAGTAGATATAAGTAACTGGAACAACCTGCTGCTGTTGTGAATTTGTTCATATGTCATGTAACAAACTTAACTCAAAATGAATAACATTTCATTTTTATACTTTATCGTTTTCCAGAGCAAAGAAGCCTCCAACACCTGTCACCTGACCAGCCTCCTGCTCCTTAAGGTCAGCATTAACCAGAGCACAGATACTCACACACACACACACACAACCACAAACAAACAAACAAATTTCCCTCTTTTGCTGATTTAAATCATTATTTGGAAATTAATTTTTTAATTTAAAATGTAAACCTTTCCTAAAGGTCTCCATATATCAGCATTTTGGAAGTGTAAGATCCAAGATGTCGTCTCTGCAGCAGCTGTGTAGCCTGCTCCCCTTCAACCCCTGGAACTGGTACAACCTGGGACAGATGTGTCTGCAGCTGCTGGAGAGTGACAGGACCACGGGTAGGATGGATTTAATTTCCTGTCTTAACACTCACTTGTTGACCTGCTGCCATTCAGTTTTCAAACAAGTTGTTGAAACAAACACGTAGATTAACATTTGATGTGATCTGCTGTATTTATCTTAACCAGGACAGTGTTCAGCTGAGGTGCAGAGTAATGGAGAGACTGAGGAACAACAGGAGGAGGCCACAGAGCTCGACGAGGATAGAATCTGGCTCAAAGCTTGTACCTGTTTCATCAGGACGAGGTACACATCTATGATGCCACAGTTGAATGTGTGCTATTTATAAAGAGATTAAATATAAATCATAGTGTCTGAAATGCTTCTTGTCTCTTCTGTCAGACTCCTGTTGAGAATCCTTCGGCAGCAGCAGTCCTCCTTTGTGCTGCAACGCAGTGAAAACGTCCTAAAGAGCACAGATGAGATGTTGCAGCGGCTGAATCCTAAAGAAACAACCCTGCAGACTCTCACAGAGGTGAGGACATGCTCCTGGTTTTGCATTCGTATTGGCCTCCTAGGTTTGGGTCAGTGGATGGGTTTTAACAGTTTCTCTCACTCCTGTCTCCCAGGTGATGTCAGAGGACCTGATCCCGGAGAAGATGAGGGAGGACTACCAAGACGGGGAGAGTCTGGCCAGTGTGCATTTACAAAACTTTAGGGAGCGCTGGTGGAACAAGATCTTACTGACTGGAGTGCTAGAGACTGATGGTGGTCATCATCAGGCACAGACAGACATAAAGTCCTGATACTCCAGTGACAGGACTTCCAGACAGGAAGGGACTGAAGAAGATGCAGAAGATGGCTCTGTCACAGTGTAGAGCCATCAAAGAGGAACAGTAACAGACTGGACGAACTGAAACAACACACTGATATCACAAGCCCTCATGCGTTCAGGACATATACAGGTCAAATGTTAACTTCCAATGCTGACAATCTCAAAAATACAGTATTTAAAGGTAATGTAACCTTAAAATGTAACAGAACGATTCATGTACACCTCTTCCAGCAAACAGACAATTGCACATTGAATGTAATCAGAGTATATTGAACATTATCAAACAAATGAAACATCATTCATGTTTCATCCACTTCATACTGTAATAATTTATGTTCTGCATTGAGACAGGAAACAAAGTGAGACCAGTTTAAAGTCTTTTAATGCTCTGCCTGAAATGTAACAAAAATGCCTTAACATGTTATATATAACATATCTTAAAAACAAATGTATTAAAATAAAATGTTGTGCTTTTTTTGGTGAAATACTCTCATTTTGACATGTCCCAGCAGAAATAACAACAGCTCCATAGGAGTGCCTTTCTGTTGTATAATCTAAATGAGCCAATCGTTAACGTTATTAGTTCCACCTGTGCTTCCGTGTATGCCGTGTATGCTGCTGTGAACTCATGATTCAGCAAGCAAAGCAGGTGGTCATGCTTTTAAAGCAGGATGATAAGAACATGCTTTCATTTCAACTGAAATGAGCATTTAGGACAGACTTTATTCTCTTATTGTACACCGGTGCATTCATTTAACTGTGATTAGAACGTTCTGTTTGCTGCTTCACAAAATGTGAGAATTTTTCTGCTTTTAGTAACTTTATATCATCTTAAGTTCATTGATTTGTGGGTTTTTTTTATTCTGTAGGTCAAACAAAACAAGTAATTCAGTTTGTAAGTAATGCAGGATTAGTAGGCAAGTCATAAATATAATCTTATAAAGAAGTTTTTTGTTTGTTTTTTAACAGATCTTTTTCACAGCAGCCATTTTAACAGAAAATAGTAAAACAGTAAGGTCATCGCAGGTGATTCCAATGATACTAATTAAGGCTTCATTTACTGCAGCAGAGACTTTCCAGTGAGCCAACATGCACCACAGCAGCACCCTGACTGTCTTTGTCTCCGTCCCTGACTTTGTATCATTGGAAACACCCGTCACTATTTCATGTCAAAATGGCTGCTGTCAAAAATGTCTGTTGATCAAACAAATTAAACCTACGTTTATTTAGAGGCATTCTGTCCCACGTTAACCCGTGACTCCACCCAGCGTCTGCCTGAGCAGAGGTCTAATCAGGTAATGATTGACAACACCTGTGTGTGTGTGTGCTGCACCTGTTCCTTTGATGAACGAAACCTTTTAAAATCACACTGTCAAAAAATTCTGCAGCTTTTCCATGTATAAAACATTACATGAGCCTAAAGATGTGTTGTTTTTACTAACAATTTTAAGAAAATATTCATGTATTTTACAAACAAAATGTACCAAAGCTGATGCTTTAAAAACACACACACATCTGTCTTAACTCATAGGTTTGTAACAATAATAATACACATATAGTTAAATATGATGTTTTGTTTTACACGGTAGAATAATTCTGTCTGCTTCACATGAACAGATGACACACTGTGATGATCATTGACCTGGATGATTATGTCTTCTGCATGCCTGTGCGTAAGGACCTTTCTTTATATTTCAGGTGGCAGATGTCGGTTATGTTTGGTGTAAGAACTGCTCCTTTGAAGCCTGCTGACTGTCTTGTCAGTCACATTTTTGTTCCTTTCTAATGATGTATTCATGTTGCTGTGAAGCGGCCTCCAGCCCACCTGCTGTCCCGTCCTGTAGGTGGTGTCGAAAGAGCTGCGGCGAACAACATGTCTGGGTCTTGCAGCTTGATTCTGAGGCATCCAGTTTAATCTTGGAGGCTGCTGTAGATGTCCTTTGCTTTCTGTACCTGGTGAGAACATCTTGGAGTCCATCTGGAACTGAGGTTTAAGATGAGCACCCATGGCTGTTGGTCCTGACCTTGAACCTGGAGCCTCTGTGGTTGGGTGTAGTTGGTGGTGCTTCTGAGGCTGCCGTCTGCTTTCTAGGTGCGGCTCTTTTGTTTGTGGCCCAGACAAGTGCCCTCTTGGGTGGGTTAGGGGGAACAGGAGGCCAGTCTTTGCTTCTTTTTGCTGTGCTGTAGAAGTAGACAAGACTTTGGAATGATCAGATTCAAAGTCCACCTTTGGTTTCAAGTTTTGCAAGCAGTACCATTGTCGACTTTGTGTGTGCTGACCTGCAGCAATCCCTAAAGACTTTATCAATCTGTCTCTGTTCCTCTGCTGAAAGAACAAACCTTCAGTAGCCACATTATGGTGCTTGAGGTTCGGATTAATCTGGAGAGGTGATTGAGAGTCAACAGTCCTGTGCTGTCTGTGCGTGGGCGATGCAATATGGAGAGGGTTTGTCTCTTGAACTCTCACATCCTTCTCAGCTGCGGTGGTGACGGTAAGGCTAGAGAGCTGAGACTGAATGAATGAGACGTGGGTCTGACTGAAAGGGTTTGAAAGGCTCTGGTTTTGACTCTCCACATCTGCTTGTGCACCATACTGGGTGCAGACAGCTCCTACAGATGCACTCTGCAGTGCTCCTGGTTGAACCAGAGGTTTTGGGTACAGTTGTAGAGGCATTTCATGCATTTGTGTGCCAGTTGTGGCTCTGCGTGCTTGGCTGCTCTCTAATTCTGTTTTCTGTGAATTGGATAAAACCCACATTTTTGTTTTTGTCTGGCTGCTTTGAGTGTCTTCAATGCAAGGCCTGTGGCACGCTCGTTTGGTCTGGCTTGATTTCATCTTACTGACATTAGTGTGATCATTTTGCGCTGCCTGTGCTGTGTTGTACTGAGGCAGAGTGTGCGGCACAGTGATGTAAGTGACAAAGTCAGTGACTGGTTTGGAGCTGGAGTTTAGCCTGTGGAATTCCTGATGGAAAGGTATGACCGCACTGCCCTTTACAAGAACAGCAAGACTACGATGGACCTGCCAGGACAGCCAGGAGAAGCTGAGACAACACACACACAAATAAGAGCATTAACAACAGAGCCAAAAACTAAAGAGGACGGACAAATACTTAAAAATCTACATTATGAAGAACCCAACCATTCATATAATAAGATTTTCTATTTGGATGTGGGAATTCTGTTCAATCAGTGCAGAGAAAAGTGCAGAAATGAGTCTGAAAGCTGAGGAGGATGGAGAATTGATCAATACACTTGTCATGACATGATGTTGCTGTCTCTGTGGCTCGACTATACGTCCTCAGGATAGTGACACAGCTACTCTATGTCCCTAAATGGCCATTAGTCTACAAACAAGGGAACATGTTTACCCTTTAGTGTTCCCACATTGTTATCTGACTCTGTAGAGGCTTCTACATTATGCACCTATCTACTGTGTCGAGGGAGTGAGACAGCTCTATTCTCTGACCTGAGTTACCATAGAAATGATCAGAATGCTGTCCTAAACACAAAACATACAGAAGAAGTCCCCATAACAATCTAAGATTTAACACTATCCCTACTGTAACCTCAAGACAAGAATATGATTGACCCTGCGTGGGCCTGTATGTGGCATGCTAGAATAGAAAATGTCCTCACAGTGTGTGCGTACCTGTATGATCCTGTCAGCACTTCAGTCCAGTCCGTGATGATAAAACTCTCCGCAATCTGACCAGTCAGCCTCCTGCCTGTCTTGGCGCAATAGGTCTGTCCCTCAACACTGCGTACTGACAGTTTCTAAAGAAACACACACACACACACACACACACACACACACACACACACACACACAATTTGTCAGTATTTCATCAGAAATAGACAGTGTAGTCATGTAACTAGCTGAGGAATTGTGATGGTAGTTGTTTTTTTATTTTTTATATTATTGCATCAATAAAATCAGTTTTTAGTTACAGTTACTTAGCACTAAACAAACCAGATATTTACAAAAATAGCTGTGGAATACAGCAGCAAAAACATTTATATACTTATATGAATATAAAAAAAAGATAAATGTGCAACATATATATTAAATGATGTGTGACGATGTGCATGTAATCAGCACACACTGATGTCATTGGCGATTCTGGTTTCATAAATCAGTGACACTCACTCATCAGTATTCTCAAAAAGTCCCCTGATTTTCCAAACACAGACCCAAAGGTCAGCTTGTGAACGAGAGCTAAAAAACAGAGGCGTTTAATGAGACAAAGATGTCGTCACATACAGCCCGTGGTGTAGTGCTTTCCATGTGCAATATGTGTGGTGCTGCAGCAGAGATTAACAGAGTTAAGAAGAGAGAGGAGATGACTGAATGAGGCTAATGACCTTGGGCAGGTGGAAGGTTATAGCTGACGTCACATCCACCCCAAAAACTAAAGCTCTGACATGTAACTCTGTACTCTTGCTGAATGTCTTGGTAGGGAAGATGCAGTGCTTGGATGCAAAGGAAGACATGGTTATTTTGTTTTATCTAGGCAACAGAAGTCAAAGTCACGTATTTAGAGACCAGGGCCTCTCAGAGTGTCTCAAAGTTTTGGGAAATGCAGCCAGGCTCTGATGGATGTAAGAGGACAATGAAGAGACTCACTGGGAAGTTTTTGCTGTTGAGTTTGAGGTCCTGCCACATCCTGATAAACAGGTTCAGGTTGAGATGATCGAGCAGTAGGTGAATGGACACGTTCCTCCTCCTGCTCGCCTCCAGCAGGTCACACAGCAGCTCCACATCACTGAAGGTGTCCATCACTATGGCTAAGGCCTGCACAGACAGATTCACTCACTGAGTACCTGACCTTTCAACACACACTTTTTATCATCCCTCACACGTACAGGCATGCATGTCATGTTCCTTTTTTATGCAAGTGAACAAGTGCATGTGCAGAGGCATGAAGAAACACAGACCATCGTAGCCTTTCTGATGAACTCTCTGACCAGGTCTTTCATGCCAGCTGCTCTGCTGTCAGACTGGAAATAAACCTTAACATCAGACTCATCCAGGACACGATCAGTCCTCTTCAAATCTGGAAGGGACAAGAACATGATCAGAAACCGGAACAGATGAGAACAGAAAATATTAAATACTGATCTCCAGAGTTTTCTGAATTACCTTTTGGGCCTTTCAGGTCCAAACTTGTCACCGTAGGATCACTTGCAGGACATCGTGTGGCAGACTGTGACTCAACAGACAAGCTCTCTACCTCTTTGTCATCATCATCAGATGCTCTGGGATCAGCTGTGTGAAGCACAAAAAGCCAGCATAAAGCTCTAAGACAAATAAAAAGCAATACAACCAGCAACCATTTTATTTTTTTATCCAATAATTCAGAGTCCATTTCAGAAAGTCTGTTAACCCTGAGATGAGGGAAACGTGTCATTTTACCATGGTAACACTTTGACCTGGGACATTAAGGCGGTGACAAAACGAGTACATCAGATAAATCTTTATCAAGCCATATGCACACGAGACACTGATGAATGGATGTTTGTCATGCTGTGATTGGTTGCACTGATTTGACATTCTTTTCATAGTTAACATATCATGTTGGAGATTATGTGAACATGAATTAATACAATTATAGTTCAGCTGAAACAAGTTCATGACTGTAAAAGTGGACTAGATGTAGTTAAAGATTGAGTTTTTGAACATCAGCAGCATAGAGTCTTCATGTGTTTTGACTCATAAATAATAATATAATAAATAACTTTTAAAAAATAAATAAATGCTGTCATTAAATGCTGCTCAGAAAGATGTTGAATTACATTCAGGTTGAATCAAGACACCTTTTCAACTGCAAATCACCAAAATCATTATCACTAGGAAGCTTTGACTTTACAATCACAGATCCATAAGTAAACTATTTTCTCTGCTTGATCCAGATTTCCATCTTCAGTTGAGTTCAGGTTAAAGCTGAAGCAAAAGTAAGTAAGCAGAGTAAGATTACAGCACTGTATCATCTATTAAGGAAAATCAAGTTAGGTAAACACATGAATGAATGACTGCCTACAATGTGAGGTAACATTTTATATTAAGGTCCTTGTAATAAAGTTAATTAATAGGAAATAAGCCTCTTATATGATGCTTATTAACATTGTTATGTGTTCATAAGACTATATGCTCTTCAGTCTGACTATATAAGTGTTACACGTATAATAAACTTACCTATAATGTCGTTGTTAAACATTTACTACTCTTTTGTTGTTGCTTTATTAAGATCTGCATACTTCATTATGCACTTATTAACAGTTAATTATACCTTGATAGGTCGCTTCACCATTCCTATTAATTAAACCGAGAACAATGCTTATTAAAGTTAGTGATCCATTACAGTGCGGCCCCCAAAACCAGTCCAAGATAAGACTCGGACCGGTGTTTGTCAAACCTGCTTTTTAACCGGCTCTAAGAACAGTTAGGAAAAACAAACATTCACAACCTGTAATGCCATCCATCCCATTTTTCAGGATGTAAATCTTCTCCGGCTCCGACAGAAAGTCCACTTCTCCCTCTGCGTTCAGCACCTCATGGTATCCCTCCAAGCCCCGGCTGAGCAGCGAGTCCGCAGCCAGCCGTGCGCTCTCGTTGTGGCTCAGGTCCAACGCGGGTCTGCAGGCTATGAAGTCACGGTGAGAGGAGGAGGAGGGGATGCGGAGGTCTTGAACCCGTCGCCTCACCTTCCCCGTGGGTTTTGACCTCCTGTAGGACAGCACGGACACACTGCTGGCATCCATGACGGATGGACTTCAATTTAAGTGTTGTTTAGACATCAGACTGAGTGACACAGCTACCTGCACGTCTGATAACTACCGGTTGAAGCACGTAGAGGAGTGAAGAGAAAACGTTGGACCCGCCCCTGCTTAGAGCAAGATGGTTTTACAGCTCATTTGAGAGGTGACAGGTGAGAGCTGCGAGCTGAAGTCATTCAACTAGATGCTGATGTGACCTTTCAGGATATAATGCAGGGTGGAAGACAGAAAACAAAAGGGAGATATGTACAAAAGTGTTTACTGAAATTTGGCTTCAAGACTTATTTGTATGAGAAACCTAGTATGTTGTTCTGGTTGTCGTGTAACCAACCAGGCCAAGTCTGATGGAAAAACAGATGCTGAGAAGGAGTGATTCAGAGTGCAGATGAGCAGAGGGAAAATATGAACGTAGGGAAATAAAGAAATGAGTGACAGGGATGAGGATGGCTGTCATTCTGGCTCATGTCAAACAACGCCTGGACGCATAAAGGACAACCAGTTACAGGCACACCCAGACAGAGCAGAAGCACACAGGTCCTCACCTGTTTTACATTAGGCACACTCCATCTCTTTTCATAAACCAACTTGTCTTGATACATGCACAAACACAGATTTATTCTAACTTATAAAGCCTCTAAGGACTGGATTTGCATACTGCATGCTGACTAATTTGTAATACTTATGCTTTCTGTTCACAAGAAATGATAAATGAGTATTTCATTTATTTTTAAATGTACTTGAATGGATTGAAAAGAGTTTGAGGAGCTGCATTTGCAAACTGTTGCTTACCGACAACATATAAGTCCTGAAAGTAAAGCAGGTATATCTTCACAGGCACAATGAAACACAGTTCAGTCGAGATGTTTTGTCTTTTTTTTTTTTTTTATCAAAACCTGGTTTTAAATAACACAAATCATATAAAATTCATTCAAACAAAAAATCAAAATGGAGTACAGGCGCAAATATTTAAAAAAAAAAATTACAAGCATGAATTTATACAGTGTAGAACTGAACATTAAATATGATGAAATAATGAAAATGTAGAGGTGTAATGATTAAAGGTAGACTTGGATACTCGAGGACTCACAACCTAACCTAACACATGAATCACATGAAGCTGCTACACTGCCACAACCCAAAAGATTCTCCTGTCCTGGTGATGGTCCTGGTGGGGCATCTTTATGGAAGAGATGGATTTTCATGAGACAGTGGTTGATGGTGTACAGTTAATATATTTGACGATGGTTACATAAACAATTTCTTGTTTAAGATGGAGGGGTGGATGGTATGTGATCAAAAGTGGACAAAGATAGCAGCTAGCCAGTATGCTCCTCAGTCTGACTCATTGTTTCTGTTGTTCCAGCTCGCCTGAGGCATGAAGATGTTTTACTGACACTGAAGATGGAGATGTGGTCTTTAGGAGACAGAGGACAGTGTGTGGACAGACTGTGAGGAGGCAGAGCTGCCCTCTCTGGCTCGAGCAGCCAGCTTCTGTCTCAGCTCTCTGATTTCCTTCAGCAGTTCTCTCTCACTGCTGTCCAGCTGGGCCCGGCCTCGATCCAAGGAAACTGTCAGAAAGACAGACAGCAAGATTATTCAGACAAATAAAACTCAATATAATGAGCCCTGCCCCTTTTTGAGGAGAAAGTTGACCTAGGATTGCTCTACTGTGATTAGTGCACAGAGTTGGTTGATTGACAGAACTTTAGCTGGCAATCAGTGAAGTGTTTTGGTCAATTTTCAAGCTAACTAACAAACATTTAATGGTTTTAGGCTCTCCAATTTGAGGATCTGATGCTAATAATGAAAATAACTGTTAGTTGCAGCCCAAATATTAGTTAGAATAATTAAGTATATTCTTGGTGAAAATGATTTTTTTAATGGCCACTGATTACACATGTTGCTTTGCTGATTTGCAACAGATACAAACTCAACAGAAGCTGTCTTTATCTTCTCTTTTAGTATAACCTTTAAAAAAACACACATCTGCAGTGACTCACAGTTGGTGGAGGTGCTCTCTGAAGGTGAATTGCTGTTCAGACACACCATGCTGGTTCGTGCCTGCTTTGGGGAGGTGGTCGAGATGGGTCTGACTGCTGGACCGACAGCGCTGGTTCCAACAGAAACAGCAGTGGGTCTAGGAGGAAGTCCTCTGGTTGAACATGGTGACCTTATCCTCATCTGCCTCTGCGCGTCTGGCACAAAGAAAATGGGAATGTTAAAATCCACGTCTGAATAACTATCTGTTCACACTGCTGTGTGTGTGTGTCTGTGTGTGTGTGTAGTAATACCTTTGTCTGCTGAAGACGGGGGCAGCTGCTGCTCTTGTAACTGGGCTCTGGTACTCATCACTTCATCCCACTGCAAATTAACAAGAACACAATTACAATAAACAGTATTTCACACATTGAGATGGTCAGATATGATGTTTGGTAATGAGGAACACAAATGTCGTCACTTTTGAATGATTTTTGTAACAGAGGCTTTAAAAGGTAACAGAAAATCCCATAATTGATGTCATAGTAACTGTACGTAAACAAGCCAATGATCATGTAAACTGATGTGTTGGCAAACATACACTTGTTTTTCTCACCTTCCTTCCTGCCACATCTCTCATGGTGTCTGCCAGTCTCTCCTCCTCTGCCAGGGCTTGCCTGTGAAGCTCTGCCAGTCTCTCCCTCTTCCTCTCCTGCTCGGCTTCCACCTGCTGCAGGCGCTTGGCCACCTCTCTCTGCCAGTCTGACTCTAAGCCCAGCTGGCACGCCTCCGCCAGGGACTCCCCCAGGGCCTGTGTGTGTTTGTAGAGAGAGAGAGAGAGAAAGTTAACGGATTCGAGAGGGGAAGATCACAGGTACCTGTGCCAGATATCAGGGTGGCTTTGATAGTTTCTTGTTAAGCCAGATGGATGAAAGAGAGCATCAAGATCATGTGCTGACATATGTCAATATTATTACACTGGCTACAAACTAACCTGCATGTTTGTCTCGGTGCTGTTTAGCAGATCTGTGAAGCTCTCCTCCTCTCTTTCTGCCCTCCTCATCCTCGTGTCCACCTCCTCCGCAACCTTCCGTCCTATGCGCTCCTGCTCCTTCAACAGGTGCTGAGAGAAACAGTCATGAAAGAAACAAACAAAAAAAAATCTTAATGTAGGCGGAGTTTTATGTGTGTTCTTCACTCGTTATGATTAAACCAATAAATCTAAAATGAGGCTACAACACTGGCTAATTCAGGCTAAGTGAGACAAAAACTCTCAAAATTAGAGGTTGACTTATGATTCTTGTCAGACGTTTTCAGTGAGAAAGCGGTCGTAACACTTGCTTTCAGGTATTCAAATTGAAAAATTTGTTCCAGGTTTAAGAGAAATAAATCACAGAGAGGAAAAGAGGGAGAAATGAATGCAAGGAGGAGGCTGGGAGAGAGGAAAGAACGTTGAATGTTAAGTATAAAGTCACCTGTTCAAGTCGTCTCCTCTGAGCCTCCAGCTCCATCTGTCTGACTTCTAAATCTTGGACTGCTGCAGCTGTTTCTCGCTCCCTCAGGTCCATCTGTAGCACAACATAAAGGTTGTTGTTGGGTTAGTGTTTAAACATGAAGGTTAGAGACAAACACATTAATCATGATGAAGTGTGAGCAGCAGAGCATGGGACCGCAGCCCGGGATCTCTGGTATTACAAGCTTCTGCTTAAGGAGCTAAATCAAACTCAAAATGATACCACAGTCATTCTAGTGTTTTTGTGGCAAAAAGAGGAAAATCACGTGACTCCTTTACATAAAAAGTTCAATCTTGATCATCAGTTCACCTTTCTGCTGATCTCCTGGTCCAGTCCTTGGATCTGTTTAGCTCTCAGGTCCTGCTGATGTTTGAGGAAACGTCTTCTAGTTGCGTCCAGCAGCTGTAATTCCTTCACCTTCAGCTCTCTCTTCATGGCTGCCAGCCTGCAGAGAACAAAGCAGTGTCAGCAACCAGTTCTGCTAAATCACATCTTTTTTTCCTCATAACTCAGCGGTGGAGGTGTCATGTGCTTTTTACTTTGCCCTCTGCTGTGTTAGTTTTTCCTCTTCTTGCGCCAGGATGTTTCTGCGCTGTTCCTTGGCGTTCTGCAGCAGCTCCTGCGTTCAAATCGACATACTGAGTTCACTTCTTTTCAGCTCCAAGCTTGTGCTTCATACACGGAAAAAACTACATGAGCAAGTCAAAATGCTTAAATCAACACTTCACCTGCTGCACGTGATAGGCCTCCTCTTCAGCTTGGCGACGCACAAAATCTGCACGCAGGGCCGACACCTCCTGCCTGATGAGACAAACACACTCACATTTCACCTGTTCCATCTTTTCTCTCTAATGACTCTGAGGTGTATTAGCTAACATTCATTTATTAACACCAACAACACACTCTGTAGTCTGACCTCTCACGGAGATACTCCATCTCCTGCAGTCGTATCTTCTCCCTCTCCCGGCTCTGGTATTCCACTATGAATTCTGGGTATTGGTTGAACACAGGGTACTGGCCTCTGGTCAGTGGTGTGAAGTCAGAAAGCATATTCCTGGGATGGATGTCAGCTGGTGTATTGCCCATGAGCCGGTAGGCCTCTTTTATCATGGCTCCCACATCCAGGTTGTTGCGGTGGTGGAAAAAATACTAGAAGGCAAAAAAACAGAAATATTTACAAAGACAAGAAAAGCTTCCTCACTGACTTTGGGACTGACTCAGAGAGGAGGAGAAGTGAGTCACCTCAAAGTCCTGTTTCTGGGAGCAGAGCAGCAGAGGCTCACGGCAGCAGGTGATGTAGGCCACACAGGCCATGAGCAGGAACGATGGATGGTTGGAAAAGACCGAGTCAAAGAGTCGGAGCCACTCATCTCGAGTCAAAACCTCTGAGAACAATGTTTCCAGCAGGGGCCACACATAGAGCTGCGACAGATGCACAGTAACATGTGTAAACAAACCAGAGACGTGATTACATGAGTGTTCCGGGACAGCCTGTCTGACCACTCGCACACAATTCCCCTCAACTGTGCACTGCCACTGTTACCTGTGAGGTGATGCCACAGTCCACCAGATGCTGCAGCAGTTCCTTGTCGTGATGAGCCAGAACATTTTCTGCCATGCTCAGGATGTTCAGAGGGGGGTTGGGGAAGTACTCGAACCAATGCTGACACCAATTCACTGGACAAACAAACAGACTTAAGACTAAACTTGTAGTGATTAAAGACAATATTTATATTTCAAAAGCTTTAAAGAAATAATGCTGTGATGAGCAGCGGTTAGCTGGATTAAGTACCTATGACAGTGGCCACCACCTCGAAGCAGAGCATTGGGTTGTTCTGGAAGAGCTTGACGAAGGGAAAAGCTACCAGGGGAAGGTACTCTACCTCTCCGAAGATGGCTGCCCAGTGAGCTAAGGCAGACAAAACCCTGCAGAGAGAAGGAAAGGACCAAATAATTAGTTGGTTAAAACTGTGATTTCAAAATAGGTAAAAACATAAAACATTAATCCTGCAACTAGAACATTCGTATCGTGTGTAATGAGCTGCACTGTGTGTGATTGTGAGCAAGAGAGGCCACCTCTGCAGTCCCCTCTGTAGCTTGTGACTTTTGATGGGGTATTTATCATGAAGCGTGAGGTAGGCTGAATGCAGGCCTTTATCAGTCAGACTGCTGTACGCTGCGTGGTTCTCTGGGAGACACAACAAAGACCGCCATACAAACATCCTGCAACACAGACACAATAATCCTGTAAATCTTTAAAAGTTGGCATGCATTTGAAAGGCATCAGACTGAAGATGGATGATTAGAACCATTATTACATTTTTAATTATCATATTTCACATGAATTTGTTTTTTTCGTTTTGGATTTATATTTGTATTAACATAATTATTCCATATGAACTTTTAGATCTTGTATCTATGCATTGATGGAGTAATTCTCCTCCTGGGCTATGTGTCATCTCAGACATACAGTACATGTTCGTCCCCCCACCTTTACATATTCACAGTCTTTGCATAGCAGTGGTTGTCAAATAGGTCAGACACACAGGGACTTATGTCGATAGAAGGATTTGTACCACAGGAATTTTAACTCAGAACTTCACACACACAGATAGACTGACAATACACTCACTACAAAATAAAATCATATACACTGAGCGAATGTCACCTTAACATAATCTGGACACTTCATACACATGAACATAGGAGCACTTACACATCACACATACAAATTCTTTGTCTTTCGCAGAACCAGATTGTGCACACTGCTCATTCTTTTCACAAAGTGTGAATAAAACCTCAACAAAGACTCGATATTGCACAATACATGCATGGATCTTCTTCTTACCTGTATTTAGCAGGATATTCTCCAAACGCCTTGAGCAGAGCCACCAGTCTCTTCTTATTCAGACCAGCAGGGAGTTCATTCTGTACAGACACACACAAAAGTTGGCAGTAACGGTACTCTAAAACTTTACATCACTCTGCATAAAGAAAATGAAGGAAGAGAAAAATGTTATCTGCACGTGTTGTTCCCACCTCTTTATCCTCAGCTGTAGATCCAGCAGGAGGTTGAAGTGTCTTCACCTGTGTCTGCCTACCCGAGCTCTTGGCTGGTCTGTGAGTGACGTCTGATCGGACTTTGACTTTTAGGTTAGACAATTCCTGATCAGGTTCACCGCCAGAGACTACTGCCACCTTGGAAGGAGGAGGCTGCATGGGGGCGAAAAACATACACACACATCCAACATGAATACACTTACAGAAAAATATCAACAAATCAGAAGATCATTTTAACAACTGTCACCTTGTTTAATTCCTGTGTGAGACTCTGAACGCTGTAGACATTGATGCTGCCATTATCCATGACAGCCACGACATGCCGGCCGTTAGGGCTGACCGCCACTGTGATGATGGCGTTGTCGTGGGAACCCATGTGGAAAAGCAGCCTGCAGGTGTGAATGTTGATGAAGCGCATCACGCCGTCCTGGCTCAGCACACCCAGTGTCTACAGACACAAAAAAAAAGGTCTCACACACAAGTGCACAAGCTCACTGTGGAGAAAAGTTAACATATTAAACATAAACATAATGAGGTACATAAACTTTAAAAATGAAACAAATGAGACTCCTCAGCAGTAGGCCTGTTGTCTGTGTACCTGGCTGGCTCCTCCATCAAAGCTGTCGGGCAGAAATTCCAGCTGTCTGACGGTTCTGACCTGCGTGGGCATCTGAATCACCCTGACCAGCTGTTTGCTGTCCAGACACCACAGGTGCAGCAGGTTGGAGCGGCCACCAGCAGCAAGGCTCTTACCATCACTGCCAACACAAGTCAGGTATATCAGCATCATGTCAGGATTGTTTGGAGAATGTCATACAGATTGACATTTTTAGGTTTCACAAAGCCACAAAGAGCTACACCGAAAAGCTACATACAGTGGTTGTGATGTGAGAGGCTCACCGTGTGACTGCGAAGGCCTTGTAGGAGATTTTGGGTCCGCAGTCTGGGACCGGGAGCTGGTATTTGCAGAACAGGGTGTCACTCTCCCAAGCAAAGATGGAGTCATCACTGAAACAGCTGAGGATGGTGTTACTGAGAGGCAGGAAAAACACCTGCAACACAAACAACACACCATGACAACAATGAGAAGATGAACAAATTTAGTGCATACAACATGTTTACTGGATATATAGCATTAATATCTTTAAAAAATAATATCAAAATAATGTTTGAAAATGTTGTTTTCATTTCATTCATTATTAATTCTGCATGTTTACCCTCTGAATGCCAACAGACTGTCTAATGTTGAGCTTTCTCTTCCTCTGGAACGTGTCCAGGTCCCAGAGCTGAGCCGTGTCCAAGGATGTGCTGATTGCGTAGCGACCTGAGCTGTGGACAGAGATGGACGAAACTGCTCCCTCGTGACCCCGCATCCAGCTCACCATCTGCTTTGTGTCTGAAAGAAAGACAATGACAGAATGGTCAAAGGTGCTGAGAACCTAAAAAAACTAAATGGCTATTAAAAGAACAAAGCAGTGCGTGGCTGTGTCCATCGTACCTTTGTCAAAGCACTTGATGGTGTAGTCAGCCAGAGCCACAAGGAATTCTGTGGTCCTGCGGAGGCTGAATGCCAGAGCAGTGCAGGCCTGTCCTGTTTTCTGCACCAGACGAAACCTGCCTCGAGGAAAAAGGAGTGAAAAACACAACATCAGATAAATGTGAAAGCAGGCTGAATTTAAGGGGAAGGGCTGCTCACATTGAGATGTGCTCATGTTCATGTTCAACTCTAAATAAAAAGGAAAACCATTTAAGATTGAAGGGAGTGCGCAGTTTTTCTCTTTCTTATCTTTTTTTGCTCTAAAAAGAACGATTCAGGTGACAGAAGAGACATGTCAACATTACATGGACATGATTAGCATTAATGGGTAATATGAGCACAGTAATGACTTAAGTGGACTGTGATATTTGTGAATAATTCCCATGTAGATAATAATAGCAACACACACAAACATTAAATTGGGGGCTTTTGAGCACAGTCAGACCTGTTTCTACTGATGTCAAAGACATAGATGTTGCCATGGTGATCTCCTGCCAGGAAGGAATCTCCTGTGGTATCAAAGGCCACATGGAGGAAACGCACCGTCTTGGCCTGCTGAGCGGTGCGGATCACCGTCACTAACACGCTGAGGAGGAAAAACAACACATCTTAAAGGGGAAACACACACTCAGACAGGACTGGGATGAAAAGCAGCATGTTGCTGTGAGTCAGGGCTGCTCTCTAGTGGTCAGAAAACACCATGAAAAAAATAAAAAACACCGGATGAACAATTAGAAATGGTGCTTTCCTGCAGCTACTTCTCTCATGATCAAATACACTTTAGGTTAATGGGTTAGGGTCAGCAGCAGAGATTCATCATACAAATACTGACCAATTACTTATGGAGCTAGAACATGTACTGGATAATATTCTGTTATTCAACCACATGTCAATTGTGATTTAATATACATTTATTTTCATGATCTTAAAACAGTGAACTGGACAAGATTTGACATTTACAAATCTTGCAATCTTTACAGTTTTAGGATATATTTTATTACCACCTACACCGACAGTTACACCAAAGATATTATCGCAATAATGAGGTCCAGGTACTGGCTAGTATATATTATGATATTTTATTTAGTTCATATTTGTCAGGACCTTGTTTCTCAAAAAACAAGATAATCCTAATTTATTTCAAGTGGGTAATAAAAATGGGGAATAATTCTTTGCTAAACATTGATATTTTCCATCTTTACCCTCCAACCTAATCAGATCAGTTACATCTAAGCAGAATTTAGAGAAACAATCGTGTTAAATAAGCCCGTAAGAACAACAACTCAAATCTGAAGAGTATACAGTCAATATTGGGGTGTTTAGAGGTGGTACTTGATAATAATGTACAAGGAGTGCAACAAGTGTGACTGAACATAACTAAATTTAAAAGGGGCTCCCCACCTTTGAGGCTCAGTGTCACAGAGAAATCTTACACCATAGTCCAGATAAATAACTAAGCTGTCACTACCAGGTGAACATGACAACAAACGTCATTTAGCTGTTTCAGACCTAACTCACCCTTTGCCCGGTGTTGGTTTTCGATGCCAGACTTTCCCCTCTTCTTTATTTCCAATGTCCGTCACCTCCATTGCAAAGAGGTCTTTGAAAAGTCTGAATAAATCCAGCAAAAAGAAGGATGACCCTTCACCTGACTTAATGTTACTGCCCCGGTTTACAGTAACATGGCTAACTAACTGGCTAACCGGCTAATCTCTTTACAGGCGGAGCAAACAGCGCGAAGTTTGAAAGAGCGACATTTAGTTTGAAGTTACGAGCAGATAAACTGCAAAGCTCAGCACCAGTTAGTGTTAAACAGAGCTCGGCAGTCCGGTTTAACAGACACTACGCTAACAGCTTTCTCCAACTTCAGTTTCAGGAGTTTTTTTTTTGTTGTTTGTTTGGTTTGAGAACGGTTATTTTGTCGCTCAAAGTTGACGTAAAGGATAAGTAGAAGCGTGCATTATGGGAGTTGTAGTTTAAAGCGTGAATCATTCAGAGAGGGCGTAAACCGAAATACACTTAGTTTCATCTCATTACTTCACTAAAGTGGATTTTAAGTAAGCCGCTGTTAAAGCAGATTATCGGTTTCCAAGTCACCAAGAAGGCATCTAGAGAGACCATGCTGTAAACTGAGGGATATTAAACTGTTTTATGGAAGCTTATTGTTGCCATGCTAGACATTTTTAAATCAGTAAGTTTCACGTTTCTGTAAGCCATGGGGTTGTATGATACCACTATTTAACATGCTAAGGATCCTTTTATTTCTTCCTTTTCTTTCTTTTTGTTTAGTTGACTATAAAAATGAAACATTTGGATTGTAGTTCATCCATCCATCAGCCATTATCTTTAACCGCTTATTAAACTCTGTTTTTTAAAGGTGCTATATAAATAAAGTTATTATTATTATTATTATTATTATTATTATTATCAGGGTGGGGCTGGAGCCTATCCCCAACTGACTTTGGGTGACAGGCAGGGTACACCCTGGACAAGTTGCCAGCTTATTGCAGGGCACATAGATACATTGGATTGTTGTTTTATGACTTAATTATTTTTGTCAAGATAAAACTCCTTTTGTTGTCTCCTTTTGTTCCACTGCTACCTTTTTTCACACACATTTTCTCCCTGGCTTTTAACCAAGTTTGAATATCTTGGCATTTTTCTTGTGATTGTGGCATTGTATGTATTATATGTATATTATATGTATTAACCTGTACAGCACTTTGGTCAACCTCGGTTGTTTTTAAATGTGCTTTATAAATAAAGGGTGAGTTGAGTTGAGTTGAGTTGAGTTTTTTAGTAAACAATCAAATTGGTGACATTCAGGCTTTAACACTATTGATTTATTTATATTCTACTATGTATCAAAAAGGACCTAATGGACAAGGCCAAAGAAATCAGAGGATCATAAGCATATTAAAAAGTGTATCAGGAAACCCCGAGCATACACAAATGGTTTAACCCTACTGCTCATCAGCCAATGGGAACTTATGACACTCACCTGTTTAAACTAGACAACAGACTTATATGAAATTCATGTCTGAGATCACATGCCGTTAACAAATCAACGCATTGTTTATGTGTTATAATGTGAAACTTACAGAGTCACAGATTCCAAACCACCAAAAGTCATTTAACAGAGGAGGCTCACTGGTCGTTTCTGATTATGGGGAGCAGTCAGCCTGGAGGAAGGAAACTATGGAGGTTGATTATGGCACATGGCAGGTGCACAGCAGATGGGCAAACCACTTTAGACACTGGGGAGGGCTCCAGAAAGTGGGGTGCCATGTGTGTAGGTCATGGACAAACAGCCACACCCTGTATCCTGCGAGGCGCTACTGTGCAATACAATGCAACTCATCAGGTATTAACTGAAATATTAGAGAGTCCCTCTCTGTCAGATATATTTATTTGCATGATATCTAGAAAATAGAAGAACATGCAGTGGTGTAAATGGTTAAAAGAAAAAATAAATTACTAAATAAATTAAAACCTTATTATTATTATCATTATTCTATTATTATCATTATTTTATTATTTCCCCATCTCTTTCTCCTCTCTTATTGCAGCTTTGCTTCTGTTGTCGAACTAAAGGGTTTCCTTTTTCACCTGGCTGGCTGCATCTGCGACTTTTTTTTTTCTTTAGATGAATATCATTTATATATCTAATAATATATGACTACTTATTTTCTAGTTTCTTATTTATTCTGACTAGATGACAACAATGTGATGCCATTCAAAAAAGCTGAACCTTTCTCAACTTTAGAGAGCTGTCATTTTACTTTAAGATAAAAAGTTGATGTTGATCCCTCAGTGGAGACTTACAGCAGTCACTAACTCTTTCCAACCAAAGACTCGTTGTGTTGTGTATTTTGCATCAAATGATCAGAATGTATTGTACTACAGATGCTCCCAAAGATGTGTTTCATTATCAAGATGAACATTGAATTAGTTGGACAATTACTTATCATTACGCTATTCAAAATGGACAAAAAGTCCCTAAAACTTAACATCCGAGTGTTAAAGAACACGAGGTTTAAAACAGGTGGATGATTTGCATCAGTATTGTGTCTCAGTTTCGCTCTTTCCGCCCCTCTCTAACGGAATCAGCTCCTGGCACGCCCCCTTTACTTGTCTGTCTCTGGATGGTCAGAGGTGAGCTTTTGCAAATTTCCCAGGAAGTACCACAACAATGCAAAACAATACTGAAGGATGCTGGCATGAGCTAATACAGTACATCCGGTTCTAACATTTTCCTTCAAATTAAGACCATGTTATGAGTCAGTTTAAGTACTGAGCAGCTGAACTGGACAGCATAAACAACACAATGATTATCATCACAAGTGCAATAATCTTTGATAAGAATAAGATAAAAATCCCAAACACAAAGGTACCTGTATTTTCCTCTAGATGTTATGTTATCATCAGACATTGCTGCTCAAAGGAAGGTCAGTTTTACTGCAAGTAACTTTGTTTACCTCACCAGAAATGTTTATGATATTTCTCGAAAAATTAATCAACGTTGGATTTATCACGTCATAAAATATTAGCTTTCTCAGCTCCAAGTAGTTGTTGAAATGTTTTTAATTTGATTAGAAGTATTTCAGTCCGTCTAAAGCGTCGTCGTCTTTCGCTGTTTTACTCATAGAGCTGACATTAAGTAATTAATTAATAATTAATAGTGGTATGAGTAGAAATCGCCTACTTGGCTTTACTTTGAAAAGCTGAACCGGATGTTCCTGTCCTGAGCTCTGAAACGTATGTGAGCTAGCTCCCTCCGATTAGCCACGTCATGTAAACTTAGCAGCAGAGCAGTTCTCGTACAAAGGCAGCAAGGCGCAGGTTTTTTTTTGAGGGGGGTATTAGTTATTTTTAAAGAGGAGCTGTTTTTTTCATGGTTATAACTCGGCAGTAATCGCATGGGAAGATGTCAGATATCGGGGACTGGTTCAGAAGCATCCCGTTCATCACCCGGTCCTGGTTCGCTGCCTCGGTTGCTCTTCCCTTGATTGGGAAACTAGGATTGATTGATTTCAGGAACCTCATATTGATTCCGGAGCTGGTCTACAACAGATTTCATGTAAGTGTTTACTGACTCCGTTCACGCGTGAGTGTCGGAGGAGCTGGTAAACGCTGTGGTTGGTGTGTTTTGAATGTGTTCGGTTTGTTAGCAGGTGGCTAGCAAAGCTCACGCAGCAGGCCTGAACTGCGTGACAGCCAATGAGAGTGCGCGACGCAGGAGGTTACCACTTCCGGATGCTGTCAAAATACTTTATTTATTTATTATTTAGCAGCACTGAAACAAAGTATAAATATAACATCAGTACAAAAATACTATGTGAACTGTTAGAGCTGGCTTATTGGATGTGTGGTGGAATAAAGACAGACAGTCTCCAGGTGATGTTGTTTTGCATACCACAAAGCGGTGAAGGTATTTTTTGGACTGACTGGTCTCTCCTGCTTTGAAATCAGCTCCTCAGGCGGCGTTTTTACTGAATATCACGACGCCCACAGCAACTTTCACTGTCAGGTTAACAGAGCACTGTGAATATGTGTTAGTTAGTACTGCACTTAAATACAAGTTTGAGGTGCTTGTACTTTACTTATTTCATAAGGATATATTTAACTTTTTTACTTGCCTATTCATTTTAAATGTATTTTGCACTTACATATAGTGACGGGTTACTTTGAAGAATAAAACTTTACTTTTACATCAGAAATACATTTTCCCTTATTAAAGATTAAACTACATTATGAGTTATTAAAATTAGTCTATATTAACACTTTAATGCTAAAACAAAAAAAAGTACAATTCATAATGTAATATTAAACTCACATGTGCCACCTGTGAGCATAATGGTAGAGATACTGCTGTGACTTTTGGTACTTTTTAAGTACTGTTGCTCATTAGTACTTTAACTAAGGTAGTGAAGATTTTGAATGCAGGGCTTTGACATGTATTGGACTATTTTATTATGCTGTGGCAGTGATACTTTCATGCAAGTAAAAGGTTTGAATATTTCTTCCAGCACTGGTTATTGAAGCAGTCGTCACACTTTCTGCAGTCTTATGTGACTGCGCACTGTTTAACCTGCCAGAGAGCGAGCTGGTGTGACAGTTCCAATAGGTTACTGATATCTGGGAAAAACCCAGACAGTGCTGCAGCTGAATAGCTTATTATTATTTTACTCTGTTTACCCGAACTTGTTTTGTTGCCTGGCAACTGAATAAGAAATTTAATCTCAACCTTGTGAGATAATGTAGGCTATTACTCTTAATGGAAGAAGATGAAATCCAGGATTCATTTCATCAACACTAAATGGCAATCCAGTCAGTGGAACATTATAAGCTCCTGCTTGTCCTTTTATAGACTCTCGAAGTTGCCATACATTGATTTTCAATATCAATATCAATATCTGCTCTCTGATGGTAAATAAAAGAAGACACCCGCTGTGGTGTTTAAAAGTCACCCCAGTTAGCATCACTAACAATGGATGGGAGTATATTCCAAATTCATATGCTAAAAAGCTGAATCCCTCCATCATTTACAATATCAGTAAATAACAAATACTCTGTTAGTAGCATTTTGATTATCATCAGCTATACCTATAACCTAGGCACAGTTCCAGTTTATTCCACTTCATTGTTATTGTATGCTGTAAGTGTTTAACACAGAAGATTCTCACCACGCTTCACGTCACCTCTTAAACAGTGTATTGATCCGACGCCTGTTGCCAATCAGATCTACATCTTTGAATCTGGTTGTGAGGTAAAACAGACTCCAGCTGCCTGGTGCCACTGACTCAGTGTTTAGATGTTACCATTTATAGTCCACAAGCCGACGTGGGTTAAAGCACTGCTTTGAAAGTCTGGAAACAAACAAAGCTTCTGTTGTTGTGTTACTAACGTCTCTTCCGTTTGTTTCAGCTCTGGAGACCAGTGACAGCCACCTTCTATTTCCCAATAACCCCTAACACTGGGTTTCTCTACCTGATCAACCTCTACTTCCTCTATCACTACTCCACTCGGCTAGAGACAGGTGAGACTGCTGGTCTCTGCAGTGCTACCGTACACACATGTGGTCACAGGCACACACTGAATGCTCTTTTTGTCACGCTGAACTTGTTCTTATTTGTTTTCCAGGGGCCTTCGATGGCAAACCTGCAGACTATATCTTCATGCTTCTCTTCAACTGGATCTGCATTGTTGTATCCTTTGACTGGCATCATAAAACACCAAACCCAAATCTGTTGAAACGATGGATTGAAATCGAACTACAATGAGTCACTTCATTAACATCTAACGTTATGTCACAGACTCTAATTTTTCACTCCACCATTGATTCCAGCTCTCTGCTGTCTTTTCTTCACCCTCTGTCTCTCTCTCTCTCTCTCTCTCTCTCTCTCTCTCTCTGGCGCACTGTGCCATGTCAGGGTGGCTCTGTGCCAGTGGCCCAGTGTCAGTCTACCCCTGCAGAGCAGAGAAACCTAATCTAGGTCACATGCAGCACCAGCAGTACAGCCCGGCCCACATCTCGACACTGTGCCGTTTTGTTCAGCTCTGACTGTCGGCTTGTCTGACTTTTCATGTTTGTAAGACAAATTTGAGTGTTTAGTTCTTGTTACCACAGGCGGGTTGTGGGAATGGGTGAGAAAAGGTGCATTGTGGGAGGTTAGGCGAGACTTGATCTTTGTCAGATGTTTTGCTCACGGGGACAAGGCTGCTGCTCTAATGTTAAGGCTCCAGCTGTGTGATTGTATTGAGCCACGAGGTTGTTGTCCTTGATTCGAGCTGTAGATAACTGGGATGCTGATGAACATGCGGGTGAGGATCATTCTCTCTGTATTTATGCCACTACATGGAATTATGACTAATGCATATAAAGCACACTGCTATTTTTATTGTTGTCACTTGAGACCTGTGGAGTGTTTGATAATGCAAAATGACCGCTCACACGTAAAGTATGAAGCTGCCAGCAGCTCCTCTTTCTGGGTGTTATGTATCGGACTGTAACCAGTAACCAGTCAGCAATGGTTGCCTGGCAACTGGTCCTGATGTGACAACACCACCACAACACCACAACATCTGTCTCGTTTGGTTTGGTTTGATGTTTGGTTGTTTCTGTCTGTGTTCATCAGCTGCTGATGATCCCACTGATCATGTCAGTGCTCTACATCTGGGCTCAGTTCAACAAAGACACGGTCGTGTCCTTCTGGTTTGGAACACGATTCAAGGTACGTCTGCGTTTTATCACAAACGCTTGTTATATCACAAATGTACAGAGGAAACGGTCTTATTAAAGATACAGTGTGTCACATTTCACACTGATAAAATGGTGTTTTTATGGACACATAAAATTATATAATGTGAATGTGAAGCCTTCTCATAAGAGATATTAAAATAATAGTCAAATTTATAACCTTCATATTTTCTGTCTCTTTGTTCTAGGCACATTATTTACCATGGGTCATCCTGGCCTTCAACTTCATCATTGGAGGCTCGTAAGTAACTATATATAATAAAAGCATAATTAGTTGAATCATTTCTGTGATGCTTTATTAATCTTCTTCTCTTTGCTGTTATTGTGCAGCTTTGTAGATGAACTGACAGGGAACCTGGTGGGTCACCTTTACTTCTTCCTCATGTTCAAATACCCCATGGACCTGGGAGGACGCTCCTTCCTCACCACACCAGAGATCTTGTAAGTTACTTCTATTCCTTTATAGTTAAGAGAATTTACTCGCCACCTTCATTGCTGAGCTTACAGTGACGTGTTCCAACGCGAAGAGAAAAACAAAAATTGAAAGTTCAGATTTTTATCCAGTGTCTCCGTAAATGTTCATTAGACCTTTTGGGTTCAATTTGAACCAGCTGTACTGGGTGCAGTTTTTGCAGCAGTCACTTTTCCAAGGAAATGATTTGCATTCAGTTTTGGTTTCACTTTCAAACAAGCATCTTAAATATTTGAATAAAAATGTATTAATCCCCAGAGGGGAAACTACTTTGGTCACCCATGCACAGTGACGCATAACAAATCAGAATAACATCCTATTCCAAGAAATCTACAGATATACCAAGAGGATATTAGAGTTGTAGGAGCTCACAAGGCCACAAAATAAACATGTTTATTTGTGCAACTGCTTTTGTTGTGCCCCTGAACTAGGTCAAACCTGGATATGATGCTGCGTAACTCCCCTTTTTCGCTCTCTGAAGAAAGGCCAGCAGCATTGTCCAAGTTCAGAGTAGCAGTTTATTAGGACTTCAGAGCCGAGCAACGCCCAAAACTACAAACAGAAGTTTTCAAAAGAAAAAAAAGGACTTAACACTAAACTGCCCCAAGGTTATATTTACAGGTTATATTTACTATTTAACAGCATGGAGGCAAACACAAAGAAAGCTCTCAGCTCTCTAAATATACAGCTGAGAACTTTCCAAACTTTCCAAAAAGGGTTGTCTGCTGTTAACCCACTTTCAGGAGACTCCCATGAAAACACAAAACTGGCTGCTGACTCATTGTTGGAAATGGAAGTGAAGGGAGGCAAGACTGCTGTCAGCTAGCCTCCAAAAAGACCCGTGTGACAAAGACTTATTTGCATTAAATCTGTGAGCACCCGCCTTCCTGTTTCACAGATCTCACGATAAAACAATACTACAAAACTTTCCTGTCATAAAATCAGTTTGTTTGCCTGATCACCTCTTCGCAATGCAGCGTTAAATCTGATATCATCTGCTTTACAGATAATATTTTAACACCTCTCATCCCGTCACGTCTCACGTCTCTCTCCTCCTCTCTCCTCCTCTCTCCAGGTATCGGTACTTCCCTAACAGGAGGGGAGGGGTGTCGGGCTTTGGTGTCCCTCCCACCAGGAGACCAGCTGCCCAGGAGCAGGCAGGTGGAGGCGGGGGAGGAGGAGGAGGAGGAGGAGGAAGAGGACGTCACAACTGGGGCCAAGGCTTCCGTCTGGGGGGTGAATGAGCGGAGACAAGAGGAGAGAGAAGATGCAATCCCCCTTCCTCCTCCTCCACCTCCTCCCCCTCCTCCTCTTCCCATCTCAGCTCCTAATAACAAACGGTCATGCTGTTGGTGTTTCACATTAAAATGCTTGATCTCTCACTTTCCTTCCTGTTTGAGGGAAAACCGTGTCTTAAATTTCATGTTCAAGTTTAGTTTTAACGGAGACAACGGGAAGGAATTTGAGGACGCACGCATTTTAACCAAGACCGTGTCGCACAGCAGGACTGGGCAGACTCTGGCTATAGGCTCAGTTCACACACTAAAGCCGGCTCTGCTATTACTACTGCTGCAGATGTGTCCAGATAGAAGAAAATATGAATAAACAGATTTTTTTTTTTTTTTAATGTGATGATTCTTCACTTCTCTCCTTTTCTTTCTTCCTGTCCTCTTCTGTTCACCTCCCATCCGCCCCTTCTCTCCACACCCTGCCATCGGACTGTCAAGACAGGAGATGTTGCAGCTGCACACCAGCACGCTGTTGATTTTGATTCTCGTGTTCCCGTCCTCTCTCTGTCTCTCTCTCTCTCTCTCTGTGATGCCATATCAGATTACATTGTAATTACCAACGCACTGGGAGTGTGCTCTCAGCCATCCCTCGGCAGAACACGGGCAAAGCTATTTAGAGAGCACTGTCTCCAGGTCTGGATTTACATGGGTGTAAAATGTTTTTTAAGCCTCTGTGGCACAGACTTGATCTTCCTCTGTCTTAAGGTCTGATCTTAACCAAAATGAGGTGAAGATGTGATTTTGCTCTTTTTTTTTTTTTTTTTTTGTAAATATAACAGTTGTTTATTGAAAGGATGAGTCTGAGTGTGTGATTCATGTTTCCTTAATGCAACGCCACGGCAACGCTCGGATCAAACCGCTTTATTCTCGAGTCAAGAGAGCTTGTGTGATTCTGTGGACAATGTCCAATCAGGGCTTCACTGTTATTCTCAGCATCAGTGAATCTACCAGTTATTTTTGTGATCAATCATTTGTTCTATAAATATCAAACTATTCATTTTAAAACGCGCAACAGAGAAGCTGCAACTTCTTGTCATCCAGATGTTTTTCATGGGTGCTTTAAAAGTGACATTATCAAAGTATGTGGTGAGATTATTATAATCGACTAATTGTTTTAGTTTTATATACAGTAGAGCTGTATTCTGTTCTTTATTGGCAGTTCATGTTTTTTTTTTTTAATTCAGTGATGCAAATGTGCTCAGATCCTAAATTTTGGATAAATTTAAATGCATTTTTAACAATGTGTACATCAAATGCTTCTATGAATACACGCCGGCATAAAAGGATGATAACGGTAACCATAGGTTACCAACTCCTGCCAGAAGTCAGGTTAAAAATGGGGAGTATGAAAGAAACTGCCACAATACTGCATCTGAGCACCTCTGTTGGCTTTCGTGAAACCCTTAACAGTCATTAAACCAGCGATAATACGCTGCTGGAAGTTGTGTTGCGTAAGCGTAATGTCTCTTTCCATGAGACTGCTATCTAATCCAGGATGGTGAAAGTTATAACTCAAACATTTGTGGATCTCTTGAGATACTTACCAGACAAAAGATTTCAATATTGTAATTAGACAAGTTATTAGACCTTTAGAATTGTATTCACGTCAGAGGCTTGAAGGGGATCTGGTAGGCAGAAGCTAATATTTGTGCCTCAAAAGCAATCATTTATAAATCAGTGGACTGTTGTACATTCCATTGACAGTTCTTGAGTTAGATGCACAGACTGAAAGGTGTACGATAACCAGAAATCATAAACAGTGTTTTATGTTGCACTGACACATGGTACATTTTTCACAGCAGCCATTTAGACACAGTAGGGTCAACGCAGGTTTTTCCAATGATACTAATGAAGGTTACGTTCCATTTAGTGTAGCAGAGACTTTCCATTGGACCTTTAACAAACACCACAGCAGCACCCTGACTCTGTTTGTCCCGGATGGAACAGAACCTTCATTAGCATCATTGGTAACGCCTGTGTTTACCCCTATTATTGTTAGGGGTTTATTAAACTAAATAACTTGAGATTGAATAACTGGAGCTACTCAGGTATTTCATTTAAAATGGGCTCAAACAAACGCATCACTTCAAATATGGAAAAAAGCCTTGTGAAGTTCAACCAAACTCAGATATAAAGTTTAAATAACTGATCAAACCAGTGTACAGTGACAACTGATAGTGTTTAACTCTTCACTTGGCTTTTCTGTCTAACATGTTTTGAACAAAATAAATGAATAAAATAAATAAAACCAGTAATCTTAAATCATCTCTGGGCCATGTCCTGAGTCAAATTTCTGATACACACAATTGACGCTAGAAGACGTTCTTACAGTTGGTTGTGTATTTATTGAGTTACAGCAGACTTAAAAGTAGAAAATGAAAATGCGAGCGGTTTTCCATTCTAGCCAACCAAATGTACAGTATTCCAGATACTCGTCTGAACGTGAAACTAAAGCGTCAGCAGCAGCAACAGACATTCAGTCAGCTTACAGCCATACACCTGCTGTTCAAACCAGTTTTAAATCATGGTTTAATTCAACTGTTTTTGCTTGCAGTCTGACTCATAAATCATAGATATCCCTTTAAATCATTTCTGGAAAATGAGTTGAAGCACATGCACGCAGTTCATGACAGTTTTGGCTGTTGTGATATTGCAAAAATGCTTTTTTTTTTTTTTTACCATTTTCAGAAAACCAGCAACGGTTTGACCATTAATCTCTAAGGCTGAGATTCATCAACCACCGGGTGTTCTGAACTGACTGTACAGAAATTAACTAAACTCAATCAAGCTTTGAACAGAAGGACCTTCCTGAAGCCAGAAAGCCTAACAGAGATGTGTTCACAGATCACAGCTGAGCAGAATGGATATCTGACATGGCTCAAAGGAAATAAAACAAAAACAAACAAAATAAAAACGGAGCTTCAGTTATTTTTGTCATGCGCAAAACACTTTAAACAAAATGTTCTTGGCAAGTTCAGTCAAGAATTTTTCAAGTTTTTCAAACAATTAAGTGAAATGCTGAAGTCATCATCACCAGTCTGTACTGTACCCAGTTCTGAGGCAGATAGCGGATGTCAGATAAGAGAGCTGAAAAGGCAGCATGGTGCAATCACACAGACACTCCACTCCTCTATGTGATTAATCATTTCTATATCAGGAAAAAAAAAAAGGAACATTCGGTGCTGTTTAAGCCTCTTAAATATGCCTCGGGTACTCTGGTACTGATGCAAGAACCAGCTTATTTAAAAAAAAAAAAAAAAAAAAAAGATACTGGATAGTTGGGACGTACATCCGCATCCATCCATCCATTGTTTTACCCTAACACCTTTTTTCTTTGTCTTTGTGTCTGGGGCCTCTCAGCAGCGAGGCTGTAGTTGTGTTCGGATTGCCCAGAACAGTGTCGCTCCCTCGGACTGCCCCTCTAGCACGTTTGAGTGATTTCCACCTTCACCAGCGTAATTCTATGAGGGCGAGTCAAGGTGACGCTGCGGGAGAAAAAAAAATTGCAGTTTCCTACCAGTTTGAAATTTGAACAGATGAAGTGGCCAAGCATGTAGATATCTATCACTACCACAGGGATATATGCAAGTGCCATCAAAGACTACTCGTAAAGAGTAGTGCGCAGGTATGATTTTCAAAAAAATAGGACTGATTTTCAGCAAATAACAGATTATTATACACTTTGATCTTAAAACAACAACGACGACAACAGAAACATTCCAGGTTTTGGGGCACCAGTTAGACTTTTTTTTTTAAAAATGTAACAAAACTTGCCCTCCCAGTAAAACTGTACAAACTTTTCTTTTGTAATACAGAAAAATATTTACAAGGGTGCTTCTTTTTAAAAAAAAAGAAAGAAAAAAAAAAAAGAAAAGAAAAAAGTGTAGTAGTAAGAACAATGCATCAAGTCCAGCTTTGGCACTCCTCTTAATGTCAGCATCTGCACCACACATCAGTGCTTTAACTGTGGAACGCCAACAGTCCCTGGCGTGCTTTGTGATGACATCACAGGCAGACGGTTACGTCACTGGTTCCACGTTTGGTCGTCTTGAGTCGTCGTCTGATGGTCGGTGACTCAGCAGTCTGTGATTTACTCGACCTGGAAGAGGATCGGACAGAAATTAAGATGCTGGCCAATTCCTCTCTACCCGTCTTCAAAGTAAAATTCACAGCTCTGCCTTCAAAATAAAAGCATTTCTTTGTTTTATCAACACTGTATTCAGGTTAGAATTTAAAGTACTTGTACGATTGCAACAGGCACAGAGAAATTTAGAGCTCATCGACTGACTAAAATATGGTGTTTTGCACATGAAGTGGAAAGTGCAAATTATTATGAAAGGACTAGAAATTGAACAACTTGCACCCTTCATTCTGCCTGCCTGTGACAGTAACACTGTGTGTGTATCTGTGTGTGTGTGTGTGTGTGGACACATCATCAATGCTAATGATGGCGTGGTCCAAATATCATCCTGCCACCCCACTATGCCATCGTTTTGAAGGACCAATCAGAGGTAATTACACCCTGATAACTTCCTGGGTAGATGGCGGCTGCAGCTGTGGCTTCTTAAAGGAACAGTTCACCGTTTATTTATCTTTTTATTTGATCTCCAACATCTATCCATCTATTCTTTATTCTAGAGCATATCCCAGCATGGGCTGAAACACCACAGCCTATACAACAGGAGCCGTGTCCTACTTGTTTTGTTATGATCAGCTCTTTTGTGGTTGGTAATGGTACACACTTTACACATATTTTAGTGTTTCACAATGGGTCAAATGACTGTGTGATTAAGGTTGTCAAAAGTGTCAGTTCTTTCATACTTTGGATGCCACGCATTTAAAACAATGTGATCATTAATGATACATTCAATAATAACGAAAGCACAGTTTACAAGCACGGATCAGGTAAAACACCAATGAACACACGTGGTGACAGCTGATTGACAGATTATTTTAAATAACTCAACTACACCCCCTTGCAACTCGTCCGTAATGTGTGTGAACTGACTTTCTCTGTCATAGAGATGAAAGATCATATTTTGTGTGCATAGGACTGATTCCTACCTTATTTATCCCCAGGATGACCGAGAGTACTGTTTAAAATTCTGGTACTGTGACAACTTTGTGTGTTATGTGAAAGGAGTCTCTCATAGAAATGAACCTACGGGCATCTTTCAGCCCATTGTTTTGGTTTTATGATCTACAACTTTACTGCTTTGGTTCCCGTCCATCAACATCATTTACAGCCGCAGTGGACAGCTGTGTCCAGCCAAAAAGCTCTGATAAACCTACTGCATGCTACATGTCCAGCACCACACTAGCTAGACAACTTGGTAAAGCCACTTTCAAGCTAAAGATCCAGATGTGTTTCTCCAGACAGACATAGACACAACTTTTAAGTTAGCTATATAAACTTTAAAGCATGTGTGAACTTTGAGTTCCCCAGCACTTCCCATTCAAATGTTATTGTTATTTTACCAGTTAAACTTACCATCAACCAGTGACCCTTCCGGGTTGCTCCAAGGTCAGAACGTCAGTGTCTGTTGCCAGCCTCTGTCTTTCCACTCCTTGTTCACTCTCCTCCCCTACTGCCACAGTGACCTTCACCCACCTGGCAAAGAAAACAGACACAACATTTAAACACAGACTCCTTCTAGGAAATAGAAAAAAAAAGTGGAGTAATTCAGCATTCACAACTTGTGAATCTAAATCTAATACTGGCAGTGAGCTGATCTTTTTTTGGGTTTCTAACACAAATCTCACATCTGAAAATAAATACAACATAAAAAGATCTGTTTCCACTCTCTCCACCCACCTCCCTTTGTCATCTGTGCTAGAGCTGGTCTGGTCCGGTTTGGTCCGGCTCAGGTCCGTCACACTGTGAGCTAATCTGTCAGTCAACCACTGGACTTTGTCTTTGTCAGACAGCTTGGAGTGCTCTGTTACAGCTGCTGTGTTCTCACCGGCCTCCTCCACTGCATCAGCGGTTGAAGAATTAATTTGCACAACAACAGAGAAAACGCAAAGTCAAACAAGGGTATGAAACACTTTATGCAACTTTAAACAAAACTCCGTGTTCTCCTCCAAAACCCACCTTTCACAGCCTTGACTTCCAAGGAAACGCTCTGTTTTTTCTCAGAGCTCTGGCCATTCTGTTTCTGGTCTGCTTTCTCTGCAAGGTTTTGGAAACTTTCCATCCAGTCCAGAGTTTCACCGTTCTTCAGTGCCGAGCGGTGGTCCTTAAACCAGCGGACGATGTCGGTGCGTCCCAGGCTTGTTTGGGACTCAAGCTGGCTGTACTCATCTGGTGATGGCCACTGAGTCCGACAGAACATCTGTCAAGACAGATTATAACACAAAGAGATTTAATTCACACAACAAAAACAAAACACTTCATCGGGCCGAGTAAGAAACACAGATGTCATGCTAGCTGCATAGCTTTAGGGACAACAATGTTGGTCAGTTTATCACTTTTGGTCCAATATTTTATGACATATACAAACTACTGGATTGATGGTCATAAAACCTGGTACAAATATCTTTGTCTCCTGAGGATAAATTGTAATTTATTGTAACTTTATTGATCTTGAGGTTTGGATTATTATCAAATATCTGTGTAATGACATTCCCATGAGTCTTTGCCAATTAGCAAATATTAAGACAGCAAGTGGTGGAAGCTGTAAATTAGACGTATTCTTGTTTAAAAAAAAGTGCTTTATTTTTCTTACCTAGATAGATTTTTATTGATGGAAACAGTGTGATTAAAACAGTCATAAAGGGTTAGCGGTTTTATTTTCATGTTTTACTCCAATGTGTCATTTCTTGCCAAAAACAGTAAAACTCAGACTCGGCTCACAGGAGAGTATCTGACTGTCATTTTTAATAATCCAGCTGACAATAAGCTTTGAAATCCCACACTTTACTACCTTAATGCCCAGTGTGGGTTTGGGTGATACGATAAATACACTAGCTATTGTTGTTAAGATTAGATTACTACGTGGTTTATCTAGCAGATTTGAAAAATATGCCATCAGTAGCTGAAACATGTGGGCCCTCATTAACTGACAGCCTGTGCATGTGAAATGTGTTACAGAGCACAAAAGGAGAGGCAGAAGCTCCAATTCTAGGCTTTATAATTGAATGTGACAGTGCTGTTTTCTAGACACAACACTCCTCCAGCTCCTTCTCTTTAGTTTGTCAGATCTGACCTTGTAGTCTCCTGCTGTCTGATCGCACTCCTAATATTAAAGTATCAGCAAATCTCATCATATGGTGTCGATCTCACAGCTTTTCCTTCAAGTGTCGGTACAATACCTTCTCGAGATGAATTAATTTCACACAACACCTCACTTCAGATCGTATTAAACGGTGATCTCATCAACTAATCTTTTTTAAAGTCACATCTCATTAACGTCTTGATACCTGCAGCAGCAATTAAAGCGGTATTCATCTTTATAGCTCGCATTAAAGTTCTAATTTGTGCCGTATTTGAATATGTTATCATCTAATCAGCGTCTGTGTTGACATGTTTTCATCGGCTCTTCTCACCTCTCTGAGCAGGGTCAGGGAGCGGCTGGTGATGGGGGCCGGGCTCGTGGAGGCTGACAGGATGGGAGGATGGGGAGAAGAGGACGAGGATGAAGTGAGGATGGGAGGCGACGCCGAGGAGGAGAGGGTCGGTGGATGAGGGGAGGAGGCTGCGAGCACGGGTGGGGAGGATGAGGAGGAGGAAGAAGAGAGGACAGGCGGATGAGGGGAGGAGCGGAGAGATTTGCCGTCCTGCTCCCGGTGATGTGACGCCCCGTTCTGCAGCGCCCCCGGCCGCTCTACTCTGTCCTCCGTGTTCTTTGAAGCCATGGCCAAAGCCTTCTCCATGTTGTCCCTCAGCCCTCTGCGCTCTGAAAACCAGCAGTCCACCTCTGTCTTGGATAGTCTGGTCTCCTGGGCCAGCTGGTCTGCAGCAGAACAGAGTTCAGTGGATCAGATAAGCTGTGTTACCTTGAAGTGGAAGACTTTTTTTTTGGAAACCTGGGAATTCAGTCTCTCCAGGGGACATAAAAATTGGCTCATTAAAAACATTTCTGCTATTCCTGTCATGCAGGCACCCACCAGAGACGGGCCTGCAGCTCCTTTGGGGTGAAAGAAAATTAAGTCATGCTGTGAACTAGTATAAATAGAAGAAAATACTACTGGACTTTTTTTGTAAGTAATTTTAACATCCACCAATAATTTGACCAGCAGATTACCAATGTATACTTCTTCAGACACACAGTTTTTAATAGGCAGTTTAAATCTGTAATATTTTTCTTGCAGAACCTTCACAACATAAACGGATTGTGAAAATAGATGAAGGCTGGAAGGCTAATTTTGTGCTTCATTAGCTTCCAACCTGCAGGTGTGCTGTCTTGTGTTTCTGTAGGCAAATTCTCGCATCAAGCGTCTGAATTTAGGACTCAGCAACTATGTGATTAAAAAGTTTTAAGAATCAAAAGGTTGAAGTTATCCAAACTAATCAGAAATAAAACTATGTCCGTCGCAGAGAAGACGAATTAGCTGATACCAAAACTTGAGCTCTGAGATTCATTCTCCTGTGAGAGGGGTGGGTAGAAGTCTTTACCTATGTCTGCCTCTGTTGGAGAACTGCTTCTCTGGAAACTCTCTTCCAGCGCCTTCAGCTGCTCTGACGACTTGCCCTTCACCCTCTCCAGCAGGGGAAACTGGCTGGGGACCGCCTTCTTTACAGCACCATCTTTGGGTGCTGGTGTCACCTCTGCTTTCACCAACACTGGAGGTGGAGGAACACCTTCAAGAGACAGAGACACACAGACACACACACACATACACACACACACACACACACACACACACACACAGGTAATTGATATTACTAAAAGGACACGGCACAAACAATGTTTAAAAATCACAATTGACACATTGCTGACTATGATTAAGCACAATTTGCATACTCAGTATGCTTTTTTTTAATGTTTAGCAATTAAGGGCCACCTCTGAGAGCCAAAATGAGCTTGTTTAAACTCTACAGAAAGATGCATGATTAATCACAGTTGGGGTGTTTTATTGTTTTATCTTTGCTGCACCGATCACGCCACATACCTTTGAGATTAAGGAGCCTCTGTTCACTAAACCACTTCTTTATCTCTCCTCTGGACAGCCCGGTGGTCTCTATCAGCCTGTAGATCTGTCACATGACAAGACGCAATGTTAAATTAAACACTGGGTGTTTATCGCTGACCGTTTGAAAAGTGTTTAGACAGTAACAGCAGCTACGAACATCTCAACCCCAAACATCCTTATGGGACAAAGAAATGTCATTTCACTCACTTATTCTTACCTCATCTTCCTCAGGGAAAGGACACTGTGTGTAGCTGGACCTCAGTACTGATAGCTGCTCGGCTGTTTTATTGGGGTCGACTGTGAAACTCAGCACTTTGGACGACACCAGCTTGGACGTGGCCATGGGCGCCGAGATGGTTTGAATAATGGAGGGTCGTTTACTCTCTGTGGCGATCACAGGGGAGGCCAGGGGTCGTTTGAGAGACTGTGCCACCTGTGGCAAACATGGTGGAAAATTTGACTACATTCAGATCAAATGTATGTAAATCAAGCATGGTGTGTATACATCATTTTAGGAGCTGTCCTTGCCAATACTGTGGCCCACAGCTGGACATATATTTGTGATCCAACATTTCTGCCCAGATGTTCTATACCTGGTTGGCCACGGTGAGTGCCAGCGGTGCACATGTGACGGTGGAGCCGTTAGCTACAGGAGTCAGCACCAGGCTGGTCTGTCCCAAGAGCTGACAGGGGAGGGACTGCAGGACAGAAGCTCCCGTCTGCAGTGGTTTGGAGGCTGCAGTGGGGGCAGACAGGTTGGTGGATGATTGGGGGTTGAGCTGAGGAGTTACCACGGTGAAGGTCTGAGGCACGGAGGAGATTGTACCGTTGAACATTTTCTTCCTGGCCTCTTCCACCTGTCGTAAAAGAAAGGACGTCATTCTAAAACTCTGATATCTCGTCTGCGTGCATCGCTGCCACGTTTTGGATGAAATTACATGATTATTATCTGCAGCAATTAGAGCACCAAAAGTATTTTATGCCTCTTTTCTGAACATCTTGACTATTTTTCAATTATACCACAAAATCAAAAGGCTGACATTTACAGGTTTCTAAATGGAGAATGCGGTGTAATTTTTTAAATCAACTTAATTGTGTAACTGATTACCTTAAAATGAAAAGATGTGTGGATGTGGACATGGATGACCTGATTAGTGGTTATTACAATAGACAATTAGTGTACTTGTGCTATGAGCTATAATTTGCTTTAGAGGGATGTCAAATGAACCAACTTAACATACAGCCCAGGCTTATTGTTCTCATTATTTAGAGTCTGAATGCAGGTTAATTAAGAGCATTTTAAACATCTCAAAAATGTCCTACAAATACAGTTTCTATCTCCATTATTATCTTTAGTCTGACTGATTGATTGAGTGCGTGAAATGTTTTTATTACTACAGTTCCCACCTCCTCGGGAGACCAGCTGATGCCCTGTTTGAGCCTTTGTGTGGTGAACCAGACTTTGATTTGCTCCTCTGGATGTTTTGAGGCTGCGGTGAGCCAGGAGAGCTCGGCCTGCGTCGGGTAGGGGAACTTATTGAAGGACGAGATCAGTGTCAGGTTGTCATCCAGCGATGGGTTGTATTTGGTTGTGTTGAGCGGCACTGCGATCTTGGGCACCTGGAATAATACAGCAAGCAGAGGCGACTCAATGACTTTTCAGACCTTGTGTTCACAAAAGAAGCAGAAATTTTAGCATGTTGGATATTAAAACCAGCAAACCAAATGGTAACACTTAATTTTTATGAGTTTATTTCCCAATAGTGTCCTCAGAGAACCCTGAAAAGAACAACATTATTTGGCAGCAATTATGGAGAACTTTAGAATTTCCTTAAAAAACTCCAATTAAAACCAGAGTAAATAAAGTTCATAATCAATTACTAGTAACTTTATTCTCCATAAGTTCATTTGCATGCTTGCCTTGCAGACACACTTTACATTTCTGCATGTTTAGCTGGGCTGCTGTGCACTGACTCACAGACTCTCCAACTTACACTCTGCAATTAATTGGAATTAATTAACTGAAGTACACCAAGTGAACGCCACCCCTTTTCCTTATAATTAGTATCAAATTACACAGGAAAATTATTAGGAAGTTACTGATCCATAAAATAAAACCCAACCAGCACAACATTAAAATGTTCATTTGTCAAACTGCGTAAAAACGAAGTTTTATATAAGATTAATACTTTGCCATTTTGGTCATTGATGTGTTCTCAAATCAGACGTTAGCTTAGCTTAGCTTAGCTTAGCTTAGCATAAAGACTAGAAACAGAAGGGAACAACTAGCTTGGCTCTCTTCAAAGGATTACATAAGAAAAGCCTACTACCACGTGAAAAACACGTCTTATGTGTTTAATCTGTACAAATGTTTTACAGTTTCTCCCTGCTTTCAGCATTTATGCTAAGCTAGTTTAGCACAAATAATTGTGGCATTTTGAAAAAGTGTCTACTAATTAAGCAAACATGATATTATGTGTCACTTAGTGACCTTTAAAGGTGCTAGTTGGGATATTTTGTTATAGAGCCAGACTAGCTAGAGTCTACTGGCCTTATATTTAGCACATGTACAAACATCAGGGTGGTATTCATTTCATCGTCTAACTCTTGGCAGGAAAAAAATGAGTGTATTTTACAAAATGACAAATTATACCCATTAGAGAATGCACAGGGTCAGCACATGAGAAAATGAGTTTGATTCCTCCACTGCGTGTCTTACCTGGGTGTAGTTTAGAGGCCGCTGTAGGGAAGGCATGATGTGAGAAAGGCTGTCTGCTTTGAGCAGAGTCGACTCAGGGATGATGACCGTCCCATTCACATTGAGCGCTGTGATTGGTTTCTTGGCTAGATCTGGAGTCAGCTTACTCAAATGAGACTCAGTCCGTTTATTATCCGACGACATGATTTTTGGTTTACCGATCTTGACTGTGGTGGGTTTGCTGAGTGGCAGAGTGCCTAGTTCGTCCCCTTTGCCAGAAACGGCACTGGAAGTGTTGTAAATGACTGCACTGTTACTGCACCCCTCTATCGTCTGTTCCAAGATTGTCTGATTGTTCATTTTGATGCGTTTGAATTTAAAGTTGCTCTCCCCGGGGTGACACCTCTCGTTGTGTTCCGTCAGGGTGTCGAACTTCTTTGTGTTAAAGTTGCAGACGGCACACAGGTACAGGGGGTTGAGGATGACGTTGGGGTGGTTGGCGTCGACGTGTTCTTTGAAAGTGTTGAGGTTCTGGGTGGAGAAGGGGCAGTATTTACACTCGTAGCCCCCCTGCTGCCTGCGCTGAGGCTTGGAAAGGTCCGGGGGCTCAGTAGCTGGTTTGTCTGGAGCTGTGGGATGGTCCAATTCCACAGAAGGCTCCGTCTCTGCTGAGAGAACTGTCTCCATAGGTCCCTCCTCAGTGTGGTTCTCTGTTGTTGTCTGATAGAGAAAGAAAGCAGCATCAGTACAAATGCACTTCAATCACATAAATACAAGAAACACATTAGGATAAATGACAAAAGTGCAGTGTAATACACAAAGCCATTTAAGTTAACATATTGCAAACTGTTTTTATGACTGTACAATAAAAAATGTATCATCTTTATTTCTATCAAAGCAACAAAAATAAGCTATAAAATCATTCAAATGATTAAGAATAAGTGAGTGAAGGTACATGCGTACCTCCATGTCATGTGACTCCTCTTCCTCATCATCCAGCTCCACCATGGTCTGGTCTGGCCTGATCATACAGGGAGTGGAGGCCTTCCGTCGACTGGACATGATGATGGTAGATTGTGGGTTCGTGTGGGTGGACAGCTGCCCTCACTTGGTGCCTGTGCTTGGCCAGTGGTGATATGAAAAGGAGGCTGAGGTGCCCAGGATGCAGGACTACTGTCACAGAGTGATGGGTGGATAGACAGTCCACAGTACTGAAGACTAGCCAGGAGGATTGGTTTGTTTTAGGACCCAGATTCAGGTCCTGGGCTCTCTCTTATATCAGGAGAGGCAGTGAGCAGAGGACAGTCTCTGGAATGGGAATGAGCAGCCAAGGAGTCTGGAGAGCAGTCTTCCCCTGGGGTAAGATTAGTGGCTGGAGAGAGAGGAGGGCAGTGGAAGGTGAAGGTCTGGTAGAGATGGGACTGCTGTAGTGTGGTGTAAGCTGGGCTCGCTGACAGTGTCAGCTCCAGTGCTGGCCGACCTCCTGGAACTGCATGACAGGATGTAACCTGAATGGAAAATAAGAGAAGAGCCAGAGTATGAAAACTGATTATTATAAACATTATATTTTATTTTGGTCTACTATGTTTTGAAAACCCTTATTTTACTACTTCTGCTATTTATGACTTAAGTGCTTTTAAATCACAGATCTCATCTGGATTGTCACGAAAATAAAAAAAAGGGCAAATATTTTGTATAATATATGAAATGTCTGTATAGAAATCAATATAAAAACTTCAATCCTTAATCAATTTCTCCACATAAATCCACTTTATATAAACACGAACGAAACATGGATATGGAATAACCATGGATAACCTTCTCAAGGGCACCAAACGGGCTGATTTGAGCGTGTCAAAAAAAGCATCACGCTGGGTTGTTGAGGCTCAGCAGTGGTCCATGTGGATCTGCAGCGAGCCGCCACCCGAAAGAGGTAAAGTCAGTCAGCCAGAGGGCTAAAATGACTGAAAATGAAAAGGGGTCAAAGGAAGCTGACAAACAAACAGCGCAGCAGAGCAGATGGCCCACAGGTGGTCGACTGCCAGACGAGCACAACACTGCAAAGAAAAGAAAATGTGTTGTGGCCAACACCCTTTAGAAGAATTAGGAACTAATTTTAGTGGGTGAAGGGCTGGCTAAATGAGCATTTGTTGTTGCCTGCTAATGGAGAAAAGGAAGAGCGTGTGGAGGTATCCAGAGTACATGCTTGGATCAGCAAAGCAGCAGAGGGTTTAACACTGAGGAGAGTCAAACAGAACCCCGCAAGTGTAGAGTCCAATCTGGAGATGCAAACAGCTCCAGGACTGTGGGGGCGCGTCTGCTGAATGTGCTGAAGCCACGCCCACTCGTGGGAGCAGTCCAGCAGCAATTCTGAAGCGACTGAAACATCATCGAGCCACCCTTCAGGACTGCCCCAAAAAATCCTTGGCTGAAAACTGGTGAAAAACTGTTTAAACCTCCAACTCCACATTGTAGTAATATATCACTTCTTTTCATACGATTTCAGCGACTATTTTCCAACATATTTAATTTTGAAAGAAATCTCAGAACTGCCTTTACACCGACATTAATAACTGTGTAAATCATGTATTAAGCAGACATGCACTGGTTTGTGCCTCAAAATGGGAATATTTACATATTGGTATTGTTCTATGATAGTCAAGTCAGTATTTTTTTGGAATGTTGGTCAGACAAAAGGGCAATATGGACTCACAGACTAAACGATAAATCATCAAAATAACATATTCATATTGTCATATCCATCACTGATGGCGATTGTATTTTCTGTGCTGTGTAATTTCTGCCACATTTCTATTTTCTGCAAAACTGCCAACACAGAGTACGACTTTGACCACGTATATTAAATGTACTCATCTCGTGTAACTGTAGCTATACATATTCTGGATCTATTAGGCCTATCCATTTCCTGATCAGCAAACAAGTTGCTGGAATAAATACTGGCACTGTCTTAGAAGCTCAACACAAACAGGTTATTTCAGTTTTGCTAATACATTATATACACGTGGTTGTGCACTAAGCGCAACAACTTGGCCATATGAACTTTGCCCACATCCAACACACACCTGATACCGGGCCGCAGTTTGTCAGTTTTACTTGAGATTTGAGAGTTCAGGTGTCAGATGATTTTTGCAGCTTCACGTCGACTGTAAATGAAAACACTTCTTAATAAACAGCTTTTTTTTTTTAGCAAGTTTTACAGGAAGACTCCTCTCGTGTTTATTAGTGTACAAACTTTTATCATCAGCTTGATAACAGTGGTTTGGGAACACAGCTGGTACACAAATATATGCAGCTGACAGGTCTACGGCCATCAGGGAGACCTGAGAAATATTGACTATTCGTAAAAACACATCATGCTGTGGGGTGTGAATACAGTGAGAAATCAGAGACAGAGCAGCTTCGGATACAGATCTTAAAAAGCCAAGAGCAGCTTTATTTGGGTTCTGTGAAATGACACCTCCATCAAGAAAAAACAGTTACAGAAAGGCTGAGGGAGCGCGAGCAGAGGAAACTTTCCTAGGGTAATATTATAATGAGAGGAGGGAGAGCGAAGCTTATCTGAGGGGAAAAGTCTATTGATATTCTGGAGGCCTCATGCAGAAGCCTCATACTCATATTCACATGAGCAAAAATCAAATGAGTCGATGCAGCAGCGGTGCTCTTCTATCAGGACATAATGAGGCTCCATAAAACCAAGTTGGCGCAGAGGACGAGGGAAAGTGTAAATTAAATTCTCTTAATATACAACACTACTCAGGTGATGAATGTGGGTAAATATTGACAGGAGAAAAAAAAGGTTCAACCTCACCAAACACAGATCTGTTTAACTGTTTTATGTTTATGTCTGTACGGTGACATTGAAAAAAGGATGGGGTGGGAGTAAATATGTGAAAAGTGAGACTTTAGGGTCTTCCGTCCGCTCAGCAGGTCTGGACTGTACTGCCGCCAAAGTGTCATATACTTAATTTGCCCTCTGCGCATTAATCACATCACACTGCACCCTTTAAGACTTGAAGGCTGTCATTTGCTAGTCGACTCGATATCTTGTCTCGAGATATCTCAACTCCTCGAACAACCCACTGAGGCATCATTATGATGCAGACTCATTACCATGGTGTCGCTATAGCAACCCCGGACGTAGAGCTGTAGTCGAGTAGCTGCTACACTTGTGTCACTGACAGAGACTGTATATACAGAGTTGACCCGGCTGCATTTGACAGTGGTACTGCGTTTGACGCTCATGAAGAATCCCCCAGACATCCTTCTAAGAGCACACTACTCGTGGAAACGCTACGTGTGTACACGCTGAGCCCCGTAAAGTCTGCCCCAAAATCCAGCAACGCAGCCGACATCTGGTAAGAAGGAGGTGGAGATGCATCTGTCAGCTGCGTCTCAAGTGCCACTTCATACGACCTGCTGAACTTCTGCCGCCTCGCTTGCTGACACACAGCCTCAACACTTTCTGGATGTTCGAGGCTGCACGAGGATCTGACTGCGAACAGAACGGAAGAGAGAAAGCACCGAGCTGTAGCTGGACCGTGTTACCTCCCACTGGTGTGTTGAACCCACACAAGCAGAGGGAGACAGGACGAGCAGTTCCATTTATGCAACATCTCTATTAGTAATCTGCTAACATAACTGCTGTATAGCCTTATCATGCCAGTGGCTTGTATGTAGAAAATTTTGCTGAACGACATCCGGCGCTGGTATGCATACTGAATCAGTTCCTATTGAGTCATTTATAGAATAAGTGCTCACAACATGACAGCTTTTGAACAGAAGCCCACTCAAAAAAAAAAAAAAAACAGGAACATTATCTTACACAATATAAACACAAACAGCTCTGCAGTTTGAGAAGCTGCAGGCGAGTTAAACTTGTGTGCACAGACTGTCTCAAACAAAGAGAAGAGCCTGTGCAAAGAGTGCTGAACACTGAGGATACACTGGCACCAAAATCCTCTCCCTCTCTCTACTCCATCATTTACAGCGAGGGAGGGAAGGGGCGCTCTCCGGCTGCCTTAACTGGCTACTTGGGAGTCGGTCGGTCGTCTGAGCTTTTCACATAATGACTTTCGCTATATTTGCAGTGCAAAAAAGCTAATTAACCAACTAATTGAGGACCTGGCTGCTTTCGTAAGCTCGGGTCAAAAAGTCAGTCTCCCACCTTTTCGTTCGTGTGTCTAGTCTCGCCGGTTTGTTAGCTTGTGTGTGCAGAGTGAGCTCCATGCTGGAGTCACAAACTCCCTACTGTCTGGATGCTCATTAAACTTGTATGAATACTCAGCCTGGCAGCCCCTTGCCAGCTCGTCTGTCTGTACTTGCCTGTTGTCTGGCTGTCTGTCTGATTGGTGCATTATATTAGTGGAGCCGTCTTTCTGAAGGAGTTACATTTAATCCTGCCAGACAGCAAATATATTTATCAGCCCTGGTCGTAATCAGTTTAGGCTACACACTGGCATACATACCGGAGAGAACGCAGTGGAAATCAATACGAATCCTCCATACCACTCGGCCTGTCTAATGTATGAAGACAGACCGATGATCTAATACAGCAGAAACATAGTGGTGCTATAGGAGGGATGCACGGCCAGCAGTGAGAAGAGGACGACGTCGAGCAGATGAGTCACAGCACCGCGCTAGACTCAGCTTCTATTTCTGTTTATCATTAATGTAATCTCAAAGTGTAGAAGGGGGAAACTCAGACTGAGCTCACACAGACAGGACTTTGGGAAAAGCAGCGAGGCCTTCTGACAGTTTGAACCAAATTACCCCCATCCCAGCCTGCCAATACATATGCCTCTGGCTGTATGCGTAATAACTGATGGTTATAAGTATGTAAACTTATGGATCACAATGTTAAGGGCAGTGTCTGGGGCTCAGAGGTTGAGGTAAAAGCTTGCTCTGCCACACAGCACCTGAAATATGAAACAGTGGGTCATGTGCCACAGCTCTGTCCTCAAGAACACACTGCACAAAGATGGAGCCGAACAACTGGCAGATTTTTGGTGGAGTTCATTGTTGTTGCTGAAGGAAGGAGGAGGCTGGAGTGGAGAGACACAGGCGAGAGCGAGTGCCAGAGTTTTCAGGCATGCAGTCATCACGAACACAAAGGCATACGAACGGCAACCTCAGCGGCTCCTGCACTTGAAGCCATGCATGAAGCACAAACCAACCAGTTATACTGGAGCGCTGCAATAACAAGCACAACAGGACAAGCACTCAGCACAGAAACCACGTACGGATTAACTAAAACTTTGAACCTCCACCACACATTATATCACGCCCTAAGTAAGAAAAACACACAGGGAGTGTATGCATGGCCTTGCTGGCACTGCTGTATGGGATGTGTTTCTCTCTCTCTCTCTCTGTCTCTGTCTGTTGAGTGTGTTCTCCCTCCTGACTGCTTGTTCCACAAGTCAGCCACTGCAGTGAGGAGGACAGCGTGTGTATCTAAATTGTGTGGGTGAGGAGAAGCACCGCCACCGCCACCACCTTTAATACAACGTGTCCCAGCAGGGGTGGTAGGGGCTGAATTTCGGACCGTCGCAGAATTAATTTAAATCTCATCACGCGGCTCCTCCACAGCAAAGCAGTGCTGCACTGTGTTTGAATGCTCGGCATGTTCTGCATAGCAACAGAGCAGTGATACTTTGGCTGGGCTGGGATGAAGACTAAACGTGATTAAATGATGGAAATGGTTGGTCTGTCACTTGAACCCAACCTACGCTGGATTTCTGAGGCCAGTTATCATGCTTTAGTTTGCTTTTTTAAAGATTAAACAAACACGATATGACAAAAATACATGAATCGTGACGCTTATATTGTTACTTTTGCATAGAAACAGACTAACTGCTTCCCTTATTTATAGTGCTAAAGCTACATAATTAAAAAAAAAAAAAAAAAAAAAAAAAGGTACAAAAATAAAGGTAGTCTTCTTTTTTTCCACAATATCAAACTACTCTTCCCACTGTAGGACTTCCCAACAGTCGAGAAATCTTGTTTTCAGGTGGCCAAACTACAACGTCTTCAAATTACTACCCCAAAACCTGAACCCGAAGTAAATTCATTCAAATCATAAATTAACGTTTTTGTAACATCTGTAAACCTTGGTTCATTTCTTGTCCCTGCCGTACATTTTGTCGGCGTAGCCGCCGGTGACACCAGAAGGCGTAAAATCCCACCTACCGCTTCGGGGCGGCGTAACCGCTTGACAGTCGCGACAGGTACACTGATCTCAGATATCATCTTCCTGGTGTGTGTGAGCTTTTCTTAGTCTGTTTGACAGCAGTGTCAATTGTATCCTGTATTGTGAGCCCTACTCAAACGTATCTTTGGCAGTTCTGTGCTGTAATTTCTGCTCTCTCTACTTTAACAAGATTTGGTCACACAGAAGTGCCATGATACTTGAGAAGTTAACATTTATGTTGGTTCGATTGCAGCCGACAACCTTTGTTTCAGGTCATACCTCTCTCTCTTTCCCCATTTCCTGCCTGACTCAACCCCTATCCAGTAAAAGATTTGGTCACATCAACTTTTCCCTGCTGTAAATTGTTTATGTTGCACATTTTCTTTTTCGTTCGATCGACTGTAATACTGCAGAAGAAATCCAATCTACTAAAGTTGCAGGGACTGCTTTTGCAGCATCACACACCCAGAGGCTTTGGTAAGACGCTGCAAAACTTTCACATGAAGTTACAGAAAGCTAGACTGGTCATCACTGCTGTGACCTTATTCAATCTGCAGACATTGTAGGACGCACAGTGGCCTAGAAACAGGATGATGGAGATACTGTCAAGCAGGTTACACTGTGGTCCACTAAGAATTATTCTGCTTGGCGTAACAATGAACACATGCACTCGTCTCACATTGCCAGACCTGTCTCCTCTCTGAACACACACACAGGCGCACCGTCACACACACACACACAAAGGGCAAGCTATAAAAATATCCAAGTGTCACCCACTCTGCGGCTGATGGTTGCGTTACTATGGTAACACTGTAACCAACAGTGAGCGTGTGTGAGTGTGTGCTTGCATCCAGGAGCAGAAACCCAGCAGAGGTCAATCAGTCACGACAGCGTCAGGGTTTGAAATCCCCCGCAACTTCACTTTTTCAGCATGACGGCAACATTTGCAAGACAAATATTGATGTTATTAGCATTTCGGAATAAAACATTCAGATAGAAGAAACCCTGTGGCTGACCTTGTGTAAGTCAGCGTACGTTAGAGACACCAATGACAGTCATAGTCCAGCAAAGTCTGCCAGTCTTTGTAGCAAACGTGAGAGTCAAACTATGATGGGCTGTGCTGATTGTGTATCCAGCGCACACACCATCATGGGAACACGTAAACCTGTTTCAATCCGCTTTGTTGCTGCATCCCCCGCATAAACTCACACAAAGTGACCCCAGTGACGAAGGCCAACACGTCAGCGACCGTGGCCTGCGAGTGGGAATGAAAAGCAGATGGGTTGCGGGGCAGGGTTTCATTACAGCAAACAGTGTAACACAGGAGTAAACGATCCCTCTTAAACGTTTAGTTTCCATGATAATGGCTCCCCTTCACTTGATTTTACTGTCCTATATGCACTCCCCCTGTCCAGCTCGGTGCTCCTCTCTTTCACTCTCCCTGATGGCCTTGGGCACAGATAACGGTGCATTACTCTCCCACGGAAACATTGTACTCCACAATGTCAACTTTAAAAACCACGGTTTAAAATGCTCTCGCCTTTCTTTTTTGTTGTTTGTTTGTCTGGGCGGGGTAAAAATGTGAGTTTCTGGTTACAGTAAATGCACTGTGAGACACGAGTAGAGTAGGGTAAGGGTCATCTTGCACCCAACCAGCAGCCTGCAAATTAGGTCAACAATGACAGGGGACATGGGAGGGGCTCTGCAACGCTTCAGTCCAATGGTTACCGCATTGTAATGCCTGCAAACGATATTATAATGCGATGTGATGTAACGTTTAGGGGTCATTTTTATAGTGTTGCATACAGTACGTCCTTTACGTGTGTGTCCTCGCAGGAGGGGGGGGGGGGGTCCGAATGGGAAAGACTTTGGCGCCCTTTATTTTGTGTTTAAGAGTCTCGACGAGCGTTTAGTACTCGTGTGCGGCCAGATTTCCAACCTGTCAATCTCTGCCTTCCCTGCAGTGGGTGTGGCTTGTGAATTGTCTCCAGTGTGTCCTCATTGGTCACACGCTGGCAGGAGGGGTGTGTCTGTGCTCTGCCAACAGCTGACGTGGTGCAGTGTAGAAGGCCTTATAATAAGCTCTCTCCCTCTCCCTCTCCCTCTCCCTCTCCCTCTCTCTCTCTCTCTCTCTCTCTCTCTCTCTCTCTCTCTCTCTCCTTTCACCCCCCTTCCTTCCCAACCACCCCCCTCCTACAAACGTGAAATTTGGGAGGACATGTTGGGATGGGAGAAGGGGAGCTACTCCACACACATGCATGAATGACCTCCGTGACATACAGACACCGATTGTGTGGCAAGGGTATGAAACTTTTTTTTTTTGGCTGTTGCGCGCAGTGGTTGTTATGTTCAAGGGATTTAATTTGTCAACTGCAGAAGTACTTTCAAGTTCTGCAAGACTGCAGCCGCAATGAGAAATGAGCCCTCTGACTGGTGGATGATGTACACGGGGTAGTTTAATACATGCTTACACATGCAGAAACACACTGCTGTACTGATGTACAAACTGCTGTGCACCCATACACTTAAATAATAATCAATGCAGCAATGAAGCAGTGAAGTCCTTAATAATAATAATACTCAGCTTATGAAATGCAGCAGGTACACTGGACCCCGCCATTAGTATCCACACACACACACACACACACACCTTGCAGTCTAACACTCCAAGGCTGTCTCTTGTTTCTCTTTCACACCGCTTAGACGTCCTGTCTCTCGTGTCTCCTTTCTTTTCTTTGTCACTCTCAGGCTCTCTCTGCGTCACCGGTTTTCTTTGTGACACCTCTGGTTCGGTTGGATTTCAAAGATGCTAGGTGCTGCACAGAAAGGCCTTCAGTTCTTTATACTCTACTACAATGTTTGCTTAATATTTACAAAAGATGGCACCATCTCCAGTGGAATACCACAGAGAGATTGTCTTTGCCTATGACCTTATGTGTGCTTTACCTGGAAATGTTGCTGCTTTGGTTTCCACTAGGGCCGCGGTTGAAGATTTCCAGGAACTCAACGCAACCCTGAGCTAGGACATCGCAGCCTTTTACACCTTTTAATGACATGACAACATGGAAACTGACCTTTGTGGGTTAAGGTGCACATGGGGCTTTAGTTTCCATCACTTCTGTCTTCCTCTCTAGGCACTCAATTGTCTCCGTCTCTCAGACATCACATGCACTCTCTCATTCAGTGTCGATTTCATGCTCACTCTCCTTCTGTCCCCACCTAACTCCTCAGCTCTGCCTCCCCAATTGTCTCCTTCCCTCCATCACGATCTCCATCTCAGCCCCACCTACAGGTGATGAGCTCATCTCTGTGGTTGCCTTAGTCACCTAACAACACGTCTGAGAAGCTGGCAGAGGCACAGCGGGGGGAGAGAGAGAGAGAGAGGACCTGAACCAAAAAAAAAAAAAAAAAACCCAACTGGAACAAAGCACAGTGTAGATGTTGGTGATGTCATCACAGAGCCAGGCTGAGCACGACAGGCCGTGATGACAACAACCACGTCCTCCAACCGTTGATGACTCATTCCAGTGTTTCACCAAGAGAACGGACCGTCATTACAGAGCTTGGGATTCGGTGTGGAAGTGTGATGTGCAGTCAGGAAATGCTGGATGTTCCTGATGAATGTGAAAAAAAAAAAAAAACTTGTTGAAAACCCTACACAGGTCAGGCTACAGCTGCTCCAAAAATAACAGCCGCATATCAGCCTTCATCAACACGAGCTCAAAAGCATAAATTTATTGGTCCTACATTTTTGTGCGATTGTCTTCACTCCCATGCAAATACAGTATTTCTATCAGCAAAGCTAAAATATAAAGAAAGGACTGTCATGTGTAAAATCAACCCCATTATTAACAGTCAGGGTTTAATGTGACATTCAGGGACCAACGATGAATCAAAATATAACCAAAATCACAATAAGTGCAATATCCAAATCATAAGAAAGTCAAATGTGTCACAGCCTACCATTATAAATGAAGCATTCTGGTGCTCTCCAGACATAAGAGCACATGCTTGTTTGGTACAGACCCCATCTTTCCCATTAAAACCATGCACATGAAATGTCCCATTACTAAAACCTCTCTGCACCATAAAAATCAATGGCTGTGTAATTTCTGCAAGTGTGCTTCAGATTTTATAAAAAAATCTAGCCAAGCCACAAAATTAACTGATGGCCGTTGACATCACAAGCATGCAACAAAGTTATGAAGTAGTCTACTAGAAGTCTATTGTTAGCTGTCTGGATAGCGTTTGGTCAATGGACTGCTAACACTAGCAGATAGAAAACTACGCACTCAGAGCTGCTTCTGACTGTCAGTCAGTTTCGCAGACTGACAGAGGCATGTAATGACGAGAATAATTAAAAAGTATGGCCTATAAAATACATATTACAGGAAATTGGTCTGGTTCTAGGCACAGATGAAGTTTGAGGTTGACTGCAAGTTAAATAGATGTGCCACAAAGAAGATATCCTATTACGCATCCACGAGTGTTCTTATTTCAAACAAGAACAAAATCAGTTATCTGTAGAGTTGCACGGTACCCACAGTACCCAGCGGTACCAAATCATAACAGTTCCTACTATACCAGAAATTCTACACAGTGGTACTACCGTGGATTACTATACTACCGGTGCCAGTTTCCGCTACATAGCGGCCACCTCTACTCTCCTCCAGGATTCTCACTGCATGCTACTCCCTTGTAAACAGTCCTACAGGCTGTTTGTCTGTTACTGGTGACGTCCGGAGATATGATGATGAGGCTGTTTCCGCACGCTGGGTCTGCCTGTCTGTTAGCTGATTGGCTGTTTGTGTGTTTCTGTCGGCAAGAACAAGCTCCATGAAGACAGCTCCGCTTCGTTGGAAATTCGCTTCAAAGCAAACAACAAGCTAAAGTTCTGTCTCGCCAAGACGCGTGCACGGCTTACAATCACAAACACGAGACAACACACTCACCATGGTACCACCGGGCCCAAGCACCCACTAATTTTGCTCAAAAACCCAAACTTGTCGTTTCAAACTTGTTTCAGTCTATTTCTTACTTCACCAGCATTATGTTTATCATGCACCAAACAACATTATAAGTAATTAATAAGTATTTATAACTTGTACAAATACATTGCAGTTCATAAAAATATTGCAGCATCGCGATAACACCCGGAACCGTGATACTTTTTCTGGCATAGTATCGCGGTTACTCATTTTGGTACCGTGACAACTCTAGCTGTATGTCTAATATTGCATTATTTTGGCTTCCTGGGTGTTCAGCTTTGGTTGTATTATTGTAAGAAAAGAACAAATAGGCCCCCATTGGGCCTCTTCTCAGGCAAGCAAGACAAGCACTGGACAGCTATAACATTAGCAGCATTATCAACCAGACTACCCGCAAACTGATCGAACACAAAATATAATCTCTCAGTGTTTTACTGTCACTCTTCGGCTCCAGGTTAGTTCCAGGTAGCAAACAGAAAATGCGTCAGACCATTCAAACAGCTCTTGCTATAGCATGATTGACGTGCAACATCTGGTGGCATAATCACTGTCAACAATCATATCTCGCACGTCATTTATACAAATGATATCTAACTATAATGCACTTTCTTTTCTGTCAGGTCCAACCGACGGCTTCTATTCGAATTTGACAGACTGAGTCCTTTTCATGTTCTGCCATCTGACTAAAGTAAACGAATAAACACCTCTAGGAACAAATGGAGCGGATCACCTCGCAGCTGGATGTTTTGCCTGTGACATTCTAAGAGGTCACAGAACATTGAGAAACTCTGTGTGGCTGAGCGAGACTGGGGGGAAAAAAAAAGAGGCAATTCAACGAGGGTAGATTTATTTTTTATGCCGCTTCTTCAAAAATAGCTGCCAAACTCCCAACTGTAAATAAACCAAATGATTTTAGACTGTACATAAAATCCCTTTCCACTTCGTGATCTCTCGCTCTCGCTCTCTCCCTGCTGCCAGCACAGTTTAGTGATGATGGGACAATCACTGATGTTATGGACAACAGGGCAGGATGGTGACATGTGTGCATTTCTCTAATCCTTTGAGCGATACTGAGAATAACAATCCCCCCCCAAAAAAATATTTAAACAGTCTTAATCTTGCATCTGTCTGACTGTAAAAACAGTTCAGTAATGTCCTGTAGAATCATCACCTCTAGTGCCTCTAGTAGAACGACTCAATATGTGGGATAATTGCATTTCTTTTACATTAATGACACCTATTTTTGGCTGTATTCCCTGTGTTATTCTGCATGAAAGCTTGGCTGCACAATACGCAACTGTCGGCTGTGTGTGATTTGAAACGCGAGCGTTCACTTTTATCAACAGAAGCCCTTTGATTTTGTCAGCCACCAATAAAAATAAGCCCGGTTGTCATTCCAAATTATATAACATTATCTGTGATTTGGCAGATCACAAGTGGAACGCATGAGAAGAACAAACATGAGCCACAGTTTTATTCACATGGAAAGAGCAAGAGTGCGTGGCTTAGTGAGCGAAGCCAAGTTTATACCCAGAGGAATCGCTGGTAAACGGGTATGACGGGGGGGTTAACTGCACTGTGATCAAACTCACTCACATCTTTCATGAATTGGGCTCCGGTGTTGATCAAGGAATGTTTAGAAACGCAACACAACAGGTCACGTTGGTATGAAGGGAATGTTATCTAACGAACACGATATTTCATCAGACACCCTGGAAGAATGTGAATACAGACTATGACAGGGTGACAGCTTCACTTAGAAGAGCAGAGTACATAACAGACACTAAATGCTTTGCGATTAATTGGCCCACCTGTAGGGACAGAATGTATAGACCTGTCAGAGGTGCGAGGCTATACACTGGTGAACAGGTGCATTCAATTACAGCACAGTAAATCTGTGTCAGGGACTGTTTATCATAAGCAGCGATATGGAAGATATGAAATGCTACTTTAATCTCAACCTACGTGCTGTCAGAGTCAATAAAAGATTGTAACTGGCTCCGTGAACCAGCTAGTGTTATTGTGTGAGTGTTTCCATTCCTGGAAATGTCAAAGGCAGGTCAATTTTGTTCTTACTCGCCATTTTCATTATTAATGTTATCATCAACAACACCTACACTTGTGTCTATGTTGATTATGGCATATTCAAATCAAACCATCATATCGACGTGCAATGCAGAATATAATACAATAACAAACCAATAGATAGAAAACCAATACCAAGTACTAACCTGACACCGGTGCTCTTTTTCCAAAATAAAACATCTGTATGTCGTCTCACTGCACACTCAGTACGAGTCATTTTCACGGAAGGTGACACGAGGTCGGGGATTTACATGTTACCAGACACTGAGCTGGTTGTCCTCTATGACTAAATGAATGTAAATAAACTTGAGTTATATGACAACGCTGACAAATAAACTGTGAATCAGGATATGTTGCGAATGTAGCCAAAGGCTGTTCAATCTTACTGCAGGTGTACATATTCTGCCAAAATTACTAAAAAGCAAACCGACAAATTATGACGGGCTTGAAGAGAATAAAATACAGCTTGATGGAGACATGTTTGCTTTACAGCACACGGAGTTTACAGTGACTTTAGAGAAACTTTATGGCATGGTGTCACAATAATAAACCTATAAAGTTATGGTGGTGTGTGAGATTCAGTGTTACGTGACACGGTGATTGAAAACTAGGCAGCTATTTACCATGTTTTGTTTGCCATGTCCATACCTCTTTTCAGTGACTTCCTTGGTGATATTTTTTACAGTACAGGACAACATTAAAAAAAACCATCTATCCCTCCTAAAGGCTTCACTGGACACACTGGTGACACATTCCCCCCTGCTCACAGCAGTGTGTGCTGGCTCACAGGCTGCCTACAGTCCGGGGCACAGGGTTCATTACCAAAGTTAATATTGTGAATAAGAACAACCACGCCTGACTTTTTACAGCAGTTACAGGCCTACTGCAACCAGAGGATATAAGTCAGCTCCTGTGCTACAGCACCGTGTATGTGTGTGTGTGTCAGTGCAGTGAGAGCCGTGGTCTCGGAGGGGAGGAGGCATCACCAGGGGTAACGTTACGCCTACATCACAGAGTCGCGCAAATCAAAGTCTATAAACAACGTCGGACTCTAAAAGTTGCACTCAAACCTGCGTACCGCTGAATGTGAGCGGGTACACCGGCGGCAGTGAGGAGTTTCACGGCCGTTTCAACCGGCCAGCCCGAGATGTGACAGAGGGGCGCAGAAAAACACTCTCCCCAAATGTTCCCCCTCTCGCCATCGACGTAACAACATGTCGGCAAAGGACGGCCATGTTTTGCTGGTTATGTCGACACGGGGAGGAGGAGGAGGAAAAGTAGACACGATGTTTCTCCTACTCTGCCTTCACCCACCGCGGTCACAACGTATCAAAGTGAAACTTAAACACCGGGGGGAGAAAACGTCCAATTTACAACTTGGCGGACACATTGTCTGAGCACGCAGGTGTAAACGGCAGGGGCAGGCAAAGTTCACACGGCTAGACAAGTTAAAATATTTATACAGAGGCGTGTGGGTGTTTGGGAGCCACGCAAAGGCAGCGCAAGACCAGCGAGAGGGACAAAAAAAACAACTACATGCAGTTTTAACTTGAGGGACTTTTGAAGGAGGAGGAGAGGGGGGAGCCGTGGCGAGCCGTTTGAAAAACAGAGGAAGAGTTTAGCCCATTTCTTACCTGCCCACCGTTTTGGCGCGATGCTCAGGTAGTGCGGTACAATCCCAAAGCGACTGCTGAACGAAGAAATAACCCCAATCTGGTTTAAACACTCTCACGGCGGTCCAATAGCCGAGCAGACAACAGGCGACAGGAAAGAAAAAATTGGCGATCACAAGGAGGATCTACGCCAAAAGCCACATGATCGCCGACGTCAGAGTACGTATTTGCATGCCGTACCGGAGCGCCGGTGTCCGTCCATAGCGGGTCCATAGTGTTATAGCCGCGGAAAGTTCAGAAACGGGCGAAGGAAAGTGAGACAACTCCGTGTCCAGACGACAGGAGGAGTGCTGGTGGCTTCATGAAGCATGTCTGCTGGTGTAAAAATGAATGAGCTACGTCTTGTTGCCGTCAAGTTGTCCCCGTGCTGATGCCTGCCTGCCTCTCTGCTCCGACCTACTTGAATATTAAAGTATGATAGGGGGCGTTTGTTTCCCCCAAAGTCCCACCCTTCCTCTTTCATCCCGCCCACCCCATCTCTCTCTCTCTCTCTCTCTCTCTCTCTCTCTCTCTCTCTCTCTCTCTCTCTCTCTCTCTCTCTCTCTCTCGGCCCCTATCTCCCTCTATGCATGTGCATGTGAGGTGTGGAGTTGCTGCAGTGTTTTCTACAGTGGAGGCTGTTCTGCAGTGGGTAAACCGCATACATCCCCATCCCCAGCTTTCATCACACACACACAGGAAACACTCACATCTGGATCCACAAAGGTTAGTCTGAGGTCAGCTCATGCTCACACTTTATAACGGTGAGAGAGATGTGTCTGTGTCCTGACGTGACACAGACAGTAGTGAGCACACAAACACATACACACACACACACACACACACACACACACACACACACCCAACAGTGACCTCCACTGGATCCACATTAGTACTGATTCTGACCTTGGTCCATGCATATGCATCACAGCCTTCATGTGGCTATGGTGGAGGCAGTCAAGTACAAGATCTGTACTGCAGCAGTGCTTCTGGTATTAATCTGTGTTATTCATGAGTAGAAAATCGTACAGATCAGAGAGAAAAGTGTCGTTTTAATCAAGTGGGAAGAGTGTTTTCACCTGCCCTTCTGCACTGAGAGGTCAGAGTTCAGGTCCAACTACACTGAGCCTGCAGGTATTTATTCTTTTGCTGAGGGACCATTTAGCAGGAAAGAGCTTTGCTGACACGTGTCCTGAACTTTGGCTGCAGACTTTGGTTGACACAGTGTTTCTCTAGCCCTTGGGGAATAAGCAAATTAATGAGTATTATTGCTTTGCAAATGCAGGTATGTCCCTAATCGAACAGAAGAACTGATACTACCCGTTTCTGAAGTTGTTTTCTGCACATGCTCGGTTTCAAGAGCACAAGCCGTGGCTGCTTTATCTTAAAAAGGCTCCAGTAATTCAGTCTTGCACTTCCATGAAGTTGGGGAACTTGTGTGAGACAGATTTTTAAAAAAGAATAGCTGAAATCAGTCCTGCAGAGGCTGAGATATGCTGACTTTTAGTCCTTACAAAAACACTAGATTCTGCAATTCCTATGATGCAAAGCAGTACTCTTTTGATACATCCTCTCTGCCTAAAAGCCCAGGACGTTCAAGCTCCTTACCTTCTATTCGAAGTGTGAAGTCTCCAACCCCAGGCCCCGATAACCCTGATCACATCATGTGGGTTAAACCAACCTTGATGTGTAAAATTGGCACAGTGCCTCTTTGAGTTCAAAGTCATGTGAATTATACGCTCTACTCTATCTGTATGCGGCCTAACTTTTCTAACACTTTGGTGTTTAGTTTGTGTGCACCACTTTCAGCCAACACCAAAGGACACACAGTCATGTATGAAGAATACTCCTGCCTCTGAGCAAGACACTGGCCTCAGGACTGGAGTTGGCCTAAATAGTTAGGATGCTTTACCATACAGAACATTACCAATAATTAATTAATTTGTTTATTGAGTTCAATATCACTGACAGACTGTGAAACCTTCCTCCTCCGGTGTTTTACTGACATGTTTACAACATGACATGTTGTGACATTACATAATACAGTTACAATGCATGTGTGTCCTTGTTAATAATAAATGAATAGTGTGCTAATTATACACATTACTTAAACTGACTGGCCATTGATCCTCCTACCTCCACCTGAAGGTAATAATAGATTTCAGTGTTTGTGGGAGAAACACTGATGTATTAATATCATTTCAGACGTTATTTATCTGTATTGCCTGTTCATTTTCTGATTGATCAAATGTAGTGCAGCTCTGCCTGACGTCGAGCTGAGAATGTTGTTGTTTATATTCTGCTCAAGTATTTTTAATACTGCTACTTGCTTTAAAGAACATCAAGACAAATTCCCCAGGTATGAAATCAAATACAAAAGAAAAGTGGATAACACGTCTCAACGTCTCAAACAATATTATGAAGGTAAAAAAAAAAAAAAAAAGATCAAGAGCAGTGTATTTCTCCATCTTTGTTTTGAAGGACTGTTTTACCTCATCAGTGTGTTACTGTCTTGTTGATTGCGGCGTTCACATCTCCTCTGGTCCTGATATTTAATATTCACATGAGAACCGAGAATTATTAATATTCTCTGAAGAGTTGTGTCTTTTATGAAGCTGTCCATCTGTCTGCGCTGATCCTTTCCCAGAAACTTCTTGAAAGTGATCAATTTATCTCTTAAATCTAGATGTTAGTTCACTGGTGTTTCCCCTGATAGCTTAATCCTTCCCTGCTTTGGTTTAATTGTGTTTTGATACCATATCTCTCTGTGATGGATGGTTTTATCTACAAAGGCATCTGCTTTGATGATCACACAAGCAGGGCTCTGCAGAACACAGTTCATTTAACAGAGACTAATCTTCTCCTTTCACAACTTTAGGTATACCATATGTGCCTTTTCTGTTAAAGGTAGGAGAAAGCCAATATCGTTGAGACTAGTTATGACAAAGCAACCGTCTCACAGCTGACGGTCGGATTTCATTTTTACAGGTCAGAGCAAGGGCACATCTTTAAACTATATACAGTTTTATCAGAACATTTACATGACTTATATGTTGTTCTGATCATTTCAGTGCTTAATGTAGAGACACAGAAGTAAACGGCATAATTTTGAACATATAAAATGTTGGTGACATGGCATTTGCGGCTTGGATGGGCATGAAACTCTCCAGGTTAAGATGAACAACTATGTTAGAAAATATCTGGTCCTTTGATAAATAGACACAAGTCTATGTAAATAGAAAACATATAAAAACATCATCATTTAGATTAAAATTTGCTACCAATGGTACTATAATAGTATAATAATTAAAATAATATTATTAGCTTACATTAAACAAACATTTACTGTAATGTGAATAGTCTTAATTTCCTCCATTAAAACTACTTCCCGTGAATTCTCTATAAAAACTAATTGCGCTCTTTCCCAACAGGACCTTCATCTTTTGATTTAAAATGGGTGATGGTCACTGTGGTGCTCATTTTCACTTTACACTGCCATTTCTCACCACACCTAACACTGTCTCATGCCTCACAGCAATGCAGAGGAGAACAGGACATATATTTTGTACACTTCATTTATATATTCATGAGCACATAAACAGTCAATTCTGTAACACGTTCAGCAAAAGTGTTGTGATTAAAATAACAGGGCACTAGATGGTGCCAAATAGCTGTATAATCACCCCTCTGTAGACTTCCTGAACCTCCTGTCACAGACTGGACTGCTTCTTTATTTGAAGTGCATTTAGGGTGCATGGGCTACAAACATCTAATAATAACTTACATCATCTTGGAACAGATTATAACTGCCATCACTAGATGAAGATGAAGGAGGTCATATGATTTACACGGTAACTTTACAACACAGTCTTCTGCCACAAGTTCATTTCAGTAAAAAATCCCACTGTATGGTAAGTTTTACTTTTTTACTTTACGTACAAACATGGCAGATTCTGACAGGATTAGAGTCACTGGAGGAACTGGAAAGGTTGAAAAAGGGTTGAGCATATGGACTACAAATGAAGCCCTTGAAAAACAGGTAGAATTACAGATGGTAGATTATATTAGACTTGTAATAGTTTATTTAATAGTTTAGTTCAAGTGTCAGTGTGTGGTCAGAAGGAAGTTGATCCAAATGGATAGCGTGCACGTGAACACACAGGGAATACCCCACTTGGACAACCTTGCCTCTCCTCTCCTCACTTGTTCCCAGGATCACATCACTGAAGGACTTTCCATCTGTTCATTTGTTGATTTATTTGTCTGTCCATCGTGTACATTTTTTTAGACACCACTGATTGCCTGTTGTCTGTTAGCTACACCCTTACGAGAACCGTGAATGTTTAGCAACAGTAACTCATCAGAGCAGGTCTGCCAAGCTTTTGGATTTCTCAACAAGCTGAAGCAGAGCGTGTGACGCAGTATTAAGATTACTACTCTGTATACAAAGAGTGTGAGTCTTTCCGAAACCAAAACTCGAGCAAAAAGATAAGAAATGGATTAATGTGTATCTCCACTCTAACATAAGGTGGAAATGTAAGCATACCTGGCTTAGTAGCAACCTACAAGGTACAGGTACAACAAGGTGAGGCCTAGCATAACATTATTATTTAACTATAAGTACATTATTTTGTGGCATTGCATATTACGTCATAAATAGCCTTCAGAATGTTCAGAATTGTCACATCCAGTTATAGTGTTTTACTGTTGCCTGTGTTACTGTTGCCTGTGTGTGTGTGTGTGTGTGTGTGTGTGTGTGTGTGTGTGTGTGTATGTGTGTGTGTGTCTGCAGGTGGTGCGTGTACTTCCCCCAGCCGTTTTGGCCCATCCAGACAGTAGACATCTGGAGTGTAGTCAAGAAGCTGTTTAGTAATGATGCATCCACAAACAGCTCATCCAGTGTGGGAGTTTATCCTCTTATCGCCACTACAACCTCAAACTGACTTCCCTTCCCACGTTCAGGTTCAACCATGACACAGCTGCTGATGCATCCATGATACAGCAGATGCAGAAGAGAGGGAAGACGTGTAACAGGACAGTTGGAGAGGAGAAGCACTCCGATCCAAAATATTGTTAGTTTTCGCAAGGAGAAGGAAGGGATGATTTCAGCATTGTGTCCTGGCAATGCACCTTGCTGAAATGTCTAAAAACTAACTAGACACCAAACTGTACTACAAATATGAGTTGGGTAAAACAGCACAGCAGACTACATTTGCTCAAAAAGGCTGCTGCACAAAAACTCTCTCAGTCACAGGAAAGGAGGCCTTAATTAAGTCCAGGGATTCTGGAGGTCAATTAAGTTCACTGTGCTGGTAGATTTAGCAAAGACACAGAAACACAGAAGGGTAGTTTTACAGAAAAAAGAGCGAGCCTTGTGTTGGATTAAGTTATTTTACAGTGGAGTCCTGCTTTTTAAACAATACTGAAAATTGTTTTGTTGGCTCAGGTTGAATCCAACTCTCAACTCTTTGGCTCATTTCTCTACTGTACACTGTTCAAAGGAGCAGCGGTTCACAGATGATTTCCTCGCATGGCAAAATTATTTCATATAATGTGAGAACACAAATACACTATTGCATTGTGTTTCTGAAGCATCCCATGTCCGCCCATTAACCTGCTGGTAAAAAATGTGTTGTTAAGCCTGAAAATCCTAAAAGCCATCGCAAGGAGGATACCAGATGACTGTTCTTCCTGTTCTCCAACTCCCTCTTCTTTTACCTCTCTTCCTTCTTTAACTCATCTTTCTTTGATTTCAAATCGACGTAATTCTTTTGTTTTCCAAGACAAAAACAGAATTCTTTTAATTGAGCAAGGCAGCAGCACAATGCACAAAGCTTGGCAGTATTGTGTTTTCCCAAGGCACGCAAAAAGAGGAAGAGGAGCATTTACCAGACAATTCATCACCGTATTTCCATTTCTGTGAAACACTTATCCCTGTGGTTAGGGTATTGTCACTTCACAAAACCATGATATGAAAATATTTACCACAATGACATAAATCGGGAGGAGATTCTTTGAAATAGTTTCCCCTTTCTGGCATGATACAAGTGTATGTGAACATGTGTGTGGTGCCTCCTCTATGTGTTATGGTAAAGTTTCTCAGAGTCTGACAGAGCTACCACTGTAATCATCAAACACACACATGGTTACAATTGGGCCATATGGCTTCAAGTAACGGAAGGGGAGAGGAAAAGGAAAGTGGAGAGAGAGAAAGAGAGATAGTGGAGGCAAAACAAATGAAGTTAAAGAGTGAAGTAAATACGTAGAGGGGGGTGAGGAGGAGAGGGGAGAAAGGGGAAGAAATAAAAATGAATGAGGAATTGAGATGAGAGGAAAAAATGAAAAAGGCAGAAGAGGACGCGCAGAGAATAGATGTTGGGGAGAAAATATGGGCACTGGGACGGAGTGGTTCCAGACAACTTTTCTTTAAATCATTTATTTGCCTTTAGGTGTGGGGAATAAAGTGTAAAGATCTGCTCCATTTACTATCACCTTTAAACTATGTGCCACATGTGGTGCGTGTGCGTATGTACATGGCTAGGATGAAGATTTTGTCCATTGCTTCTGATTTACATACCTGCAAATGCTGCTATCATATCAACAGGAACAAAAATCATCTGTGTTCTTAGCAGGAACTTAGGTGTCTTCTCAGTAGCGTTAACATCTCCATGATCGTATTCATGATTTTCATGGACATGATCTCTACACAGTATGGAGAATACTGTTATGGTGGCCCCAGGATTGCTTGTGTGCTCTTTGCAGATGATGTGGTTATGCTGGCTTCATGAGACGATGGCCAGCAAGTCGTTGCCCCAGATTAAGTGCTGCTGCACAGCATCTGACGTCACAAAGGTTTGGGTGGACGGTCCGACAACCACTTTGTTTAGAGAATACTGGAACCCTAAGATGCAATGTGAGAATGACCAGCAGAGTGGTGTGCTATGTCAGAAACGCAGATACTGTATAGGATTCAGCGGTTAGGAGGAAGGTGATCCTGAAGGTTTAGTTGCTCTTTTATGTAGAAAGGCCCCAGTTGAGGTGATAGATGCTTCTGATGCCTCTTGGGCGCCTCCCATGTGAAGGTATTTCAGGCATGTCCAATTAGGAGGAGACACTGTGGCAGACCACGCTGATGTAGGAACATCGAAAGGTCACCCAGGAAGAAATGGAGGACATGGCTAGAGAGTAGAACATAGTGTAAGTTTCTGCCACTATGAACCAGACTCTGATATTCAGCTGGATGGATGAACAAAAGCTTATACAGTGTCCAGGATAAGGAAGCCACAGTCAAGAAGGGGAAAAAGAAAAAGACGTTAATAAGGAACAGCAAGAACCGCAATATTCTTGCACTTCTGTCACCTTTTTGTATATAATTGAGACACCTATAGTGTGTAGTATATAGATGACAGACATAAAGCTAAAACAGTTTACCTCAGTATGGTTCCCAGTGCAGGAGGAAAACAACCTGCACACTTTAACAATGCTCTCTTTGTGGCTTATTCAGCGCAGCAGTACAGACATGCCTGACAAAAACAGTTACTGGTTAAAGCATTGCATTATATCAAATCATAATACCCATTATTCTGTTGTGCAACTATCCACTTTGTCACTGATACTTTGTTTCCTGCCCCCGGTCGTTTGTACGTGCATAAATGCATCTTTCCCCTTCGGTTTCAGTGTATATCTCCCAGGTTTACATCTGCATAATGCACTTGGGCTGTTGGTCTGTAATCAAAGTATACGAGACCAACAACATGTTATCTGTAGCAATATGCTGGCTATTATGGGGTATGTTTCCCCTTTCATTTCTGTGTATATAGCGTTTCAGAAAGCCTATTCTTGCTTGTCTGGTACTTAACATGCATCCAGCAGTAGGATTAGGACAGGTCTGTAAACAGTGCTGTGGATACATTTAGTAAATAGTTTAGATTAAGTTTTTATTGCTAGGCTTGGGAGGCTATAATCTCCTAAATAACACTACGTCTTCACAGCATTTCTCCGTCTTCTCTGTCTTGCCGGGACTGCCGTATTTTTGTATATATTTCTACAGTGAGTCATTAAAGTGTTTCCCTCGTTCACTCTCTCCGTCTTCCTCTCTCCTCTGTTATTTGAAACCCACATCATTTTTTAGCCCTTTGTCTGTTTGTCTGTGTTATCATTTTGGCCCCTGATTACAGATCTCAACTCTATTTTACAGTTTAAACTTTCACATCCTATTTCACTGATGTCATTCTACAAGAGGCAAGAGAATATTGCACCCACAGTGTTACTAGGAAGATATATCTGAAAATACCATCTATATCTCTCTCTGCTGCCTCTTACTTCTAAACCTACTTCATTTTGCTTTTCAATTCCCCCTATGTCTTGTAGTTATTGAATGAACAATGCTCGTGAACATTTAGTCAGTTTAGGCATGTCAGGATGCCGAAAAATCCTCCAGTAAGACTGAAAATATTGCAAATTGCTGTGGGATACAGAATGAAAACAACAGTGAAGTTCTGTTTCACTGTCTTGCTTCCCATCCTCTTCCTTTCCCACTCCTCCCTAACTTTAAGCTTCAACTTTTTCAGTCTCACCTCAGATGACCTTCCTTCTCCTTTTCCTATTCTTCCTTTCACTCCTCACATCTCTCTCATCCTCACCATTGCACGAACAGGGGTAACCTCTACACCGAAGGATGGTCATGTCAGCCTTTAATTAGCACACCAACACCACACAATAATAATCTTGCTTGTGCTAAACGCTAGATGAAAGGACGTACATGCAAAAATATTTCCACATCTTGTTCTCCCCTCTGTCTTCCTCTTCTTTTCGCTTTGCAAAAACCAAAACATGCGCCTTCCAGCTGGGTGTGTTGCGTGTAAAGGAAATTTAATTGGCCTAAAATGGCTTAACAACCCTAGAAACTAATGGTGTCCGTTTACAGCCAAGCGAACCAAACCCAGCAAACGAGTGAATGGGGGCACTGCTGTGACCACAGCCAGAGCTGGTCAACTTGAATCGAACTCATGTGGGAAACAGGATTTATTCCAGTTTGATTCACTCAGATTTACTGGTTTAATTGAATGACTGACCCATGGTCACGTACATGGGTTAAACAGCTTCCTTGCATAATGGACGAGAACGGGAGTGAATGGATATGTGGTCGCTGAAGAGGAAAATTGTTTGAACTCTGAGAACATTGTTTGATGTCCAGTATGGGATCTGGAGTGCTACCTGATTTCATGCTGTTTCCTCTTGGTGTTTTGTAACAAGTTCAGTTTTGGCTGGTCACTTTGGAGGCCGCTACAATGCTTAGAGAGATGAAAACTCTATACTCTATAGCTCTATTGTACTGGAGTTTGGCTTAAAGATGTGTACTCTGTGGATGTCACAAGAATACCTGTAGTTAAATCACTGCCACCTTGTTGTGCAGGATGATTCAGGTTTTAAATCTTAACATCATTTGGTCCTGTTAGAGTAGTCACAATAAAACATGCTTCGTGTTTTAGACATGACATGTTTTTTCCTCTGCTGTTTCAAGGGTCAAGACTGAACTGTCAAGCTTAACTAAAATTGCTCAGAATAATGGAAGATTTCAACATCTACAGTTTCATAACAACTAGCAAACTTCATCTGCTAATGAAGACTCAAAACCAAAGTAAGTGGTCCTTTGAGTTTGTCCTTTGTTTTCAAGATATTCTTTAGTTATGATAAATATTTTAGATCATTTCTGTCTGAACAGATTTTCTGCCATTGAGTTGTTTTAAAATTTATTTTATAAAATGCCATAATGATTTTCTCTAATTGTTGGTCAAATTCTGCTGATCATGGCCTTTTGACATAAAATGTCTTAAATGTCTTGCAGCCAAATTTAGACGATGAACATACCAAGCAGCAACCTCAGTGCGTGTGAAGTGAAGCCAATGCAGATGTGCCAAAACCTGCAGTTTCTCAAATGGCCACTTGAGTCTGGCTACAGAACAAGTCAATCTCAGTAAGCCTCCATGTTAAAATGTCCAGCTTCACAGCAGAAATAAACATGTTTACTATACATGTATGCTATTTTGATGCACTTTCACACATTTCTTTTATTAACAATAATCATACATTTAAAGGATTGTGCTGTCTTGGTGGAGGTATTTGCTCTCTGGGTGATTTCTAGTTTGGCTCATATGCTACCATATTTTCGCCAAACTCAGGGAGGGTGTTGGAAATCTTGGGCCCCCTGAAAACATCTCAACAACATTTGTGACATAATACATGCTATTAATCCTTGACATGTTTCAGGCCCCCTGCCTAGTTCTGGACACCTTGAATCATGGAAGGCTCCCTCCAACACCACTCCTGACTAAAACACATTACTGTCACAGGCTGCTTTATGCTTTCTCAGATAACTCAATCACAAATCTGTGTCAGGAGCTGATAAGATCAGGATAACCGTGCTTAGTAGGCTATTAACAAACCCAAAATTGAAATATAATGCCTCATAAATCTGTCTGGGAAACTGAAATTGTAGGCTGCTGTTGAGTAGAGTCTTCTTGTAAATGTGACCACATTCAGTCCCTTCCTCATCACTTTTTAGTGGCATGAATGTGAGCCACTGTGTGTGTGTGGCAGCTAGAGGAAGTTGAATGGCATTCTGGTTTCCTTTCCCCAGCTCTATAAAAGCTGGGAGACCATTTGTTAACTGTCAGTTGGTTAGCCTCTGTCCCCACTCTAACCCGAAATAAAAACCACTGGACATCTGTACCAGCTTTGAGAAGGTGAACCACAATGCTGTACCTTCACCATCTGCAGGCGGGAGCATTTTATGCCATTTGGTGGTTTCTTTGATCCAGACTGCTTTCTCAACATTGAGTTAACCTTGTCCAGAGGCAATTTTTGAGTTTCTCAATGGTGAAACAGAGCCTGAGTATTACAGTGAAGAGTGATTCACATCCGTATTTGGTAAGAAACTATCACGGTCAGCCTCTAGATATCTTTGGGCATTGTGCTCATTACCAAACACATGTACTTCAGATGTTTTTCTGGTCAAAACCAAATGATGTCAGTGGATAGCAAAATGGACCTAGCTGCTGGCGCAATACAGAGCCTGGTGTCTTGGGTGATCCGATCACAAGTGGACAGTTCTAAGTACGTCAGTTCACAACTGGGATTAGAATGCATCTCGACATACATCTCGAGTGACCTCTTGGGATCTGATCTCACTTCCCTACTCTATATGCAAATAAACAAAGAACAACTGAGTTGTTGTTTTTACTTGGCAGCTCAACAGTAGAAACTAAAAAACAGACAAACGGACAGGGATGTGATAAACTTAGTGTATAATGTTTGCTTAAATAATTCATGTGGAATGTCACCTAAATAATGAAGCATTTGTCACAGACAACCATTCACAAAGTTTAGAAACTTCCTCCTAAACGACAAAGAAATACCCTATATTGGTTACTGCTTACTGTATTTGTAATATTTGATTTTGGTGGTTTTCCATCAGTTGCTTTCTTAAAAATTGTCTAGCTGATGTTGAAACAGGGTGTTCAAACATCTAGCTGCTATTTCAGACATCCACTGGAACAGTGATACAGTGACAAACCATGTGTTTTACAACTTAATGTATTCACAAAATGCTGACTTTACAATAAGGCACAAACAATTAAGAATTTTCTGTAATTGTTTCACAAAGTTTATCAAGTTTCTCTTCTCCAAATTTTCACATTTTTTCCAAGGGAGTAAACTAATTCAATGATGGAATCAGTTAAAACAGACAGTGTGTTCACAAACATATGCTGCTTATCTTGACAGGTAAGAGAACCCGAACACATAGTTTGCATTACAGTGAACCAAATGGAAATGGAAATCAAACAGTGTGTATCGTGTATTTACAGGACGTCACTTGAGTAGGCGGTTCTTCAATGAGGCCCAGGACACATTCACTTTTCCACTATAAAAAGATGTCGTCAAATGCGCCCCACACCACCTCAGCAAGTGGTTTGAGTGATCAGATCACAATGCATCTTGGTGGTCGTTTACTCTTGTATTTAGAGCTATCCAGTTGTGATCCGATCACCCAAGACGCAAGTTAATACGAGATTAAACAGGCTCTATAAGTCCCACCTGAGTCAAACCAACTAAAGCTGGGTTTTGTTTGGCGACTGTTCATCTTGTAGTTGGATACTGCTGTCCTCCTTAACTTCCTCCACAGCTGTACCGTCCCAAACAAGAGATAAATAAAGACATTATTAGGTACAAATTCCCAAACCAGACACAGTACACAAACACGTTGTAACTCTGAACAATACATAGTGACTGCTGAACACATTGCACCCATTTAAACTGAAAGAAATCTCTGCAGTTGTAAAAAGTCCTGCAGTGGACACTATTATAAAACAACCTCATCTGTATCATATAAGAAGAGAAGAGAGGCATTGACATCACATCCTGAACAGAGAGGGTCTGATGTGATTTGAATACCAGACATTTTTAAAAGCCCATATAATACATTAATAGTGACAGAACAGTCAGAAAAGAAAGGAAAAAAAGTTGTACTTTTAAGGAAGACAGTGAGCTGGACAAAGGTGCGGGGGGGTTTCATGGAACATCTGCACCGTACGGCAACATCCTGTTCAGCCTTGAGGCCTGATGCTGCCACAAACTGCTTTAATCTGATCTCAATCTAAGATCAGCAGCTAAGAAAACGAGGGGTGTTAGTTAGGCATACTCCACATCTGTTAAGTAGTTAAGTTGAAAGTTGAAAAAGTCTACTTAGCTTCAACTAACTGTGTTTAGTTGCTGTTAGCTATGCTACCTGTGTGGCCCTAGGGCAACAATGTTGGTTTGTTGGTTGGTGAATGATGTCTAGACTGGAACATCTCAACAAGTACAATGATGGATTGCCATGAAATGTACAAACATTTGTGTTGACCAGATGATGAATCTGACTGATGTGAATCCTTCTAATTGAATCTTCATGGTGCCCTGATAATAAATCTGTATTTTACATCAAGCACCAACAGTAGGTCAACATTATAACATGTTTTAGTTTATGACCAAATATCTGCTAAACTAATGATATTCTCATCAGCCACAGCAGTACTTTAAGTGCTAATTAGCAAATGCTGTCATGCTAACATGCTAAACTAAAATGGTGAAAATGGTAACCGGTATTATGCTGACATAGTTTTTTGTTCAAAGCGCCACTGTGCCTAAATACAACCTCACAGAGCCTCTAGTATGACTGAGTATTTACCCTTTTTTAAGGTTCTGCAAAGCGAGTCCTCCTTACTTATACAGAAATGATCAGCTGATAGCAACCACAAACCTCAGATTCTCAATTACATTCTCATTGAATGTTCCGACTGTTTTCATTACCTTTTCTGTTGATATTAAATATTGACTGGGGAAGAGATACCAGACAGAGAATGGGTGTAACATACAGCAGAAGTCAGAGGTCATGTGCAGTATTCATCATAGGGTGCTGGATTTCAAATGACTCAATAAGAGCTCATCCTGAGGGGACCCCAGGCCAATCAAAGTAAGTGCAAACACCAGCAACCAAGAGAGAACCTGAGTTAATATCATCACCGTGGATTTGTGTGTTCAAGGTGATGTCATCTTCATAAGAAAGGTCATGGCGGTTCAAACAACCAATTAATGCGTCACCTACAGAGTCACGTTCTGTAACACAAACACATTTCCCATGCACTCACATGGAGAAAGGTATTTGATATTTGAACTGAGTATGGTATGAGACTGTCCACGTGCATAAACATTAACATTCTTATTTCATTATTACAAACATTATACTCAAACTGCAAACTTATCAAGCCTAACCTAGATCAAGTTGATAAATTAAGATTTTAGCGTTGAACAGCAAGACAAAGTCTGTTTCTTGCTTCTTTCTTTTGAAAATGGATCACTATTGAGCCATCTTTTGAACTAACATGTTGAAATCCCCATAAGTCCTCATTATGCCAATGCAGCTGAGGGAATATAACCACTTACAAACCCCAACCCCTGTGCAGCTCAGTGGACTGACTGGGGCTTTGTTCCGACTGCAAGTGTGTGTGCTTATGTCTTAAAACAGGCAGGGGGGGTCTGTCTTGGTGGTGGCCTGTTATGGAAAAAGGCAGCAGGAGGCTAGGTATACACACACACACACACGCACGCACGCACGCACACACACACACACACACACACACACACACACACACACACACACACACACACACACACATATGCATACCTCAAAACGGATGCAGATACACATGTGCATCCATGCACGTACTTACTTTTTTTCCCTTACGCACAGGCAGAAAGGCTACTGGAGGTAATTGTGTCAGAGATGTATAGTGTTGGAAGCAGAACGAATAGGGCTGCAAAGAGAGAACAGAGGAGGCAGCGACGGAGGGAGGTAGAGACTGAGAGCTGGAGCTAGAGGGGGCTGCATGCTAATTGGAGCCAAATGGGCAGCAGATGAACTGAAGTGGTTTGCTATGTATCCTGGGCACACATACACACACACACACACACACACACACACACATACACACACACACACACACACACACACACACACACACACACACACACACTCTCTCTCTCTCTCTCTCTTTCTTCATTGCTCCCTCTGTCTTTTTCAGTATGTTTCTATGTAATGAGTTTGTACTTAATATCTACATTTCCTCTTCCTCCTGTTCTCTCTCCACATGCGTAAAACTGATCAATATATCACAGCAACATTAAAGAACGTCAACATGAACAGCCTTAAACTGATATGGCCACTTGGGGGCAGGGCACCAAACTGTAAACACAACAATGACATATTATCACCTTATAAAGTGGATATTAAAAAATCTTAGCAAGCAGACACACAGCCCCATTAGCATTTTGTGTTTTTTGGCCTCCCGTCCAACAACTCCACTATATCTCGTTTATAAAAATGTCTGGCTTTTTACAGACTCTAATCACTGAAGGGAGAGTACATCAAAACTACAACCAAAATAATTTACTGAAAGAAGCCAAATATCTGTAGCTCAGGGGAACTGTAGAGTTGGCTGATCAGTCAATGTGGGGTTTTTGCCGAGTTTCTATGAATATTGTGAATTGACAGCATAATTTGTCCATCAGGATTTTGCATTTCATCATTGAAATATAAATCATCTGGGAAATATATTGTTATATAATTCTTTATTAATTACTGAATTAGCCTTCTGTTTTGTTTTGGATTCATTTTCTATGCAGTAATGGGGTAGGAAGTAAGAAACAGATATATTTATTTAAGCAAAAGGGTTCTAGGAAGAATAAACACAAAAACGTGAAAATGTAGAGCAGAGAAAAGGGAAGCCACGCTGTTAAATACAAGACATAAGTAAGGGGTTGTAAAAACAGTCAAATCAGAGAAGTGATGAAATATCTGGCATGTTGGTTTTCCAGTTATGAAACTGGAGTTGAAATAGGAATTCCTATAAGCTTCAGCTTTCAACAAAGCACTTAGCTGACTCTTTATCTTAACTGCCCTTAAATCTCTACTTACTAAACATATAAAATTACAAGTTTCTGCAAACTGCAGTACCTTATCACCAACCAAAAGTATGGCCAGCAATATTAATATGAGACACAGTTCAGAGATCACAATAGCATTTGTGTGTACATATGTAAAGTGTTTGACTGCATGTCTCTGTCTGTGTGTTTTCATGAAGAAAAACCCTCAACATGGTAAGAATGCAAGTAATTATGTTGATCCAATTAGCTGCTGACCTGCAGTGTCAGAGCCAATCAGGACACAGAACGCCATGGGGTCGTTAGATAAAAACCAAAGGCCAAATACTAATTAACCTGCTAACTTTTAGTTCTAGCAGGCTCTGTGTGATGAGGAAGAACAGGCAGCAACACACGCACGCAATCAAATAACAGACATACTTCCCGTTGCACAGACGCAGACACTCACTGGAAGCAATAAGTGTGCACACACAGCAGGTGAATTCTGTGTGATCTCTGAGAAGCACGCATAATCCAACTGTTAATGCTTGATTTGATTATCAAGGTGAACAGTGGAGTTCAGACACCAAATCAAACAAAATATCTCTACCAAATATCCCACTGTGCCTAAATGAAAAATGTCAAAACTATATTAAAGAATCCAAATATTAAAGACCTTGTCTGCAAGAGAGTGTAGACGCAGATAATTCTAATTACATTCCCACATGTCAGGTGATGTTTTTTGTCTACTAGTCGTATTTGTACAGAGACTGATATAATACATTATTTAACAATCTAATACATGAAAATATGTGATTTAAAGGTAGCGAAACCACAACGGATCACATAATGTCAAATGGTGAGATGGCATCGTTTGTCCGTTCTGGGCTACACGGCAGACTCATCCCTCTAGGCCCATTTTAAAAGGGACATATTATGCAAAAATCACTTTTCCAGCTCTTCTACACTAATATTTTTTAATTCGGGGTGCGCATAAAGCCCCACAGTGTTAAACACAACAACCGCGTCCTTTTTGCGTGAGCTGCTGCAGCCGCACACCCCTCTTGCTGCTTGTCTCTGGGTAAGCCAGTCAGATTCCACTCCGGTTGTGACGTAACAAGCTTTTAGGCCAGAGCCACTTCCTGAGCTCTTCAGCAGAGGCACCCGGTCTCCACCCGCCACACTGTACAGGTGATAAAAGCGATTGTCCGATTACCACAAGCTAACGCTAACAGCTAGATAGCATATGTTCAGCACACACAGCGCTACAGACCGAGTACAGACAGGGTTGCTGTGTTTGATCCGTGAGGAATTTTGACCAAAGGATTTCACAGACATGTCATTAATGTGCCTGGGACCTGTGTGAACTTATTTTCAGGTTAATGAAAACATACTTACAAATATAATATTCCATTTCTGCCAGCAGATCCACCTAAATCTTACACTGGACCCTGAAGTACGAGTCCACAAATTACATAGCCAGAAAGCTTTTGCTGTAGTTTGGTTTGACTCTGTATGGATTCAAAAAACTACATTATACATTGACATACAGGAAAACAACTGTGAAAGGTCAGATTCAGTTCAGTTGACTAAATGGTACTACACCTTGCTTTTGTAGAGCAGCATGCTGAATACTGACCATAGAGGGGAACTGATACAGATACAGATTTGTAATACAAAATTAAAGTTGCTGCCAAAGTTTCAGTGAACTCCCTTGTCACATCTAGCTCAAATATAAATATATTCTCTGAATAGGCTCAGCACTCAGACTGCTGGATTAAACTTCAACATATGGGATGAATTCCTTACCTCAACTCTGACATATATTAAAACTTGTAGCTAACAGAGATAACAAAAATTCATGGACCTTCTAGCTCTTGACATTCAGTATGTAATATGTTAAATAATTCACTGATCTTAAATATTCTTTGGGTATTGTCAAACACAGTATCTATTGTTTTACATCTGCTAACCTCCTGAATGTTCAGCTCATCAGAGACTCTTATATAAATCAAAAAAAAAAAAAAAAAAAAAGTATTACGATTCAGAAAATGAAGCCAAGTTAGATGTTGAGTGTTTCTGGCAGGATCGAACTCTTGTGGGAAAACTTCGAGACAGCTTTAAGTGCATCATTAGTGATTGATCAGTGATAAAAAAACACAAAACAAAACAAAAAACAGATGTACATATGTATGTCTTGCAATAGTTTTGACTTATAACTAATAACAATTTTTAGCAGATACACACACACACACACACACACACACACAGGCATACACTTACAGTAAGCGCATCTGACAAGGTTTTATACTAGCTGCACATTTTAGGTCATCACCTGAAGAGAATCAAGTATTTCAAAATATTCTGGGTTGTGAGAAAAAATGTAAAGAATATTACTGATTGTTGCAATTTGTTTTTGTGCAATCTTGTAAATAACTATAATGATAATAATAACTTTAAATTGCCTCTTTAAATGTAAATTGGGATTGTGTCAGGACTTTGCATGCTTGAATGCAATACTATTACATTCCCTTGTCATACCATCATATCAGCTAAACTATGACGATGGAACAAATTTTCCTTTGGTACAGCATATATGGCTGTTACCTGGTAGTATTAAGGAACTCTTGCACTGCCAGATGAGATAAAAAGTGGACGTCTTGTTTGTGACAGGTTTCTGAAGAACTGTTTTGAAGCTCAGAATGTGGCTTATCGGTGGACTGAAGTGGACTGAATGAAGCCTGGGTGCTCAGACAAGCCACCTGCTGGTTATTATGCATAACTTTAAGCCTTAATATAATTTGAACAGGTGAGTTATATAGAAATTCAGACTCAGACCAAAACATTTTTTTGTACCAGGCTGTACACATGTTTATTTCAGCTCTGAAGTTGGACTGGAGCCAGCCTCAAGTGGTTTTATTTAATAGCCATGGAGGTTGCAGCATGGTTAAACTCTGACTTCACACTTGATTTCCCACTTCTCAGCAGGCAAATTCTAGCAGACAGATGCCAGTGTTATTAAATGTTGGTCTGAAGCAAGTTCTGTTTGATTTAAAGAATCCATTCACCCAAATCACAATAAAATCCATAGCCACTTATCTCTCTCAATATAACTGTGGCAAGTTGAATTATGCTTGCGTTGTGTGTGCACTAATAAATAACACTTTAAAAGCAGTAACACGTCTCTCCAGAAACAATGTCCCAGTTATTCTGAATCACCCAAGACCCTGCTGTCAACAGTTTTTATTGGAACTATTTTCTACTCCCCAAAACTATGTGCATGGCCAAAAACCTCCATGGACAAGTGAGAAAATATGTTATTGGTGTGATTTGGGAGAACTGACCCTTTAAGCTGCACTGGACTGTTACAGTATGTCCAACATTTTACACTGCACTTGTGTGTTTCACTTGGCTAAAACTTGCCTCCGAGTTCACCAAGGCCACATTACCCCTATTGGGAGATCATTAGTGACGGAGCCAGTGCTTTAGTGGATACATTTTCACATTTTAAACAAAAAAATATCACATTAGTTCAGCTGTTTGTAGATGGCACTGGTTTTCGGTGGTTAAAGAATGCACAGCGCTGACTGTAACCATAATGAAATCCCTCTGCAACAGAAGTAGCAAAATAAAATCTCTCCTGACTCAAATGATCTGAAATTCAGTTTTTTTTTAACTATTCTCCCTGTCACCATCTATCTTCTAACACTTCTACATAGTCATTTGAGTTGAGACCATGAACCATGACTGTGCACAATTATGTTTTGTGTATTTGATGACTAAGTCACACAGCTGTCATTGTTTGTGTTGTCAGACCTGAGCTTCACACGCAATATCAATTATGGCTGGACGCAAAGACATTTTACCACTCAGAAACAGTAATCTAAATTATGATGATGGTGATGATGATGATGATGATGATGATTCTCTTCCTCCATGCCTCCTTGTCTATCTCTTTTTCAGTGTTTTCTTTGATGTGTAAGAATGCATGACTGGCGTTCTTCACTAGTGTCTTTAAGAAAACAACTGGGACACTTGAGCCAATTACACGCTCCCTGACTTTGAAACACAGATGCAGCCCAGGAGGAAGTGTAATAAATCAAGTTAAATACTCAGAATTCTCAGTATTTAGCTACTAAATAGATTTCAAATGGAAGCGAATCGCAGTGACATTGTGCTTTAGGAGTAATATGAGTATATCTTACCCACTGTGACAGAGTTGACTCTGATTCTCCTCTTCATAACACTTTTAAAACTGATCTCCTGTCAGCTTTTGGGAATCGGGGTCAGTTCGGAAGAGGTCGTAAACAAACTACTGCTACCAGTTTACATCTATAACTCTAACCTTATCGAAGTGTTTGTATGGATCACTGTTCTGATAGTGTTGTGCATTGTTTTTCACCAGTTGAGGTTTGACTGGCACACAATTATGTCATCTTGTTGTGCCCTCTCATTCTGGTTTTCCAACTGGAGAATTGGCGCCACTCATTGCTTATATCGTGAACCGACTGCTAATATTTGCATACGGTCGTGAATAGGAACAATCGTTCATTTGCATTTCTTGTGCCAAAACTTGGCAAAGATTTGCAATACATTTGGATGGAAAGCTTCAGCTACATGTTGCAACTATATGTCCAAAATGAAATTTTAAGACTATTACTTAATATAAATAATGTTATCCATCTGTAAACATTGGAAGCCTCACCGCTGAAATTTAGTCAATAAAGAAGTGAAAAGTCACACAGCCCTATAGTGTTGATAACTTTTGTTTTTCAATTTCCATTTTTCCGCTACAAAACTCTTCAGTTTGAACTCTGTTCTTGCTCAACTCTATTTCAGAAAATCTTATATTCAACAATGTATTGACTTAAAAAACAATCTAGTTCCTTGACACTCCTTGCGACACTGACTTGTAATCAGGTGAATAATGTCTGTCATTCCCACTCTGTGCCTCGTATGCCCTTTTCCGTCAGTATGTAACTGCTCTGGTGAGAAGTATGTAATGCTGGATCGTATTTTATGGAGAAAATGTTGCCTGGTTTTCTCTCTGATATCCTCCACCTGCTCTGCCTCAACACTGTGATTCGCAGAGTCAGTAAACGACTGTGAATTGTAACATTAGCTGCTGTTAGCTCATGTTAGCTTAACTTAGTGAGCCGAGGTGCCCGAGCTGTGTCAGGGTTCGTACCACAGGCATTTTGGACTGTGCAGTACTGTGCTTATTTATGTGTCAAATCTACGAGAAGTGTGTAAATTAGTACAATATAAACTAAAAATATAACAGGACAGTTTTGAAAAAATATTTTTGTGTGTTTGTTATTAGAAATAATACATTCTGGAAAGAAAGAATATGATTTTTATCCAGTACAACTCTCTGTTATATCTAAATGCCAAGTTGCTTAATACCCAAAGTGTCTATCATCAGTTCATGTATCAGGGTACATAGTGGGTGCAAAAATGTGCTTAAATGTGCTGACTTTGATAAATACCCCCTACATCCAACATTTTCCCATAATGGGTAAGATGAGGAAAGTTGTGGCAATATGTTAATGAGCACAGGCACCATAGTCAGTCTAGTGGTGAGACAGTGATGCACAATTTAAGACAGATGCCATTGTGTAGGAGGCTTTTGGAAGAGTCATCGGACTGCACACCATCAGTCCACTTCAAGCATGAGAAGAATCTCTGAGGAACGAAGAATTCAGTGCATTTTGTATTTGTACAACAATGCTTTTGGACATGCCTTAAAATATACTTAAGATTTCATGCATAGTGATGGTCTTTGAGAAACCACTTTGGTTTAAAATGCAGTTAGCTTCCAGCATGGTTTAGTTGGAGTAAACAACAATTTGTTCTATGTTCTAATTTTTAAAAAATACTCCTGATTAAAGCAAGTCTCAGTAAGCCCTGCTGCGGATAAGCTACTAATGATCATAGTTAATGATGAAGGTAGGGCTGGGGGGTCAGATATTTCCTGCTAAGTCGTTGGACAAACAAAGGAACTGTTAAAAGGCAGAAACAGGAGTGTGAGGTTTTGTAAGAGGGGGTACACTGCCTCTGTTCACATCATGATCAAGTCCGACCGACGGATTAGTAACTTCCTGCAGAGACCGGAGGAGGGGGTGGGTGGTCACAGTCAGAGACAGTGTGTGCGTGTGCATCTGTGATTAATAGAAAGTGGGGTCTGGGTACATGCTGTTATCACTACCCGGGTATCATTCCGAAATGATGCCATGGTTTAAATATAAAATGAAGTCTTGCTAAAAAGTTCAATAACACCCTAAATCATTAATAGTCATCACCCCAAACATGCTGTCTCTAATGATGGTCAGACTGCAGTAACTTATGGAAGAATGAAATGTGTTTTCATTGTGGATATGGGAATGCATCCATGTGTACAAATGCAAATACTGTAAAGACTTTAAAATTAAGCAGGAAAAATAATTTAAAAAAATCTTTTTTTCCACACTTTTACATTTTTGTCCCTAAAGCTCTTATGAAGCGAAGGACTCAACCTGGAAGAGTTTGCCATCAAAGTTTCCTTTTCCTAAACCTAAAACTAAGTAGTTTTAGTGCCGAGTTTACTTGGTCCAGACCTTCGAATCCACTCACTCTGGAGTGGAGTCTGTGTGGAGTCAGCTTACCTGTGTGCAGTATAGAAAAATACTCCTCCATCCTATCACTGTGTCAGGGATAATTAGTAATTATAAATATGCATAGATGTGCACAGCAACTCTCTCACTTTGGAGACATTCATATGGATCCTGCTGCTGTGTGATAGCTACAGTTATTTACTGTATTAACTCAGAGGAAACAATCCTACAAAAAGCTCTAAGCAACAAACAAAACTTCAGTGGCACAAGAAGACATTATTAATTACAGACACTCTGGAAGTGTTGCCCTATCCACTATCTGTTACCCATATATCTGCTGTTGCCCCCAAGCACGTAATCTCTACGGGAGACCGAGGGGTTACGTACTCCCCAATGTTAAAAAGAGAGAAATTTAACCCCCACTGCCAAAACTGTCATAATCAACTGTAGTTTGGTTCACAGATTTCTGTGTTTAATCACACTCAGCCGGGTGGAGGGAACATTCATTGAAGTGAAGCTGATAACATCCAGGTTCAGGGTGAGCACCAGCACATCGTGTTAGGCAGCATGTTGTTGGAACAAATTATTCAGATAATGTGCTGACATAAAAAGTATATCTATTGGTTCTTATCACTTGACACATTATGGTAAACTCAGAAGGGCTTTTGTCAGGATCCTGTAGGACTGATGACTGTTTTATCAGTCATCGTAATGGTCACCCTCTACATGTGGCTGCAGATTTCAATCTTAGTTGCCCCCAGAGGCAGTCTGTCAGTCTGCTGTCTTTTGTGCTCTCTGTCACGTTTATAGACCAACGTTTGTGCTGATACAAGCATTGATGTTCAGATTTTGTCCTGTGTGCAGAGAAAGTCTATTTAAGGAAATAATATGTAACATATGTAACATTTCTATTTTAAATCTTAAAATAAGCATGCTATGTAATCAGAGATTTTTTTTTTGTTACCTTAGAAAGAAAACTTTATATCTATGAAGGTCTTCTTCCATGCATGTTGAACCACCATAGGCCACCACAGATTATCCTTCATTCTTCGAAGAGGGTGAAACAAGAGGATTTCAATCTGCAACTACACGGCTGGATGTCCCCAAATCCTACAGACTGCTCTGTTAAGACCTAGTTCACAACTATAAGGGCCAACAATCAAATATTTAGTTTGTTTGTTGGTCAGTATTTCAGCAGATTTATTATTAATGAAGTGAATCACAAAACTCAAATATTTGCTGTTTATTTAGAACAATATTTTATTTAGATGTTTTAAGGTCTAAAAGGAAGTTAGCAGGGGCGCATGGTGGCTGTTCTTCCTCAGATTTGTTGTTATTGGGGTCACGGTAGGAGACGGCCTCAGACATTTCACTCCAGCACCTCAATCATCTTCCTGCTTTATCACCCTCATCATCTGGCACAGGGTAGAGGTTGACACTGGCTCTTCTTCTTCTGCCTTGCTGTTAATGACACAATTGGAGACGGTGTCAGAATTTTTTATACTGTCAGTGTCGCTGTTGGTGATAGCACCAGATGATTGATCCCTTGATCCCACTACCTCATCTCATCACTTTCATCACACAGGATCTTTTGCTTCCACAGGTTCGAACATCCTACTGCTGATGAAAATGTAGGTTAGCTAACGTTAGCCATGTTCATTTTTCATGTGGAATGTTAATCTTTTATGTTACTGTCACGGTTGTGTAAGCAGGGTAGTTCAAGGAAAGGCCCAAATGTAGATGCAACAGGAGGCAAAGTTTGTGCAGTTCAAAAATAATTTAATAACACAAAACTTACCCTGTGGCGAGGCAGGTAAGAGTCAAGAGTCCCTGTTTGACACTGAAACCAAGGAACTCACAAACTATATCAAAACTGGCGGGAAATGCAACAAAAGCAGGAAGTAAAGTTACAGACATTAAGAGAGGGGAGAATTACAAAATGAAAATAAAACAAGAAACCCCAAACCATAAAAGTTATTATAATGACATTAAGTTTGTTGTAGCTAGTATTCACACTTAAGCATAGCATAAATAAATGCTAAGTAACTTGTTCTGGCATTTTTTTTGTGCTCAGTACTTCTTCTTCTTCTTTTTTTTTTTTTTTTTTTTTACTTTTTTGTACTTTTATAGATTTACTACCCCATTACTCACACTTTGGCTCTTGTGTTTTTAGTTTTTAAATTACACCACCCTCCAAACTCAAACCCATTAAATATAGAGTATGGCTCTTACCACAGCCCCATGAACACCACTGGGTATGTGCAGCAATCCGATGCTTCCGAAGCGCAACGGACCTATGGTGCCAAGTTAAATTTACTAAGTTATGATTGGACAATCATAGTTCAGGGGAGGGGTTTAGTGATTGATCAATTATGTGTGTTGCTTTCACAGAACTAAAATGGTTGTGGTAAAATGTCACAAGTCTCTACCATTTGGTTTCCTTATTTTTCCATGAGAAGTCTGAGTTAGTGGTTTTTCCTTTCTCTTTGTGTATTTATTTTTATGTGTGTCAGTGTGTATCTGTGTGTGTATGTCTACTTTGAGGTCATCACCAGTCAGACAACACACAATCAGCCATTGTTAGGCAATTTCTGGTATTAATATATATGTATTGTTAAATCATTGAAGATAGAATAGAATTATAGTTGATATAATAAAAAAAATTGCGTAATACATGCGTAAACAAAGGCAGTAGAGTCACAGTAATGATGTAAAATATATGTAAATAGCAGCCTAATATATTCATAGGAACCACTTCTCAAAAGTTTCTGCCATCTTAAACTCCTTTGCACAGGAGGGAAATAAACACATACGCCATTGTGTCAACCTAGGTTGACATAATAATATATTATATTATTATTTTAACAATAAAAGCATTGTAACAAAATTTACATGCAACTGTGGCTCCATGAATTTGCTGCAAAAACAAACAACAGAGATAATTCCAGTGGAAATGATTTTAATACAGAGGTAAATGGGTGCATTTGCAACATATAAACAACCTACTTGGCAGAATGCATGAAAACTTTCTCTTCTTCTCTTGCGCTCTCTATGTTTATGTTTGTGTGTGTACATGTGTGTGTGTGGGGCAACATTGTGGACCATTAAACAAATCTGGATGGAAGCCTAGTCCACTGCATGCAGCCATGAGAAAGAAAGGAAGAGAAAGCCAGGATAGAAATGATGGGAGGGGTAATGTGAGTGATTACAGAAAAAGTTTTGGGACAGTGTGGTAACTGCTGGCTTCTTAGCAACATCTGAGGTTATAGCTCCATTTCTTTTTCATAATCACTGTATTGTTATGCACTATCTGTGACCAAGCTGCCTCAAGTGCTACATATTCAACTTCCACCTTATTTATACAGGCTGGCATTTTGGAAACGGGGCTCTTTTTTAATGTACCTTTGCAAACCTTTCAATCTCCCTTTGCATTTTGCATTCCAAGCTTGTGACTTGCAACTCATACTTAGTTGTATATAACACTCGGCTACCGTCTAACTGTACTGCAATCATAGACAGTGGTAATTTAAAGAATTGCTGTTTTTTCATAGGTGACTTGTAAGTACAAAAGTACATGCTGAGCTCACATCAAAAGATGACAACATATTGTAGTAGCTCTGGTTTAAATCAACCTAAATCAAAGGAACAAATTCTGTTGACTGTCCTTTCACAACATTTGGAGAAACATAACCCAACTTCACGCTACGGTGGCCAAAAAAGAATATAACCAGCTTTGGATGAGAAGATCGCTACCACTGTCACATCCGTACACTAAACACTATGACGCTAGGAGATGTCTGACTAGGAGAAGCCAGGAGATGTTAGCTTAGCTTAGCATGAAGACTGGAAGCGGGGGGTATAGTTAGCCTGACTCCATCTAAAAGTAAAACCTACCGACCAATATCTCTAAAGATCACTTATATAATTTGCTTAAATTTTAGCTAGCTTTCCCTGCTAACTGCCTGCTTGCCCAAGCTTATAATGAAAAAAAAAACATATTTCTCAAAATGTCAAACCATTTCTGTGCAGCACCTATTTCTTCTGTCATTCCATCTGTCATTTCAGTCTCCTAGTTAGTTTGACACATTTCTAATTGATTTTCATGTCTTCTAATTCATGTTCACACATTTGCATGAGCTGTTATGGCATTGCAAAGGCACTGGCACTCTGCTGTGGATTACTCTTACAGTTTCCATCTGCCAAGCATTTCTTCACCACATGGACTCGAGACAAAAAGTGTCTCGTTTGGTCATTTTAATGCAGCCACGATCTGTCAACTGTTTGTTTAATCAAATTTACATTAACAGTTACGGCCCTGGAGAGTCTGCTTTTGATCAACGTTCGTATAAGCATTTTTTTTCATTGTGTGATCTGCACGAAATGGTAGTTTGGGTGTGCGTAATATATACAGGCATGCAACATACGCAGTCTTTTCTTTTTGGGTCATTTGTAAGAGCAGAATATATCTCACCATTGTGTTAGAAACACACATAAATCAACATGTTTCATTATGTTAATTATTAGTTTTATAGTTTTAATTCCCAAACACATAACTTAAACCATATCAGTGCAAGTGTTACGATAACCATTAACTATCACTGGCAGAGCAAATCATGCTTACATACTCAATTACACACTTTCTCCTCCTAGCAACTCCTCGCAGTGTGTATTTAAACCACACTGGAGCACTCTGCAGTGATTGCCTAATGGTGATGAATTTGTGCAATAACGCACAAGGCCCTCAGAGGGTTGGCCTTCACTACCAACAATACAGGGACTCACACTGGTTCCATACAGTGTAATGGGCTGCGGAGACTGTAACCACACTGTGTATACAACCCACTCAAAGAGAATGGCGGGGAGGACGAATGTGAGGCAAATGAGAGAGAGAGAGAGAGAGCAGGGGGTAATGATGGGATGGGAAAAATATGTGTGTGCATGAAAGAGAGAGTTTAATGGATAAAATAACATAATTTAAAGGACGTGTTACCCTGTCATGTGGCCAAATAAGGCAAAGGTTCTTTCACATTGTTACCATCGATTTCCTGCCAACATATATATAACATTTATGAATCTGCGGCACCTCGGGAGGGAGTTTATATTGTATGCTTGCACCAGTTCAGTCAGCTAACTTCAGCCGCTCCATAAGTGTTGTTTATGATGATTTTTGCATAGTGTTATGATCATTCCTCATGATCATTTTAACATTGTTTTGCCAGCTGGTGTAACGCCAGCATAGAGACTTGAAAAAATATGTTGTTGTGCCAGTGTCAATACTAGATATAACCCATATCACTGAACTTAAAGCTCCAGCAGCTAAAAGAATTTTTGACCACTTGGGGGCAGAAGAACAATCTAAAAAACAAAACAAAAGAAAACAAAAAACAAAACCCATACTCTATTTACAAACTGTCTCAATTTAAATCCATGACTTTATTCACCTTGTCCCACCCGACCCGACCCGGCAACCCCAACCCCCTCAGTGGCAATCATTTACTGTGTTCCACTTTTAAGCCTGGGCTTTGTATATTTGTTTACATTTGCACAAAGCAAATTGGCACCATTAAAATACGCTAAAATAAGATATTAGCAGTTCTTGTTTTCAATGTATCTATGGATGGACAGACAACTATCACTGGAATACTTTCAAACTGAAGAAAACTTAGATGTAACCGAGGGAAACACACACACATCCAGATTAAGCCCCTGAATGCAGCTTTACCATATACAATTTCCCCTAATTTCAGGGTATACTGAGAAAAACTCTCATGAGGAATTTTGGTTTGGACGAGACAAAGTAGGAGCGGTGTAGCAATAAAAAGGCTTCATTAGCCGTGACAGAGAAGCTGAACCTGTCAGTGATATTGAATGATGGCACACCCTAGTGACAACTTGAACCTCCGTACTGTTAGATACAACCTCAGCAGACTAAATGTTTATAAAAGTAGAGTAACTGTTCTACCCCTTCCCTCCTCGCTCTCTCTCCCTCTCTTTCTGCTCCTCCCTGGTAATTCAATCAGAGGATTAAATATTGCAACATCAGCTCTGGATTTGGACAATATTCCCTTTATCACTATGGAGATGGTTGCATGATAAACAAAGAGAGAGAGAAAGTTTGCGTTTTTCTAAAATGTCACACGAGCACAACCACCTCATTTGTTGAGATTACGGAGGCATGATTTTTGCAACACTATTTGTGCACGGGTGCTCTAAAGAAAATCTAAACTGAACTATCAGATCATATGTAAAGTATATGATAAGTATGAATTTTATGGAACACTGTTGTAACATTCAATCAGATTATTGTAGTTTCCTCCATTATGAATGCTGGAACTAGAGAAATACAATATTTCTGATGATTTGTCAAAATTGGAACACAAGTGCTTCAGAGGTCCTCAGTGACGCAAGTCCAGCACACTCAGCCTTGAAATACTATGATGATTATGACAGTTCAATCATATCTAAGCTATACTATGTTTTATATGTAATGGACAGAGGGATGCACAAAGAGACTAGGTCCAATCCAGAGTCAGTGCCCCAAATCCGTTGTGTATTCAACTTGCCAAAAAAGGCTGGAGAGCTCCTCAGCTCAGTCCTTTGTAACAAGGACTTAGAAACAACATTGCTCGTCTGTTCAAAAGTGTAAAAGGATCTATTTTTGTTTTCCTGATTCTGTTGTAAAGGCTCTCAAGAAGGAATCTGGCTGCCCGGGATTTAAACACAGATGATTATATTGTTTCTTTAATAGGATATTACATTAATGACTGTTTGTCACAAACCCCACTAAATTCATAATACACGTTCGAGATGAATGGGTGGGATTGTATGGAAATTTGCAGGCCCTTGCACTTGTGTCATGTGTTGTGTGTTATTGTTTGTGTGTATCCAAGACTCACATTAATGAGTAGGCTCAAACTTAATCAGTGTAGTAGCAATGGACCTGGTTTGTGGAAAGCATCCTGTCAACATCTGGGTTTAGTTAGAAAGTGCTGAGTGAGCACTGCACTGTGGGACTGACCTGAGAGATAAACTGATACTGATCAAACACAGCACAACCACAGCCCCCCGTACCTGTACGTGCTTTAGTTTCAGCACACCCATGGGCGTTATTTAGGATGATACAGTGTGTTATGTTTAATTCAATGTGTGGGAATACATATGATTCAAAATCTATGCACTGATAAATGGCACATTTGTTGAAGAGAATGAGAAGAGTCCGTCTTTTCTTCAGGAAGTTTACAGCTCCCTTCATGAAATGCTCAGCAATAAAAAATTCTGCACTAATGGCGTCCATGGTGTTGAAAGGTGCACTCGGTAGGTGTGCTCAGCGCTGAAATAATTGTAGCCCATCCTGAAGACGTCTATGGCGTGTGCCTAAGTGAATACATGTGTGTGTTCATGAACGTGTGGTACACTTCAGGGCCTCCTTAAAGGTTTGGGGGTTTGAAAATATGTACACCCAAGGCTGATTTATGACCAAATAGCTGCAAAACTATTGAAATTCTCATCAGCCTCAGCTATATTTGTTGTTTAGAGCTAAATGACAGATGTTAGCATGCTAACAGGCTAAGCTAAAAACACCTAAACAAGGTAAACTTTGACACTGCTGTGTCATTGTAAGCATTTTAGGATGCTGACATTAACATTTAGCTGTACCTGCAATGTTGCAAGTATTTCTACATATTCTTGGTCTTGGTCAGTTTGTCAAAGTAATGAAGACTTGTTGAAGACTAGTTGCTAATTTTACTTCCTGCCTATCTGTTTGGCATTATGCCCTTTGCCATTTTTTTGCAACCAGAAGTGGTGACCTATGAGTTTGGCTGTACTCATTGGCTGGCTTGGTCAACTCTTCCGTAGCAGGAAAAAATGTTGGCCTGCCTGGCTACAAACTTTCTCATATTACAGATAAACAGTACACTAAAAATATTTCTGAAAACATTTGAGACAATATGAGTAAAATTGATTCATATTTGATCAGCACGGCCTGATTTGATGGTTTGATTTGAGTTTCATGTGTTGCACTGGACTTACTGAGAATGACAGCGCCAGTGACAGATAGGGTAGTCATGCCCTAAATCATACCTTGCTTTATTATCTATTTTACTATAAATGGGTCCATATTTTACAAAAAACATCATGCTGTATGGATGAAGACTTGAAACCAGAAACTCAAACTGTTTACTGAGGTAATATATCACATGAGAAATAGGGTGCTTTTTCCATTACATACAAACACACTTGTACCAGTGAACCAGTTTAAGGCACTTGTGCATTGGCTTCATTTCTCAGACATTGACTGTACTGTCAATGAGTATCAATCAGTCAATCAATCCAGAGTAAACCCAAACCAAACATTCAAAGCATTCTCTGTTTAATTTTTCACAGTCCATGAATAACATTTGTTTTCCCTCTAAAAAAATAGTTGTGATACTTGTCATATTGGGAAACAGAATATGACCCTTAATTAGACAAAACCAGGAGTGAATTGGAGTAGATGAAATCTTTGTTGACAGCATTCAAGAAGGTGACTGAATCAGTCCAAAAAGTCTGTTTTTCTGATGGCTTTGTTGCTTCTTTCCCACTTTTAAAAGCTCTAATCACTACATCTCTACATCCTAAGATGCACAAAAGCAAAATACACCAGCGGCAATATAAACCAGGTTCACATGATGAATGTGGAACAAGTGCTATGTGTAGAGCAGTAGGCTGCAGGCCAGCAGCTCTGCAGACTGCTTCATATAAAGTGACAGCTTACTGGAACGTGGTCTATACTGAGGCCACATTGGATTAACTTGTGATTTATAGTAAATGGCTGAACTACAGTGTAGAATGTTGTGTTAACTTCATGTGTTGCTTGAAGATTTAACTGTAATTAGTGTACATATGCCTTATTAATAAAAAAATAATAAAAACTGTATTTTGTATCCCACAGATGCAGTATATTTAATGTGAAAATTGTTTGTTTGGCTGAGTGTCCTCCCATAGTGGCTCCCAAAGCATACCACAGCATCCGCCTCCATGTGTCCATGCCATTTTCTGGCTGTGTCATTTTTTTTGGGTATAAGTCACACAATTTATTTATAGCTTCCATCTGTGGAAGAAATCTATCAATTGTTGATCAGTGTGTGGCAGAAACACTCCAAATTCCAGCATGAATATTCAGCAGCATGCCTTCACAAAATGACTTGTACCAATCTGTCCCTCTGTTCTAACATTGAAAGAATTACACTGTTCAGCATTATTTATGGGAAATGCTTGTTTAGTGTTTTTTTTAGAGCAAGTTTAAATCTGCTTTTTAAAGATTCACATGGTTTTCTAATTGCTTTCAGCATGTTGCAAAGAGACTGTTGCCTGATTTGACTGTAAAAGAGAACTCTCCGCACATATAATTAGTGGTATTTGTTGCATAAAACATACACTGCATACAAAAGGATTGCTCAAACAGAAAGCTCAAAATGGGATGTAAATAGCAGTGGTGTAATCAAGCCCCTGGGAAGAGCCCTGGCATGAGAGGTGATTTTGGCATATTAGCCAAAGTTGGCATCGGTGGTTTAATATCACTGTGCAGCACAGGCCGACTTCCATACAAATCAATTTCTGAATCAGGCTATTAACCCTCCGGGGTCCTATCAATGGCCCTCACAATTGCTTTTGCAATCATAGGTAATTGCTTGTTAAAATACCTCTCATCAAGTGTGATGAAGTTATTTTTCAAAATCTGAAAGGCTAGGTGGCATGACTGTAGGGATGGCAATGCAAAAGTCTATTGTTTGGCTGATTCATCACTTTGGTCCAGACTGAAATATCCTAAAACACCTATTGAATAGGTTGGCATGCTTTCTTTTCTCATTCATGGTTCTTAGAAGATAATTCCCGATGACTTTTAGTGCCGTGCCACCATGAGGTTGACCTTTGTGTTTTTTTGTCTGTTGCCATGAAATTTAGTACAGACATTCTTGTTCCCTTCGGGAAGATCCTGACTTCTGACGCCTGAATTTTTCTCTAGTGCCATCATCAGGTTAATGTGTCCAATACGTTGGCTTAAATCCACAAACCTACAAATCGAATGACATACCCATCATCCTCAGCTGTAGTTTGTGTTTTGTGCTAATTGGCAAAAGTTAGGTTGCTAGCGTTAAACTAAGATGGTGACAATATTAAACATAACCTGCTAAACATCCAGTTGTTAGCATTGTTAGCATGTTATTAGCATTCAATACAGCTTCACAGACCTGTAGACTCTTACTGTCTTGTTTAAATTAGACTGAAGGGATACCATAACTCATATAGTACAGTAGCTTATACTTGGTGTGGAACATCAGTGGTGATTCACAATCATTTGGCCTTGACAATTTTCTCAGTGGACCCCATGGAATTTAAAACCATTAATATTCACCACAAATATTTCAGCCCCGGATCTTTTGTCTCCAACAGTCTGTATTCCCACTAGCATCCGTCACTGTCATTGTCTTAGTTATGGGAATGTTCTTTGATGCTTGATGATTTTTACTGCAATGAAAGTGCTGGAAGTAACGTGAGAGAGAGTTTGTGGTTGCAAAGTAACTTCACAAGAATGATGTGCATTTGGCCCACCTGTGAGAGTACACACACAGACGCAAACACACACAGAGTTTACAGTCTTTTCTTTTCCTTTGCGTATCTTTTTTTTCCCCTTTCTCACATTTTTCTTGAATGTGAGCCAGTTGAAGCTGTAGTTCTCGTCAAAGAACTAATCCTACTCTCCATCTTTCTCTCTCTCTTGCACACACACACTGGGTCATGGAAACTAGGGCAATGGAAAGCCCCTTTTCTCCCGTAGCTCTCCGTCTGAGTCGTTGAGTCAACTACATCACCATCGCTCTTGTGCATCAGAGGTGCTCACAAAAATGCTTCAGTTACACACTGGAAGCATGATGGAAGTTCTCCAGCCTCCATCAGTAAGAAAGACCTCTGCAGCCTGCCGCTCGTGCCTTGAACATGTTTTCATCTGAAACCTCACTCTGATTTTCTGGAGAATTCCCCTGTGAGGTTGGAGAAGTTCAGCACAATAAGAGAAAGGCATACAGTGGTTACATCTGCATAATGTAGCCCTATAGTACGTAAGTAAAACAAAATGCTTTGGGCAGTTGCTTCCTTCTGCACAGCATGTAACACGATGGAGCTGAAGAACAGTATGGCCATGTGGTTGCTCAGCAGGTCATGTTTTTAATAATGTTTAGTTTCAAATCCACTTCGTTGCTTTTATTCCCATCTCCAGTCCTTCTCATTTGACCACATGGCTTAAAAAAACATAAAAAAAACTGTGACAAGCTTTTGAGGAGTTACGTGATTTTCTATGCTTTTATCTCTTGTAAGGGCTTTCACTCACAGTGTGCTTTTGAATCCTCCCATATGCTAATACTGAGCCAAAGTTTTGGCACAGAGTTTTGTGGTCAGTGTTGTTACTTTCAATAGATGTTGAGCAACATAAACACGCTGGGAGAACCTAGCACTTCCATATGTGCATCCAACTCAGCCTCTCTCTGATGGAGACCAGAGTGACAAAACAAAGGATGCCAGTCCTTAAAACAACAAACCACACTGTACTACTGTCCAAGTGTAATGCCTCTGTTTGCTTGTGGATTTGCTGGGTTTGATTTAAGATAGAACATCACTTAATGAACCTTACTCCCCCCTCTCTTTTCCTGTCTGTAACAATGACCTGATGTTTAAGTCATTGTTTCATGTCACCTATCAACACTATTTTAGCAACGCTAATTACTTAAGATATTACAGATATTACAGTGAATTAGAATGCTGTTGGGCAATGTAATAATAAATCTTTATTCCTGATGATGATTAAGCAAGATCAATGCGTCGTTATCAGAAGTTTGATGTGAAATCACACAGAATCTGTATTTTTGCTCAGTCATGCTGCAAACTAGACATACTTTCCATACTTTCCACTCACTGTTATGCATGTGGTCTCTCTAACTTCTTGTCAACAGGGCCGATTGGTATCACTGATAAGCTTGTTATGCTTTCGTTGGCTGTTAAACCGCACTCCTTATCGAAGCACTTCCCGTGAAACTGCTGTAGGTAGTCAGAGAGCAAGCAGTTAGGATCAAAAGCGCATTAGTAATTATTTATGCCAGAATGAATAATGACACATCTCGATTTCATTCAGCCCCAGATCCATATCTGATGTTAGCTCAGGGATGTATAAAAATCTGAGAACAGAGCAATAAACTTCATAATATAATAAACATCACGTCATCAGCCAGATGGTTGGTCTGGCTCATCCCTCGCATAGGTTCTTGACCACTTGTTCCACTGACTTTGTATGTGCAACTTGGGTTTATCAAAGCAAATCAAGCACCACCATCAGAAACATCTAAAACTGAAATCTATAAAGTAGAAATGATAAGAGAACATAAAGAGCTCCCCAAGAACTCTGGATACTATTCCATTATGTGCTAAAGTAGCTGTGCAAATGATATATAATCCTGCATGGAAAATCAGTGCTATATTTTACTTTTATCACACCTCAGTCATTCAGTTCATTTCACTGGAAACGTACCATTCAATCAGCTAAGACATTGATAATACATTATTACATCAACAATCCCAAACCATGAACATTTGTATCTATCCAAACTGCTGCTCCTTTTCCTGAAAAATCCAACTGTGAAGTGTTTCTGGTCTCACTTCGTTGATGTCACAGCAGGTGTTTTTCCTTTAACAGCTGATGGGAAACACCTGTAGCTGAGACTGTGTTTTCTGTGATTTCATAATGATTCATGAGTCTGGTGTGTTTTCCTGGCGAGGAGAGACAGAGAGAAGTTTACCCTCTATACATTTTCACTGCATTAATATGTGGAAGAGAAAACATTATTTTGAACTATACAACAAACCCCTGTTTTAGTCACCAGGCTACTGTGTGACCTCTAGACCTGGCAGCATGTTTGACATAAAATGCATGTCCTCCCACTGTAAACTAAACCAGTGTGATCTTCCAAACCAATTTTATGCGATCCTTGTCAATCTACAGCACACTGAAGACAAACTGCACAAAGACAAATTACCCTTCCCATATTTACCCATATTTGGCTTCCTTTCTCCATCATGAAGGCCGCAACCTGCCATATATTTGGATCATTGACACAATAGTAGTATTGTCATAGAAGAGCACATGGGAGTGTGGCTAAATCTGTATCTTGAAAGAGAAAATAAGTTCGGAAGAGGAAAAGAGAAGATATTTCCACATTGCACTCTTTACTATCATCCTTTAATTTATTAAGATATGCACACTGCTGCAGTGCTGTGACACTTTCATTGAGTCTTTCATTGAACTTTGTGACTCAGACACATGCAGTATATAACACAACTGCATTCATGCACCAAGTTTTGAGTTACTGTTGTCTCAGATGAGAAGACTCCAAACACACTCTAATCGTAAATCAAGCAGCCTGACACTTCCTTAGATTAGACCTTTTGGATGCGTAAATGATGTGGTCTAAAATCCCCCTTTATTACACCAGCATTGCATCATTCCACTAAGTTTTTATTGTGGGGAAAAAAGTCACTAACAACTTAATCCATGATTACTTTTTCTTAAGAACACTTGTGATCATTTTTAACCACGTTAGCAGCATTGCTCTAGGGATGGGAACATAGGTCTGTCGGTCAATCAGCCTTAGTTGGTAGGTTGGATGGATTGCTCCTAAAATTTGGTGTATTCTTTCACAATCCCCAGAGGATGAATACTGCTGACTCTGACCTCTGACTTTTCCTGTAGTAACCATCAGCAGGTCAAAGCACTACAAAGCACAGCCTCCAAAATTACCATAACACCTCTTTTTAGTGTAGGGCTGTCATATTAGATTAGGTGTTTGCAGTAAATTGAGAAAGAGTGTACATTGCCCTCAGGATGAATTTATACCTGCATGGCATCAGTGTTAGCGTTGTAATTTTGAGCATATTAACATGCTAATAATAGCACTTATCTCAATGCCCCACTGCTAAATACAGCCTCACATAGCTGCTAGCATGACTGTATACTTATGTTTCTACTTTTCTAGGTCACTGTAGGTGAGTGGTACCTCAATCCTGTCAGTATCACTTATAATAATGACATATTATGCTACAACCCGGTGACCCACAAAAAGCACCTGTGGCACCAGCAGACGATCGCACAAAGGGTTTTTTGCACTGGGGCAGCATCAAAAACAAGACTTCTGACAAGAAACCAGGAAAACACACCAGTTTTATTAGATTTAACATTGAAACAGTCAATGCTAAGCCCATATAAACACCATCCAAAGAGGTCAAAGAGAAGCCAGATAAGCAGAAGCGGATTCATTTACATCAAAATGGTTGCCGTTGGAGTGTATTATATTCTGGGGATTTCCACCACTGCAAGGTTCCCAAATCACATACATCATTAAAATCAATCAAGATGTTTTTCTTTTTTCTTTTTTCCCTCAAACTCATAAAAAGCTGTAGAGCCAGTTGTGACTGATCTGTTCACCGCTGTATAGTTTATGTGACTGTAAATACAATATGTGTTATCATTTAATTGAGCAGATGTGTTTCATTAAAATGATCCTTCAAGGTTGATATACACAGAAAACAAGGTTAATTACAGAGAAACATTACATTACGGTCGTGTGTTGAAACAACACGGAATATTGTGTTCAAGGTTTCATCCAACAATCATTAAACTTGTGTGTGTGTGTGAGTCTGTGTGTGTGTGTGTGTGTGTGTGTGTGTGTGTGTGTGTACTGTAATGCTTTATAATTATTCTTAGTTAGTGTAACTCCCTCTTGAACAAGATATCTAATTGGCCTTCTTAGTATTGCACCTCATGCTGTGTTCTGGTGTCACAATCAGTGTTTTTCTTGTAACCAAGACAAATGTAAATGTAAGTATCTTACAGTTTAGAGTATTCATAATATATATAATAGAAAACATACCATAAAGCTCATAATATTTGCTCTTCGTCTTATAACAGTCATTCTTGATTCTCTCACTCAAATGTTCAGAAACAGATCCAAACATATCCATATATGTATACACACAAATGCACTTCTGCTAATCAAAAGCAGATATTGTATGCAAACACACTATTCTCAGGTTTTCGCAATGCACACACACAGAGATGCTAAGTCAGCCGCTGGCCTCTCCTAATCTTTTTCCCTTCTGCTTTTGATGAATTTAAGCCTTCAGTCGCAGTGCACAATTCTTCAGTCTGACAGGTCAACCAGGGTCCCACACTGCACAAGCAGGGTGTACGCAGATTTCAAAACAACACAATCATGTACTCATACACATGGCGCATACACAGTACCACATGTCCCTTAGCATATGAGTGAAGTCAGACGGCTGGGTGTGTGTTAATGCAAGCGACAGAGGAGAGTGAATCATCAGGGAGAGAGCTGCTACGGACAACAAAGAGTCTGTCACTAACACCTTTTTCCAATTTCAGTCACCGTTAACAAAATATATCATGGATCAATAAGGCAGCATGTGGATATGTGGGTTATGCCATAACACCTTTAATAGCAGGTGTGATGTAAATATATAGCTAAGTAGTCCCTGGTTGTGTTCAGGTTAACAGGAGGAAACATGGCCCTTGCTTAAATTGTTTCTACTCTATTTCTACTAATCACAGTACTGAATTTGCACACATGCCTACACTTTTGCCTACACTATTACATGGAGGCCAATTAGTGGTTAAATTCAATCACACTGTAATTAAAACCCTCTAAAATTTCCAAAGAATTTCTTCAAATTTCCAGATCAGTTTGACACATTTAAGAAGACTAATTCAACCTTTTCAACTTGTCTAATAAGCAAAGTGTATGAGTGGTTAGAGAAAATGGATGGAATTCAACCTTTTCTTTTATTCTAATTATCAAACTCTCAATTGCTGAGTCCAGAATAGATCACAGACATTTTTATGTTTTTTTTTTTTTTTTTTTTTTTTTTTTTGCATAAATGAAGCACCGTTCTGTTGTTTTTCAGATGACCTTTGGTTCAGTGCTGAGTGCAAATAGTTTGGGTATCAGCCAGGCTGAAAAAAGGTCAAGTATGAGCTGAATAAAAGGTCAATAATCCCTGTGAGTATTTTCTCACAGACATTAACCTTTCATTCAATTAACAGAATGGCAGTGATCATTAAATAAAATTGTGTCTTTTTGACAGCAGCAACAGAGAGTTTGATGAGTGAAGAATCCAACGTAAGCCTCTGTGGTCCAAGGAATCACCCACAATTGCCAAAGGGCCACTGATAAAACCCCAGGGGTTTAACTGATTGTATTTGATATATTTTGGTGGTGTATTCCCAGGGCAACTCTAACTGCAGCTGCGATAGACGAGAGAGAAAAAACATATCAGGAAAAGGGTTTTCAGCAGTCTCAAACTGCAATCAGTCCTTTAGAGTAAGTGCACTGATGCAAATTCATGAAATAGCCAGATATACAAGTTTCACCTGCAACTCTCACAATATTGCAGAAACAACTCACTTTTGTCTTTTACAAGTGATCTTTCAGTGTTGTGCCTTCAGCAAGTCAGCACAAATTCCCCCCTCTCTGGGGATGAAGAAGAAAAGCACTGTAGAAAAAAAGAGCTAACTAAAGCAGAGGGTAATGAGTAAAGGTTTCATCTCCTGAGAAAGACAAATAACTACAAAAAACACTCTTGAAATGGATTAAGCCTGTTTTGGGTGGCTTCAAACCACAAAATCTAGTCTGTAATCATCATCATCATCATCATCAATTAGTATTTCAGTATAGTGACATACATTTTCTTCATTGGGCCCCATTCATAGTGATACTGTGACAGTTTTGAGCAGGGCTGAACACTGGCAGCTCATTTAGGCAGAATGTTACTCATATGAAACTAAAACCCCTCAATGCCAGTAGATCAGGACTGATTAAGGCTATTAGTTTTCTCTGTGCCAACCATGTTTCTCTCTGAGTTTTCCCAAAGAAAAAAAAGTACATATTATAAAATTCTAAATCACTTAATCGTTTCCAGCCACTAGGTATGCTCTTCATAGCCCCAAGGATGTGCGCTCTTTCTCTTCCTTTCTGCACTCATTCTTCCTTTTTTAAATTCCCCTTCTTCAACACGAACCTCCTTTCTCTTCTTTCACCTGGGATATTAATATATTGTTGGTCTGTGTGTCCTGTGACTTCGCAGAAGCAAACTCTGTGACTGACAGCACACGGCTGTAATTATTGTAGCTACCACTTTTTCCACCGCTCTCTCCTTCTCTCTGCCCCCTGTAGAGTCACGATTGGCACCGATGGGAACCACATTGTAGGATCTACCAGGTTAAACAGGGACTTCAAAGAACACTTTAACTTTCTACTTCTGTGTTGTATGTAATTATACACACACACACGTGTGTGCGCGCGCACACACACACACACAGACTTCAAATTTAAACACTGGATGTCTAACAAAAGATTCACTGTGGGAACAAAGCTCGGCTGGTATTTAGAAATTAAAGGACAAAAATGCACCGGCTTTGGAGTACAGTGTCTGGACAAACAAACTAAAAACTTCGCACATCAATCATTACAGCATGACTTGTCTAAAACATCACATGTTTGTTTGTGTTGCTTTGAAGGCGAGCTTCTCATTTCCTTTCCCTGTTCATTGTCTTTCTTTGCATCTCATCTACCGGGCTGGTTTAGCAGACAAAAACGATGATATTAGATGATTCTGCAAAACCCAAAGACCACATCTGAGTTCAGATGATTTCTTGCTTCCTTTATGGTATGTTTAAAGTTAGAGAACTAAAAAAGCTTGGTCATTGTTATGAAATAATTGTGTTTACAAGTAATAAAAAGACAAACAGAGGGATGGGTAGCGCTGCATGAGTTGTATTTGTCCTTGTTTGTATGTTGTTGTAGCAAACCATTATGTTTGTCATCTCTTTTTCTTGCTATCTTCCTCTCTAAGTCTATGTATATCAGGACTGAACTGTGGAGCTACTTTCTCTCTGATTCATAAATTTTGTTCATGGAAGCTCAGTGTTTGCAAGAAAGATTTTTTTTTACAGTTTTACTGTGTGAAGCACTCTGTTTTTATTGAGCTATACAAAGAAATCTGATTCGCTGAGCTAGAATCCAATACTCCTGGAAGCAACTAAACCGGCAATCTAACAGATGAAAACTTCAATGTGCGGGGGAACAGCAGATGGAGATGAGTGAAAGAAAGCGTGATGAAGATTTGACTGCTTACCACAGAGCTGACATGCAGTCAATACGACACAAGACTGATCAGATCTGAGCCATTGCGATCCACATCCAGAAATACAGGTACACATGCCTTTTGATCTTCACCAGGACGTTCAGCGACTTTGCTGCGTTCTTCAGTCGGGACAGAGATGCATACACCACCAGGAAGTCTCAAGGAGGAGGAGTCCAACTGTAGGTCAAGCAGCAGGGGTGCACAAACATCACCGTCAGAGGTTGTGTGTACAGTTGACATTAAGCTACTATCAGTGTGTATTTACTGTCTACCTTGCTCAAGAGTTCCCACAAATATTTATTGTTACTGTTGTACTATTGTACTGTTGTTTATATTCACCAAAAAGCTAATTCAGATGACACAGTTTGCAACATAACACAGGTTAAGAGGAAGAAACATGGCCTGCGGAGTCTGTAAATATAAAAGACTCCTTTTAACATAACAAAAATGAAACGATTCATATTTTCGGGTGATTATACAGTAGTGAAAATATAGTTGCCTATTTATTGTTGTACTGTTAGGTGAGCACAGTACTGTCATTGTTTATCTGAGCTCTGAATTTCCACAAAAAAATACTAAGTGGGAACTCAACTGAAATAATACTTGCATCTCTATGACCTGGTGTGACCTACTGTATGCATGACAGTCAGACAAGATGCATACCTATCCACCAAATCAGCTGCTACTTTCCGCCTTCTGGTATATATCTAGAGCACGCTACTTATTGGGGAATCGTCCGATGTGTAGGTTATTAGGATGTGGTAATGGTTACCTACCATGATCACAATGTATCACTCCTTTTTCATTCTGCAGTGACAACATGGGTGCAGTTTACAGAGGTTAGATCTTAAAACGATGAAGTAAGACCTGTCGTCAAAAACGACTAAGCGCTCATTCAGACGACACCAGACCATATGGCGAAAATGTACTGTGTTTAGGGTGTGGCGGTGGGGGCTACACGGTATACGGAAAAGAACACAGCAACCTGCAATGAAGAAGCTGAGCCAGAAACGGCATTTGGAGAAACACCTGTGAATGAGAGACATAAAAGTTGTTACATTGGGGTTACGTTCATCACGCCCACACCCTCACCACCCCCATACCGCTGCACAACCCTGTGACTAATCAGCGCAACGCCTGATTTGGCCTGAATATGGCCTTTTACATACTTAAAGTAAGCATGCATCTGTCTCTACATGATTGAGAACAGAGTGGTGGAATTTCAGATAACAGCTTAAACCAAGCCAGTCATGACCTTCAACTGTCCGTAATTCTTACTCTATACATTGCACTAAATAAACCATTCCTTAAAGTAATACCTGATGTGCTCACATTGGGGGGTGTTCTACATGATGTAAAACAGTGTGAAGAAAACCGTGTGTACTCTGTGTCTAATACATGTACTGACATGTACTGTATTGTCACAAGCCTTGTGCATCAATATGATAAACATGACTGTCATAGTATTAACACAGAAGATATCGGTCATGAACTAATGTTGGTCAGATTGCGTCTGTGGTGAAGAACATATGGAGACTCTGGAGTGCACAATAGGCTTCACAGCAGGGTGAATCATACCAGTGTCTGTACTCTGCCTCTCTCATGCACATATATCCATTCCCCGCAAAGAGGAGTAGCGGGTAGCAGTGTGGAAATCATTTCACTGTGTAAAGAAACCAAACAATGTTATAATTCATTGGACCGAAGAATCAAACCCGTCTGTACTCTGTGCATATGGTCTTTCCCTCCACTCTCACTGCCTTGTTCTTTATCTTTATGTGGCTGTAATCCACATGTCATAATTCATAAGTCATCTGTCCATGAAACCTTTTTCCCTTCTGTCTCCCTTTTCTCTTTCTAACCTATGTGTCATGATATGTACGTACATTCTCTGGCGGGGACACAGTTTCAGTCTTGAAAACCGTAAATCAGATTTTGTCATGCCTGTCTCGAGCACACACACACATACACACACACACACACACACACACACACACCACCCCTTCTCTCTGTGGTCTCTGAGTTGTGTTCACTGCTGAGAAGACAGGAAGCTTCGATGTAAACCAAAGCGGGAATATGGGCCACATCTTGGCATGAGGTCACCCTATGGTTTCACTCACTTTGACTGTGATAAGGGGCACAGAGCGGACTCAGAAGAGACATGCAGGTTAACGCTGAGTTTGACGAGCAAAGTGCAGAGCATGCTCATGTTGTGGTGGGAAATGTAAATGTAGGAACCCAGATGACAGACATGTGAATGTGCATACCGTGTGTTTTATGTGTGTTTATCATTTGCATTTTGTTTTGGGAAAAAGAGGCAAAATGTTTTTTTTTTTGTCTGATTTCTTTTCCTTTACAGTCTCCAATACTGATGTTACTGACTGCATTTTTTTAGGCTTTTTATGTCTAAAAGCCTTTTAAAACAGACAAAGCATTGTACTGTATCACAAAATGTCTTGAACAAAATCAATTAATGTTTTATGATAATAAATGAATATGTGCTATAGGTAGAAATGCTGTATTTGAGTGATTTATTTACTAACATGTACATAAATTCATCAGAAATTACAATTAGAATAATTAATTAATAATTAAATACCATCACAGCAGTTGTGTGTGGAATCAATCCAAAGAGGCTGAGCCACACGCTCACGTGTCAGCATACTGCAGACTACAGATAATGTGTTCGGATGGACTTACATCAGTAGATGTCTACATTACTGCCACAAAACAAAGATCAGTTTTTACATTGTTCTGCAAACAGCTGCTTGGGATTTGTTTTTGCGTAGAAAATGTTTCATGACCCATAACAATCATTCACTTTAAAGAACAGAACTGTCAAAGGGGAGAACTGAAAAGTTTACTGGTCGCAGATACAAGAGCCTCTGGGACACACCATATTCCTGTTTGGGATTATGTTCTGGTCTCAGTGTTGAATTAGCCAATGTGAAACTTGAATGTCAGACCAAAGAGCTTGCTACCAAGGGAATATTGCATCATACCATGGCCAATTTAGTGCAAAAAAAGTCTGTTAAATGTCTTTTCCATGCACACACATACACAAAGGTGTAACATATACATTATAATCATTGTTTATAGGCTTTGCTATGAATTTTATATTGAAGTCTACTCCATTTTTATTGTCTGTGAGTATCCATGGTAAGCAAAAAAAACACCAAAGCTAGATGGTTTATTTTACCATGTCAACATGAACAAATCATGCCAGTTGGCCTCCACCATGACATGGGAAAGATGACAGCTTGAGCTGACAGACTGTTTGGGTTGTGCACCACAGCCCCAAGGCTTTGTTTTATGATAACACTGCCAGCTACAGACAACAAATTAAAAGAAAAAACAACATAAAGTGTCTTAGTAAGATGTTGGGACACCACGTGCCATCAGAACTGCTTCAATGTGCCTTGGCATTGATTCTACAAGTCACAGGATCTCTACTGGAGGGATGAGCACCATTCTTCCAAAACACATTCCCTCACTTTGTGTTTTGATTATGGTGGAGGAGAGTGCTGTCGAACACGTCAGCCCTAAATCTCCCATAGGTTTTCAGTTGGGTTGAGATCCGGTGACTGTGAATGCCATATGATCTGATTTACATCATTTTCATACTCATCAAACCATTCAGTGACCTCTTGTGCCCTATGAATGCTGGCATTGTCAGGATGACAGGACGTGACTGAGACTGTGTTTCAACACAGGATAAAGGTCTGATCGACTTTGCACTGATTTGAAGTGACTCTTCCCCCTAAAGTGGACCCAAACTATGCCAGCAACAGCACAGCGTACCAGAGCCACCAGATCCCCTGACTGTAGGCTTCAAGCATCCAGGCCTGTACTGTTCTCTTGGTGTACGTCACATATGCACTCACCCTCTTGTTGAGAATATGGTAAAGGATGACTCATCAGACCAGATCACTTTTTTCCACTTCTCTGTAGACCAGAGCCGATTGTTTTTGTACCACATTCATCTTTGTAATACAGAGTTTATCCACTGCAGTCTTACAATAATATCTCTATACACATAATTGTCAATGGACTGTTCCTGCTGACAGTTTTGATCACATCCTCAGTCACCTGTTGAAGAGTTGCTCCTCCGTTTTTCCTTAAATATCACACTAATACACAAGCGTAACGGTCATCCAATGTGCATTGTCAACTAGAATCAACTTGGGTCTGCACAGCATTTTTCAACATGCCTCAAACATAACAAATGTTTAACTCCTGTTTAAACATTTGTTATGTTTCACTATTCTTTTAATCAGGTGTTTGCTTTAATTATCCTAAATCCCTTAAATATTAATTGTAAAAGTCTGGTTCCTCGGAATGATTTTAAAGAAAACTGCAGCTTATGTGTACATTTGGACAAACTCAACTATACAGTATGAGCTGCTCCACTGGTACAATAGGTCCTTTATATTTTGTCCAGTGGTGAACCCAACAGGGAGATGCCTTCACTAGGTTCAGCCTGGCAGAACCCGGCCAAGCGCTCACCTTCCAGCTTCCCCTCCAGCAGCAGGAGGTGATATACTATATACTATATATGCTGTACTATTATTATATACTGCTGCTATTATTATATACTGTTATTAACAATAACATTACCATCCTATCATCACTATCATATTGCCACTGCACCTTATCTACCTATGTATCTTGTGGTTTTTATATTTTATCTATCTATCTATCACACTGTAAGTAGACCCTCAAAAGTCTGCTGTCCTTGTGGGAGATTCGAGTGTCTGTGATGTTAATTCTAGGATGAACAGATGCCTCACACAGACTGTAGTACATTTTAGACTTTTAATCATACACTTATCCTATGAGCATTGCCATAGATACTTCCATTTTTAGTTCTGTCTCTAATCTTTTCTGTATCAAGAATTAAAAAAAAAAAAATTTGCCAAAGTTGCCACTGGAGTTAAAAATCATTCAGTGCCCCCTGACCAACATTTCTCAAGGTGTGGCTTCTCATAATTTGACTTTGATTCGAGCTGACTATTTGACCCAGTCATGTCTTCCCACACTTAGACTAAACATGGTTAATGAGTCTCTCATGACTCATCCTTTTGATTACTCCTTACTTCTGGCAGGCTAACGAGAACATCAGGCTGACCCTTTGACCTCGAAAACACATTGGTTACACTGGACAAGCAACAAAAACCAAGACATTTCACTTTTGATATGAAGGGAGAAAACTATATTTCATTAGAGACATAGAAGAACACAAATTTAATTTAAATTAGGCCAATCTTGAGTAGGGACTATATCACCACAATGTTAAGAACTATAACATCTTTAATGGAATTCCTATTTTTTTTTACTAAACTATATCATACATTGTACAGTAATCTGGGATGTTGGCAGCAAGCAGTGTCCATGATCTCTTTGGCCTTTTGCCTTGGATAAGTAGACAGGGTCAGTTGTGAATAACCTGTATGATGCAAGGTATAGCTGCATATCTCTATCCGAAGACTTTAATACTAATGAGATTTCTAAAAAATTCCTCCCTAGAATCATCACTCTGAATTAATGTACCATGAGAGAGACAGCACAAGGCAGAATGACAGACTAAGACAGAGTGAGACAGAGTCAGAGGTGTGCAGGCAGTCTGCCAAGCAGCCAGCCATGCAATCATGCATCCAGACGGCCAGACAGACAACATGTCCTGTTACTGTTCACCTTCCAGGTGAAAGAGGTCAACGGCCCTCTCCTGTTAGTGTGCGCTTCACAGAGACCCTGAAGAGAAACAATTACTGAGCGAGAGCATCTGGAGGATTGTGCTTCTGACTGCGCAACAGACACTACAGTGTTGTGACAGGGGGTCCGTGCTGTCTGTCTGAAGATCAATCCTTCATAGAGACCCAACATATTTTGTTAGCATTCGGTGAGCTGAAAATTCTCAGACTGAAAAACTATTTTGGTTCGTGGACCTGAAGTATTTCACATGTAAACTCAGGACCTATAAAAACACCTGTGTTATTCCCCTTTAGCTAAGTGTTTAGATGCTGTGTCTGTGTGACCTGAGCATGCTTTTATTCTCAAAGCAACAGGCTGTGAAAGTAAATAACTTTAAGCAATGAACTTTTAAAAGCTTAAAATGTGTTATAGCAGCAGGAGCACATCTAGCACTTCACTCAGCAGATGTTGGTGGATGAGGAACCTTTCTGCTTTTGAGGAGTGGGTATCTGTCTAGGGTTTATAGAGAAGGCTTGGCTCATGACTGAAATGTTGACAGTATGTGTCTACTTAAAGGAAACACCTGCGTGGTGTCTGTGAGGGCCTCAGGGGCCACATGGCCTTTGAAGTAGTGGAAAATCACACACAGACAGAAACATAAACACACCCTAACTCGATGCTGAGCCTAACACTAACGCCAAATATCTTTGTATCTGTCTGTCCTTTGAGGAAGTCCTCAAAAGCAGTATTTGTATTGTCCTACTGAGAACTTCTGGACCTCACAAATAGAGTTAAAACAACATGGAACATGTCCACGTATAGCACGTACTCCACGCACATGCCAAACATATAAAATATTTATATAAATATATACTTATGTTAAAGTTTATATATTGTTTATATATTGTTTGCATGTATGTATTTATTTATATAGTTTGATATGAAGCTGTTTAGCTTAGCTTAGCATAAAGACTGGAAATGAAGCCTAACAGCTAGCTTAGCTCTTTCAAAAAGTGACATCTTAATAGTGAGCTGTTTGTTGATCACTACTGTCATAGTCAGACTAAATGATACTGATGTTGTAAAGTATGACCCTGCTTTGCATGGCTACAGAACATTAGTTAGTTCTAATGGACTATTCATTGTTTAAATCACTTCCTCCAAACACCTTTTCATATCTGATTAAGTCTCTCCTTATCACTCCTCTCCTCCTCTTCTCATATCCTCTGCTCGGGGTCAGTGGGTCAGGGCCCCAAAATTGTGGTGAGCAGTAAACACTGCCTTCGATTTGTCTTCAAAACTACCAAAACATACTTCAAAGCTCTAATGATAAATGATAAGAGCTCAGTAAACACTCCTCCTCCATTTGTCTAAGTTCAAAAACAGCACACTTCCCCATATATATAAATCTGAAGAAGAGCTAATAAATACTTTAGATTTGCCTTTTTGACCTCATTAGCAAAGAAGCTTTCAAAGAAGAGATACGACAGACATTACAATGGCCTCTCTGAAGAGTTCATGCAATGATACAGTTGTAATTCATGATGTCTGATACTGATGCTGAACAGGCTTTTTGATTTTTAAGTTAAAATAGGTAAAACATGTTATTACAACCTTATCACAATTGATACGTGTGTGATGCCTATCCCAAGACAATTGCAGCAACAGCATCGTGGTGTCTTTTAATCTCTTTAGAAATAGTTATTACAAAAAATCTTTTGTATGGAAGCACTGCAGATGGGTGTTTATATTGCCAAGTATTTCTTATTTCAGTTAAAGCTTCACAAATAGCTATTGTTATATTAACATTATGGTCAAATGACAGTGTGTATTGTGAAAGGTGTCACTCATACCAATTAATTCAACAGAGAATAATCAACCTACCACTTCAGCTCTACTGAACTCTACAGAGCATTTTAACATGTTTCAGCCCATTGTTTTGTTTTTCTGGCCCACAAATGTATTGTGTTGGTTTACTGTCACCACTTTCGTCATCCTTTTTTCCTGTTGCAGTAAGCAGCTGCTTTCATTCAAAAAAGCTTAAAAAAAAAAAACAATGAACGCTATCCACTAAGAACTAAAGCAGACAGAAGTTAGCAAATAGCAAACATATTTAGCAGGTAATGATACAGATATTTCGCAGATATATTTGGTGAAAAACAATACAGAGGTAGAAGAGAGTGAGTACTGGACTTACAGTGGCCAAAAATGTGGCTTTAAATGAATGTTAACGCTAATGTTGCTCTGTTTCTGTTGCTGTATCCATGCAATAAAGTAAATAAACGTGGACGTTGTGTTTAGCTTGTACTGCTTCTGATGAAAAAATAAATAAATACTGTGTTAAAAACTTTAAAACTTACTTTGATGAATCAATAATAATTATTGTCTGGAATCAACTGTAACTTGAGTTAATGTATTACACACAAGATATGTATTATATGTTTTATTCTTGATTTTTGATCCAGACCACTCTTCCTTGCTTGCAATATCTGTCTTAATTAAAAAAACAACAACAAATAAAACATTTACAATTTATGCAGAAAGCATTTGTTTTATGATTTTTACATCAAAATGTACAGAATTTGAAAATTAAGAAAACAAAGAATCTTGGCACATGTAGTGACCTTGAATTTAATAAATGTCTCTGACATAGGTGATATTTTACATTCATTCATGGTTCAATACTCTGTGGCACATTCTGAGAGGGATAAGGTTTAACCCTTTGATCTGTTTGAGGTGAGCAGTTTTTCAGTGCCTTGCTAATGGGCACTCTAACAGGAGTTGTTAAGGGAGAAGAAAGGACTTTGTGGTCAGTCCCATCTACCGCAAACAGACTTTTCCACAATTTCCTGGAATTTAAGCCGGCTACATTCCACGTAAATGTCTCTTCTACTAATCATCTGGCTACTGCTGCCTCCAAAAGCATTTCAGTAGTTTGTTGCCATCCTGTGAATCAGCCGTTGAATGAAAGCCAGAAAACCAGCTGGGATCTGCAAACTCTTTGTAAAAGATCAAGGTTTTCCATGAGCTCACCAGCCTTTCCAGGATATGTTTGAAGCAAAATCCATTACATACAGGACCTCATGTCAACCTTCCCCTAACACCACACAAGTTCAGTTTCCACGGTTCTCCTTGCAGCCATTATGCTGTCATTTCAAGGTTTGGATTAGGAAAATTCAACTTGGTGTCTCATTTAACAATTGGTTGTAATTTAGTTTGTGCTCTGTTTTCATTAAGTAACGCTAAAACTGAAAGAGACTGTCTTTGATGAGACTCAAGTACTTCATAGTGTTATCTCTGGTGTTGAAATGGGTTGATAATTCTAAGTCCCACGACTGCAGTAAAATCTTTATTCAAGCCCAGATGGAGACCCTGCTTTTGACTGTCTACATTTAACACAACTTCAGCTGAGTGTGTTAAAGGCCATATCACATTTTATAGGTTTGACGAGAGAGATTTGGGGTGGGCAGTGTTTGTATGCTTTAAGTTACATCATTTCCACTGGCTTAAGAGATGGTGCATGTGTGTGCTTTCACAGTATTCCTGGGAGGACCAAATGTCCATATGTGGATTTGGAGATATGCATTAACACACTTGTGCTTATGTGTACAATATATGTGTTTGCATCTGAGCATGGCTGTGTGTATGTGTGTGTTTTTTGAACCTGGATAGCCTCAGACAGAAATGTCCAGAGAAGGACCTCTTGGGAAAACGTGGGCGGGGACTAAAGCCGACATGTTTTCTCACCCTCTTGGTTCTCTTAACTATCCCACTGAATCTAACTGTGCCGATAAAGGTTAAAGGACTAATTAGTCAATACAATTAGACAATTAAGATGACAGTACTTTGTCACAAACACTAATACAGAGCGAGATCTTGCAGTCATCTTGCTGGACCTATCTGCAGACTTTGACATGGTGAACCACCACATCTACCTGAACCTATTTGAACTAGGTGTCTCAGGTACAGCGAGTCTTTGAGACTTTTGAGTCCTTCATCACATGGAACTCCAAGTCCAAGTGTCACTCTTTCCAGTGGGGTACCGCATGGATTGATGCTCAGACCTCTTTTCTCTTTATAAATCACCTCCCTTAGTCTGATTATCCACACACATTTTTTCTTATACTTGCTATGCTGATGATACCCGCCTCTATCCTTCCTTCCTGCAAGACAGCCATGCTATCTGAGCTCAGATCTCACTGATATCTCTAAATGGTTGCTCTTCAACTCAGTCTCCCTAAGACTGATCTGGTCCCGAATCTCAATCCAAACACTTCTTCTGTGTGGTTACTCAACTCATTTCTGTTTGCAGAATACCTTTCTGTCTATCAAAAAACTTTGAAGACTTAGTTCTTCTGATAGAGCTCACCTGTCTTTCTTGTTGTGACACTTATTCCTAATTCACGTATTCTTAATCTACTGTGGTTTGGATTACACCTCTTTTGTAGGCCATTTTGGACAAATTAATAAATGAAATCTCAGTAAATATCAGCTATAATGTTGAAACCAGATGATAAGCACATTAACATTGTTTCCAATGTATTAATTAAAGATTAATATTAGGAAAACCATGTAAAGTACTGTATAAATATTGAAGTAGTACCAATGACGATGTTGTGGCTTCAGGTGGTTAAGTCTAACTTTTTTAAAAAGATAAATAATGCCTGTAAAATGAGTGAATTAAACTGAAGACGTTACCCAACTGACCCATCACTCTTCCTGCACCACACACACAAAATGTTTGTATATGTACACTGCATGAAATGTGTACCTCATAGAGTACGCCCTAAGTACCAGCACTTTAACAACCATACACACATACATGTGTGTGTTGACACTCAGGGCATGAGAAATGAACCTTCACCACGCAAAAACACTGAGCTGAAGTGCTGCTACGTAATGCTGTAATCAGTAGGAGGAATTTGACACAAGGTTATGTAAACTACTAAAAAACACCAGCAGACAGTAAGACCCAACAGCACGTGAGGAGGTGAACTTTCTGCTAATGACCAAACTAGGCTTGAGCAGAACTTGATACATTATGGAAGTGAGGTGACAGCGAGAATGTGAGGGTGCAGTATTTCCAGTCTGGAATATCTTGAAGAATGAATCTGTGGGAACCCAACACTTCTAGTCAACTCATAGTCTATTTTAGTTTTCTGTTGTGAGATAAGATAACCTATGAACAGGAAAGTATGATTTTTGCAGAAACCATTTTTGGTGACTTTCCACAAACACTGGGCTAACACAGCAAGCACAATAAAAACATTACAGGAAGACACTCTTTGGATTCACTGCTGGACTATGAAACCTTCATACAGTATAGTGTATAAATTCATAGGATAATAATTAGAAAAAATCTGCTTTACATCAATACTATATTTAGAATCTGTTCCAGATCTGCAACGACAGAAAAATTTGGTTAGGAATGTTTTCACTCTGACAGTAGCTGCAGCTGTAAAAGTAGAAACAGTGGAAAAACCATTGTAAACTCATATTCATATAAGTGTCACTGCAAGAAAATGCTTAATGGGATGTTCGTCATACTCTCTGGCCAAAGCCTTCCTTGTTTTTCTCATCTCCAGGGAAGGACCAGTGACTCCAGAATATGAGACCACCTTTAACCTCTTAACCCTGCCACACCTCAGTCCCTCAGCTCAGCAGACTCCTCACAGCATGATCACACACAGGCAGCAATGTTAAAGCCAAGAAGCTTCAAGCGCTTGTACATGGAAAAATCAGTGAGGGATAAGCTGTGAAATAAATCTACGACACACACAAGCACACACCAAATCAAATCCCTCACACACCAAGCGCCTTCATACCCCTGACATATGTTACGTTAGCCAGACGTCAGCCTCGGTCAGGTGGTGTCAGGGAGCACAAAGTAAATGAGCTCATCTGGGAAAATTATACAGAGACAGCTTGACGTAACAAAAAAAACATTAAGGTTTCCGCTCCTGAAAAAGTGCATTATATGGCACTTGATGGATGATTAATGTAACGAAACGATTATTTTCTTGCCCGCCTCGCCACCAAAATGATATAAACTGCAATAAAATGAAAATAATCACCTGCCCCACCAAAGTGAAATCTCTGAAACGTATTAAGAACCATATAGCATTAAGCAACATTTTTAGCCTAGGGATTTGAAGTGGTCCTCCTTCTCAGAAGTGATGCGCTGTTGTGTTTTCCTGGGACTTTGAGAAACGTAACCATAGAAATGGTGTATTTGTTATGGCAGTCCAAAGCCAAACCATCAGGACAACACTGAAAATGAAGAGAGACGGAGGGAGCAAGAGAAGAGATAAAGAGGCGTTTAAATTGAGAGACCGGCCGGGCGGAGGAGGGTTGCTCCCATGTCAGCTGTGTTTCAAACACCTACAACAAGCTGAACTGAGTTGTGCTGATGTTTTTGCCCTGACGAGGTGATCCCTCCAAATGACCTTAGTGTGAAAATTAAATGAGAAGTGTGAGCAGACAAATCTTTCATTTCAGGATGTTTTCCTGACCTGGATGTGTGAAAGATGACAAAAAAGCTGATAGACGAAGGGAGGGTAAAGGTCAGAGCATTCATGTCATCAGGATACATCTCAGCCAGTATGCTCTTCATCAAAACAATACAACAGAGCTGTGAACTCACATGACTTGGATTCAAGTCACAGATATGATGATTTCTGACTTGACTAAATCAAAACAGACTCTTGAAATAACTTTGTACCCTCTATAAGCACAATGACAAGAAATGTGGCCATCAGGCTATAAAAGATTGAAAAAGGATTCTATACTGTAAATTAAATGCATAATGGCTACAAAATCCTCTCTTACCTTACATTTTAGTTGCAAGCTTTCATACCTCATATAGTTCAGTATATGATCTCTAGCCAGGTTTTTGTCAAAAGACTTGTGCAGCACTTATTTTGATTTATTTCGTGAAAGAAAATTGCAATAGTTGATGCAACACAATGTGAACATTTATGACTTGTTTCATATTCTCCAAAGCTCAAGGTTGATCTAACATTAGAAATAATGAAAGCAAGACTCAAGCTTACTAAAAGGACTGACAAATAAATAACATCTAAGGCATGAGTGCTGCATCCCCAGAAAGAAGTGTTTTTTTTTTTTTTTTTCAGATTTTTTGATGAAAAGACTAGGTATGACAGGTTCAATTATTTGGTCGGCAGATTATTCAGTCTCCCTCGTGGTAACAGCACCACGGCCAACTCTGCGTTTTTTAAACATATTCTTTATGAACATGGCCATTTTAACTAATGACATAAATACATTATCCCCCAATCTGGCAAAAATAAAAATAAATAAATAAACATAAAAAAACAAACAAACAAATGAACAAATGAACAAACACAATACAAATACTAATTAGGCTGACAAAAACATCAAATAAGATCACAGCAATGCATAAATTACAGAAATTCCACAATTGATCACAATCAAAGGTTGTGAGTTTCCAGAAAGTCCATATAAGGTCTCCATAACTGAGCAAAGCTCTTTTCCTTCTTCTCTCCAAAGCTAGACAGGACATCAGTTCCTTTGTCCACATTCCGATAGAAGGTGTGTCCATACTTCTCCACAATAATGTGATTCCCTTTCTGGCTTGTAAGAGTCCAAAGTCAATGAGCAGTGACTGCTGTTGAGACACAACAAAGTTCTGTGGGTATATTCCCAGTAAACATATTTTGGCTCACAAAGGAACATCCCTTCCAACTATGAGACCTATACAATGTAATACACTTGGCGTATCTTTGAACACTCCCATAAACAATGAATTAACGTGCCTTTTGCTTCTCTACATTTCAAACAAATATCAGGTACATTAGGGTGTATGTGATTCAACCTGCAAGGTGTAAGGTCGGTGCTCATCAACCATTTACACTGTAGCAGCTTAAATGTGGTATTAACAGACTGGGTCTTAAGCCTTAAAACAAGCCCTTTCCCAGTCAGCTTCCTGAATGTCTTCCTTTATATCAGTTATCCATGCCTCTATCTTTTTGGAAGATGACTCTTTTGGATGTGTTAACATTAACTCATAGAACAGTGAAAATTGTCCTCTGCCGTTCATGTGGGATAGAGTCATTTCCTCAATTTTAGATAGTGGAGGTACAGACAACTGTTTATGCATGGATAAAATAAAATTTTTTAACTTTTCTTGGAATATCATATTTCTCACACAGTTGATTATATGACATCAGGTTGCCTCCTGCATATAAATCGGAAATTTTGCAGCACCTTTGTTAAACCACATCCTAAATCCACCATCTGTTCTCCCAGGTATAAAACAATTATTGCCCCATATAGGGGTAAACTGTGATAGTGCTGGTGTGTCTCCGACATGTTGGTGTGCAGAGTACCACACTGAAATGGTATTTCGAAGACGGGGATTTTTTTGTTTGTTTAACCAGCTTTCTGACGCTTGCTGAATATAAATAAAGCTTGAGAGGAAGCCCTAGTGTTGATGTCTCCTCTATAATCACCCAAGCAGGAAGGGAAGCCACTGAAAAGTAATACATTGCTGGACTTAGCTGGGCAGCCCAGTTATACAATTTTAAATTAGGGAGCTGAAGCCCCCCTCTTTCATATGGTAAATATAACAGCCTTAGTTGTAGTCTGGCCTTTTTATCATTCCAGATGAATTGATTCAGCATATTATTAATGTTATGAAAAAAGGTGTTGGGTAAAGGAAGTGGAAGTGAACCAACATTTTAATTATGTTTATGCAACCAGTCATAGATACAGGCATCTTGGTCCATCGGTTTAACATTTTAATTTTTAATTTAATTTCAATGAATTTGAATCCCTAAACGTGTAAAACCTTCTTTAGTGGTTGTGAATGGTGTATCTGTGATAGGCTGTTCATTCAAAAACATTAGTGCAGATTTGGAATTTTTTATTTCATACCCTGATATGTTCCCAAATGTTTCAATTAAACTAATTGGGAATACTCTGTGTTCTTTTGGAACTTCACTTGCTCTCTGATTTTTGACTTTGTGACTAATTGTGATCTCCCTGTGCTTCAGGAAAACCCCCTCTGCCATTTCTCTGCCATGTCCAGCTCTATTTGTCTCCACATCTACACTTTGGGATTCCTCCAGCACCAGCATTACCCTACCACCCCCGACACCCCGCCACTGGCTCCCCCACCTGCATCAATGAGCTAACACATGGTGTATTCTAATAACTTTGGTAATCCCCTGACTTTTCATCCAACACCATGGAGTTAATGTTTGTGGTTGAATGACATGTCACTATTCAGTGGAATACAAATTTGGTATAAAACATTCATGCCCACTCCCTCCAGAATAAACTATAATCATTTTGGTAATCCCCTGACTTTTTTACACGTTACGAGTGTCAAGTCAAAAAATGTGTCCATTAGTTTTTTTTTTTTTTTAGCAAATACCTGCAACACTAATGGCATTGCATTGGTTTCAGCTGTACTTTGTGTTTGATGCCAATTAGAAATCTTGAACTAAATGTTAGCTTATTAACACATTAAACTGGAAATGGTAAAAAATGCTAAACATTATACCTGCTAAACATCATTATGTTACCATTGTCACCGTAGCTCACATAGCTAGCATAGTTAGCATGCCTCAGTACATGCTCAAAGAGATGCTAACATGGCTGTAGACTCTTAGGCTTTGTTCAGATTGCAGGCAAATCAGACTTTTTTCTCAAATAAAAGACAGACTGTCTGCACAGTTATTTGCATGTGATCAGATCAGATTTTTGTGTCCAGACATCACAAACCTATCTGGATGAGTTGATGTGGTATCGACGTTGTATGCTGGTGACATGGCTTTCCAACATGAAAGCATGAGAAATAGAAATCCATCATCTCACCCTCCTTTCCCCACAGAGCCAGCAGACATTTTATTTCAGTGTGTTGTTCTTCGTGTCTCCATACCACTCTGCTAGTACCAGTATGGATTCTGCTTCTGATGCACTTCTGTCGCTCTGGATTTGACGTTGTGCATCACATTTCAAGTGACTCAAAATACACTTTGAAATCCGATTTGAGAGGCCAGAGTGTCTGGACTGAGACGCATCTATAGAAATCTGATTGGAATCACATTTCAAACCACCTCCAAATGTGGCTTGGATCTGTTTTCATGTGGTTCTTCTGCTGTCCAGACTTTCTAAATGAATCTGGATATGCCAAAAAATGGATTTGGGCTGGCAGTCTGAACAAAGCCCCGTTTAGTATTTCTAAACATCGCTGGTCTTTGTCTAAGCAGCAACACTAAGAGGACAGAACACAAAATAAAAGCCAACAAAATGTTTGCTACTTAATTCTCTTGTTGGGCTCAGTAGTAATGCTTCTCTACTTAGTTACTGCAATGCCTTCATGCTCTCAAACAGCTGATCTGGGAGACTGGGCTCTAATCAGATTAATGGACCATAATGTTTTATAAACCATATACATCAGTGCAAATCATTTCACCAAACACTCAGTGAGATTTTAGAGTTTTAATTACAGACATTAGAGTAAACCCATGCCACTTAGTGTAACGCCCTGCATAAACACTCAAAAACTGGTAACTCATCATGTGGCAAAACCTACTGTAAGCTTTTGTTGTCCAAGCTCTTGGATCAGTCTGCTGTGGTCTGTTTCATGACTCCACACTTGTGTGTGCATGTGTGAGATTGACCTAAGGGGGTTTACAGAAAAGGGTGGGAATGTTATTGATCATTGTCATGGCAATAAATGAAGATGTGTATGTTGGAAAGGCTCCGATCTGTGTGTATGGATTGTGTTTGCAAGCAATTCAGTGTATCTGCATGCATTTATTGCTGTGTGTGCATTCAGCTATGCACTTGTGAACTCTCTGTGTTTAGTTGTGCACTTAAGAATGTTTCATGTGTATGTATGTGCACGTAAGGCATCCCGCAGAGGTCCAGATGTGAGGATTTTGCTTGCTGGTGACACGGGCCATAAATCTAAATCTTTAACTAATGAACAAATAGGAGAAACACAAAGTCTAATAAACGGAATCACAGGGAGGAAGAAATGGGAAGAGAAACAGATGAGGGTGTTGGGAGAGAAGGGAGATAGTAAAAAAGTGAGCACCGGGGAGAAGAAGTGGAGGAGAAAGCTGAGACAATGAGAAGTTGATTACGCATTAAAGCTGACAGGAGGGTAGGGTGAGAAAGTACCTTCATATTCCCCTGAAGCTTTTTTTTTTTTTTTTTTTTTTTAGATGTGATTGGATCAATTACAGCTTGAACAATGGGCTGGTGATATCAGACACTGCATGGAAGTTACTGCTCTTTTTAATGGACAAAAGCATTTTCAATGCATACCCCTGGGTTTTAGGTCAACCCGTGACTAGATTATACTCTGTGTTATTCATTCATTTCATTCAATTAAGCACTTATCTACCTGGTATAAGTCAGACTATTCATTTTTAAACAATGTCCTGGTGTAAAAATGTTTTTTAAATGATAAAAAGATGATTAAAAAGCATTATTTTTCTTTAGATTTTCTTTAGCTCTTTGGTTTAGAGGCCTGGTGAATGTAATAGCGTGGTAAATGTAAGGTATGATGGATGCAAGGCAAGTCAAAAAGAGTTTTGTGAGGCAACTGCCCAAAGAACGATGACCTGGACGACTGAGAACCTTCACAGATGGATAGCAGTTATTGTGTTTTCCTGTCTGGCCTCATGATAGCACTGTTGTCTCACTGTTACTTTGAATAACTACAGAACACAATGATGAAAAACGTTTGTTTACATTGTCACACTGAGAAAATGATAATGTACTTTAGGCTACTGATGATGAGAAATTTGTCTTTGTGCCATTTCGGAATCAGATCATTTAAAAGGAGAACTGGTGCATGAGAAAAACAAAACTAGCTCATACAATGTGAGCTCTGAATGTGACAATGGCCAAGACACCGTCCAAGTAGCTGTCCCAAGAAACGTTAGGACTGATGAGAGAACCTTATATAGTTACCTCAACTGCCTCAACACTGCTGCTGTAAACGCAGAAGTAGTTTTCCTGGCAAAAATGTCAACTTTGGAAGCCAGATCTCACAAGCGACCCACTTTCCTGGAAAACCTTGGCCTTCAGCTGTGGCTGCAGAAAAGGAAAGAGGTGCCGCAACCCAAAGCTGATGGATGCTCTGGTTTATCTGAAAACAGAACTACTATGTAAAAGATAGTGGAGTATAAGCATATATTATAACTGGCTATGCTGAAATATATGGATGCATTTTGAATAAAAAAATATATCCTGATGTCTTTAAAGGTTTGTATAACTGAACTACGAAAATATATTATTTATGTTTGTTATTCTTAAAAGGGCCAGTGTGTAGGATTTAGCGGAATCTAGTGGTGTAGTTACTGACTGCAACACTTTCCCTTCACCCTCTCCTTCATAGGTAGGAGGAACTACGTTTTGCTGTTTTGTTTTTAGGAGACAAAGTTACACATATGATATTCTATTTCTGCCATATTCTGTAAATAGAGCACCATAAACAAAAACGTTTACAATATATTTGTTATGTAGAACATAAGTGGACCCAAAGTACAGACAGAGAATGAGTACGATTCAACAAAGCCAGTGTAAGCGGCAGGTGGATTCGAGGTGGTGAGAAGATCCAAGCGGTGCAAGGCTGGCAGGCAGATGATGATATGAGAGGATATGCCCAATGACAAACACAAAAAGAGCCAGATAAGACAAGGGAAAACACTGGGAACTGGGAGGCAGACAGCCTCATCATGACAGCAATTTTATTGTATGACTTAAAATACAATATTTTAAGTTGAATAAAATATATGAGTATAAAATAATGTGTGAAACACATACACATGTAAGGGTTAAGCCAACTGTACCCAGGAGCAGTGGTGTTTTCAGCTTTAAGCCCATAATGGCATGCTAACATAATCACAATGACAACATGATGTTTACCAGGTCATATTTAACAAGGTGTTGACCGAGGTTTAGCATGTTGGCATGCCAACGTTTGCTCAGTAGCATCAAAAACAAAGTACAACTGAGGCTGATGGGATTGTCACTAGTTTGCAGGACGAAGATATTTCACTCCAAACCACAAATGTCAACTTCACTGTGGCGCTACACAAAAAGTCTGCTCTGCAAACTGCTGTTGAGGCCTTGAGTTGATCAGATGTTCCCATACCTTCACTGACTGCTGTAGGTATTTTGCACTTTTGCCTTTTGTTATATACACTTTTATTTATTATTCTAATCATTCATTATTGGACACTACATTCTATACCTTTTGTCTGTGCTCTGCTTGATTTCATGGCCTCTGAGGGGATAAACTTCCCCTCCTCTTCTCTCCTCTCTTTTCTCCTCATCATGAACTAGGCCTTACATGTGGGAACTACCCTATACATCTGTCACTGTGATTCAATCCCCCTCCCTGCATCTGTGAAATTATCATGGTCTGTAAGTCAACTGGTAATATGAACTTTTGGAAACGTTGTGGTTTTGTTTGTATTTGGAAGTGCAGGAATGTGCATGTTGACATCTCTGACATGAGAACTTCTGGATTAATATGCATGATTTCCTTCTTTCACATGATAAATATTTATGTTTGTCACGCTACGGTCTCATGTTTGACGCGAGAGTCACTGACAGTCTAAAATAAAAACGGACACGTACGGCCTCATTCCACTCCCATCATGACTATTTATATGATCAGTTTACTCAGGGGATTGGAGTCATATACATCTGCACACATTTGAACATCTGGCTATGATCCTATCGGGTATGACCTCCTATATTTTCAAAGAATATTAACACACCTTACACCTTGCAGTTTGTTTACAACTTAAAGAAGTGACGGCGAACATACAGTAAGGGTCCAGTGTCCAGGATTTAGTGGCATCTAACATTGCTGATTGCAAAACCTCATGCCCCATCATCTCCTTTATATTATAATGGAGAAACTATGGTGTAAAAAATGTGTCACCTTATTCTCTTCAGCCCTATCCAATCACTGCTGACTGCTAACCATATCACCACAGTCTTGTCATTTGCACATGGATAAATGATCAGATGTGATTGTGACAAACCCAATTTATAATAGTTCCAAAGCTGCATCTACAATGTTACAAAAAAGTGTTTAAGAAGATGGAGCTTGCCTCCCACAAGTCCATAACAAAGTATTATTTCAGTTTTGTCAAAGCGATATATTTTTATTAGCTCACTGACATCAAGAAATATTACTTCTCCTGCTCAGTGTGAACTCATATCTCTGCCTATACCCACCATCTCCTCACAGCTTCTAACAAGGTAGGACACTGCTGGAGCTCTCTTACTGCTAGTCCTAAAAGTAGGACCAAAAAATGTGTCACTGAGAATTTTTGGCCATGTTGAACCAATTTCCTTTTTCTGAGACACTTGATAGATACTGACCCAGTTCCTGATGTAGGTTTTGACTAACTTAGTTTTGAATGTGGTTCATTCAAACTGGAAACGCAAAGATGTCAGCAAACACACTAAAGCCACAGTGCATGCTAATTCAGCTTCTGAAGATGTTGTTCACATTTACTAGAAAAGTGACTCAATGAAGTGTACTCAAAACAGTCTGCGTGCACACTAAAAACACCTGACTTGACTTTTGAGAGTTTTGTTGATGTATACTTGTCGTCCATGAGGAAAATGGAGAGACTATTGGAAACAGAAACACCTTAAACCAGTTCATATCCCTTTGTTATGTCTAAATGGCAGCAGAACTCTGATGTCTGATGGTACAGTAAGCACTGTGTCATTTTCTGTTAGTATAAAATGGTTTAGTGTGTTGTATTCTTGGATCAGCAAAATCTAATTGATAGCCATCTGATGTTCCTGGTACAAAATGGCACATTGTGATTCAGTTATTTTATAATTAACATTTCATACCATTTACAGGGTACAGAATTGGTTAAAAAGGTCACAGTAAAAGTCTTCTGTGTATCCTGTTCCTTCTGTGTGTGTGTTGTTTTTTCAGACCATTCTTTGCCTGTCTACCAGGAGTGCTGCCCTGTCCTAAACACCCCTGTAGCTCATTGCCTCGTTAGCTCCTGTGTCCAGCTGTGTTACATTACCAATGAGTCACTTTAGGTGACTAAATTAAAACTGATTTGCCCAAAATCTGAAGAAATGTTAGAAAACTGGTTCCCCTTGACAGCGGCAGAAACAACATTTTCTGTTGTGAAATATTGAATTATTTGCCTCCAAATGGGTTTTATTTAATGTACCCAGCCCACATGTTTTTAATAAACAACATCAAACCTTTTTTATTAGCGATGTACTAAGATGATGAGCAATGAAAATGATCAGTGAGGATGCTGTCTACACTTAGTTTGCCAATTTTGGAGAGATAAATCAACTGATCAACCCATGAGATCCACACTACCAGACAAAATCTTTCATATTATTGTTATTGTTATCATAATATTTCACATTTCTGGTGCCTTTTTGTGATTCTTGGCTGAACTGAAGCTTGTGGTAAATTAAAACATATTTCCAAATGGTTATAAAGACGGCAGTTTCTAATTCGTTGGAATATAACTTTTTACTTCTATATTTCAAGTATATTAAAATAGCTCTGAGCCCTGTTTGAGATTATGTATAGTATGAAGGGATGGGCCATGAAGTGCTGATGTTGGAAGCACATGGAGCACATTTTCATTTTTTCCTTTTGTGTTGCGTGTCTGAATTTGGCAGGTGTCATTCAAAATAACGCTCAGGCTGAATGTGGCACCTCTGTGAGTTTACCACATGATCTATAGCATTATGCTGCATTGCCTGAGGGGTTTCAGCCCACAAAATCAATACATTATGCTTACATTATAGCCTCCTCTTGCAATAAAATTACAGTATTATGTTACTGGTAACAAAATGAGACAGTGCACAATAGCTATCAAAAACAATTCCTGTAAATTATTTTTTTCTCAGTTTCTCCGATAGAACCTCTGAATTATTTTGAAACTATAGGAACAAAACATTTCAGGGAATTTTCGTAGACCTTAACCTACATATCTGCAAAGAATTACCAGACATCACTGAATTCTTTCACGCTTATCAGACAGGATGTTGTGTATTTTTTTTTTTTTTTTTTTTACAAACTAATGAAATCTGATTTCCTCTTAGAGGGTCCCTCGTCTGTCCACTGCGGACCTCCATTTGCTGTAGCCAGCCACATGTTTCTGATGCACTGATTTTCATGGCCCTAGTTTAAGTTAGGGGTTTGTTTAGAAAATAAAGGAAACATAGGTTCCAAGTGACACTACATTATTAAACAGACGATGCTCGGGACGTCCTGCTAATAGTGGCCGAGGGCACGGGATCATCCAGAGTTGAAGTCTGGCCTGTTAATCACATCAGTGCCACATCATGTAGAGGTGCTGTGAAGACTTTAACTTTTACAGGAATGTATATGGATGGATTACTTTTACTCTATTTACAGAATATGGCAGAAATGGAATATATACAGTACCTACAGTAGCCAACCTAAACAACAGCTCTAGATATAGCATTTCGCAACCACTAGTAGTTTCTTCTTCATACTAGGAAGGAGAAGATGACATGAAGGGGTTGCATTCAGTAACTACACCACCAGATTCTACACCACTAATTTTTACACACCGGACCTTTAAAGTCAAAGTGCTGTAGTAGCAGTACTTTAAATAGTATTACAAGTTAGTTGAATCTAAAGAACTGCTGGACAAAATCTACTTACAATCTACAGCAGGTTATATGTTCATCTCATCTCTTAGAAGGTGTAACAGGTCAGGCAGTTGGTCTTACTTCAAGCTGCTGGTACATTTTCTGTCATGTATCATGCAGACCTGACTTCTATTTTGAATAAGAAAGCCCCAAACAGGACAAACAGGATTAACCTGCATTTGCTTCAGGGCTTGATGCAAAGAAAACAGCCTAATGGACAGATAATCCATTATTGATCCAGATGTATCATTAAATTGTGATGCACTTAAGATTTAACATTTTTGCTAATATAACTATTTCATTTTACTGCATCAAAAGTTCTTTGTGGAGCTTTTGAGCACAATTAAACTTATAGAGCATTTCGAGCTGTCCCAGCTGTCGTCAAGCAATGCACATTGCAGCGAATAGTTTCACACTATTCCACTGCTCACGTGCTGCAGTCCAGTAAATGCAGATGTAAACAATACAAACATTCAAAGTTTTAAGAAAAAAAACCCGGCATTTATGAGGAAATAAATGCATTTTCCATGTTTATTAGACCTCAGGGATAAACACAAAGCATCTTGGTGAGTAAGGCTGTATATATACAGAAACTTTGTTTGCAAGATAGCTCCACACATACTTTAACTCTAGGTTTTTGTTTTTTACTGACTTGTTAAATCTTGCCATCCTAGTAGGGACGCTTCATCATACATGATGTACAGTAGATGATACATCTTCAGTATGGGGACTGCCATTACTCAGGGATTGGTAGCTTCTTGTCATCCTTATGAGAGTGTTTTACTGTATGTGACAGCAGCAAAACTGCAGTCTGCAATACATGTAATGAAACTGAGTTTGATAGATAGATCAAAATCAAAATCTTGCAGGAGCTTCCATTCACGTATGTACAGTATGAGTATTTATGAAGAATTTAACACTCACACAACAGTATGGTAACCAATGACCTCTCCCTTGAATTTTGCAAAATCATGATTGAAGCACAGAGGTATGTGACATCATCTTTTCCAAAAAGATGGAAAACCAATGGAAAGAAAAATCCCCGAAAAAAAACCCTTAAATCTCAAGAGTAAAATCACCAAAACGGTTCTAAATTTAGCAGAAGATGGTTTTCTCATGTAAGATTCCATTTTTCATAGATTACGTTTTCATGTTTCCTGGGCCTTTAAGTTCTTTTATACCATGTAGCTTGGTGTTCATGGCCAAACAATTTTCTTTATGAAGGATATTATACTGTACTTTCCAACCACCTAAACACTTCACACTCCAATTCCCCAAAACATTGTGCGTTGTGCATTGCTGTGTAAACAAATCAGCGCTAGTTCCCAGAAAAAGAAACCCACCAGCTGTAGACTGTGAAAAGCCAAATGTATCCTCTGTCCACGGATGTCTGATCTATTAAGAGATGCTGATGGCACTGATGGAGTGATATGCTAATGATGTGAAAGTCCAAGCCAGTAACATTTGCTCCCAGTTATACGATGCCTTGGTGATACGGCATGAAAGCATCAAAGCCAAAAACAACATCAGATACAGTTTGTTTTTTCCTGTACAACACAACTATGGCAACAGCTGTTTATGTAAATATGTCTGTGAGTGTGTGGAAAGTAATTGAATGTGTCTTGTGAAGGAGGAGTGTTCTCAATCAAACGAGATAAAGAGAAGCTACAGTTCACTGAATGAAACAGATGTGAGAACAGACAATAAAACAAGGATTGTACAGGAAAGAAGAAAGATGTGTTGCATTATTGGGCAATTTTACATTCACCCTTTTCTGTGGTGGCTATATATTTACTTGCTGTGTGGGGTTTACCAAACAGTGTTGGCTTGTGGTTTCCTGAAACACACTTTAAGGAAACCACAAGCCAACACTGTTTTGGTAATCTCTTTCTTTATCGAAGCGCAATGGTGGAAAAAAAAAGAGTTTTGTGTGTGAAATGTAGCAGCGTGGAACATTGTCCGTCTCTTCATATGCTGACTGACACCTCTTATTTAAACCATGCTCATGGATAAGAAGAAGGCGGATGAGTTAAGATGGCTGTCATAGTTTAATGAATGAAGTGTGTGGTGACATTAGATACCAAAGCACTGACAACAATACTGAAACAGTGACAGTGTAATGAAATACGTGGCTAAATCCCTTGAACTAGCTAATTAAAGATGGTGAACACATGGACTGTCACATATGAAAACTTTTGACTCGTGATTCATTGTTATTAATGCCTCTAAATATTATTTTCAGGAGATTTTAAGAAAATTATGCATTACTATATAAAGTAAATGAAACATTGGCCAACAGTTTATAGTGCTGTGCAATGCTCTGTGTCTAAAAAGCAGTACCGTGCCATAAATATCTTGCATGCAACACCTTCTACATTAATCACCAGATAATAAAACTGCATGTTAACAATGGCCATCGTAACATCTTCAGCTACATCAGGCAGCAGGACAATATCAGGATCACTTTGGCAGAAATAACCATGTTTGTCTGCAGAGCTGGTTCACTGGTGTGGTGTCTCTAAGTCAGAAAACATAGCAGAGAGCCTGAAGGCTCCAGCAACAATGATATAATTGCACAACCGGTTTACACAACAAAGTGATACAACAGAAAAGATGTAAGATCAGATCAAATCGGAAGTGCGAAAATCAAAACTAAACAAACAAACCAGCAGCTATCGAGCCAACATTCATACCGAGAATGAGACAGAGAGCAACACAATGAAAGAAGCCTCTCTATCACCAGTCCCCCCCCTGAAGATCACATTGCTCAACTAAATCCCCCCCCACAGACATCCACTCACACAAAAGCACCCTCACACACACACACTGATACAGACTCCCAGGGCTGTCTTCAATCCGCTGTGTGGGTGTTCTCAGTCATATTGACTCATGAGGTGACACAGTTAGCCAATGCTGGTGACGACTGCTGACGTGTGTATTTTTGTGTGTGAGGGTGTGTGGCTGTGGGAGGTTACCCCAAAGACTCTCATGTAATACCAGACAAGGGTTGGATTCAAACTCAGTGTAATTCCCCTGCCGCCAAGGTAGCTTTAAGAAGAGAAAAGCCAGAATAAAAGCCATCAGACAAATGTCAAAACTACAGGGAATAGTGTTTTTTTAAGTACAGAGAAAAATGCATAGGAGTTAACAAGGTTAATAAGACAGGTATCTGATAGCAGAAAGACTTTGGGGTAAATTTACTGTAGGTAAAATGAACTCTACAAATCCATTAGTAAACTGATGATGGGACATGGCTACTATCAGATGGATTGCCATGAAAATCTGTACCCTGAGTTTATCTTGAGCAGGTCAAATGTACTTCTTCTGTGAAATATCTCAACATCTACTGGCCAGTTTGGCACAAGATTTTGTCCAGACATTTGTTGTTCCCAGATGACGATAGTTCCCACCCTCATGGCTTTTGGAAAGCATAGCTTCACGGAACTGCTACCATGTCTGTAGATTCTTGTTGTAGAGGATTGTTTTATGTTGGTTTGTTAGTCTAAATCTAAATCTTAGACTTTATATGGCTAGATTTGTGTGAAATGTGGGTTGTCACAGGAAGATTCCTAATTCATTCCCCAACGATCTTGGCAGCACCTTTGTCAAGTCAAAATGTCCCCATGGGCAAAACCTTAGACAGACAGGTGACAAATTAAAGGAAAAACCAACATAAAGGGTCTTATTAAGGTGTTGGGCCACCACGAGCTGCAAAACCAGCTTCAAGAGGGATGAACATCATTCTTCCAAAAGATATGACCTCATTTGTTTTACTGAAGGGGAGTGCTGTCTAACATGTCCACAATCTCCCATAGGTGCTGAACAGGGTAGAAATCTGGTGTTTGTGATGGGCCATAGCATATGACTCACATCATTTCGCCTCAAACCACTGAGTGACCCCTCATGTCCCGATGGCATCCACTTTGTTTCTCCACTGATTCATTCGGGTTTATTCAGGTTTTCCTTTAATTTCTCACCCACCATTAAAGCAACTGAACACATTCATACATTACCCTTAAGGAAACCCCAGTTTGGATAGATAGCACATTTGCAAATTCGATTTTGCAAGATTTACAGTAACTGGCAGATTGCCATGAGATGCACTGAGCATATTTATCTTCCCACGAGCACTGATGTCTTTCATTTGATGGCCCGTTGTATCATCGCCACCATGAGACTAGAAATATAACATTTATCTGGTGTTATTAAACACCAAGCACAATACTGATGACTTCAAGTGGATACTGAATATGTTAATCCCATGATACACTGATCCAGACAATTCAGGCTGACAAGCTGGCAAGCCTTTAACTATATATAACGTCAGCGTGGGACTGAAGGGAGTGTTCACCAACTGCAATGAATCTGTGTGACTCCATCATTAAAGTTATTTATTTAATGATTATTTGATTGAACTGACACTGGCATCGCTCTTTCTTTGCATAGCCACACATTTATGTCTTGCAGATCAGTCACTTTATGCCAACTGCTAAAGCACTCAGGCAGTATGACTCCACTTTATTTGATATCCATATAGCTTCGTCTGTCCCAACTAATTTCTGAGACTTCTAATAGTGTTTCACTCTGCTGAATGGTTCTCAGCCAAATGTAAGTCCAATCACTTCTTCTGTTGCCCAGCATTGGTGTCTTTGGCATCAGACGCCTGCATACAGTATTAAAAGCTTTGGTGCCATGGGAGATGTGAAGCCTTTATGGAACTAAATAGCAACATGTGGAATACAATACATGTATATAAAACCAACCCAACTGCATTACAACACTCAGCGTAATAGGCAACTCTACAGAGATGAAGATTACAAAACATAGTTACAGTTCTGGCTATGGTCACAATGTTTTTGTGAAGTGTGTGTGCCGCAACTGAAAGCTTTTTGCTTGCCTCACTGACCAGGTTTGACATCTGATTGTACACTGGAGTATTTTAGTTGCCTCACGCACAGATTATGAATAAAGATTATCCCAGAGACATCTTTTTCTAACTTCCTAATGCATACAATGTTGTGTGACTGAGCACAATAAACTGTCAGGCAGCCCCAGCTAATTGTTTCGACCTCAGTATAATCGCAGTCGTTCCCACTACATCAGCCTATTTGTCAGCACGTTTCCACGACAATGGTTACTCAGTTTCGATTGGCCCGTGCGCTGAATGGGATTTGTGCCACGACTGGAAGTGAAAGTGAAGGCGGGCTCACACCCCGCGGTGAAGTCATGCTGGTTGAGAAGTTGTTTTTCAATGTATCTCTATCCCTTCACGCACATGCACGCACACGCAAACATCTGTTTACTTGCACATTTCCAGATCAGTTAAGTTAAACAGATAAAAACATGTCATGTAGAGGAGAACGGGAATTGGGGAGTATTGGCAGGTGAATCAAGAGTGATTTAGTTCTTCCTTTTACAAAGTCTACATAATCCAACTATTTACAAGCTCAAATATTTCAAATTAAAAGCATAACTCTTAAGGTGTGCAGTTTATTAAACACACAGTAATAGTAGTAGTAGTAGTAAAATAATTAAAAAGGTTTATTAAGAAAATATGCAGCGAGGATAAAATGTCCAACACTTAGATCAAGGAGGCTCAAGTCCAAATACTGTGGGGTTGGATGTGATACTGGCTGTGGCCTGTGTTAATCCTTGGTGTGGTCGGGAGCTCCTCGCTCTGCCACCGCCTGTGTCATGTCGTAACGTTCTGGACGTCCCTCTGCTGGCTGGTTGGTATTCCACCGTCATCTCATTACCCTGCTGCTCCATTTCTCTGTTTGTTCTCCTGGTTCTGTCCTTTGCCTCTGACTCACGCTTGCTTCCTTCCTCTCTGCTTTGGTGTAGTGCTCCCCTCAGGCTGGTGTGTGGTAGAGGTACATCATTGTTGCAAGGAACATACGGAGCACTGCTGGTCTGTGGTTCCTGGTGCCATGGTGTGTTGTCACAGTTGGGTACTTCCTTTCCCTCTTCCTGGGAGATTCGTATAGCAATCTGTGCCACACATTTACCTAGTTCTTACATGAACCGCAGACAGGTTTTACTGTTGCTACCCAGTTTTATTGTCTCTAGATCTCACACTGCTATTCTCTCATTCCAACTTCTCCCTTTCCTGTTATCCCTCTTGCTTTCCCCCTCCGCTTTCTCTCTCTTGGCCGCCTCTTGGTTCTGCTAGTTGAAGGCATTGTCTATCAAAGAGTCAGATCTCGGGGTGCAGGTTATTGTGGATGATGAGAAAAAATGTCAAACAAGAAACTATATAAGTAAACATAAAACCATTACCACAATTTAAAAACATGCAATAAAAATATAAAACAAGCTTAAGTCGTGTGTAGTTGTGTTTAAACGTCCGAAGGATCTTTAAATGGGGAATTGAGCAGACGCACAAAAAAAATATTACACAGCAAGAAATGTAGACTTGTCTATTGACAGGGCTGTCCTCACAGTGGATGGATGCTCCGCCAGGGAGCAGTGATTTCTGTGTCCATTACACAGCTGGTGCACAGTCAGCTGTGGATCTCTCATCACATCTCACCCATTTGTTCTGTGTCCCACATGATTTCAGTTCACATAGCCTGGCTTTGTGGGACTTGGTTTCATCACACAGACTCTTGAGTGGGTTTAAATCTTTTTTCACACTAAGCTCCGGTGTTCATTCTGTGGAGTTGCTGATTTGTCCGTTCTGTTGAGACTTTTCTGTGTTTAAAGGAATAGGTCGACATTTTTGGAAAAATGCTTATTTGCTTTCTTGTTGACAGTACTTGGTGACCCCCCTTTTATTTTTTTGCATTTCAGTAAAAACGCAAGTTTGATGTTAACGTTTTCTTACTTAGAAACAGGCAATATATCACTGATGATTATTAAATGACTCACAATTACATCATTTGTTGATATTAGCAGAACTTGGACTGTCTCTCAATGCGCATGCACAAAGTCGACCACCTGTCAGTGTGTTAAAAGGACTGAAGAGGCCCCCTTATGACCCAAATTTTAAAGATCACAATTTTATAATTTTATTCTAACATCATAAGAAACTTTCAGCACCTGTCCCCAGCAAAGGATAGTTTAATCATATCCGGTAGGCCGGCGAAACATATGTTGGTGATGATATGCTGTAAAGAAACCCTATTCCATGATGGCCATTAGCTGTATCTCAGCGAGCAGTGGTCAGCCAGATAAGGCTGGATTGGTCTCTCTGTCTCCTCTAGTGGAACAGAAGTGATTGTAAGGGCCAGACTTTGGCTGGGGATAAGAAGCCTGTCAGACCAGCGATAGCTGACGCTAATTGTAAACTGTCACTGTTCTCACTGAAATCGATATTTTAGAGGATTGAGAATAAAAAGTGCTACATTCAGTTTTGTGGTCCAGAGTCACAAGTGTGTTCAAAAAGAATGAAACTGGAGGGCAGATAGAGCTCAGACATACGGTGCATGGGGCTGAGATGAAAAAAGGTGGAGCAGAGACTTAAATGCAACATATTTGGGAACGAATGCCCTTTTATCACCTCCAAGACAAAAACAGTGTGTTTGTGTGTGTGTGTGTGTGTATGTGTATGTGTATGTGTGTGTGAGTGAGGGAAACCATCCTGGCTCCTTCTAAAATTACATTACACTCACACAGACACAGACAGACAGAGATAGTCAACCATTGTGACTCCGTTCCAACTGCTGATTAGCAGAAGCGGAAACTCATAAGATGTTGGAGCGTCTTTCTGTACATACTCCTGTCTCGTGAGCTAATTTTCCAGTGGAAACACTTCCTGCATGTGTCTTTGACCCCACTCCGGTACAGATCACAGGGAAAATTAAGGGTGGAGTACTAGATCGGAAATAATGTAGTGCATGGACTATTTAGGTGTCTGCATGTGTGTATGTGTGTGAGAGAGTGCACGTGAAGTTTGGGGGGGGGGTGATTTTGAGCTTTCTCACAGATATTTTCAACACATCGACCAGTCTTATGTGAATCTAATCTTATGTGTTTTGAATTCTATTTGAGTTGAACATTAATGCAATGAAAACATGGCTGACTGACACTAGTTGTTTCAAGTCCGATACAAATAACTCTGGGAATCCATGCTCAACACACACACGCACACACGCACACCATCTTCCCGTTCCCACTGCTTCATTGAGCATCTGGGCTCAATTTCACACTTCAAAAACACTGGGAACAGCACAACCAGTGTTGGCCTGCGCCGTGTGTGCGTTGGACAGCAGTCGTCCGATTGGACAGAGACTCCTCTGTTGATAATCTCCTGAGAGTTCATGGTACAGAGGCCGCCACCAACGATGCCAGGGACAAGAGCTGGCATATAGAGGCGCTGCTATGCAGGTGGTGGCCTCGCATGATGGGCATGTTTGTGTCAAAGCTGGGGGTTGTAGAGGCAAGGTCGGCTGCCAGATCAACGACCCACCGACTCTGACAAATGTACAAATCAACACAGGAACACACACATACACATGAAGCAGGATTTCTGTCTTTATCCCAGAAAAGCAGTACCTGTGCCACACACACCTGGCGCCAATCTAATCTGAGCTTTAAGCATAAATAGGCAGACAGGTAGACTCTTGCGTTGTTGACTTGCCTTAAGCTAATACGCAGTCTAAGTCTTAACATATGAGTCTTGCTCTAGGTCATGGGACTGTTTACTTTAGGATCGACCTTTGCCTGATTTCCTCTTTGATCAGTGCATCAGTGATCCTCATCGTTATTTTTAATATATCTTCATATCCACATCATCATTATTCCTTCATCCTAAGCTGTTGTTCACGTTCATCTCCATCATCTCTACAGCTACCTCCGTGGTTGTTATCTGAGCATCATCCTCTCTTACACTGTCATCATCAGTTTGATCACTGTCCCATTCTCATTCTCCTCAATCTCCCTTTAAAGTTTAAAGCCCTCCTGTAATCAGCTGTGTGGCTCAGAGGGGAAATCCCCTTAAAATTACAGCAGGAACTACTCCAAAACTAATGTCACGTTTATTTACAGGAACCCCCCCCAATTTCCTTCGCTGTCTCTTTCTGGTTCCTTCCTTTCTTTGCTCTTTCTCATCCTTTCACAGTGATCAACATTATCTCTCTACACCTTGGCTGTAACTAGCTTTTCAAATCTACTAATGTATTCTTTTTTTTACAAACAAGCTCCACTTAGCAGCAACAACAAGATTATACTCCACCCAAAATCAAAAGCCTGCATCAAAATCCTCCCTGTAGGCGGAGAACATCAGTTCAACATTTTGGGAAATATGCTTGTGTTGTTTCTCATTGTTAGAAAAAAAAAAATAGATACATACACTTAGCTTAACATACCAGCACATGTTATATCTTATTTGTTTATTCTCTAAATGTAAATATATTATGATATTCTGCTTTATATGCATAATTAATATCTTGGCTGGGACTTCCTGGGGACTCTTTTCATTGCAAAGGAACTGCTCTAGGCCAAGCAACAGATCTAAATGGGTGAACTATTCCTTTAAATTCTTTTACTTTTCTTGTCAGATGCAATTATGACCCAGTTTTATAGCAAAACAGTACTCAAAACTAAATTCTGTATTGTTATTCATATCTTCCCCAAAACCTGAGCTAAGTCTCACAGGCAGTATGGCTCCAGGTCTAACTGCTCATCATTGCTTCAACTCTTACTTGTATTGCTTGATTTATAATGAGTAAGTATTTTATGCCAATAGAAATAAGCAAAATGTTTTCAGGAGTACAGTACTGTATTATGATTTGTAGTCAAATCTACAAGGATATAAATAATAATATCTTGTATTTACCAACTGTAATGGGATTATTGAGGAAAACAGTAATGTACAGTAATAATATAACTACTTTCTAGCACTGATTTTCAAAACATCAGTAATACATTTTTTGCTGTTTATTAAAATGTTTTAGAATGGCGAGCCTGTTGCCTATGAATCACTGCTTCTTCTCCCAAACATTCAAAGATTTCTCAGGTAGAACAGACTGTAAATCACCAACCACTGAAAGTTATTAAATTTGAGGTCAATGTGTGAAATACACGCATCCAGTCTCAGTTTCACATGCAGTGAAAGCTGAATGTTAATCTTGAAAGACACTTGACCCTGAATGAGCCGCAGTGCCTGCAGGCATAGAGAGCTCAAACAGATGGATCTGAGAACCAGCTGTTGCAGATGCACAGATCTACAACTGGCATGCGAGCTTGCACATAACACACAGGTTTGCCCACATTCCAGGGCTCTCCAACCTGGAAGCTCTATTCTCCCAAAAATGAGATGACATTTTGCTGCGCATGAAAACCATTTTCATCTTTAGAGGAGAGGAAGTAATCACACACAAAATTGCAGCCATGAAAGTTAGAGCAGGCATCTGTAGGAGCAGGCTGTAGTTATTAGTATGTAGGCTGTCCGTTCGGGTCTGAGACACGTTTTCACCATTTCACCGGACTAATGTCAACTCAAGTCACTGAACTTAATGGTATAATTTTGGGTGGGTGGTCTTTTGGGAGAGATTGGAAAAAAGTAATTCGGTTCACAACACTTCTCTACAGTCAGTGTAATTTAACTTTATAACTAATAACTAATAACTACTATTGTAAGTTGTTGAGTTGTTGAATGAGGCAGTCTAAATATTGTTTAGACAGTTCAATAATATTGATCAAAGTCATTGTTAATCAATTTAAATTAATGATTGTACTCACAAAGACAACAAATTTGAATCCTTTCTTATACTCCATTTGCTAACAACACATTAGTTTAAACTGTGTTTTGCCCCACCTAATTTGACAGAAAAAAAGCTACTGCCACAGTCCATTTGGTGCAAACCGCAGTATTTTGTATTTTACACATTCATCCTCGTCTCCACTGCATTGAGGTATGAAAGTATTTAAGGGTGTGGTGATCCCAAGAGGCAGAGCTTGAACGTTTAAACCTGAAAAATTCTCTCTGACCTAGTTATTTATGAGCTGAGACCTAGACCCTGACATCGCTAATAACTTTGTGTCGATATACAAAATTTGACAAGAACACTGACTGACACTGATTTGACTTCCAGATTCATCCCTAAACCAAAGCCTCCTGTCGGTTCCTGTTAAGCTTGGAAAGGACATGGATGAAGACCTTCTTTGGCTTGAAAGGAAATACCAACAAGGACACCACCTGAATCTGGTTCTTTAATTATCACAAGTACCATTCGTCTGCTTCTCCATGTACTGTAAATGTTTGTGTGTGTGGCAGACAGTGAAAGAGGTAAACACATCCTGTGACCTGCCCAATGGAAAAGTGACTGCTTCCTATCTGACGTCTCACAGAAGGAGATATGGTGACGTTCCTGTGTGTGCTTGTGTTTTGCTCTCAGGGCTGTTATCAGGTGCAGTAGGCGGCAGGAACAGCTGCAGCGACCCTCATCTGATATAGTACTTGAATGCGAAAGAGACAAAATTGGACCCTGTGTCTGTGTGTGAGCGAGTGTGTAGGATGAAGTGTGTGAGTGCGTGTGTGTGTGTGGGCTGGCACAGAAACAAGTGGGTTATTTCTGTTGGCACACAGTAATTAGCTCTAGGAAGAGTCACAGCGGTTTTAAATGTTGAAACATCCTGTGCTCCTGGAAATCTTTGGTGCTTTGGCAACTTTTACACCCTTCATCGAGCCACAATTCTCTGTCAGAGGTTTACTTAAGGTTGCTTACTTGGACTCGTACATGGCTTTGTCACATGCATTAAGAATTGTGGGATTGTAAGAGTTTATCTTACTGACACTGAAATTTGAGTCCCTTTGTGCAAGACAATTTAATAAGTATAATGTTCCTGCAGCTATCTTTTCCACCTTTCCACGTATTTGGCCATCTATTATTCAAATCTGGGTGGGTGTTTCCCCAGTGGCTGACTGACGTCTGAAGGTCTAGGGTCTCTGCTAGAAGACGCTGCAACAGTAAACCCACATAGCCCACAAGCCACATGTATTGTTAGTAATTGGACATGTTGGACCCTACAACTTTCAGCATTTGGAAGGGTCCATCATGACTTTCATTTTGGGAGCTAGGCTAACTAGCCTCCACTGGAGAAGTTGGTGCGTGCAGTTTGCTAACCTTAGTATTGACTCCCACTAAATGTTACCTATGCTGCACTTACATCATATCCCATCAAGACTGTAATTATGACCAACCGCGTCAAAAAGCTCACGCCAGCCTCCCCGTTGTAATACTGGGACAAACCTAGTTTCTGACAGGTCTCCCACTTTGTGAGAAGGGGTCAACAGACCGGTAGCGAAATGGCTGCAAAGCGGTCATTGGCATTACATCAAAAATAAAATCCAGTCTCAACATTGGTAAAATTGATTCAGATAGTCTAATTGAAGCTATACACTGTTTTAATCAGGTTTCACTATAACAGCAAAAGTAGTTGTAAACAATGTGACTAGAAGGCCAGCAGCGTGGGTGACCTGGAAGTCAGAAAAGTGTTGTTTTCCTGTTTTTCCCATTTTGTTTACGTTGTGTGAACGCAGCATCATGTTATTTCAGTCTGCTGAGTCACTTGCAGCACCTCAGTGTTACTTTGTCCCAGTCTAACTAGCAGTCACTGTCTCACTTTCATAAGTCCAGCTCTGGTGACAATGACATCAACATCTCTAAAAAAAAACAGCTAATTGAATGGTCAGTGCTAAACAGTGCTGTCTGAGGCTAAAAGGTCAGACTTTTAATCTGCTTTGATTGATTTGATTTGAGGTTTCACCCATGATTTATGTCCATTTAAGCCTCACTCACTCCCATGAAGCAAGTAAATGGAGCTTTGGCTCTAGCACATCCAATTCAGAGAATCCCGTGGTGTTTTTTTTTTTGTGTGTGTGTGTGTATGTGTTAGTGTTGGGAAATTTTCTTTTTTGGCATTTGATGATCCAGCTCCATTTATAGCACCACAGTAATATCCAACCTGGGAGCAGGACAGACTCAAACACAGAATTTCACAGAAACAAAACTTGATCTGTTCGCAGCATTTTCTAACTGGGGGGTTATAATTCCCTGAATTTCAATGCATGGAAGCTTTACACACACAAACACACACACACGCACACACCTACACGTGTGCACACACACAAACATAAACACAGACACATATGCATTCCATTACTTGTAATATTTTACCAGAATAATAATCAGCTGTTAATTGTGTTTTGACAAAGTGTTTACAGTTAACCACAGACGGGGTGGCTGGTGGAAAATCTTACAGCATTTGGTGATAATGAGCAGAAACCACATTAACGACGCTTGAATTCAAAGTCAAACTAATATGTCCACGTGGTTTATAGCAGGTTGTGGTTTCCCTTCCGATAAATAGGTAAGCAATGTACTGCTCAACCATAAAGTGCAGCCATAATTACAACCAGCGCTACCGTGGATGTGTTTGTGCACGCTGGTAGCTTTCAGGTCCTGGGTGGCTCTCATCGCATGAAATGAATGTTGAGTATTTATTTTTGTCACTCATTTAACGATTGGCTGGTCTCACAGTACAATAGCTTACTGTATAAACACTATATTGATTTGGATCTCTCCTAAATTCATCCACATTCATGTGTGACCTGTAAACAATGTGAAATGTAAACCAGAAGGGGAAACATTTGGCAGTTGTAGACCTGTGAGAAATAACTGCTTAATTCTTCAATGCAATTTCTAAACACAAATGTTTAGTGTGGCTTTTTATGGTTCAGGAACAAGGACATGTGAATGGTCACGTCTGTGGTGATGATGGGGTATTTAGGCAAACTGGACATTTTGATGACAGATTCAAACGCTGCGCACAAAGAGAAGAAATCAGTTGCTTAGATGCTGTAATTTTTAAGCTAGCACAGGATGCAGTCACGTTTTCTCAATTGGCCATGCTTTGTATTTAAATTTCAAAAGGTGAAGGGTCAAAAGTTTTGCACTAACATACTGTGAGTCCCTAAATTAACCGACTTTTAAAATCTGTGGTACTTAACCCTGTGTTTGAGGGAGGTCAGGCTGTGTGAGGACAGCAGTGGCATGAGGAGTTACTGACCGAGTCAAAACTAAGACAGAAGGGATTCTGTGAGTGACTCAACACAAAGACTACAAGGGGGGGGGGGGGGGACCATACATCGAAGATGAATATAAGATTTGATCTCTTCTGTACTGCTACGTGCTGATTGGTTTTTGATCCTGGATTTAGTCTGGTTCTATATCATGCCGACATTCCCTGGAAAGAGTGATTGAATGCCGTGTGGCCAGCTGTGTCAGATTCCATTCTGTGGGTCGACTCAACTGATTTTGGATACTGGATTCCAGATAGTAACACTTTTGTTTTACTACCAGGGTCTTTTTCCAAAGACAAACCAAAAGTCATTTTATTTTGTTTTCATATTCTTTCCACAAACAAAAGAGCTCTATTTTATTTTGGGGTCTTTTCAATTGCAAAAGAAAACAGTTTTGTGAATGGTGTGTTGCAGAGATTGTGAATTAAACCTGCCAGCTGTTCTGTTTTAAAAGCAACATTTCCTTGTGAGTTTTGTTAACCGTACTGCTCAGAGCCAGCCATTGATGTATAGCTACCACCACCCCAACATTTCCAAGTATTATTGTTTGTGGTACTGTCGAAACGACTGGATTGCTTTCCGTTTCCTCAGAGTCTAGCTCACTTTGGGAACTGGAACTTTGGAAAGAAACATTTTCACTGATGAGATGAATTGAAAATGTCACAATTCTATATTGAATTTGAATTTCTGTTGTGATGATGTGCATTGCACGATAATACAGTTTGAATAACATGATTGCTTTGCACAAACAAGTAACTACAGCAGGGGTTGACGTTGGGCTGGAGGAGGGGAGTAATGTTAACATTAGGAGAAAACATTTGGAGTTCATTCAATTAGTCTGTATAAGCCTTGTAAACGGAGTCTTCATTTTCCTGGGAAATATCGTGTCAGGTAGCGGACAGAATTGTTTTTATTATGAAGCCATGACACTGCAATCAACATTTCATAATAAGTCAAAGCAACAAGATATTTCTTTCAGAATAATTCACATAATGTGAATGTCAACATAAATTCTTCATAAGAAATTATGTTTCTGTATTTGAGTATTAATCTTGTTATACATAACAATTTGTAACTTTTAAATAGTACATCATAAGTGCACAATCTTTTAAGACCCTATCAGAAGAGTGATTTCTGTCAGAAACCTAGCTGCCGTTGTATTTGTGCTCGATTCTTTAAGGCAAAGACACATTGTAAAGCTGTGGTTTCCTTTATTCAGTTTGTTTCCCCCCTCAGAGGGTTTGGAGTGAGTCACAACTGAAGCATCAAAGCGGCTCTTACAAGCACATGCGGCGCTGCATACACATATGCACACAGGGGTAGACACACACAGTAACACACACTTGTATACACACAGAAAATCACATATAAATACTGAGAGACTTATTCATATACACACACACAGGCAGAACAGGGAAATGCAGAGCTACAAGCGCGCACACACACCAACAGATGTGCTGTATTGTATTATAGTGTGACGTCACAATGTGACCCCCACCCCTGTTATTAATTGATCCAGAATGTTTTGGATCCGCTGGCTTCCCAAACCACAGCTTTAGACAAAAGTTTGTCTGTGTAGTATTGGGCTGCACTTCAGCAAATGAAAAGTAATATTATGTTAAATCATTTTAACTGTTCAAGACCCAAGATGTTTTTCCGCATAAGAGGCTGAGTAGTTTCATTAGACCAGATCCTCAGATGAGACTAAATATTTTCAATGAGGATTCGGAGCTAAGAAGCCGTGCATTAGAGGACAAATATTTCAAGGAAGCCTTGAGTGGTTGCCCAGTCATATTGAGTAATACTAAATATTTCCAGGAATAACACTACTGCTAACAACAAGAGCAATTTGAAATAAAGCAAAGCAAAAATAGGCACACCCCAATTTTTCTGTTTTCAAGAACATCCAAAAATCTGTTCTCTTTGTTCCTCTAATGTTACAACCGCTGAACAAATAGAGCACGGTTGTAATCAGCCCTACTATATTATATTTCAAAGTTTCTTACATAAGACCAAGTATTGCACATCCTGTAATGTGCCTTAGTCCTTTGGTAATACAGAGGTTGGAAAGGTGGCAACACTAAACTTAAACTGACCTTTTTTCCATTAATCATAGGATGGAGACAATGAGATTAAGCCAGCAGGAGCCTTAGTGATCAATGTCCACTTCTCACCTATCAGCATGGGAGAATCTTAGTTTTCTAACAATCTTTTTGCTCCTGCAACTTAGATTTTTTTCAGCTAGGGTTATGCACAGATGTGCATACATGCATTCATGTACATGAATCAATTACACAATAGTCAAATTACTGTTCAGTTATCGTTCAGTGTTCTCAGATTGCAGCCCATGAAATTCATCTGCACTGTACTATTACATATTGTAACAGATTACTTTTTATGTACAGTGTAAGTTGTTGTGTGCATTTGTACAGTGGAATATTTTACAGTATTTTTGCCTCCCGACACCCGGGACGGGTCAGTTCTCAAATTTAGCATTGAGTGGTTTGCATTATTCTCTTGGTTCCTATAGGAAGTTTCAAGTCTCACTGATCTACACATACACTTTATGGCCTGACAGCGTCTGGGGCTTCATGCACATGAGGCAGCAGAAATGATTTAACTAAGTCAAAAGCCAGAGGGGTTAAGAATCAGCCCATAAAAAGTACATGGCTCAGCAGTTACATTGTCTACTAAATTTACTGGGACATGCTTGAAATTGTTTGATTTCAGATGGCACAGCTGGCACATGTGGCTGGTTCCTGGAAGTGTTGTCTGTGTTAGGCATGTGGAAGTGACTTGGTAAGGATGATAGACTGTTCATGGTTGAGTCAGCTCCTTTAGTGGGTCATTCGAAGGTCAAAGGGTTAAAGGGTTAAGATCTTTTTATGCTTAATGTACCATGTTGAGAGTGCAACAGGTTAACATAATGTGATTACAATGAGACCAAAACCAAAATTTCAGGGCTTAAACCCCCCTATCATAGCTCCATGACATAACTTAAGCTTTGAGAGTATACTGTATGCAGATGGTTTGCCAAGACAGGAGCTTGATAATTGGTTCTCCCTGCTTACAGTACATTTAATGACAATATTTAGTAGCAAAGTTAGAAGCAGTCTGAGTTTCATATAGCGCAAAGAAAGGTAAAGGGGTGGAGGCTGTGTGATGGTGCTTGCTTTGGACATTGGCAGCTTAAGTTTGAGCAGTGAAACTTGTGCTTAGTGTCACTTCAGGTCACTGATGGTATTTTTTGTTTCAGCTCAACTGTGTCAAACTGTCAAAATATCATTCAGGTACTACTGAGTCTTATCTAAGGTTAAACACAATATTTGCCACATGTTTGGAGTAACATTTTGCAGATCTGTACAATATGAACATGTCCTTCAGACACTAAGTACTTTGCAGTCATTTCGTGCCCTTTGAGCAACCACTGCAGACTCCGCTTTTACCGACAGTTCAGACCAACAGGGGCCGCTTGATATAAAACAGGGGTTGCCTTGGAAGGGGTGTGCTGTACTGCTAGGTACTGGTGAGACAATGAAAAACAATTTGAGTAATAGATCCATGAGATTTATGACCTATCAAATGGCTGTTTATAATATTATGAGAATGGATTTTGCAACTCTGGAAAGTTAGTCTTGGTAACAATAATGTTGTCCTCTGTTGTGGTGATCAGATAAGCCTCTAAAATGAGACCATTCATGTTATCTACCAGAAATGAGTCCTTGCATTTGATTTGGTCAATGCAGCATCCTGCTAGATAATCTGTGTTATTAGACAATATAAATATTGACATTATATCGGTTACGTCACCCACAGGTTTCTGAAGAGCCATCGTGAAGCTCAGAATGTGGTGACTCTGGCCGCTGTCATCTTGGCTGTCCTGCCTCTGGCGCCTCCTGACTAATGTAAAAATCAACAAAGACATGGAGCATGGGTGGAGCTGAGGCTGAATGACATCTGGGTGCTCAAACAAGCTACCTGTAATGACACCCACCTGTCAATCAAAGCAGTCTTGCTGTTAATTATGCATAACTTTATAATATAAAACCTTAATATAATTGTGACAGATTTCACATTAGCTTCAACGTTCAATGTTTTTGGGGCCATTTAAAGGCTTCAAATCTCATATTTAATCTACAAATGATAAGCAGCTGACCTAAAGACATGGGCACCAGCTACAATAAAATTATTGTCCAAAAAGAAGTATTGTTGTTTTGACATGTGATTCCTGTTCATTATCTTAATTTGTTATTTTTTTGTAGATTAGTGCTCCTTATAATCCTTCTTTGTAAACTGGATAAAGTTTTTTGCCTGATCCACATCCTGAGGCATCTCCCTCTCCCTGTCTCCACCCTATACTTCCTCCAGATCATGAATTAATTAATACAAGATACTAATACTGCTTTGAACAAAAGGCAAAATCATTTACATGTGTGGAAAACAAACACTGCTGTATGGTTGACTTTATAGACCTTTATTTTTTCATGATTTATTTAACCTAAACTTTTTTTTTTCTGGAGTACTTGAATTTTGACTGGCCATCATACCTTGTATAAGTCAAAAGATTAAACCTAACTCCAGTCTGTCAGTATGTTATACATTAAATAAATCTAGGGCCTCTCAGAATCAGCTTTAAGAATTGAGAATGAGATTGGCCGAAAATATAGAAACATGATTTTGGCCCTGTGGTCTTTATTATGGTGTGTTTTTACTCTCTGAAATGCAAACCAGAGAAGCCTATAAGCAGTATTTATCATTAAAAGCATTAACTCCATGTGTGTGTGTTTTCCCCCCTGGCCCACTTTCAGATGGTGGTATCTCACTGAGAGAGGAAGAGGGGCTTTAAGGATGAGAGGAACCACAACACTGACCCTACTGATATCTCGCTTTCACTCAACAACCCTTCTCTCCTTTCTCCCATCCTATTCTATCTCTCAGTGAGAGGCTGACATGAATTTTATGTGCCTGCACATGGTTTCCATTACCCCTTCCCTCTTAAGTCCATTGCGTCTCTATTTCGACGTTGCCCCATTTCCCATCCTTCTCTCCAGTCCTGTTCGTCTCCCCTGTTACTCATGCTTCTCCTACTCTGCTCCACTTTCCCCTCCACCGACCATCTCAACTACTATTTTCATGTCATTGTCTTTTTCGCAAGAAGTCTTACAAACCTAATAACAGCATGGAGTAGATTGTTTGTCACTGTCTCTCAAATTCATTCAGTTCTCATTACCTGGAAAGTGAAGCCAATAGGGCCAGCAGTAGGCAGTGCGCTTAAAAAGACTGTATGAAGCCTTACGGAGAAATGACACTACTTCCTCCACTGATTTATTACCTCAGTAAACAGTTTCCTCATGAGCTTATGGTCTCAATCGCTAGTTTCAATTCGTCTTCTTCCATACAGCATGATGTTTATTTTGTAAATTATGGTCCTGTTTAGAGTAATATAGATGATAAAGTGGGGTATGCTTTAGGGTGTGGCTCAGAGCAAAGTTTAGATCAAACTGTCGAACTAGGTAGATCAAATAAGATTCTATTTCTGATTTCTGATTTCTCACCTCTAATGTTTTGAAATACATATTTTAGTGAACTGTTTAGCTGTGTGAGTATGCAGCTTGTATAACAACATGTATAAAAAGGTAGGCTGCAATTTTTTCCTGCTTGAAAAAGTGAACAAACCACCACACATCACAGTATGTCAACCAACTGCACATTTGGAGCCCTAAAAACGGATTTAGTCATACAACTTAGTAGTATTGCTACACAGCGATAGCACAGCAACATCAGATGACCAGATTACAATCTGCAGAATCACTCATCGATGATACAGGCTAATGTGATATATATATATATATATATAGGTTTTGTGATTGTATTAAAACCTCTTGATCGCCATTCGTCTTTCTTTATATCCAGATCTTTGTTCTGTACCACATCCCTGTCTCTATCCTCGGGCCTCTCCTTATCCCTGCTTCCAATTTTCTCCTTCCTTTCTGACCTCCTCCACTTTAATTCCTCTATCCATCCCTTTCTTTTCCTCTGTTGACTCTTACCGCCTTTCCATCCCCTCTTTGCCTATCTCTCTTAATGGGATATGTAAGCCAGGCCTGACAGTGTGTGGTAACACAGAAGGCAGCTTAGGCCCCCCAAACACACCAAGCCGTCAATCTCAGTAACTCAATACAGGCGACCCCTCAGATCGACAGAGCGATAACACAGGAAAAAACTAGGTCATATTTGAAAGCGTAGCAGAGTTATTATGGAACCAATATGCACTAATATTGTTATCCTTAAGGCAGGCCGATGCAGATCTGCATGGAGAAAGTACGAAAACATGAGAAGGCCGAGTCCCCAAAGTGAAATGGATATTCTTTGCCCCATGATACAAAACTAAGCCTGTCTGTGTAAGTTATGTAACAAAAGGTCACCTGTGGTCCACTGGGCCTCAACAGGTTGTGATAAACATGGAGGTCTACATCAGGTAACAGTGGATCCAGTGATAAACATTGTTGTTCTCTGATTTAGACAGTTTATGCTCCTACAGCTGTATTTTGGAGAGATGCATTTGTGTTACGGTTGCTTACCTTGAATTTGAATTCGCCAAAGTTTTGTAAGGAATATAGACTTCAGATCATTGTACTGCAACCACTGTGTTTATTTTTCCATTTTAAAAGAGGATAACACAGGTGACATTTGGAGAAGATGAACGTTGATATAAGATATTTTCCCCCCACGTTAGCGATTTAATACATTGGCCCTTTGAGAGAGGGCTAACTAGTTTCCATCTGGAGAGTTAAAGCCACCCAGCCTAGCTCGCTAAATTTAGCACTAATTCCCTTTATAAGCTGATTTTACTTATTTATTTTACTTAATTGATTCAATACATTCTGCGTCATCAGCAGGTCCTATGACGTGTTTGTCCCACATTATACACCTTTCCTAGGTCCAGCTGTGGTGACAACAAATGTCAACAGTGCCAAAGGTCACAGCAACAGGGCGTCCTTTAACCTCAGTAGTCTGAACCCTGTGATTTGAATCACAACACAAAGTTAACTAACATGTGGACTCATGGTGTAACATGCTCAAATCACAGATGGTAATAGGCAATAGTGAGTAATGCTGGCCTTCAGCACACGTGTGTGTGTGTGTGTGGCTGTTGGTGGGATTACAAACCATTTTAGCTCAATCATTGCCATACGTTGCCAACAAATTGGACATTATTCAGCATTATTTATGCTAAAAATTCACATCTCTGGTGTAATGTAGGAGACACCATCATGGCAGAAAAATAAATATAACAAATTAAAATAATACAATTTGACCAAATAACTACAAAAGTAGTAAAACCACTGCTAAATGATTTTTAATTTATTTTTATTTAAGATTCATTCTAATTTTAGTAGAACTAATGAGCATAACATGTTAAGAATAATTTAAGTAAACGTAAAGTAGAAAAAAGTAAAGTAAAGTTCAAAAACTAAATCTAACTTCCTTTCCCAGTAGTATTTTGTCTTTCCCTCTGGCTAACGTAATGATTAGTTTCATTGGTATAACCATGAGATTCATTACAAGGCTGCTTTCTCAAAATACTGTTGCAGTGCTGTATCTCTCCGTGAAACATATTTACTACACACTTAGTTCCATCTTACTTCTGTCATCTGTCAACAGTTTTATACGGTCGCCTTCTCACTTTTTCTGCATCAGTCTCCGTCTCACATTAATTTGGACTTACAACTTGCTCTACTTTCCATATCTGTGCTAAATTCTATGATGGAGGTCATGCCAGACAGTTTGACTTTGATTTTCATAAACATGGTCTACGTTACAGAGATGTTGAGGATAATCAATTTCACCATGACGAGGAGTAAGGTAATTTGCCTCAAATTTCATCATGCTAAGCCAGGTTACTGTTGTGGGGGAGCAGGCCTGGAGGTTAGGGCTGTTCCTGTCTTTAAAAAAGTTGCTACGCTCAACAGATAACCATTACCCTCTCACTTTTTTCAGCGGCTCTCTCTCTCTTCCTTTCAGTTTTAGTCATAGAAACATAGTTCTGTGTGTGCAAACAAACTATAGTGCACTCAGTGTATTGAGTAAATACAGAGTTACTGTGCTTTACTGATGCATTTATAGAATATTAAATAGTAAAATAAAGAGTTAGATCAATTCCTTAAATTGTGTAATGTTTTTACTAGACGCTGGTGTAGACCATAAAAAGTTGGAACATACAACAGGTATAAAAAACAAAGGTGTTGTTTAGTTCCATTAAAAAGCCCTTTAATGGCCATCCATGCATCCTCCACGGTCAGCTTGTGTGAAATCTGTTCAGAGCGTGAAACTGTGTCAGACATAATCTGTCTAGATGCCCTTAAGCATTTGTAACTACCTAACAACGGCTACTTAAAGCTTAAATAAACAAGCCAAGTAATAATATGTATCCAGTGTCCAATAAAGTGAGCCAACAAAATCAAGTCTGAAGATTGTGGTTAGGCAGGGGGTCTGCAGTAATAAATGTTGTGAGGGTGAAGGTGAGGAGCAGAAGCCTCAGAAGAGGTCAAAAGATTAGGTCGTCTCATGGCGGAGTCGGGGATTGACTCTGCAGGATTCTCTCACACAGGAATTTACAATTAAAGTATCTGATTTAAAATTTGACACCATTTTGTGTCTCTGTTGACGGACTTGGCTTTTCAAGGAAAATGTTGACAGTTGATGTGTTGTGATTGCTGATTTTTCTATTTATTTAATATTTTTGTAGCAATTTTTATTTAAATATACACAATATAAATATAACCCTAGCCCAAAACACATAAAAATAATGTATTATAGATTGCATATTGTTCATGCACAACTAAAATATGTATTATAGTTACTGAATCCTGTATTTTTATAAAACATACATGACAAATAATATTGTATTTGTATCTCTTCTGGCTAAATGGGAAGCAACAAGGGCATTAACAACAACATTAGCTTTTCCAACATAATTTTATGTTGGATAATGACAGTTTTATTATATTTATTATTGATAAAAGGCTTGGGATTTTTAAATTAGTTGTATTTCTGCGTAAAACATATGTACCATATCACACTTCTTTATGGTAAATGGTAAATGCAGCACTGTTGTAGCTTGGAGGGTGAAATGCATGCTTTAAACTCTCATTCACCCTGTCCCACACTCATACACAGATGGTGGTGGAGCTGGCCTGGCCAACGGGAGCAATTTGGGGTTCATGTGGTCAGAATAAGTCAGGGAACCAACAACTAACCCTGCAATTAATAGACCTGCTCTATACCTAAGGGCCAATTCAGACCAAATCAGGTGCTGCCCTACTATTCATTTAAATGGGGTTGGTCAGTTTAGGCAGTGGAAGTGGGGTCCCCCTGGGGATGCTGAAAAAAATGAAGCGTCCCGTGGTGGAGGAGATGGTAGCCAATCTAGTGACTGATTATATCAAGCTGAAGTTTAAAATTCTTGATTTAATTTAATTGGTTTGTATCTGTTTGTCTGAGAGAGAGCGAGAGGGAGTAAGAGAGACAGCAGTGGTCAAGCAACAAAGATAGTGAATGTGGATACTGCGCACCAGTAGCAGGAAAGTCAGTGAATCAAAAAAAATAAAATGGCCTCTTCTGATTGTTCACAGCAGATACATTCAGCACAAAGAAAGTGCCTGATTCAGTCTGAATACAGCCAAAACCTGCCCGGTCTCCTGAACCACAGCTGCCCCATTTAATTAAACTCTATCCTACTCACAAAGTGCTACACATCATCTCTCCACCCTTTTGTAGATCATCAAATTATTGCAGTAAGGAAGCATGCTGTTCAAGGGACCTGCCCTGGAACCACAATCAAGATGAAATCCAAAGGGCCAAATCACAGTAACCACAACTCTAGCACCGGTCCAGTTGCGGAACTGAGTTGCAGACTTCTTTTAAATCTCACACAATTTCCTAATCCTCAATCCAGACTGTTATTTTGGGATAGTTGCCAACCAGAGTGAACCATTATGGACTGGTTTCCCACAAGAGGTGGGTGGGATCTGAGCTTTACCTCTCCGCAGTTACTGGTCTGAATAGTTCTAAACATCTCTTGCAAACATGATATGTGGATCATGCTAAAAGTTTTTCTTTGTTTAGTTCGCTGGTGATTAATGAGCCCGTTTAGTTCCAGATACTGATCATAAACCACACAGACGCACACAGAGGTTGTAGTTAGAGTACTTTTCAAAGGGAAGTCTGTAAAACTACCTTCAGGGGGACTCTAAAACACCAAAAGGCCAACATCCTACCGATACTAAACTGTCACCTCTGGCCAATATCAGTCCCTCTGTCTCAGTCTTCCTTTCTCACAAACATTTATCTTCCTGTCTCTTTTCTCTTAACCTTATTTTAGCAGCCGAGCCCAGCCCAAAGTCAGGCCAGGCCAAGCCAGACCAAATCAAACAGTTTGAACCTCTTTATCTCCTGCTACTCTCCTTATCATCTGTTGACTGCTCGCTCAGACTGCTTGCCTCACAGCTGGCCCTGCTGATGAAACTGTTTTTCCTACAGGCCACCCCTGGCCTATGATCGCATCTGTTGTTTTATCATAACTTTGTTTTTATAGACCATTGTGCTTCTCTAACATCTGTATCGTGTTGTCAGTAGGTGACGTGGAGTTGTGTCAGATTAATAGTTTCTCTCAGTTAAGACTGGATGCATGCATCATTTGTCTCATGATAAACATCAAAGTGTGCCTTAACAAGACTTTCAAATGACACAATACAGCCAGAATAGAGGTAATATTGACAAGTTATTAAGAAATACTGAAAGCTATTCCTGTGTTATGAGGGACCTTTTCCAGTTGTGAGCTTTGATATTTTTCTGGCAGGGAAAAACAGACCCACCCTGCCTGTCTTTAACCCTGGATTGACCTCTCTAAACCATTCTGTTGTCTGCTGCTTTCATCCTAACCTACATCTGCCAGTCTAATGGAGGTCGGCTACAACTGCAAGAGGTCATCAGGGAAACTACAGTACCAACACCACCCTCCTCTTGCACACACCCTAAATTTTGTGTGTCAGTATTTTTCTGTAAAAACCCGGATTGACAGACATTTGTGCACAATAACCTATGTATAAATGAGTTTGGCAAAGTAATTGACAAGCTGGTTGTCTTGCAGGGTGTGGTTCTACTGCTTCCTTGACCTGGACTAAATGTGTGTGTGTGTGTGTGTTGCTGTCTGGCCAACATATGTAGAGGTCTGGCAAAAAGATACTCACCAGGGTGTTCCTCCTGGATAACTGTGAGAAAATCTAAAAGGCTGGAGGAAGACAGTATTTGTGGGTCAGGTCAGGACCCATGCTCTGACAACTTCTGCTGTTATCCAGGGCTTGATTTACACGCGAACGTTGTTCAAGGACACTTCAGCAGGGCGGACACTCAGGCCTGTTGTAGAGCAAGGCTTGGACCTTATGATGGGTTGCATAATACCTTTTTATAACTGATCCACATGATTTGAGGGACTTTTAGTTGGTGGCTAGACATGATAATCTCTTGGATGGGTTGAGATGCGGCAAAAATCAGACAAATCCTTTGATGATACATACATATTCTATTTGTATTGGATGTTTAAGATGAAAACATTTCCAATGAACACATTCTCTGCTTCAGAACTCCTCACAGCCACCCCCATTACAAAACTGCAAGTAGAGATTAAGTGTTGTTTTATCTAATGTTCTGCACCTAGATTAACAAGAACGCTGTGTCATTATGTGGATTCACGTCCCATTTTCACCAGTCCCACTGGTCTTTTACCAGTGTGCAAGATTTTGAGGGATCCACTGGCAGAAATAGAATTTAATATCCATAAGTATGTTTTCAGTAGTGTATAATTACCTGGAAATAAGAATCACTATGTTTTCATTACTTTAGAATGAGCCCTTTATATCTAAAGAGAGAACAGGACCTCTTCCAAACATTCTGCCATGTTTCTACAGTAGCCCAGAATGGACAAACAAAACTGCTGGCTTTTAAGTGTCTTTTGTGTTTATTTGAGTTTTGTGACCACTGTAGGTATTCAGTCGGTTGGTATCTCAAGATATCACTCTCATGTCTGTACACTGTGTGGAGCTAGAGCCCACAGTAGGTTAGCTTAGCTAAGCATAAAGACTGTAAACAGAGGGAAACTGCTAGCCTGGCTTTGTCCAGGGGTAACAACATATGCCTACCAGTACTCCTAAAACTCACAAACAAATAAATATGCTCTTTAATGCACCTAAAAATGTATTGTCAAATTGAGATATTGTGGTTTTAATATGACTTTGTATGACTACAATTAGCTACTATTTCTTAGGTGGGTGTAGTGACTTACTGGAATCTCTGCTTATTGCCTGGCAAATCTCACAATGACTAACAGACTTCAGCTAAGCTAATTGTCTCCTGGCTTTAGCTTTATATTTACAAAAAGATATGAAAGTGGTGCAAAAAAAAAAAAAAATCATAAGGGGTTAGGTCATGTTAATTCCTGAGTGAATTAACGTCAACCAATGTTACTCAGTGGTTGGTGTCAAAAAACATACATGTAGGTCCTTAACATTAAAGTTGGGTGGATGTGAGTTGTGAGCACACAAGGATTGCACAATCTGTCACTGAATATTTGGCCATCTCTGCATATGCTCACATTAATTTTTTTTATTGATCCCCATTACTGATTTGTGTTGTTGGAAGGATTTTTGAGCAGATCTGTGAAAACTGATATTACCAAAGAGCTGTGCGTTGGCTCTGATTGATGAGGCTGTAGGGAGTTAACCAAAAAGTAGGTCAGGAGTGAACGTAAGGAAAATGGCAATGGTCATGCATGAAGGGTAAAGCATGGTGTTCATGCCAGGAATATAGTATATGGACAATGTTGTCTTGTCAACCATTGATAAAGTTATGATAATGTACAGTAAGAATGTGGATAAGAGTAACTGTGTCCATGTTTTGTTGTTACCTTACTGAAAAACTGAAATGTCTGTTATGCAGTTTCTGATATCATTTTATAATGATAAAATGACATCTGTTGTACATCATCTGAAAACCTGTTGATGAACTTGTTTATTGACTTTAGATTGACTATTGACTTCAGTATTAATCAATAATCGATTTGTTGTTTTTCATTGTTAAATCTAAAGTCATTTAAAAACCATTAGAAGTATTTAGGAACATTTATGAATAATGAAAATGGGATATTATGCAGTTGAAACTTTTATAAATGATTTGCAGATGCATACCAGTTTTTCAGACCAGTGCTGTGTGAAATGTCACGTTTTAGTTATAGCGATCTTGTTAGGTCAGTTTGCCTCACTTGCAGGGGTAACTGTGGCAAATTATGTCTGCCAATAACACCATTTGAATTAGTTCTTTATGAGCCTCTAACTCTCTCCTTCACAAATAAAAATCACCAGTTTAAACTGGAACCCTAAGCTGGGTAGTGCGGTACAATTTGAATATGGTTTCACAGACTTTGTCAAATTCAGAAGTCTGTGTCTGTGTGCGTGCTATGTTTTCTGTCTAAATCCAGGCTTTGAAATGTTCACCCCTGTGCCCATCCTCCAAAGATCACAGTTATTCTTTGAAATACATTTCAATACCTCTCATCACTACTACCAGGACATCCAGGACCGTAGCCTTCTTCACACTTAACCCTTGAAAGGATTTGGTCTCAGTGAAAATAAACACAAGATAAGAAAAATAAAGATCAACACAAAGCAGAGTGGCAGTCACTCAGGATGTCTTTGCCTCCATCAGAGGTCTTTATATCACCCTCTGTGATGAAAGGATGCGGCATGAGTGAGTGTTGTGGATATAAACACGCCGAGGAAGCTGTTTGTCCGAAGCTGTGCAGAGATTCTGCAATAACAGAGAGCACACAGCTCAAGGTTGATCAAATCTTGCTCTTATAAACACTGATCCACTGGTGGCCTCCCCTGCTTATTATCTGGGTCCTGTGAGTCAGAGCTGCATCTATTCACAAACTTTAACATTACACCAAACAAAGGACAGAGGCCTGGAAACACTGATGAACTGGATGATGCAAACTGCATTATACGACTTAATTTGCCCCACTACACACAATAAAGTTGTAGAAAAGCAAACAAACAAACAAAAAACAGACACACTCAGATACCCTCATGCCAACCCACCTACACAAGCAGGCACCAGAAAAATACAAAACCATTTCCATATTAAATTTATTGTGTGTAACTGTTTTGGGTTCAGTGACATCATGGTCAATACGATCAAAAATATTAACAAGCTTTCTAACATTATTCAGGTTTCTGATCCTCTGTTCAGGCACGTCTTGACATCCAAGAGGGGTTAAAGATGGCCAGAGGGGACTTTCTGTTCAGACTGAGGTACGGCTATTACCATGTCAGACATTTACTTAGTGATGTCCAAACCATGTTTTTCCTCAAACCAACTAGTTGGTCCATTAGTGCCGACTTAGATTAAACTTGGGGAGGCAAAACATTTTAGTGGTTAGTTCAATGACATCATGCTGTAAGGAGATGAGAATGATGCCATTTTAATATGTGTTAATGAGTGTGTGTGTGTAGTGACGTGCATAACATTTTCTAGTTTCTGATCGACATACTATAAAATATCACGGATGTGGCTGGGTGAGTCAAATTATAAAGCAGTATTCTGATTTATTAATAGCTTACAGAATAGTATGAACAGTATAGACATACCCATATGGGCCCTTATTTTGCTCAAATTCAATATGAAGACGTGAAGGATGCTTTGTTTGTGTGTGCATTGAAATGTCTTTAATGAAGCTGTGTTAATAAAAGAAATGTATTTTAAAATTCTTGTGAAGTTTTTTAAACACCAGTGGAATTCACAAGGCTGTGGCAATTTTACCATGCTTTATGCTCTCCTTCTCCCTCGCTCTCTTTCTATTTCAAGACACCAGTGAGTGGGTTTATGTCAAAAGTTAAAAGAGTTTGCCATTTTAAGAAAGAGACTTACCGTAATTTTTGGACTATTGAGCGCACCTGAATATAAGCCGCACCAGCTAAATTGTTTTGTTGTACATATATAGGCCGTACTTGAATATAAGCCGTGTAAATATCTCATGTTGTAACATGAGATATTTACACAGAAAGACGGTACACAGAACATTTTTTTTAGTTTTAATTTAAGACACGCTTTTTTTCAAACTGTGCCTGAAAATCGGCAGTATGGCACCAATACGCCATCCACAGCATCAACACAGCACCAACACAGCACTTTTACTGCTAGAGAGTGCCCCCGGTGGCCGTTAGCCAGTAAATTAGCCGCACTGTTGTAAAGGCTGCAGGGTTCAAAGCGTGTGAAAAAAGTAGTCGCTTATAGTCCGAAAATCACAGTAATCACTTTCTTGCAGAGAGCAAAGGTGAGAAGATCGAGACTTCTATTATATCTGTCCATTAACTGTCATGGTTGCAACTCTCAAACGTTTAGTGTGCCCATACTGTAGGTGTGGATGTGAGTGTGAAGCATTGCCTGTCTCTGTGTGTCAGCCTTATAACAGGGCTTCACTCCCGTTGACCCTCAAGGATATGTGGATATAGCTAATTGATTTACGGATATGTTTTACATAATGTTAAAATGACATGGTAACGATCACAGTGTCTAGTTTGTAACTGATGTGGCCAAGCTACAATTTTACATGTGCTATTGGTTTGGAATTTGAAGGGCTGTCAAGGTAACTTCAGTATTTGTGTAAAGTCGTTTTCCTCGCCACACAACTGTATGTCTAACACTCACTGTTCATCCTCATGAACATGGTCCCCCTTAGTAACATCATATGCTATCATGGTCTCGGCTTCGACTGTTACACCGATGATATCCAGCTCTGCATCTCCAGTAAATCCATCACCACTCCAACTCTTTCCACTCTGACCACTGAAATCAAATCATGGATATGAGCCATCCTCCTCAAACTAAACTGTGATAAATCAGACATGATCGTCACTGGTCCAAAATCTTGCCAAAACCACCAGAACTTCCTCCTCACCATCAGTAACTTCACTCTGTCTCTCTTACCACACTTTCGTAGCCTCAGTTTTCAACATCAACCTCACCTTTGAACACCATGTGAACTAAAGCGTCAGAACTGCCTTTTTCCAAGAAAAACATAGCTCATCTCCCCCATCACTCTTCTTATCTACAGTTGAAATTTTGGTCCATGTCCCCATCGACTCCAGAATAGATTATTGCAACAGAATTGTTTATGACACATTATTATTAAAGTACTAAAACAAACTCCAGTATATCCATAACTCTGCTGTTCATCTGCTCCTATGACCCCATCATCTCTGTCCTCCAGGAACTCCTAAATAAAAATCCTTCTCCTAACTCGCAAAGCCCTCCATAACCAGGCCCCTGGCTAACTCAAAGACCTGTTCCACTATCGCATTATGTCCTGCAGCTTCTCCTTCTCTGATAACAACCTCCTGTCTCCATCACTACTGTAAGGACCGAGAACCGGACCTTGGGCGACAGCCTCTTTCAATGCTGCCCCCATCCTCTGGAACTCCCAAACAAATCAGAGACTGCGCTGATCCGTCTACTTTCAAAATACTACTCAAAACTTAACTTTTTAGAACCACTTTTAATGTATGATTAATGTTTGTGTGTATATTTTTAGTGTGTTGTTTGATGACTTTAACTCCTGTGGTGTCTTTGAGGATCATGAAAGGCACTATAAATAAAATCTATTATTATTATTAATTGACACAGTCCTGAACACACATCAAAACAAGGACAGCTAAAGCAACAATGTTATTGCAAATGTAATTTTAAATCTGCTTCCCTGTTCCCATGAACATGACTTCTATAAGCCCCTCTATGAAAAACATGATGTGTAACTGAAGGTTGTTCAGTAACGTGGCACTGAACTTCTGGCTACATTATTTACTCAAGGCACTTTACATGAGTGCACACTGACCCTGCTATTATAGTTATGAGTATTGAATAAATATTGAAGAGCATACCGTACATATTGATAATGTCTCTGTTGTTCCACTCTGAGTTGTACTGGCAAAGGTTGTACTCTCATCACTATAAACATGTACTCACAGGGAAGCATTTAATAAATACAGAATAATATTGTTTTGAGTCAGGCCACTGTACCACACAGAATCCATAATCGAAATGACACTGTATCAGTGATGACATAAGAACGGTGAAAAGGCTTGCTTTGCGAATCAAGAACTTGAGTTTTCTGGCACACACACAGATAATAGATTCACAACAGAGTGACTACTCCAGCATTATCCCTAAATATGAGACTGAGACTGTCTGAGAATTTCAGCTCCATTAGACGTTCAAACATATTTGTTCTTGACAGCTTCTTCTTGGTTCTACCCAGAATTTACTCTGGATTTATTTTAGTATTTGTACATACAATACATGATTTTAACCTGACTTGACAAAAGACAAAATTAAAGATGCAAATGTCAGCAATATGGCGATCATGCCTGTTCTTATTCCTACTAATCTCTGCTCATCCCAGCTGGTACAGGTTCAAATCAGAATCAACATCAATATTGTTTGGTCAGCATGATTTTTACCAGTGATGTGTCAATAGTGGCGTTAAGTGGAACCATGCTGTGAAACATGATTCTCCTTACCTCCCCCACAATCTTCACAAACATTACAGTTAGTGTAAGCCACTCCATAAATCTCATACTGAGGGTAATTACTGCATTACAATATCCAGCCAGCAGAGATGGAGAGAAGGAGGGAATTATGATGATTCCCCTGTTACATTAGTCATGTTTTATATCTGTGGGGTTTTGAGAAGCTGCCATCTTTATGAAAGACACACACACTCGTGTGCATGATTACATATGTAAGTAGAGAACGAACGTGCGCATTTTGCTCATTCACACTCATTCATCTGTGCATATTTTTTCCTCATTTTTTCTCTCCCTCTCTCTTTCCCCCTTCACATGCACACACAAACACTCATGCACACACAAACACACACGCACACACACACACACCCAGCCAGTGTGTTGGTTTTGGCCGGTGGTGTCTCCTGCGCTGAGAGAGGAGATGGCAGCCTAACGCCTGCTGTATGTTCATGGAAAACTGAAACCCAATTTAAACTTGCACAGCTGTAGGCGCGTGCATGTGTGTGTGTATGCATTCATGCATGCAAGTAATTTGCTTGTGAGATTGCTGTATGTATACAATAGATCCATCCAAATTTGTGTGTCATTGCGGATTTCTGTGGATTTCATGGCAGCGATGCAACAGCTTCCATGAATTGCTGGCAGTTAGTGGAAGACTGTCAGAAACAACACAAACACACACACAAACACACACACACACACACACACACACACACTCACACACACTTACATAACATCTGTCATTTTCTCACAATGTGTCTTTCATTAAGCGCCAGTATAATGGAGGATTCAAAAAATTAAAAAAAAATTGCTGAACTATAGTGAAACAAGGACCATGGACATTCTTCTTCATCAAACAAGAAAGAGGAAGTAATCAAAGACGCATTTGTTTATTGATGCGTTGATACTTGATACACAGGGTGCTGTATCTCATGTCAGCATGGGATGCACTAGGAGATATTTCATCTGATGACTAGCAAACATTATTCAGTTACTTTGAATTATTAAGTTTACTTCGGCTGCTACAACAGATTCAGCTTTGACCTAATTACACTGAAATGAAGCATCGCAACTGCAGGAAATGTAAACCGTTTCATCTATCTGCTATCATTGCAGTCTATAGCACTTTGACACTGTACCACCTCTCTGTGGCCAGTGTCAAAGCCCTGTGTATGACTCGCTTATTAACTGTACTAAAATATAGCTCTTATCACCTGTTCTATATGAGCTTAAAACTCCAATAACTGTTTTATTTAACTATTTTAAGTCCTTTTGATACGGCATTCATGTGTAATCAGAAGTCACACACCACCAACTCAAAGACCTGTTCCACCACCGCATTATGTCCTGTAGCTTTTGACACTACATTCATGTGTAATCACAAGTCACACACCACCAACTATTTTACTTTACTTTAACTGGACCATATTTTATGAAGGAAATGTTTTCTGGTTTTCCCTCTGTTGTCTTTTGACTGCTCCACATCCACTCCCAGAGCTATCTGGTAGACAGTAAAGTAAACTTCTGCAAACTATGGCTGCTGTTAGCTAAAGTTAGCTCAGTTTGTTAGCCAGGCTGCCTAGACTGTGATCTTAGAACACTGGGGGGTTTATGACAGGTGTTTTGGATGACCGGAAAGAGGAGGTTATCAGGCCTAGAGCACAGGTGAATGCTGACAGGGACTGGAGTCGGTGTCGTGCCAGAACTGGAGCTGAGTGTAACCGGACTCATTGGCCTCTGTGGAAAAAATGACAGAGGCAAAGAGACTGAAGAAGATGTTGACAGAAGGCGCGAAGAGAAAAGGAGAGAGTGGCTGAGCATAAAGTCACAAAACAAGAGCAAATCTGGGACTGACTTTAGGTTGGCAAGAGCTTCATTTAAAAAATAAAAGGCTAAAGGGGGTTGGGCTAGTATTAGTTGGCTACGTCTTGTGTTGTTGCAATTGCTTGATGTTTTACTGTTAGCAAAGTTGTTAACGCACTAGTTTTTGATCACAAGTAATACATAAATAATCTTAACAAATACACAACTGTCCATATTTATGACAGTGCTATAGAACTCTGAAACAGGGGGTGCTAAATTGCAAAATTACCAATTTCTACATAATGTTGCTTTAGTAGACAATCTGGCACAGGTTACAAGCAGGGCTTGTTTGTATATTTCTCAGTAATTATACAATAAACACTGGAACCTCCCTTCATACACCTTACCACACACACGCGATAAACATAGTCAGATGGGTGAAATTCACTACTATTGTGCAACTCTGGGAGTGATATGATGTGGTTTAAAGCTCAGGATAAAGCTCATAAGTAAAATTTACCTGATTTGAATGATGTAACCAAACATCTGTATACAGGCTGGAATCTGGACATGCTTTAAGTATGCAGAGACTACACACACACACACACACACACAGCAAATGTACAAACACTGAAACATATACAAACACACAGAACAGTTGTGATTGTGAGTATTGTCCCAGAGTAACCTTTTTCAGTTTAGCTAGCCAATCAACAGCATGATGTGATCAAACTGTAAACTACGGAGCTCTGTTTGATGGAGTGTGTCTGCTCCAGAGGCAATCCCACCCACACTGACGGAGTGTGTGTGAGTGTGTGCTCATGTGCAGATGCATTACTGTGTGATATTGTGTTTCAGATTTGCTGCCAATCCGCTTTGCATTGTGATGATTGTCAAATGAGCACATGTGGATGACAAGTCTTGTTGGCTTCTTTTTTTCTTTTTATTGTTCATGATTTTACAATATTCAAAACTCATGTGGTTGTAAATAAATCATCCAGATGTTGATGCGCGTTTCTGTTTATGTGAGTGTCATACCCCCTGCACAGACCGAGGTAGGCATATTTTTTTCCCACATATGGGTGGTGACAGCTGTCAGTGACAACACACACACACACACACACACACCTTACCTCGATACTTCCATCCAGCGATTCACACAAACACATACACTTCCTTTCTCTTTCAAACACAAACATGCACTCCCAGGTGCCCGCATCCAAACATGCGAACTGAAAGCGATATCACGCTCTCATGCACACAGCTCAGATAAACAGCAGGAAATGATCCGCAAAGATCAATTAACACTCAATTTGTGTATGGTATGACATTCAAGACAATTACACTTTAGCCCTGTGTTTATTTCTACTGGCCTAAACATACACACAAAATAATTCACACTGACCAGTTTGTATTGCGCTCACCAGTCTGTATTACTGGGCAGCTGTTTTCTATCGTATTGTGACTGTTCAGGAACCATAACAAACAAGCACCACACCCACCACAGTGTGGGTTCACACAGGAAGAGAAACCTTACAGTTGATCTTTATCACAAATAATTTACGTTACAAGTAAAGCCTGTTCTCGTGCTCAAACAGCATTTGAAGTGCTTCGAATTGTTGGAGATGCAGCCAAAATGACACTCTTTTTACACCATATGATACACGCAAAACAATACATGTACAGTAGCCTTTAAGCATCCATGCATATGCCCTGTAAATACACTTATTCTACACTGGATCATGACAAGTGACAAGAGTAACTGAGCGTGATTACACAGTTGGAAGCACTAACACTACAAATATGTAAGTTTCTACTGTCATGTCTTGGGTTAGAAAAAAGCTGAGCATTTGCAGGTTCTATATAATTTAAGTCTGGTTACCAACTCAAGCCAGAATGACTTACATCCTCATGCCTCATCTTCAAGCTAAAAATGAACATTTAACAGAAGGTATGTGCAGCTATTAATTCATAAAATTTGATCTGGCTATCGGAAGAAGTGAAGTTATTAGGATTGTCCCACTGTTTTTCGTTTCTTTCTCCTGGTTTCTCCTAAGTTGGTATCACATGGTCAAACTACTCTAACAAGTTGAGGCCTGCAGATGGTTTCCTTATGGCCACTATTTAGGCAAATAATAATTGCAATTTAAATGGTGGATAATGGTGTGATCGGAAGGAAACGTAACAGTTTGGAGCTGTGGATGAACGTCATTAATGTGCAACAGCACGTGTACACACGCGTTAGTGCATGATATGGGCAAGATATGCTACTGCATATGTGTGCAAATTCGTATGTGCGCTACACACGACCACTTACATCCTACTGTGCCCCTAAACATAATCAGCAATAACTTTAATGTTAACCAGCCTCTAATGTTTAGCATGTGATACAGCCACATGCTAGACATTATAACACTGCATGTTTTGTGACAATTTTAAACCAAAAACAGCAAATGTTTATCAAAGCAATACATGGCTGTGTAGCCATGCAAGGCTCTGGCCTGTGCAGCAAGAGAAATTTGGGGTTAAATCTAAGTCTTGCTCAAGAGATTTTGACATGTGGACAGGACGAGTTGGGGATCAAACCATCATTCTTAAAATTAATGGACTCCTTTACTACCTGGGCTCTGCAATATGTTTCACCCGCCAATAATGTATAATTATGATGGTGGAGAATGTAAGACGACTACTGTACACCTTGAACTTAGGACACATGAGGCTCACGGGAAAACAGCATGGCAAGTCCAAAGTTTCTTCTTTTTTCTAGCCATTTGAAATGTATTATTTAGTATGAGAATATTAGTGGGTCTATGTATTCTTCTGGGTGCTCTGGATATCCAATTTAAACTGGGAAAGTGAATATCAAGATATCAAGATAGGCATCTGATTTGTCTGTCTATTTGTCTGACTTAACAACACAAGACTATGCTTTAACTGGAAGGTCACACGTGAGTTTAACTGTATTGATATATGTGATTTGCAAATATGATTTACACATATGTTGTCAATTTCAAAAATCATTTTGTAAGTCAGAAACATCTCTCTTCTCACACAATATATACATCACCAAAACCACCATGGTTATCACCATGTGTCATGGTTTTTGTTATTTTGTGTTTAACTGTAAAGTAAGTTATTAAAGTTACCTTTTTGTTCACCTTCACATCTGCTTTTAGATCCACATCCAAAACATGACAAATTTGACTTTGTTCTTTCAGAATGAGGTAAAAACAAGAGGGTGAAGAAAGACAAGTTAAAGGGAAACACCTTGCTCTAGGTCCACCTTATGTAAACTGAAATGTAATGTTTCGAAACTTATTAATATAAAAGCTCCACTTCTCCTTTCCTAATACTTAATTACTTCATCATCTTTAACTATCTGTGTCCCTCTCCCTCCTGCAAACCATGCCAAATTGTTACAGTAACAGAGCACCAATGGTGAGCTGTCCTCCCCTGCAATTTATGGCAGTGTGGAGAAACACCTCTAATACAAGTGAGGTGAAGAGTCATTTCAGGGACAGTAATGGACCAGCTATGGGTGGACAAAGGTAATATGGCCATAAAATACGAGCAGTCCATAAAAGTAAAAAGTGATAAAGATGATGAGGCGGCTAACAAAAGGCGGACAAAAGGAGCTTGAAAACTGATCCAAATATTTCTTATTAACAGAAGATGATCTGCAGTTAAGCATGACAGCACTGACAGGATATAATGCCTGATGGATTTATATTGCTTTCGCATTATTCGGTTCTATTGGACTCATCTTTCTAAGTTGAATAATTGTTAACATATTGGTTCTTGTTTGCTACAGTGAAATAACCATAGTGAAACAGCTTTATTATAGTGTTTGAATCAACATTGTCAATTCAAAATCCAAAACCCAACATTATTTTTGCTGCAGTAAGCCGCTGTTATTAATTGTATACATGCTCATTTGCAGTACTGCTACTAGCAGTGCAATCCCATGCTAGTAGTAGCACTAGAGTAGCAAGTAGCACTTGATCTGTCCACCACTTTCGTCTGGGCCTTCATGCTCCCCAATCTTAATGACTTCAGTGATGTCCTGAGTTCTAGTGCTACATCTATCTAGTGCTAACATGCTAAACTCTACAGTTAACAAAACCATCAGCATGTTAGCATTGCCATGGTGATCGTGTTTGCCTGCTGACAGTGGTGGCAGCTCAATAATCTGCTGTCCCTAAGTGCAGCCGCACAGAGCTGCTGGTGTGCCTGTAGACTCATTTGAGGTATGTTCAGGCAGACTGGGAATTTTTGACCACTGGACTGGAGCCAGTACCAATTGTACAGATGTCAGCTTTAAGCTAGCCTGCAATGGACTCACTGACCGTGCCTCTGCCTTTTGTGTTCAGCTCAGTCTCCTTATTTCCCTCCCTTATTTCTCACTATTTTTTTCCTCCTCTGTACTCTTGTGAAATAAATTCATAGCACCTCAAAACCCCCCAAAGTCTTTTGCGATCTCTGGCTTTGAATGCAATTGCACCACCTCAAAAATTAGCTTTTCTTTCTGTTTGAACACACCTTTAAAATTGTTACAAAATACACACAGGCCTACTATGCTCCAATGTTCTATTACTGTATAGGCTATTCTCCAACTTTTGATCCATCATCTAAAGCAGCACCTGGATTCCATAACTTTAATTTACAGTGATGTTATTATAGCATTACTCTATAATGCAAGTGAACATAAGGCATCAGTGCAATATTTTCCTCCTGTCCTGAAGTTAAAATGATGCACATTCACTGGTGTTTTCAATTTGTTGCCTGATTAGACCCTTTCTGTCAGGACTCTGTGGACATGCTTGACTGATCAACATCTCCCTCGCTATTCTTCAGTTGCACAGATAGACTGTATAAAATATGGACACCTGTCAATTTTATTATTTGACTGGCATTTTAATATGGGGAGATTGAATTGTTTTGTAGCCAGCCTCAAGTGGCCATTTGAGGAACTGCAGTTTTTGGCAAGTCTGGGTTGGCTTCACAGCCATGGAAGTTGCAATTGGTTAACACAGTGTGTCATTTGCGTGTCAACAGTTAAACAAGTTATTTGAAACAGTAGCACAGATTAATTCCACCTCTTCAAAGAGATTCACAGAGGGGTGTCGGTACCCATGTGCAAAGGCTCAGTCCTTGCTGCAGTGGCCCAGGGTTCGAATCTGACCTGTGGCCCTTTGCTGCATATCATTCCCCATCTCTCTCTCCCCACATTCCTGTCACTTCTTCAGCTGTCTCTATACAATAAAAATCTTGAAAAAGGCCAAGAAAAAGAGAGAAGAGATTCGCAGATTGTGCAGAATTACTTGAGTTCACCACAAAAGCCTTTTTAAATTCTGGTGTGTCCAGACCTTTATCATTCATATTAAATCCGAAGCTTGGTGACCTCACATAATTACCAGCACAGCCCAACCCATCATCAACCTGAGCAGAGGTCTAATAACTCAAAACACCTGTGTGGGCGTACAGGGCTTTGTGACTCTTCACTACCACAAGAGTGGTCAGTAACGGTGCACTGTAATGGAAAAAGTGATCCTAGTCACCATTAAATTCAATAATTAGCTGCGAGTAAGTCATGTTGGGAAAAATTTAATACACGTGGTGTTCACTGTGATTGAATTATATGAGTCAAGCAGCTGGATGTTTAACTACAAGCCGTTTTTTAAGAAACAATGTAAGACTGTGACTTTTTGGGCGTCATAGCAAATCCGCCTTTCCTCCTGACTTCACATGAAAGACAGTTGTTGCTTCAGGCTGTGGCAGAATGCATTGGTGGTTTGCGTTTTTCATGGGTAATAAGTGAGAAAAGCGTTAAACCACATCAGTGTTATCTTTGTGTTGCGAGAGCACCGCCTAGAAGGGGTGCTATTACAGCTGCTCTTGGGTATAACATAGGAATGCATGAGTTTTCTTTACAACATGACTAGGTAGGGTTCACAATGACGCTAGCTACAGCTCTGCAGAGAAACACACTCTGAAGCCTAATACACTGTGCTACATAGAGTAGATGGTGGTAAGTTTTTCACGCTGCCGTAACTAATCTGTCAAGTGTTGATGGACCACATCATGATAACCGAGGGCCGTGTATCAGATCATGAGATTAATGGGCAGCATATGCTAGCACTGGCGTAAATGTTCTTAAATGATGCACTGTGGTCATACTCGTCTATCTAAATTTTTATAATATAGCTGTTACGGTCTCTTTGAGAGTATTTCCTCACATGCAAATTATAAATCATGGCACTGATTGGAAGCACATGTCCATAATAACTCTGTCCTCCTTGGAACATTGTACTTTGAATAACATTTTTTCGATATGTAATCCTACTTAATCCTCTGTGACCGAGCGCAGCAGCCAAAGTACAAGTGACTTTGCTCACATACCGATGAATTTGATGAAAATTTAACTTCAAAAAATCATAATATGGAAATGGACACAAATTAGACTTGTTCTCCAAGTGGCTGAAATTTAAATTTAATTCCCAGTGGCAGAGTTAAGAACATTTTTTTTTTTTTTTTATAATTCTCTGGTTATTCTCTGTCGGTGCAAAAAGAGAAACAAACCATGCTCATAAGTACATGAGAATTAAAACACATTTCTGTTCTTCAGACTACAGTAGATCCTAAGCACAGTAGCAGATGCTGAGTTGACGTGGGCCCAAGCTTTTGCGAGTACTGTAATATAAGTAGAAGGCCTTGTCATCTCGGAACGTGGCTCACACTGTAAAGCTACTCTTCATGTCGACGCTGATTAAATTGAGCTGAGGACTTTAGTAGGTCGTCCTCTAACTGCATTATTGCAGTTACTCATGGAGAAGGGAGGATTTGCCAGTGTGACCCGGCGCGGTTAGCTAGTCTTGCAGGAATGAGGACAACAAACTCTTCTTCTCCTTCTTCCTCTAAATGCAGGTCAACAAGTTTCCAAGAGTACCAAGCAGCAGTAACCAATGAGAGCGAGCAGAGAAACCAGTCAGAAGAGGTAGGAGCTAATTAGCAATTATCAAACAGCTTCATGTCCCTTCATCCTTTCTTGCAGAGCAGACGTGCTGGCACATCCCCCCAACTGTTTACTCCTTTATTCTCTTTTTTTCAGGACAAACTGCAACAAGCTGTTCCTTTTGATTTCTGCACACTCAGGTGAAAAACAAAACACTTTGATAATTAAAACTCTTTGGTGGTGTTAGAATACCCCTGTAAAGTTTTATCTAGATGAAACAAAAATGTGATCAAGGATTCCAAGCGTAAAAACTGAAGTGTTGCATCCACATGACTCAAACATGAGCATTGCAATTGGAATGCAAACAGCTAGCTTGTTTCTCACCATCAAAACCACTCTGTCTGTTCGCCACATCCTTTTGTACTACACAGAAAATATACCAGACTAATTGTAAGAGAGGATCTGAATGGCTTTCTTGTCTTCCCTCTGATCTCTCCTGTGTTTCAAAACTATTTAAGTTATTGGCGCCATATGCTTGGCTCCTGTTGCTAGTGTTTACCATGATGTATGTAGTCTAGGGCAGAGAAAGCCAGTAAACAGTAAACTAGCTGGGAAGGCACGATGACGGTGACATAATGTTGCCTGTACTACAAACACTGAACCTATAGCTACTATAAGCCTCGATATATAACAGCTGAGCATTACTGCCGTTTGCTGGATCAACTTTGCAAAAAGAATAAAAAGTATCAAACATATCCCATGTAACTAATGCATCTGATTCATATTATCTTTAATTTCAACATGGACTTTCAATTAAAGCTAAATACTGTATAAAAAGATAGAGGATGTACAGAGAACAATTTTACAATAGCAAAAGAAAAACATTGTCCTAATGACAGTAATGGTCTCAGTGGGTCCAATGATCAAAACCATGAAGGAAAAGTGACTACAGTTTGAATATTATCAAAACCAGAACTGGGAGACCTTGAGAAGCCATGCATTTGCACAATACCCAGAGGTAGTGGAAATAAAATGGACATGCATCCCTTTTTCTTGTACCCTAGTTTTATATTTATGACCTTCGGCTAAAGCCATTTTGAAAGATTTGTTGTACGGATACAAAAAAGGTGGGAAATTATGAGCGGGATTTGAAGCAGAAATCTGACTAGCGCACAATGATTTTCACAGAAGATTTCAGACTCTGGGAAGAAAAAGAGCGTTTCTGTCTAGACAAAGTAGTGGAAAAGCAACTGGAGAAGTTTGACTGTTTTATTGGCTTTAGCCATTTGCTTCCTGGTTGTTTTGGCTTGTGTGTGTCTCATGGGAATGTAGCTACACACACACACACACACACAAACACACACACACACACACACTGAGCAGGTGTATGTTATAGTTGGACATGTGAGGTTAATGTCACTGTCTGTGCTTGTTGATGGGTCTTTGTCTGTTAATGTGAGAGTAATGTCCTGCTGTGTGTGTATGTGACTTCATTATATGTCACCACCTAGAGGTCACTGGAGCTATATATATATATATATATATATATATATATATATAATAGAAACCTATACAGCTAAAGAAAGTGGTATTAGAGGATTGAATTAAGCTCATTCAAACGTTACCAAGATCATTTTGTTCATCATAAACTTTTGGTTTTCCAATTAAGGTAACAAAATCTACAATGTGGTTGAATAAAGGAATCCCCATACTGATACTTACAAATATCCAAAATGTAACCTCTCAAAACAAAATGAAAAGGAGAGAATAACCCACCCACTGTGGTGACGAGACACTGAATAGAGATTGGTGGTTTGATAACAGCACACATCCTGAGCTTATTCCATGATTCAACACTGAAATCGGTCCTGCTCACTCATGCTAAGTCATGCCGGATAAGATCATAAGTGCAAAGCACCAACTCAAGTGTAAAGGCACTTCCAAGTCCTGTGGTTTTACATAACAGCATACACGAGAGCCAGAGCTCTGCAGGTAGACCATCTGACTACTTGAGAAACATCTGTTGAATAGATGTGAGAAGACTTCAGTGGGAGCTCTGCTACTTGTTTGAGATTAAAGTGTAACAAAGTGTGACAGGAGTCGCCATTTGGCTGGCTTGTGCCTGTCTGTGTCTCTCTTTCTACAAGTGTGTGTCCAGGTGTTATGGGAGGAGAAGACAGTGACAGGAAATTCTTCCTGATAGCAAGAACCAAAAGGTGTTGACTGACTGACCGGCTGGCTGGTTGAACCATGGCCTGTTTGGGTAGCTGCAGGCAGAACGATTGACCTGTTGGTTGGCTAACTGAGTACATTATCGGTGACTGTGAAGCCAGCTGATTGGATGGCTCAGAGGGTCAATGGCTGGTTGATGGATGATGTTTGCAGACTGTCAGTCAGCTTGGAAACAGGGAGTTTGTACCATGTGGGGGTGATAGGGGATGTCCCTGGTAATGTGTTGTTAACAAGGCTGAAACAACATGATCACCCACTTAGTTTCCTCTCTGTATCTATTTACAGGCATGTCCTGCATCCCAAGCAGCCACGCAGAAGGCTTAATCTAAAAGATTACAAACCCAGAAAAAAGCAGGCCATGTTAAAAAGGGTTAATAATGGAAACATTGTATTGAATTCCTTTTTCTGCATCAAATTAGTAACTCCAGAAACCAAAAAAGACAAGCTTTCTATATCACACATTAATAGGAAGACAATGATTGGTGCCATATTACCTATTTGTAATCAGGAAAGGGCAAAGAAGGACTCAGGACAACAAATAAGGCCTGAGTAAAAATGGATGTGACAATTAAGGCTGCAAGATGTCATGTTGTGAAGGATTATTTCCTGGCCGAGGCATCCAGTTCTTCCTGCGGGTGATTTGCTGTAAGCAGAGTGTAACATAATGCGCACAGTGATATAAAAACACTCAATTTAGACAAAATCAAATAACCATAAAACAGAATCTTGACAAAAACAAATAAAGGTCGTGTCATTTACTGTGATGGATTATAGAGTTCAGGCAATTTTCAGGTCTGTAGGGGTTGTTTTTCTACTGTGCAAGAAAGGAGTAGCCCAACTGGCAAGAAAACCTGCCCTGATCGGTTACTCTGCAAACTGGACTTAAGTGAAGAAGACAATTTATTGTTCACTAAATCCTTCCTCACAGTGGCTATACAATCACAGATTACCAACTGTAACTAGCCATTGAAGGCCTGACGCACATTTGGTGTCTTTTTCTTAGCCCAGAAACATAACTGAAAAAGTTATGCATGGGTTCTCTCCAGGTACTCTGGACTCCAAAGACATACACTTAATAATATAATTGGTGACTCTAAATTGCCCGTAGGTCGGAATGTGAGTGTGAATGGTTGTTTGTATCTGTGTGTAAGCCCTGTGATAGACTGGCAACTTATCCAGGGTGTACACCACCTCTTGCCCAATGTCAGCTGGTACTGGCTCCAGCCCTTCGTAACCCTGATAAGGACAAGCTTTTACAGAAAATGGATGGATGAATGGTTAACTCCAAACTGCAAAAGAAGTACATGGTGACGTTATCCTGGACGTTAGCTTTAGCATCATTTTTGTTGTTGTTGCACAATATTGTTTATATATGTAAAGCCCATTGAGCACCCATTAGTGAGATTCCATTTTTAAAAAAGGTTGGCCAAGACATTTTAACTCATGGATCTAATGTTAACTTATTATCTACATAGCTACAACAAATAAAATGTAATCGCAGTAGTTGTAATTTTAGACAGCAGAATCAATGGTTGCAGACAGAAAAAGCATTTTTTGCCAGTGTCTCACATTAGGGAACCATTGTTTCAAAAACTAGTAAGATTTTCAAGTGGTAAATCTGTCACTGTTATGAAACTGCATACGTGCAGCAGAAAGCTGGTGTGGCAACAGCAATTAAAGGCTTATCCATCTGTCCTACATAAAACTGCCTCTAATTTGATTTAGCAAATCTATTCTGTGCTGTGCACTCAGAGGGTCAATTATAAAGTCCAAATGTGACCACAATAATCATGCTGATTGAAATGTTGACCAGGAATGGAAATATATTTTAACAGTCGTGAACCTTCACTCAGAATCATAACAATCCTAGCAAACAGGTTCTCCTGTAATCACTTCATATTGATTTGGCAAAACAGCTTTCCTCCCGAACAGCAGGGTTTCTGTTTTTTTTCCAGCTGGATTGGCTTCTGTCTCGTCTGCAGGGAGAAACACAAATTGAACAGTTTGAAGTTTCCCACTGCTGCTTTATTTGAATAATAACAGATCTAATTTCTCATTCTGGACAAGCTCACAGTAAGCTGACAAAATGAAAATCGCTCCAATTTATCTGCGTCTTTGCTTTTCGGAGTGGCCGCCAGTTATAACACAGCTCTTGATGAAAAGAAGAGAATGGCCAGATCCTTGGATAAATACAACAGACACTGTGGAGTTTGGTGTTGGGTGGCTTTGCAGGCTTATGGTTTGTGGTTTGAATGTGAAATGGAGATTACAAACTGTCCCACCAATCAGTTAGCCATAAAATCCTGGTACTGCTTCAAAGTGATTGTATTGATATAATACTGCACCAGGAAGCAGCAGGAAGCTTTCTGTCGACAACTGCAATCAAAAAACCTTTGAAAGTACATCAACTGATATGTAATACCAATATGTTTACATGCACACAATTAGTTGTTTTTTTCAATGCACGGGACTAAATCACAGCTTTATAGTTTGGTTTCTGACAAATGTTCATTTGTCCCTGAACTACAGGACGCCACAGACTCTTTGTCCTTTGTGATAAGAGAAGGTGTGAGGGGAGCCTGAACAGTTCTCTGACCAGACATTTGTCTAATTTAGATAAATTGGTCTAGTCTCTGTTGATAAGATTATACAGCACCGCTCTCTGTGGTGTGTCTGTGGTTTTGTGCACGCATGAGTACCATGTGCAACCCTTATGCTGTGTGTGTCCACGTATGTTATCAGATGCCAGCAATTAAGATCTGCACTGGCCTCCTTCATTTCCTCTGAGTCCAAGATGGTGTAAGAACAACAGGGGGGTTTGCTTTAGGCAGCTGAATGCATTTAGAAGGATGAAAGGTTGTGTGAGTGTGTGTATATAGGTTACTGTGCTACAGGCCTTATTTGGCATGCTGTCACTATGCTTTGAAGCTAACAGCTCAATAAATGGACGTGCTACCTACTGTATGCATATGTTCTTCATGCTCTCTGTACTGCTACCAGCTTTAAACTGTAAAAAATAAACACATCACACGTCTTCATCGTACAGAAGCTTTTCAATTCAATATGATTTAGTTTTATTTATATAGCAAGAAATCATAACAGAAGTTACCTCATTACACTTTCCATATACGGGCATGTCTAGACTGTACTCTTTGTAATACAGTATTATTCACAGAGACCCAACAATTACCACCATGAGCAAGCACTTGGTGATGGTGGGACATCAGGTGGGACCACAAGAGCAGGCTTGAGCAATAGCCATGATCCACAAGAACCTGCAAGATGAAAAAGTAGAAAAACTCCAGTGAAGAAGTTAATGACCACCTGTGACCCACCTCAGGACATAAACAAAACTGTTGCTGTTACATACAAGCACTTCTGCATTGGCTTAATTTCCAAGCCACGCAGGTTGCCGATGGTCGCCACACTAAGACTCACATGTAATGGCTACTGGCTTCAGTCACTGACTTACCTGGACTGTGATTTCATAGTTTCTGTAAAGTGACTTCCTGCGTCACAGATTGGGTGATTCTTTTTCCTCTTCGAGAATTGGACTGCAAAGTTGACAGGCCTGGTTATATATATATATATATACACAGTAAATTACTATATTTAGCTATATTAGGTTGAATATCATGAGTCTTTGTCTGACATACTGTATACTGTACAAGTCAAGCTGCAGAAGTCAGATATTGAAGTCAGATTTTAAAAACCACACAGCTACTGTTTTTTTTTTTTTTTTTTCTCTCTGTAGATGATTTGATTAAAAGTACCATTCCAGCTGTGAAAGTATGTGAGACATGGCACAGATCCATATACAACATTTCACACTGTGACTTTTGGACTGTTGCCCTTTAACATGTGTTATCTAAATGAAAGCTGTCAAAACTGTTACATTCAATATTCAAGGTATTTTTTTGTGAGAAGTGTCTCTGAACTCTGCATCATACACATGTAAAACCTAATCCAAATACACCACAGCTGGAGAATTATGCACTTTGACATGTAAAAAATGTCTACTGGCTTCAGAGATTTTCAGGTCTACATAGTGAGCAGGACACATACAAATTATATTGAATGCTGTATCGCAGATAACGCTCTATTACAACAATCTGAATGAAAAGATCTTTGACACATGAACATTGTGAAGATAATTCTGGATTATTATAATCTGGTTCATTTGTTCATATGAGTATCCAATGCACAGTGTCTGGGCTCTGTCTTCAAGATAGGGAGAGGACCTTGGACATCCAGAGGGAGCTTATAGTAGAGCTGCTGCTCCTTCGTGTTGAAAGGAGCCAGCAGAGGTGGTTCAGACAAATGATCAGGATGCTTCCTGGGTGTCTTCCTTTGGAGGTCTTCCGGGTGTGTCCAACCGGTAAGACACCCCAGAGCAGACTCAGAACTTGCCGGAGGGACTATATAGACCATCTGGCCTGGGAACGCCTTGGGATCCCCCAAGCAGGAGCTGGAATGCGTTGTTGGGGGGAGGGACGTCTTGAACGTTCTGCTAAATCAGCTGACCCCAGATAAGCAGAAGGAAATGTCACTGATCCTATTGACTCTGCTTAATTACACTGACTGAAAAGAAGACCAAAGTCAAAACCAAGTCTCTTATCACAGAGCTATGACAGAATAATGATTGGAATTAGAAAAAAAGTTTCAGCTTAGTTGTAATAAACTGACATTTAGTCTTTGATTGTCATCAGTTATCAGTCATTGCGTGACGCCCGGTTATTCTACTCAGATGAAAGTAAAGACCAAAACGGCCCAAAGGAAAGTTAACTAAATGATCACAGCACATCTTCACCATTATTGGACAGTTGATAGTGAAGCTGAGACAGGAAATGACAGGGGAGAGAACAAGAGAGAGAGGTACGACATGCAACAAAGGTCCTCGGCTGGAATTAAAATGTGGATATGATAATGTGGCATGTGCTGTAACCTTTTGGATACCTTTTTGAACCCTTTGGATACCTAGAGGCTCCCTTCTGGTTCAACTTTGACCTACCATACCTCATTAGCAATAGCAAATCTGTTGATGATCCTCCTAAGTTAAAGGTCAACGACAGAGACATACAGTATTTGGATTAGATCCAGTTTGAGGTCCATCCATTTGTAACTGTAGCTACAGCTTCAGGTGCAGGACATTACATCAGAATGTGCATAAGCACTGTCATCTGTCATTGTGCCCCATGAGGTAAAAAAAAAAAAATAGCTGGGTCCTCAGAGACCACTGTAGATAATATGGTGGTTCACAGATGGTATTCACACAACATCAAACTCCACTGAGTGATAAATGACTCCAGAAATGTTACACCAGTGCGTTCTTCAGTTCCTCATGAAACATCACATATGGCAACATTTCTTTAAGTATTCGTCTCAACATGAAGACAACCACAGGTATTTTTCTTGTGCGTTCCAGCATGGCAGGAATATTTTTCAGAATCTGGAACCTACAGCTGCACCTGTTACACAGATCAACGATACAACTGAACATTAGATTTGTATGTTCAAAGGCATTTTTATTTTCAACACCCTACAAAACTTTATAACTTCAGTGTTTGCTTGACTTTTGACACAGCCAGCTTTCTACAGCTGAATGTTTCTTCAATCGTGGATCAAGCCAACAGTGCAGCATTTTGAAATTTCAAAGGATAGAAAATGGTCATATGGAAATTTAACCACTTTCTTTTTTCTAAGGTTTCAAAAGATCCCTGGCTCTAACATTTCTGCAGGAGATAAAGTCCTTTTTATGGCACACTGGTGAACACAATAAGACTTGAGTGTGTGAAAATTCAGCACATGCCAGCTCTTACCATACCGAGGCACTGATATATTTGCTTTGAGACAAAACGATCCATTAGCGTAACCATTTTATGTAGCTTTGGTTTGGATTCAGACCACCAGCAGATGCTTTGTGTATCATTATCATCAGCGCGGTTGTAGCTGTTCACGAAACCTTTTATAACTTGGCCATGAGAGAAACTGTCCTCAAGTCCAAAGAATATAAAGGCAAGTCTGGACTGAAATAGAGATCTATGATTGTGGTTACACACTACTGGTAATAAAGCGTGCACAAGGAGTCACAGATTGTGGTGAAATATGCTATAACTATACCAGTTTTGCCAAGAAACTGATTGGCTTCTGCACAGGAGAGTGGATCTAGGTCTGGCAGATGTGTGGGAAAGCCAAGTGGGTGGCTAAGTGCTTAAAATGAATTACTGGAACTGTGCCACAAATTCCTCCCATTGTGGAAGGTCCTTGTTAAGATTCATTTTAGGCAGTTACTGCCATTAAATATCCAATCTTATGTTTTTCTTTTACAGACATTTGTCATAAAACGTTAAAATGCTCATATTTGTTAACATGGTGCTTTAATGTTATGTGGACTGATGAATAAGGGCACAGTTACTGTATAGTCAAATCAAAGTGATTGGTTGAACACCATCTGAAACCGTGTGTCCAGCAATTTCTGTAACTTTCCAAACCGACAATCTGACAAATAGATCCACTTCAATGACAGATCGAAGCAACAGGAGAGGAGTGTGGACAGTAAGTACAGTTTGAACTTCTCTTTTAAGTTCTCATTTTTCATATCTATCGCTGCTATCTTAGTATGACAGACAAGTGCAAAATCGAAGACTGTTTGAAAAGCGCTTGCCTTTATCCCTTATTGAACAGCGCGTTGAACAACCCAATACTTTTCAAGAATAAACCTCATGTCATGGATCTCTTTTATTGCTTCACCTGCTGTATGATGTGTTCCAACATGAAAAACTTTCCCCCAGAAATACTTAATATTAAAAATTTCAATATAATCTGATTGCAAAAGAGATATTGGGTCAAATGATTTACCCCCCCACCAGATTTAGATTTATTGCAACAAAAGAGATCATTTCTCTACAGCTTATGCACACACACACATCTGACGGCACCAGAGGAAATTAAAAGGCAACTAACAATAGAATTTCGACCACCCCAGAATGTCATAATAAAACTTATTTTCCTAGAATTCATGACAACAGGATTTGTGAAAGTGTGAAGAAATTTGGTATAAATTATTGTGCAGAACAGTGGCTGTCCAACCTTGACTCATTCCTCACAGTCTTGCTGTTAATTTGTGGATATAATTTAAAGTAGTCGCTTCACTCTGCTTTTGCTTTGGTAGGTAGATTCAATGTGTTGTTATTAATGGTGTCAATTCATTTCACTAGCAAAAATCAACCAAATCTTCATCCTACAGTATATACAGGTAATAATTTTGACTCTTTTAGAGTATTTGTCTTCTTTAGTTGTCTATACAGGGGGAATACCATTACATCATAGCAAAATACTTGGATTTTCCCTCTGGAGGACTTGACAAGTGGCTGTGTCTAAAGAAACACTCTGCTGTATTTCTTGGCACCAATGGATCTCAATGTAATTCACTGACTCAAGTCTGGCTGCAGTCCCAGAAACATATGTAGCATATGGTAGACATGACGACGGAGCTGGGGAACAGAACTACGTGAAGAAGAGGCAAGAATGGCTGAGGAATGAAGAGAGGAAGGGGAATAAGAAGAAGGCAAATAGAAACACCTACTCTGAATACCTTTTACCGTAAACCAGTAGAATCAGTAGCTGTGATACCAACACACACAAACACTCGCAAGAAATGAACAAAACTTGCTGATCATAGCAAAATTTTGGATTCAATTATAATGAATTCACAGGGATTAGACACATGATGCCGGTGACGTCTTCCACTCTGGCACCCTGTGCACATGGCGTTCTGCATAGTGTCAGTGAAGCTTGTTTTATGCATCTAATCTACAGTAGATGTACTGTTATCCGCTCAATTTAATGAGTTGCTTGTTAAATCTGACAGTTATTGTCCCCGTGGAAGCATGTGTGAATGTCTCTCTTGAAATGCAGCATAACCACAATCCCTGTTTTGCATTTTAAATGCAAAATAAATAAAAACAAATAGCTTAAATGAGTCGACATAGTGCAGGGAGGATGGTCTGCTCTGATAAATATGTACAGTGTAAATATGTTTTCAGCACTGGTATAATACAGCACATCAATAGATTCTGAGCACTGTAGCATTCATGTGGCCATAATAAAAATAATATTCACATCAAACTGTGTAACCTTTATAATCCTGGGCTCTTCTCAAATTTATTCCTAAGGGCATGGCTTGAAGAAATCATAAAGCGCAGACAATTTGAGGCATGAATGGAGTGCAGAGGTTACAGGTGTGACAGGAAATGGTTTGCTTGGGATTGTTTCTGAAATCCAGCTTATATTTTTGACTGTGGAATCTCCTCCAAGCCAGTCATGCATTCCGTGCCTCTAATTGAATTGGCAACACTATACAAATGTTAGAATTAACTTGAAAGCTGTAGAAAACACAAGAGTGGGGCATGCTTGCACAGTGACATCCAATAACAGTTTCTAGAAGGTTGTACGCTGGGGGATGTTCCACTGTGGACAGTTTTACAGATTAATCCACATCCACATCACAGTAATCTTTGCTAGTACTGTATCGCCCGGTGAGACACATCCACTGACAGCTACCAAAGATAAGATTGATTGAAAGCACCTGTGTGGAGTTGCAATACTTGACTGTACAGTAATGCATATGGGAGTTCCCCCACTTAAACTATTTTGCACGCTTAATTAATCAAACCTATTATCAGGTAGGATGATGTTAATAGCTGCACCAAATGGTTACAGATGTTAGCTTCTTACACCATCACAATGTATGTACTTCACCTACTGTATTATTGCTGTGACATGCTGTATAAAGTGTGAGGAAAATCACACAATTACTGAAGACACTACATGGGAAAATATAGGCTGTATGAAGAAGGCTAGCACAACATATTGATATTAGACAGTTAAATAGTAGCATCTATGATGATAAATACAGGATAAGTTTGATCCGCCATGTGCGCTAAGTGCAGTTTGATTTGAAAAGCTGACAGCAGGTGTTGAACAGAAACAGCTGTGATAATGTAGGTTAAATAAGAAAATGCTACTTTCATGATTTTGTTTTTTTTCATTAAACAAGATCAGCAACTTAACCTTCTGGAGCCACTCAGAGCATATGCATTCGACCACCCATTGATCTTCCTTAAGGCTATGAAGATGGTTTTCCTGAATCGTAGGGCACAGCATGTTTCTCTGGCACTAAACATAAGATTTTGAGTTTTTAATCTAAATCCTGGCTGAAGGGAGGAATGTTTTGATTTTTACTTGGCAAAGGTTCAGAAATTTGGTCAGCGATCCCTCATGAATCCCCCTCAGAAAACATCATTCAAAAGCATTGAGAATGTGATGATGTCTGGTGCTGGGAGTGAATTAACATGAATGGGATTAATTAACACTTGATCAGGAAAGTACATCTGCCAACAGTTAACGGCTAATGGATAACACAACCCATGGCGGAGAGCATTAGTGATTGCGCAAAGTTGCTTGTTGACTCTCTTGGTTTTTTTTTATTCTTTATGAATGGTGGTGCACTGTAATGTGCATCACTGGCCTCGTGCAGGTTTTTGCAATGTTATAAAACAACAATGTTAATGGTCAAACAGTGTGATTTTCCATTCACTTACAGTATAGTCACTTAATTTCTCATTTCTGTTTGGATTGTGCAGATTGAATGGGTCATGCGGCCACTGTCCCTGAAGTCTGAGTGAATAATAAACTCTTACCTCTGTCAGAGGTACTCCATATGGGTGTTTTTGCAGTGTGCGACGGGTCAATCCATATGTGTGTTTGTGTGTGTATGTGTGCTAAGCAAAACAATTCATATATTGTCCCCACCATGCATTTTCAACAGTTCTTTAGGGCACCTTTGAGAGGGATTTGTCAGCCTTAAGACTAAAGACTAAGTCTGACCTTTGTGGTCATGCTTAGGCACAGCACTGCGTTAAAGCTAAATGTCAACTTCACCATCCTAACATGACAATGCTCATGTTAAGCAGGTATCCTTACGTTAACTCCCTTAGCTACCCATGCTAACGTTTGCTAATAGCACAAAACACAGTACAGCAGAGAATGGTAGAGGATGTCATTGCAAGTATTTGGTCATAATTAAAGGTACTGATCAAACTAAAATGTGGATCTGATGGTGGTAATAGAAGGAAAGTCAGGGGATTACCAAAGTCAGTACAAGCAAATGAATGTCGGTACAATTTCATGGTAATCCATCCAACTGTTGTGGAAATGTTTAAGTCTGGACCAAAGTAGTAGACTGGCTGACTGGGGAACATGACAAGAATGATAAACAAATGTCTTTGTGCACTCTGTTGAATATGTCGATAGGCATCTCAACCAAAACATTCACTGTGTATGATGAGTCAAATGTGTGCATTTACTGAGGATGAGTAAACCATGAGCAAGGTTTGAGACTGAAAATAATCTAATTAAGAAAAAAAGTTTAAGAGCAGAAGAATTCTTTTTCTTTCATTCACAGTAAAAGACTCAGGATGAACATCCCTCCATGCTCATTAGAGCTCCACTACATGTAACTCGGAGTCAAACAGAAGGACTGTGCACGGGCAAATGTTTAGATTCTTGTGCAATATCAGCTTTTTTAAAGTCTTCGTCTTGGGGTTACCCTGTTCCCCTAACAGACCTGATGGGAGAGATAAAGAGAGAAGTGGGGGGTAAGAGCAGGCCAGAAAGAAACAGGAGGAGAGGGAGTCGGGAAAAGGGGAGGAAATAGATGAGTGAGTGATGAAGAGAGAGGGAGAGAAAGACAAACAGGGACATGGAGGATCATGGAAGACGTGAGAATGTGAGAGGGTTAATACAATTTAAGAGAAGCAGAGTCGGTGGGGTTTAGTCAGGCACGGGGAGGCAGTGTGTGTGTGTGTGTCTGTGTGTGACTCACTGGTAGCAGGCAACAGATGTCAATGCAGGGGGTAAGGTTTTCTCCAAATTGAACAGCCCCCCCAGGAACATTAGTTACTAACATACCAAAAGGAGGGGAGGTGGGGGAGAATCGGGGGAGGAGAGGCAAGGAAAGTAGCAGAGAAAAAGAGACGAGAGGAAAGTGGAAGAAAGGGCAGAGGAAAGGCGAGGAAAACGTGGAGGTAGAGATGAGGGGAGAGGAGGAAAGAAAAGAAGAAAGCACAAGGTTTTGGGGGAGCAAAAGAGGGGGTGAAAAGGGAGAGGGGAAGGAAAAGAGACATTAAAACAGGAGATCACAGGAGAGGATGTGGCCTCAAATGTGGGGCAAAAGTCACAGTGTTAATCCTAAGGTCCTTGGAGGCTGGTGCATCTATTACGGGGCTCAAAGGGTCTCTCAGATATCCATATTGAATTTAATTTATCAGAAAATTGTTTAAAAAGGATCCTTGTATCAATGTGTTTTAATAATATGTTGCATATGGAAGAAATACTTTTGTAATGTATGCAGAATGTGTGGTAACTTCATTCAGCTAGGTGTAATGGTAATATTATGTAATATATATAATATATATAAATATTAGGTAATATATTATGACCCTGTCTCTAAAAATGATTCTTTATATACTACTTTCAAACATTCAGTGCCAGTCGGGATGTTTTTTTTTTTTTTTTTTGGAACTTTGCAAGTTCTGTCCTGGAGACAGACTTCCTCTTACAGACCAAAGACATACAGGTTTATAGGTTAAATTGCACATAGGCGTGAATGTGAGTGGGAATGCTTGTGTCAGTCCTGTGATGAACTATCAGCTTGTCCAGGGGGTACCTTGCCTTTCACCCAATGTCAGCTGGGATCGGCTCCAGCCCCCTGTGACACTGATAAGGATACAATATATTTCATTTGTTTTGTAACAATATCCACTTGTATGTAGTGCTGGCCAAAAACACCAATACACCAATACTTAAGTGAGTTCAATATGTAAAAGGTCTGCATTGATATGCAATGCCTATGCAAAGCCTCTCCAGCCTACTTGACTTTTATATGTTAGAAAACTTACTGCCTTACTGTGTGTCAAAGTTAACATGGCCAATGTCACGTCACGTCAATGTCAAGGGAAAGGTTGTGGCCTTGGTAAATATCTTGTACTTACATTTGGTTTAAACCAAAATCTTTCCCTAACCTTAACCTTAAGTGCTATTGTTACCTAAACCTAACCGCACACCTAACCACACATTGATACAATGGGAATAGATGGAACAAAATACAGTACACACACTATTTAATTGACCCCTTTGGCTTCTCTGAACCAAGGATAATCCTCTCGTGGATGTCATTTATAGATGTGTTTGAAGTGGCCACAGCCACCCATGTTACTGTGCAGTGTCCAGACTAACCTCTAAATTCCAACCGGGATGTCTGACATCATGTCAGCATGTGTGACACTGTGGCTGCAAGGCTGTTTTGGTCCATTCTCCATACAGCTTCATGCCCCACCAGGAGTGTTTCAGAAGCATCATGTTTTGCCTGCCTTTGTTAACTTTGTTAACATTTTCATTTAGTTTATGGACTTCTACAGTACCATGGGTAGGTACAATGACTTGGTAAATTATTTCCTTTTTGTCTGTTTTGTCTGCAAAGTCAAGCTGTTTCAATCAGCTTGACTTTGCTAGCTTGATCTGCCCTGATTTGCTTGTAAATATACCAGCCATATATTTTCGACGGAGTAGAGAGAACAGATAATTCTGAAACACGCTGCAACATGCTGGCACAATCAGCTCACGTTGCAGCCGTGCCTGGCAGAATTCAGGCTTAAAAGTAACTAATGTAGCCAACTAGTGCTACTACAAGTTACGTTTTTGAAAAGAACCATTTTGTGCATGTTAATGTGATAAGCCAGTTTTCATGATGATCAGAACTGATCAGACTGATAAAAATCTCTAGTAATGCCTAAACAGAGTTGACACATTCATGTCTGTATAATGTGAATAGTCTTTAGTTTCACATGTATCAGTACATGGTTACAGTAGCCATAACAAGGCCTTTTCTGTGTTATATTATTTAGGAGATGGGGGAATAAGGTTGACGGTCTGACATTTGTTGCTGCACTAATTTAAAGGTGGAACTTGTGGCAAATGATGGATGTTAGCAAGTTCCACAGGGAATTATATAACCACTGTGATAACTGTTATGGACACCATAATGCTGTGTTAATGTGACAGTACTCAGCAGCCTGTGGTGAATGAATCAATAAAGTTCAAACATTGATTTTTTGACTTTTGAAGTACAAAATGATTACAAAGAGTTCTATTGGCTTTGTAATGGTAACATCTTGGTTCCCCTGTGCTTCTGACTTTAACACTATTTATCTTTCGTCTCTTTCTCTGAAGTGAAACTTCAGAGATAAATGATACATAAGTCTCGACTTGTTAAAAATGTGTGATCATCTGCACATATTTACATCACAGCTGCACATTCAGAAGGCATGTTTTTCAGCTCTGTCGATGATGTGGCCCAGAGAAAGTATAATTATCAATTTCCCTCTACTACCATCCCTCTTTATTTCTTCACTCTGGGGGACACAGATGACGAACGGTTTCTGGAAACTTTGTTTCGACCAAAGCCTCTTAAGCAGATGGGCTGACAGCTTCTTTGACAAAAAAAATGGAACCAAATCTGTGTTGAAAAATGTGTCAGTCATAAACACATTGCTATGCTGACCAAATAAACGGATCGTGATCACTGCAAAGACTTCCTGTTGGCGAACAACAACTGTGAAACCGCAGGGTCCCTTCAGAGCATTCCTAGAAGCTTTGAAAAATAAAGCGTTCTTAGAATCCATTGGCGTATTCACGTTATTTCTATATCAATCAAAAAAAGTGTGTGTGTTGGCAATTGCGATAACTTATGAAAAATGTGATGAAACCATTTTTTGCACCTGCTCTGAGAGCTATAAGACTGCAGTGCGTATATGATAGCTTATAGTGTATATGAATAGCTAGGCATATCTTCAACTGATGGAACTTCACTGACTCCCATAAGTAAGCGTGGGCTCAGATTTCTTCAAATTGAAAAGAGGACTTATCATTCATGACCAAAATGATCTCATTCAGCAACTCACTCACTGACCAACAAGGGAGATCTAATTCACTCAAACACATTATATTCACTTCATCTCTCAGCAGCCTTCGAGAAAGACGCGTTCCCCTGCCAAAGCAAAAATCTAATTTACGCTGATCATCACTCGTGGTGAATAACTATAATACAGAAGTCAGCCACAATACCACTAATAGTGGGAAATTAGTAGTTGCTGATATCATACGGTAAGTAGCGTTGCAACTTACACGTCCTTACTTTCAAATACACTTCTCCTTTGCTCCAACCCTCCTCCCACGGCAGACAGACAGAATTTGAGAGACATTTTTAGTTGTACTAGTAGAGTAAAAGTACTTTACGTGCTTGATTTTATCATTTTAGAATGTATTAATTGAAGTCATTTGTTAATAGCGAAGGAGGGAGGTTGCTGCAGGGAAAGTTTCTCAATGGGGATCAAATGAATCGACTCTCGAGTGGACTTCAATCTGGACTGAGTTGCTTGAAGGTTTCTTCTGCTTGCTATATGTAAGCTGCTCATTAAAGGACCTTCTTCTGCCCTTTCCAATATCACAGAGTTTGTGAGCAACTTAAAGAACATTCATGTTAAGTTGCCAGCACTGACATGTGGTGATATAAGTGACATTCAAAACATAACCTCAACTGTCACAGTTCATTTGCTCAGTACAAGTAGTGGTCTGAATATAGCTGTATATTTCCATGACTTCATAAATAATCTGTATGCACACATGGCCAACATAAGGTAAAGCAAATGAAAACAAAAGGTACAGATGCAGGCCTGCTGAAATCCCATCCCTTACTTCTGTCCAGCAGTACTGCAGAGAACATGCGATTCAGAGGTCAGCGGTGAACACTGCACATACGGACCCTCTAACCATTCTGCAAGAACGAACGATTCGGCACGCAACTGATGACCTCTAAAACAGAAGGAAACATGTCCATGGTATACCAGAGTACACTTTATCAACTCATTTGAGACGCTTCAGTAATCTCAGGCATAACTCAAATGACTGACAAGTTGTTTTTATTGCGCAATCAAGTTCAGTGCACAGAAGAGCATCCGCAGAGACGATCGGATATGCCAAGTTGAATCACTGATGATTGATGAGCACTAGTGACTGAAATAATCAGCACAATCAGTATCCATAGTAACAAACTGTACTGAAAGGTACGATCGTGTAAATCAATACAGACACAAGTGTAGGCACCACATGGTCCTGCTTTTCTGTGTTAATTCTCATAATAAACTTAAGATTGTACTGACCTCCTTCTGAACTGAAAATGTAACAAGTATAATATATTTGTGACTATGCTGAATCGTCTTTGTATATACTGAATCAACGCCTCTGATGGAATTGGATTTCATGGTTATTTTACGCTGTTATCTAGTTTATAACAGTATTGGCAAATGTTTATATTCCTGAAGCTTCAAGTTTGAGAAAGTGAGCATTAATTTACAATTAATTAATTTAACATCCTGTTTGAGTTAAAACGGAATTGTTGTGAGGTACAGTGTTACAGCAAAGTGCTCCAAACAATGTTTAATTGAGTGTCTGAAAATTAACATGCATGACTATGGGAAAGGCACAATCCTGTCCTGACTTCTAATGCAGTTCTTCAGCCCCACAAAAAAGGGCCAAGCATGACCAAGAACAGTACTGCTGACTCAGTTCAATTCAAGATTCCTAGTAAGCCATGACAGTGAGTCAGCATGTGTTATATTAGGACAGTCAGCATGTGTAATATTTGTATTATTTAATACATTTCCTACTGTGACATGTCTAATCTAATGTAACACTTTTCAATGAGCTGCTACAGAAGTTTTTGATTTTAATATAAGTGTGGTCTGAGGGTAGTTATAGGTCTCTGACCTTTGTTTATCTTAGTCTCTGTCTCTTTTCTCAGCTTCACTCAGACTGACTGACATGAGTGCTATCTTCTCAGACGCATCCTGACTAAAACCCTTTAACTGCAGTGGGAGCAGCTGAGGTATGACAGACATACCATCATACCGCAAGGTCCCTATAATCCTTTAAAACGGCTGCTTCAGAGTGTGAAGGGAGCCTGCTGGAAAATGTCTATTTAAACATGTAGGCTTGCCAACTGCAGCGCCTTGCCCTCGTCAGAGGCATGATTAGTAGCGTAAAATGAGTGAGATTAATGATGTGACATAATGTGATTTCAGCTCCGGGGGTTTTATCCTCCGATCCACTCTCTAGCTCAAGTGCAATGTTTCCTACCCAGGTCGTCTGGTATGGAAGGTGCCTTGATGGTTGCTGGTTTAACTCCAACTGAGAAAAAATAATCTGGATACAGTGCCAATAAAAAGTAGCTCCCTTCTCCAATAAGTGCTGTCTGTAATGAAGTCAGGGACCACTGTAAATCAAATAAAATGAGTGAATTTGCTGGTTCTTTACCTCTGCAGTTCCCTCTTCCCCTTCATGATTATATCCAGCAACCTCAGGGCCAAACCAAACCTAAAAATTCAGACCTCAAATCCCCTTCCCCCCTTTTAGGTTCTGCCCTTGAGCCCTAACAACTACCACAGCGACTGAGTGCTCTTAGCCAGAACGTGACCCACCCCCCTTCCATCGCTAAATCAATCCCATCTCCAGCTTTAGACACTCTGCCTTGCCTAATAACCTTTGCTCTAGCCCCAACTACCCCAGACCTAAAATGCCCCATGCCCCAGGTCTGGTTACATTCTCTTAGTCACCTCCAGGTTTCCTTCCCCTGCTCCTCCCTTCAGCAGTATTAGTTTCAGGCTGGCCCAATTCAGAACTCAGCCCAATCCAAACAAGACCTTAGCCAGTGTAAAACAGGGTGCACTTCATAAAAAGGTGATGTCAGCTAGTAACGCAGACAGACGGGACTCTGTAGTCCGAGCATTTGTGCGTGTGTGTCATTGCACATATGCCTGGACGTGTGAATGTTGTATATGTGTGTCACTCTGACCTAGTCTCCATCAACGGGCAGTTTTCAGTGGGCTTCTAAGGAGGCTTTGAAGTGATCTCATGGGATCCATTAGCCAAAGCAACGGCCCTGCTAGAAGAAGAATGGCATCATGGAATAGAGAGGGGTGACACCATTCACCAAGCACGTTTCTGGATGACAGAAACAGTTAATGAGTGCTTACAAGCTGTCTGGAGCCAGAACAATGCATTTTATTATACTAAATTCCCTACTTTCAAACTAACATAACAAAATGATTTGAACTTATGAACTTCAAAAGAAGCATTTTATTTAATTATTATTTATTTATTTATCTGTAGGGCTTTTGATTTTTTTAATTAACTGAATTGAGAGAATTAGAATTCTTTTCAGCCTCAAATTATTAAATTATTATTTATTTATCTTTCAAGCTACCAGTCAATATTTTCAATAATAACAAGGTCTCAAATGACCTTGACTGATGAAAGAGGACACTGTAATGAACCCTAAGAGAGTTATTGCTTGACTCTGAAGTTGTCAGTCGTCCACAGAGTTTTACCATCTTCAGTTTTAGTGATCCAGAAAGAACACTTTGAGTTTAAGTTGAAGACGCAATGGTTTACACCGTGAGACATGATTTCACAGCTCTGTAAAATCATCTTGGCAATTCAAATTCAAATCTTCAGCTGTTCCTATTTTGTTTGTGCCACAGCCAAATTACTCCGCTGTGTATCTGATTGGCAAACGTACCATCTTGCTGACTGATGTTGCTTTAAGTTGGAAAAGTTCACACCTCAGCTGTGCCAATGCAGCAGTCCATTAACACTTGAACATTAAAACACGTTTTCACGCACTGCTAATATTGGCCTGAACAAGAGTTAGATGGCAGGAATGATTGTCATGTTTATACGGTAAACATGAAGCTACTGCCAGCAGCTGCTTACCAGAAAAACTACACACAGGGGAGAACAACTAGCCTGAGAACAGGAAGGTGTATTATCCAAGTTGTCCTTGTGTCAAGATGATTCACAGTATTGATGTCAATGAGTCTTAATTGAAGTGTTTTTTTTTTTTAATGTTCATGTTTTGATATGACTTTTAAAATACTTAATACTTAATAAGTCAGTCAGTTACTCAATCAGTCAATGAATCAGTGAAGCCACATCATAACATAAACTTGTTTTCTGCTAGGCCTCCCTTCCCGCTTCTTCCTTTTCTTCTGTCAGAGATTCAGTGTCATCCACTGTGTGATCTGCTCCCTCCCTCCCCTCTCTCATCCCCTTCATCTTTCAAACACACAGCGACACACAGATTGAGACACACGCCCACGCACGTGCAGTTACAGATAAATTTGCGCAGCGATTGAGGCACCACACCCTGGTAGAGTCACGCCTTGATGCATTACGAGGTTACACCCCTGTTTGCTCTGGCTCTTACTCCAATTGGACACAGTGGGCAAAAAACCATGTTCCCATTGGGTGATATCGATGAGGGCGATTTGGCATTTTGAGGAACACACACACACACATACACACACACAGGCTCACATGCCCAGACACACATAAACCCACACAATGAGGATTTACTGACAGATGAATCATCAAATATGCCAAGTTGCTCAAAGACTCATTAACCCATGTTCCCCTCCTTTTCCCTGTTTATGTGTCTTGTATTTGGCTCAGCGTTGCCACTGCATTCCAGAATATTTTTCTTCTCATTTATGAAAAATAAATCTTCATTTGAACCATGTTTGGGAAGTTAAATGTATTCACAGAAGTCTGAGAGAAACTGTCTCTGTCCTAATGTCTGACAGCTGCAAAGTTATTGAACAAGATCTTTTTAGACGCAGATTTTGTTTTCTGGTAAAACCTTCAAATGATTTTATTCAAGTTTGCACTGTGTGAACTTCACGGCATTAGAAAAATGCTTAATTACATAAAAATTGGGGGAAAATGACCAGAATTACCAACCAATCAACTGCTTCTGTTCTTGAAAACAATGAAGAAGAAACAGAGTGCTTTTATGCCACAGAAATGACATGCTGTATATGCTGGAAGCAAGCATGTGTTGCTATAAAACTTTTGGCAAGCTCGAAAAGGTTGGAGTAGTTATCCTCTTTCTAAGAAGTAGGACGTTTTTTTTGTGATTTGGCTCTCACTGCTCACAGCTGCTGCGTTGTGCGTAAATGCATGCGTGTGTGTGTGTGTGTGTGTGTGTGTGTGTTAGCCTAAACACAAATAAATGTACATGCATCCATATATTAGAACATGAAAAGTATTTGGAAATTATGAGGTTAATTTATTTATTTTCTGCAACATCTGTTCACTGCTATCTAACTGTGTGTTTGCCTTACTATGTCTAACACGTGTGTATGTGTATCTTCACATCAACAGCCACGGAGGGACTAATGTGTGTGCGCGTTTCCACCCAAACACAGAGTGTTTCCTAGAAGGCTAGCTAGCTGATGTGAAGTGTGGTGGTCTGGCTGTTTGGGCTGAGAGCAGGGGATTTTCCCCAGCAACCTAATTAGACCCAGCAATGATGTCATGAGGCAACCATAGGTCACTGTTGTCAAGACGACAGGTACTGTGTAAACCCAGAGCCATTCAGGCACAGTTTAGTTAAGCAATTGCAGTTTTGCAGACAGTTTTGCTAGAAAGTAGTGCTTCATGGTGCAATAATTGTAGTCAAGGTCACCCGCTCCTTAAATTCGCTGTTACCTTGTGTCTAGACTGCAAGCATCACATCAGCGTCAGGCTGGTGTGACGACAGTGTTCACAAGACACTAAAGCATCTGTCTATAGTGGTTCCGTCCTGTGCATTACCACTGGTGGACAGTAAAGTAAAGTAGTAGCAAGTAAAGTAAACTTACTTGAGTACTTTGCTTGAGTATTATTTTTGGGGGATACTCCACTATATTTGAAGGACAAATATTATACTTTTTACTCCACTACATTTCTATTGATGCTCTTGTTGCTTGTTACTTTTGAGCTTACGTCAGCTGATGATTTTTTTTTTTTTTCATAATTCTGAGAAAATAAATAGTTTCTGGTGATTCGGGTATGGTTTGTCTTAGTCGTATTGCCATGCCTGTACTACGTCATGCCATACAATCCATACAATGGAGGAAGAAACTGGAGAAACTCCCACCGAGCACGAGTGTATGAGATTTTTGTCACAAAAACTGATTTGTTTCAGTTGAAATGTTTGTTGATGCTTACCGCAAACAAATTATATCACCGCCTACAAAAACTCGTCTTCCAACCTGAAAAAGCACGTTGCGGGATGTAAAGTAGCTGCTGACGTTAGCTAGCTTAATGTTTGTTAAATTGCAGATGAACATTTGAAACGTAATTGTATGAGCTTGTAGTATCATAGTTGCCATTTTTAAACGGTTTGAAAATATGCATGTGATGCATGATATAAGCATGTGTTCAAATGTAACTACAATATGTAGAAATTTCATTTGTTGATGCATGCAGCTGAGTCTGTGTTCTGAGGCTTCTTGCCTTTATTTGTTTATTTTTGATCTATAAACATGTCTGTTGCAGAATCGCATCAGTGTACTGTATAATGACAATAAAGCTACTTTCCTTTCCTGTATTTCCTGAGATATTTTTTTAAAATACTTTTACTTAAGTAATTTGTTTTAAGCAACTACTTCAGTACTTTACTTAAGTAATATTTTGACTCAGCTACTTTTACTTGTATTGGAGTAATATTTGACAAGGAGTATCTGTGCTCTGTCCACCTCTGTGCATTACAAAGTGTGGAGCAGCAAAGAAGCAGCCAAATTTGTGCAGTGTAAAGTTTTCCATTGACGTGTGAGTATTCATCATCTATATTTCCATCAAGAGTGATGCATATGAGTGACACTTCATTCATAACATCATTCATTTTACACTGAACCTTACGATGAAATAGCCTATTTTCAGCTTCAAGCAAAGAGATGCGTGTGTGTGAGTGTGCTGAGGGCATTCTTTCAACCTTAAAGAGCACCAGATAATGATCTGTACCCTAAAGTTTGAGGAAAGAAAGAGGAAAGAGGATGGGAGAATTCATAAGGAATCAAGACGACCAACAAATGGGCTTCTGTCTAAAATAAAACAATGATATGTCTATTATTGGCTATAATTGATGCTGAGCTGGAGGCTGAGAGTCTGTGGGATTACAGATTGGAGCAGAGTGTACTGCTTTCTGGCTCTCTTCTCCGCCAAAGTTGCAAAATGTGGGTAAATATATTTATTCAGTGCCTTTTTAATGGGCATCAACCTCGTGTTTATGTGCAGAGAGCAGCTGAGATAGAAGCCTACACGGCGCTGGAGCAGACACCTGCGCAGATGAAAATGAGGCTGTATCGGTTGCTGACATGCTTGTGGTTTGAGCCAACAACATGGCATCAGGAAATGTTTTCAAGTCATTGTAATCCAGCAGCAGCAATACATACTTCGAAATAACGTGTTAATATGAACTGTCACACTAGCTGTTCCACACTAACCTGTCCAACTTAAACACTCCCATGCATGAGTACGTTCTGTTAGGACAATCACACACACATGCTATGCTCCAGGATGTTTGTGTGTGTTAGTCTAATTGCCCCAAAACAATACTGTCTTTCTCTGTGCTAAAGGAGCTATAAAGGATGCATGACCAGATGTTGCCAGGGTGCTGTCTACCAGTTTGGATTTAAACACACACACAGACACACAAACACACACACACACAGAGTTTTCCCGCAATGTGTTCCTCATTTGATCAGGCAAAGTGACACACCACAGACCCGCTATCTCCATTTAAAGGCTCAAACAAGACACACAGATGAATGAGCTCTCTGTCCAGATTTCTTGGAAGTGTGCGCTCACATATGCATGCGCACAAAGACACATCCCATCCGCGTTTTACATACAGCACTTGTGTGTGCCCTTACGCATTGTGTTTAACATGCTGTCAGCGCAGGGTTGACGGTCCAAACATCCTTTTCCCATTTGAGTTAAGGTCAGTGTCCTGAAAAGAATAGAAGCCTTTCACAACACAAACTGCAAAGCACACATTGGCTTGATGAACAATATCTGTGGCAGATTCTGGCCTTTTCCCACTACTGTCTTATGGGAAACATAACATATTAAACCCACTAACAAGAAAAAAAAAGTCTATACATTACCTCCAAAGAACAAAAGCCTAAAAAGTGATTAATGATTCATTCAGTGGGTAACAACCAACTCAAAGTAGATGGGATTCTGGGAAGAGAGAAGAAGAGGAGACATTGCTGTTTATCACCCAAACACAGACCTGGCCAACAAACTGGAAACAACCTGGTAGTGATTTTACGAGACAAAAGGTAGTCTGTCTTTTCCTTACACAATTCAAGCTCTACAGTTGAACAATGTGCCACGGTGCATGTACATGATGATGATATAATGGTGTAGCTGGAAAGCATGGGAGAGCTGGCAGCGTGTGAGAAGAGAGGGAGATGGAGAGGTGTGGAGAAACAGATATGGGAGCTCCTGGGGAGTGGGATGAGAAAATGAGAGCTGGAGGGTGATAACATGAAAGCAAGAGAAACTCAAAGTGAGGGTCAAGCGAGACGGAAAGAAGAAAGTTGAAGAATGCCGTAAAGTAACAGAAAAGGAGAAGGCAAAGGTGCCCAGGGAGTAGGAGCAGGAGACGATTCATAAAAAAAGTGGAGGGAGTTGTTGGCATAACATTGTTGGTATGCATTGAGCTGCCAGCCTTTTACAGTTGATGGCAGAGAACAAGCACATCTATCAACTTGCAATCAGCTTGCACAAATGTGTGGAGATACAACGTAGGCTGGTTTGTTGACAGAGCATGTGAGGTAAGCAGCCTTGAATGAGTGAATAGAGGCTTTATACAAAACACATTAGCTGCATTTACACTGTAAACAGAAAAGGAGAGACCCTTGTAAGCCAGAAATGTAATACATGACTGTTGTGAAACTTTTTGAAACGATTTTTCATGTTATCAACACTGTGTGAGAGAGTTGTCAGTTCCACTTTAGGTAATTCTTTCTGGCGCCGGTTTGTTTTATTCTCGTTTGGATTGCGTTACACTACACATACTGTATGTAAATGGGATATGTTATACTGAAAAGATATGTTGCTTTCTTCAGCCTGAGGGAGGTTATTTTGTTGTATTCTTCATGGAACAATCAGTAGCAAGTGACATGTGACCTGCTAATGCTAGGTTGTGGTAAAGTTGGGAGGAACAGTTTTCATGTAAGAGCTTCTGTAAGTTGACTTATAACATCCTGTAGGCCCATACTGTATCTTTGTTGATGTAATCTGCACCTTGAACCGGGCTAGTCCAATTCAACAACACAAAGTGAAGCTTCCGATCTAGAAAAAGAAGAATGGTTCAATGAAATTGTTCTTTCACATTGCCTTAAAGTTCAAGAATGAACCCGTGCTCAACCTTCAAGTTAACATGCACGAGAAGCCCTAACAACACACAATACACAAAATATTGGAAATGTCTACAGATGGACGTACTTAGCAATCTCAACAAACACTGAACTTAGTATTTACTTTCTTACCGGACTATTGGTTTGCATGTTAATGGTCACTCAGCGTAGTTGGATTCAGAATCAGCCCCATCATGTAAACACCTTGATCACAATGCACTGATCCATTTCCAAAGGAACTGAACTGTGTTTGTAACCAGATTAAAATAATCAGGTAAACACACCAGTTGCCCACTTTCAATTACTTTCTCTTTTCAAAATATCTTCATATTTGTTTAGCATCCTTGCTTGCACATGTGACTTATATTAGTTTCTATGAATTTCTGGATACATGACGGGTGTCATCACTTGGGTTCTTGCTCAGTAAAAAAGTGCACAAGCAAGCCAATATTATTGCAGTCCATGCAGGTTTCATTCACTTCTAGAGGGCTCAGAATATTCTACATGTCAGAGCTCTTCTTTCTAATTTCTTACTGTAGGGTATGTAAAAAAGACACCTTATCCCATCCTTTTATTCAGTTTATGTAAATACTTTGGCCGTAGTCATCAATTATATTTGGACAGAAAACATTTCGCCCATGTAACCACAGCAACTCTTGAGTTTGTTTCCACATCTGAAGCCAAAATGAGTAAGTTCAGTGTATCCTGGGACTTCTGGGTCATTAACACTTGCTGAAACCCCCTTGCATGTTTGGCCATAACACACCCACATGCAAACCCATCATTATTCTCCCTGCATCGCCCAAGCACGAGCATCGGGTTTGCTTACGTCCACATACATGCAGCACTTCCTGGCATCTGTAATGTGTCACCTTTTCAGGAACAGAGGAAAAAGCTGCTCAACTTCACTGCTGACCTCAAAGATTTTTGACATGGGACAATGCATCATCACTACACACGTAGCATTTCTTTATTTGGGAAATCACATCTGCTCTCAGATCAAGTGAAAATTAATCACCTTAACTTTGGCATAAGAGGACACTGTCATCTGATTGGTTCCCTAATGCGATCTTATGTCACAAATTAGCAGCGTGAGGTTCCAGATTAAATACTTCTAACAGGGAAATTAAGCAGGTTAAGGTTGAAATAGCCTGAAGGATACTCTGTGGTGGTCAGGTCTTCCTATGTAAAATAAATAGAGGCCGGGCAGTTTATTTTCACTGTGGCTAAATAGGGGGGACTGAGAAAGAGAGAGAGGAAGAGAAAGAGAGAGAGAAAAGAGAAAGTAGTTTATTTTCACTGTGGCAAAATGGGTTTGTTTTAACTCTGCAGTATTTGGAGTTGGAGTTATCCCCTGTGTGAGCCTGGCAGAAAGTCAGAGAGAAACAGAAACAGAAAAGAAAGGAAGGTGGACAGAGCGACAGGAAGGAGTAACACAAGAAGGTAGATGTGAAACGCAAAGAAAAGTTGGGGAAGAGAGAAAGAAAAAAGGGGTTGCGGGGCTCATATGTTCATGCTTAGTGTTGGGAAATCAGAGGATGAAACAAGAGATCCCAAGTGTACTGGGCTGTGCCACAGCCAACTCTCTCTTATCCCGAGTTTAATCTTCTAGCCTCTGTCTCAGTCTATCACAAAACACACACACTTTCCTGGTATCAATGAGTAGTATCAAAGGCAACTCCACTGTTGACGCATTCACTGCATCATGACGTCACTGCTCTGATTGATCCTCTGAAACTCTCTACTTGGAAACAAGGGGCCTCTGATTTCTTTTTAAAGCAAATAATGGTTCTGATTATTGGGCTGATGTTTCCATACATACATACAGTCTTTTGAGATGGTGCTGATTCAGTTTTGCCCATTTTTTTTTTTGTTTTGTTTTGCCTTGAATGGGGTTCAAGGAAACAAAATCAATGCAGTGGACTAGAGGCAAGAATGACGGTACAAAAAACTGTCAAAATGAATGTGAGGTCTTTCAGATAAAGTTCAGATGAAAAATTTGTCTCGACAGTGAAACAAGTCAAGCCATAACCCTTTTAAAGGCAATATACTTGTCACCATAGACCTCATTTATACCTGACATTAACATGTGGGTTAGGGTTAGGCTTGTAGGGTTGTGTAATTGGATCAGCCAGGCCAAATCTAGACGTGGTTACATTGTGATCAGATCACAGCCAGGTGTAAAATAATCCACCTTCAAGTTCAAAGGTTACCTAACCTGACCTCTTCCTGATTTAAGCAAGCTTGAGCCACGAGTAGTAGTAGTAGCAGTCTTCCCTCTCAAAAAGTGATTCTTGAACTGTTGATATTAAGCTGCTGACTACAATAATAGTAACAAAAATCCAAATCATATAATGATATTTTCCTTAATTTCTACCTTAATGGAGCGTAGCATAGGTCAAACAAAGCACTGTGATTGCATGTTGTGCTTGCAGTAGTGTCATTATTCACATTCACTGGCTCATTAATCAGCTGTTTGGCAAACAGCTCATTAGTAACGTCTAATCATATTCATACAGGTGAACAGTGTGGCAATTATGACCTTCACAATCACCAGCCTGACGACTTTAATAATTTAATATTCATGCATTCAGGTTTTGATAGCCCCCTTTTTTTTGTTTTTGAATAATGCTGCCATTAAAAGCCTACCTCTAAACGAAACAATTATTGCTCAACATGATGTCTCAAAGATTTTTTGACATACTTTCAGCAAGTTATGGTTCTAATTATAGAGAATCATGTTTGGATCAGTATTGCATAATTTAAAATACAACTGCACTGGTTAAGAAGATCCAGAGCAGAGTTTATCTGCTAAATACAAAGTTAAATCCAGGTAGCTCACAGTTTGTCAGCTGGTGCCCAGACCTGCCTGTGACCTTTAAATACTGCTGCACTGCTGGATATCCATGCCCCCCTCCCTCTTTCCACTGAGGAATCTGCACAATTTAGGCTTTGTTACTGTTTATTTTCTTTTACTGTAAAACAACCAGAAATGGCATGTCAGGATAGGACACAGTAAGATATACTGTATGTAGTTAAGATGCTCAGTACAACCCCCCCTTGAAAGAAAACTCTTTGGAAAATCCTCTGGGCTTCATAAAGTAAAACAGAGGTGAAATGAGGTTGGCAGAACTGTAACATAGTGATTTCTTATGGCCCTAGAGTGTGATTCACCCAGTGTCGCATGCTCTTGTTACAAGACCCAGATTTTCAAACACCTTGTGCCCACATTGTGTCGGCTTATGGGCACTGAGGAACTTTTGCCTCAATCTTTGTGTGGAGAAGTGAGTGACAATAACCAGGATACATTCCTCAATCAGCTGTCATCTAAAACGAATCAAGTGATGACAGTCAGGCCATAACAGATCTCTTTTAGATATAAAGCTGCTTTGCTCGATCACAACATCTGATAAAAAACACTCCTGTGTTAACAGAAACACGCACTCAAATCAGTCAGTAGCTTATATCATCGTTGGAATACACACAGTTCTTTATGCAGACAAACATTGGCTGATGGTAGCAAGTTAACTGACTTTAATTATCAACATTTGGTTTAAATTACATTGGAAAGCATTGTCTTGGCTTTTGATTCAAGTGGCTAATACTACATATCAGCTATACACAATGTATTTTGGCATTAAAAGTTTGACTTCTTGAAGTAAAACAGGCCTGTATCATCCAGTGTATCTATAGCACCTGATTCGTTAGCCACACCTTTTCAGCGTTTGTATTGGCATTGCTTTTAACCAAGCTTTTGGTTACTGTCCAGTCTGCCTTTCATCAATCAATGATAGATTTCACTTTGCTACCCAGAAGGTTTGTGTCAAACCTCAATTGGACCGCAACTTCTGTAACCAGATCTGACTGGAGAGTAATCATCTGTAGCGTCCCATCAGTGTCTCCACCCCAGACAGGCTGATTTACATTTTTGTAAGTGTTCACATCTAGGAACACATTCATTACTCATGTGGTTAACTTTTATGTTGGAGAAGACAAAACTAAACCAAATCACTTGCTAATTAATACAGCACATTTCAATAAGGTCTGAATAAATCAGAAAATGACATGTGCCGACACAAAGCATTCTCTGTGATTTCCAAGAGTTCTTCATCCCCCCTAAAAGGCTGTCTTCTTTCCATCCACTTTGCTAAAAACTAAAATTGTGCATTGCTTCCATTATCTGGAGAGGAGTGACAGACACAGCCTGGTTAGTAATATTAGCTTTAGCAACCAGCCTGGTATCACCAAATGGTATGTCATTTCATATGGATCCCTGGTTCAAACCTGTCAGCCCTGTGATGAACTGGCACCTTGTCCAAGGTGTACCTGCCTCTCGCCCAATGCCAGCTGGGACTGACTCTAGTCCGCTGTGACCCTAATAAGGATAAAAAAATTACATAAAGTGGATGGATTTCATACCACTGTCTGCTGAGTTCTATATAAACATTACAGAGAATAAGATATAATAAGAGAATAAGATTTGGTATATAGAGCAAGACTTTAAACTGGCTTCATATTTTAACTATTACCAGCAAAGTGCTTCTTCAGTGGAGTAGTTTTCCAATCGCTTCAACCTATGATTCTGTTGTTTGGTGGTAAATGATAGAAGTGCTTAATTCAGTGCTTAAGTCATTGGTGCGAAATACATTCAGAGATTGCGTGCATATCATCATGTTGATGCAGCTAACTTGAAAAAATCAGTTTGAAGGCACAGAGAGCCAGCAATTGTTTACGGGTTGGCAAAAAATTGGTGTGTAAAATGTGTGATAATGAGATAATGGATGCCAAACACAAGGAACAAACATAAAACAGAGACACAGAATGAAAGTGATGACTAAGAGACTTCAGTTTTTGGGTCAAAGAGAATTAGTGTGAAAGATCAGTTGACCATAAATAAGAAGGTCAGAGAGCCGCCGAGTGACGGATCAATGGGTCGGTCAGTGGGTTAGAAAGGGGGTGGAATGTGGTGGCTGGAACCTCCGGATTACTGATCACTGCAGGCACCAGTCCATCTCACCCTCGACAGCTGTGGTTTGTCCACTCTGACCTCCGGATGAAATATACCTACATGTCAACAGAGTGGCCTATGTTTTCTTTGCTTTATCTCCACCAGGCCTGCTGGGAGAGGAATGAAAAACGAAAGACTGACAGGCCTTCTGTTTAAAGGCTGTGACAGGACAGGACCGCAGAATCTTTGACATAAAAGCTGAGAAAGTGCAATTTAAATACCCCTCCATCAGGCATTCTTCTCTGTTCGACATTGGCTACAACACCATGGATGCTGCTTTAACCTCTTATCACTAACTTAGCAGGTATTCTGAAGGATGGCTGGTTGGAATGACAGCACTAAAGGACTGTCTTTGTAGTGTAAAAGTAGGAAACATGGTTTGCAAATCAGCAGGCAGTGATGTATCTGGGAGATGTAGACCTGATAGGCCTCTGTGGGTGTTCTTTGGTCTCTGTGGTGCTGTGCAAATAGAGCATTATGGGTGAAATCACAGGTATTGCTAACCTAAAATGCTCTATAAAAATGCTTCTTTTGGTATCAATAAAAGGCTTATTTTTGTGTGTTTTTGTGTAAATGATATGACTACAATTCTCTGTCCATGCGTCACATGAACACAGAGTTTAGTAGAGGCGTTCAAGTTGTTGAGGTTAATTTAAAACATGCTGCTTTGGAAAGTGCTGAAACAATTTTTCACCATTTTTCACATTAACTGCATCTTCCAGTGAGTCAAGTCAGATGGTGGTAGTCATCACATTACAATATTCACTTCTATTTTCATATCAACAGATCCCACAAGAGTCTAATCCCTGCATTGGGAGAGATTGAGACCAACGGAAGCAGAAGAAACCAAGGTCGATGACTTCATGTCATGCAGCTGGGAAAGACATTTTTGACATGTGATTCCTAATAAAACAATACAAGGATAGGCGTGCCAAAAATGTTGTTTCAAGAAATTCTAGTAAAAGCAACCACAAATATATAGTTCTCCAGGCTTTATGATACAATGTGTATGATTGCCAGTATTTCAGTGTGTAAGGATGATGTCACTCATCATTCATCTGTAAAGAAAATTATCACACTATTTTCAAAACTTTGTGTCACTGGCCAAAAAAATGTTTTTTTTTTGATGGAGGCTTATGAAGATTTTAGACCCCTTCATTTGGATCTACAGCTGGTTCTGTGACCGTAGACCTGAAGGGTCCAATGTGACCCTTGAACTTCTAAGATCCCGGACCTGACATTCTGCACTCTGACCCCTGAGGCTAGAGATCACGCAGGCGATTATGTCTGGCCACTGACCACATCTGAATCAAAGGAAAAACAGGACTTTGGTTTATGTGTGAGTGTGTTATGCAGATAATTATGGCCATCAAGTCAACAAGTCATCTTTGGGATGAAATTAGGTGATTTCTGTTGGTGCATGAATTTCTGCATGAGAGAGCTGGCGTGTCTCACACTAAAGGTAGAGGTGTTGCAGGGAGAGAAGAATTTGACCCCAAACAGGAGTCCAGTTCTGTCACATGTTTGCCTGTCTGTTCAGATAAGACCAACGAACGCAGAGAAAGGTCCACAGGGTGGTCAGACAGCAGGATATTCTGATAATGCAATGAGTTAAATCCCACATATCACGTGCCAACATCATCAAAGCGTCTTATCCAGATCTGAGATAAGATGTGAGATAAAATGAAGTGCTTTTATTGCATGATTGGAGAATCAAGAAATCTCAAAATTAAGACAAGATGAAGATAAAGATAATTAAAAGGTCAAAATAGAGTGTAGATAACATTCGGCCTACAAAAACAAATCTAATAAAGACAGGACAGATAAACAACAGCCTTAATGAAAAGAACTGTCCTCTGTCCTATTTTTCTGTCAATCTCTGCTTGTTAAAATCCCAGCAAGTAGAAATACTTATAAAATGAATTTTGTTAAATCACAGGATATCCCAATTAATGCAGGGTTGCAAAGTGCACACTGTATGCACTTTGGAACACTTCCTGAGTTCATTTCCAGTTCACTGTATTGCGTCTCTCATTTCCCCATCACATCCCGCTGTGAAAGTGGTGAAGCAAAAAGTGGTACACGGAGACAGTCACAGAGAGCACTTTCACACCCTCTAATTTCACTCATCCCAACATTATATCCCAAAGCTAAAATAACACTTAAATAACTGATACACACAATACAGATTTAAGGTTTTTAGCCTCTACTGTCCGTGCTGCTGATCCTCAGGCCTGGATTCGGACACCTCTAATCTGTAGTATCTCACTTATTCCAGTTATTTTCTGACAAGGTGTATTGTTTTTGTGGATAAGATTTTAGTTTGTTTTATAATTTGACATTTCCCAGAATACCGTCTGTTACTTTCAGCTTTATGAAGAACACGCCTCGTAACTCAAAACTCAATATAATTTAAAAAAAGTTGTTGGATATGATTGCAATAATCAGAACTGCTACAAAATTAACAAATTACAAAATTAATTATTGACTTTTTTCATATTAATTTATTGGTTCGTTAAATAAGAAACAGTGAGTAAGAAACAGTGAGTGCAGTGGAGTGGAGCAGCTTGTGACGCCACATCAGTGGTCAGAGATGTTTATTTTATGATGTCTTATCCTGTCTGTCTGTGTGGGGCAGCCACGACGTTCTGTTCAGTGACCTGCAATATCTCACTACTCTCCATATAAGGCTGGCGCCAATGTTAAGGTCAGTATTCTTATCATTTGCAAGCAAAATTAAGAACTAAAGAGTTTACAAACTCATTAAAAGTTTACTGTTAACTTGAACCCACTTTAACATGTGTATGCTGACAACTAACAAGATAATAAATACCCAGTATACTAAAATATTTAAGTGATAACACATGAAAGACTGTTTGGTCATTATTGTCGTCTAACACTCACAGTCATCATTTCGGTCTGTAATAAGACTCATAATTCTAAAGGAGTGGTTGCTTCATCCTTTGTAGCATGCATTACAGGAAACAGCACACATCCAGGCATGTTTCTCTTTAATATCCGCTTTTAGTCTAACTGCTGTTAGTGAAAAACGTCAGGCTTCTTTACCAGATAAAGGCAGGGCTTCCACCGCATGTCTGGAAATGTTTTCCAGTGAGTTTCAACATCAGATAGAAAATCTAAGTTCAAGGCCGGCAGCTGACTAATAAGTAATGCGTCTTCAGCGAGGAGAGTCAGGCGGAGAACAATGTTAGGTCAAGCCTGCAAAGCTCTCTTGTGTAACTGAATGTGAAACAAGGTGTAACAGATTTCGTAAATACAAATCAGTTAGTCAGTGAAAAGTCATGAAAATAAATTATACACAGAGATTACAAAGAATCATCAATACTGGCAGTGACTAACATTTATGTCATCTACTGTATAAAACCTTCCGTGTGAACCTGTGTAAAAACACACCTCAAGCAACCAAACCTAAACCACATAATTCACCATTGTTCTAACAGTTTATGTTTGATTTTAACTCCAATCATTACACAGTGAACCATTGAATGCCAGTTTTCCAGCCACTGCGAAAACCCAGTCAAAAGAACCCATTAGTAACTTACAGCTGTCATTTATCTCTCAGATAAAAGCCACTTAGTCCCCTGAGTAAGACCATTACTCTGATAATAGGAGCTCTTTGAAGAAGAGGAGAGGAGAGCAGAGGCAGTAAAGAATGACCAGCAGACTTCCTGCCTCACACAGGTCGTTCAGACCGGCTTGGTTATATGAGTGTGTTAGACTGTAACCGTCAGACGGGAGGTGTGAGAGTGTTCAATACTTCTTTGTGATATAATGAATGACGAATGTTTTAAGTAATTACTGTAATGTTACTGCACGCTCACTATTCTTTGTAACTTTTAAATGCATTTTTTTTTTTACAAGTGGTCACAGTTTTCTCATATTTTAATTAAATGATGGTAACAGTGTAGTAAATCTCTGGGCTGTGACCTGAGAAAAAAACTTGACATTTGGTCGAATAAACTTGTAAAGCAAAGCTAATGATTGTAAAGAAGACTCCAGCAATTTAGTATTGCACCTCCATAAAATTTGGGGACTTGTGAGAGACAGATTTAAAAAAGAATGGTGAAGATCAAAGCTATAAAGGCTGTGATATTATGATTTTTTTTGTTCAAACCTAAAAAAACATCCTACATTTCCCATGATGAAGGTCAGTGTTGTCTTTCTTACTTCCCATGTTTCACTAGACTGTACATATCCAGTTTTTAATGTAGGGTTTCCGCTCAAAATGTTAAGGCTGTGTCATAGACTAGGCAATAAATCGTTTACTCAATAGTAAGCAGTAAATAAAGATTACTCATCACTTTACATAGTGCAAGGGTAATTTCCTCATCTATAAAATGCAGTACATTTCATTGCAGTACTCTTAACAGACAGTTGTGTACGTGCCATACGTGACATATGGTTTCATGGGGTTATATGAACCAATCCATGACACATAATGTATAAAAGTTAGTTCAACACGAGTTGAATTTCTTGGCATCAGAATTGGGAAGTTGTTAAAGAAGATGGATGTCTCTCAGAGGACACTAAGGGGGGCTCTAATGATATATTTCATCAGGAATTATATATGGAACCATCAATCAATCTGGATCTTCAATCCCATGTTGTCATGAATACTCTGAAGATTATTACTCATGCCATCATCTTGGAGAGATCATTCAGTTGAGATACGAAGTGTGAAACCACCAGAGCAACAGGGACTAAAGAGTTGATCCGTGCACAGAGAAGATTTGTGTATTCAATTGGTTTTGAAAATGATAATTAAAGAGTTTCTATTTAAAAACAGATCTCTCTATTTTTATTTATATATTTATTAATTTAATTTATTCGTTTATATTTTGGTATTTCTGAGAATATTAATCAAACTGGCGTTGGGTTGTTGTGATAACATATATCTTTTTTATTATTATTATTATACACTTGAGGGACTATCAATCAAACCAGTGTTGGTTTATTTCTTTTATGAATAGTTTTTTCCAAGACAAGTTTTTTTTCATGGCTTCTATAACTCTAGAATAAACATGTTTATGACCTTAGTCCCAGTTCTACATTGAATTTACTGGACTGCACTTTGATATTAAGAATGTTTGAAAACCTCATTTGTTTATATTCTATATTCACAGCAAAATGTATAAATAAAGCAAACATCTATACAGTAAAAAAAACAAAACAAAACACTAACTGGGGATTTTATTTGGCTTTTTATTGTGCGTTCTTGTCAGAAAACGTTTCAGGAGCAGTTGACCCAAATGTGATAGTGGTGTGGTATTTTACACAAATGACAACATGGTAACACTAATGTGCCATGAGCGCATCACGGCATCCTCTGCTTTCAGCAAACAAGGCACTGCGTAAACACTTTTAGACAATCCTGACCAAACCTTATCATCATCTCTTGATATAATGACATGCTTCAGAAGTCCACTACACACCACAACAAATTAGTTCTGTTTGAGGTCTCAGAGACCAGCTGTGAGATGTTTTATGACTTTATTTTTCAGTTGCATTTCATATCACAGACCACACATATGGCAATAAATGCTGTATATATATATAACCTAGTGGTTAGTTAGGAATGAATGTACAAATTACTGCATACCAGTGTTTGCAGAAATATGTTGTGTATGTGTATGAATATTCAGCACATGTAGAATAATATTTTGTATCCTAAGGAGGGTCATTGTTACTCTGTGTTTGCATGAACAAAAACAAACAAGATAAAAGATCCTGTAGCAGGTGACTGACATAATATCATATAAACAAAGGTTCAGTCAGAGACAAGAAATTGACCAATTATAGCAAACTATAGCTATCTAAGTCAATCAAATCTAACTAAATCAACAAGACAAACAGTGTTAGCTAGAGTGTGATTACCACAGTGTAAGTCTGTGCTTTACACCTGAATGACTATACCACACACAGTGTGAGTGCGCCAAGTGCATTTCCATCAATGTACTTCTATATGTATTTTGAAGTATTGCATTTTAAAAGGTTGATGGAAACGGCTAAATTAACATTAACATTAATTAACATTCGCGATACATTTCGAAGGGAAGCAATTGCAAACAGCTGATGCCAATCAGCCAATACAAGCGCAGCTTCAGTGCTCGGCCTCAAACAACACTATGCTTCATAAATGCTTTCAAAGAATTGACACACTTTGATAATTTTAAGAAAAAAAATATCTAGATTAATGTATATTAATGTAATGAGTATTTAAAGTTTCTATACACAGAAAACCTTAACCAGATTAAAAGGAAAGAACTAGACACCATGCCTGCTTTTGGTTCACCTCATAGCAGATGTGTCTCATCCTGCATCTTTTGTCGCCTTGCTAAGTAAATGCGATGGCAATTGAACATGTTGGTCTCGTGTCTGAATAAGCACCAGAGTGCTACTTTGAACGCACCACACTTCTAAGAAATTAAAAGCACGCCTTGTTTGCCTCATGAATAACACTGTGATAATGTATCCTTTTGTATCGGGGGGGGATCATCATCAGTAAGAAAAAGTGGCTGAATGAAGCCAGCAGCGTTACATATTCCAGACTTTAATGACATTGTTAATCTCTGCTGAGAGGAGCATTCAACACAGACTCTGCTGCCAGTCACACAGTACAGTATATACAGTACTTTGTCAAACACATTTGGCACATATACACATGTGAGTACTTTTTGGCCTGTAATATTATAATCTCTCTGTGCTGCCATGTTGCAAACATATGGAGCTGTTGTTAAACGCTGTTCATTGTCCTGTGAGGGGGGGATGATGATTGAATACATGTCAGCTGTAATTCTCACAGGTTGTGGCCCTGAGGTCTGTGTGACCTCAAATACCACCAAGCAGAGGCTCAGACGTCAGGCTGAGGAAAACAGGGGCCACTGGAAGAGAGGGGGGTGGGGGAGGTGTAACAGTAACGGGAAATAAAGCCAGAAGGACGGACTGAACAGTGAGAGACAGACGGAGGGAAGTGTATGGAGAGAGTTATCCTTTAAAGCTTTTAAATTACCCCTCTAATTCGGCACGGTGGTCTGGTCTTAGAAATCACCGTGGTAACAATACCACAACAAGATGGGTGGGGTATCCCTGTCCAGACCCTTTTTCCCCACTCTTCCTACATCTCAACACACACACAGAGTTTCTCCTGCGCTCGGGCTTTCATATCCTACCACAATTCCCTAATGAGTGCACACACTCAGCCTGAGCAAATCAACACAAGTACCATCTTGATTGCTTCAATCTTCTGCTCTTTCTGTCCTAAAAATCAAGTCTGAAAGTGTGTGTGTGTGTGTGTGTGTGTGTGTGTGTGTGTGTGTGTGTGTGTGTGTGTGTGTGTGTGTATGTGTGTGACTGTGTGGGACTATGTTACCAGCCCCAGACGATAGCAGCCGAGCAGGTCATCATGGCATTAGTGGAAACTCTGAGCCAGCACTCGGAGGAAGGAGGGAGGAGGAGGAAGGTGAGGAAGATGCTTTCCTCTTAGGGTTCAAAGGTTATTTCCATCCAATACCAACACTGCTCCACCTCAACTGACTGTCTGTGTGGAAGAGATTATAAAGCATGCATGTGCATGTGTGTGCTGCATCATCCCCGCCTAATCGGGATCTCTAAAGGTTGCAGTAAGTCTTCTGTATTTTCAGACTTTGGCGAATACAAATGAGTCAGAATTGCACCATTTAAAAAAAAACAAAAACAAAAAAAAAACAATGACATAAATTGCACTGCATTAACATGCCTATAAATGCAATGACTTCTGACCCTGCTAAATGCTTGACTTCAACAAAGTTAAAGAGTATAAAAAAACATTCATGTGCAGAAATAGAAAAAAAAAATCAATTCATTTTAGCTGGACAAAGACACTGGGGTTCAGTGGTGTTGCTTCTCAGTGGGTGCCATTCAACTACATTTAGCCAAGGCTAAGACAGCCTGTTAGATCACAAACAACCTGCAACAACACTACTTCAGATGGTTGTATCATGCATGATTGACACTATTATGCTTTATATTCCCCACAGTAACCTCACTGATATGAAGCAAGCTTCTTTCATAACTGAATATGGAACTACTCTGTGCTGTCGTTGTATTTATGTTCTTTCAGTCGGTTTAATGGAGTGGTGGTTGAGGTGGGCAGAAGGGTTGTGAAAGGGGTTGGCTTCACTAGATGTGTTACTGAAAAAAAGGAGATACCTGAACCTTTGTTCAACTTGATTCCTGTCATCTTCACTCTGAACTGTCTCTACTATCACACGACCTTGAATCTATCTTTATAATTCAGCTGGAGTGCAGTTCTGTTTCAAGTAATGTGCACACTGTCCCTCTTTGTGCCATAACAACCCTCCTTTTCACACTTAAAACCACTAACGTAAAGTTTTGTTTAAAAGCATTAATTGTTTGTTTAATTTCTGTCCATAATCACTATCTATTAAATTTTCCATGAATAATGCACATAAAGTAATGGTTTTAAACTGTCACCAAAGACTGCTTTACTTACAGCTTCTTACAGCTTTTGGTCCCTCTGTGCTGAATATGTTTATCTGTGCATGATGTATCTATTAAAGTGTAAGATAGCAGTCAAATGCATTGCTTTCTAATAATACAAAGTCACTGCTTGACTTCTGCCCTTGCTAAATATTATTCCTTCCTGATGACTGATTGCTTTTTTGGGGGGGACGGCAGAGAAGATTTCCCCCATTTTCCTAATTTTGGGAAAATCACTGCCCTCCAGAGAGCCGTGAGGAGATCATAGACTGAAGGTTGTGACGTATTTAAGAGCAAAGACACGTGGTACCAATTGGACCTAAACTGAAGTAACACTCTTTATGTCAGGGAGGAGAGAGGGAGGGAACTCACCACAGTGCCTTCTGTGTGTGTGTGTATTGGACTTTTCTATACGACTGTGTCACGCCTGACTCAATCCATTTTATGTGTGTGCGTGTGTGTGTGTGTCTGCGTTTGTGTCTCTGTCTCTGACATAATCCCACCAGTCACAAGTCCCGATGTCAACATCCAATCAGCAGTCTTTTTTTGGTGGTTTTCTGATTGAGCTGTCTAGAAACTGCACTTCACGCCCTAAAGCCACGCCTTGAGACTGCGGTTAAAATACACTGAGCTCTGATTTATACCACCCACCCATTCAACTACACTCAATCAAACTTTCAGCTTCTTCGAGGCCAATCCCATGGACATGGAGTCTTTTTTTAAACAAATGACCTGGTTTAAACCCATGTGTATTGAGCAGACTTTTAACACCAGCTATGATTTTTGAAGACACAAGCATGCCTCCTACAATAAATCTAATTCCAAAATATGTTTCTCTGAATATGTCTCTGAGCAACAAACAAATCAAATCTGGTGGACAAACATGATGAAGAAAGATGGTTACCATTCTAAAAGCACACGTTTGGGAAAAGCCATGTAAAAATGTGAGACACATTAATTATAGTGTTAGAAGCTTTCAAACAGTGTTCAGTCCTTGACCATCCCATGAGTACAAAAAAGAAAAAAAAAAAAAGAAAGGATGGATTGTACATTGTGTAAGTGATTCTCAAATGGAAGTTCTTGGCTTCCAGGGGCCGGCTAACTATAGAGTTAACAACTGTTTCCTGCAACACTTGACAACAAAATGCTGTATCCATTTTTAAATAGTTAAAGTATTGTGTAACATCCAAATTGAAATCAGTTCAAAGGAACACATTTGGATGACAAGTTTTGTCCATAATTCATCTCACAGAGCTGTGGGGTAAAGGTTGGGAACCACTGTTGTAAATTATGTTGCATCACCAAAGTGGTGATGAGAGATGATACGTGTGGTCTTGGAAGTTCACTTCAAAGAGCAAGAGTCACTGTAACATGAGTAAAATAGTACACACAAATGCCCATGTACGCAATATTTAAGGTAAGAGGAGCAAGAGAAGACAGCTAACTATAGTGTTTTCAGCACCATTACACACCTGCAACCTTTCATCCCCACATCTGAAGCTAAAATACTGCAATACTGGCGGCAATGATAAAGACAGCTGAGCGTGATAGAACTGGAAGCTGTGGCTTATTATCACAGTTGCTCTTAACACTGTGAACATGGGGTGAACAAGCTTTACTATTGTTTTAAACATCTGAATGTATTCTTTATCATCTGATCTTCTGTTGTTTTTGGTCTCTGCACTCTTGTCATCAATGATACCCTTGTTCTGGAGAGACCATCAGACTTTCCCAGCATTTTGGACTGTTTAAAGGATTTCCCTCAACTTCAGATCATAATGAGATCTCCATATTCAGCAAAACCCACACAAGACAATATATGAATTTCCCCAGCTTCGTACCACAGAAATGCAAAATCTCTTGGATCACAAGTCTCTGTCCAATAACTAAACAGTTATCAAGTCATCAAAACTGTGTGGCCTTGCAGTTGTGCAGTGTTGATCTCAAAATATGAGTCCATTTACCATTACTAAAAAAAATCCAATAACTATTGGCAGGATGTCTATCAGAAAAATATCAAGAACTCAGAATCACAAGCTCATAACAATACAGAACTGCAAAAGGACTTCATATTTTAGATCCACTAAAGATCTGATGTTCATTAGTCAGGGTTCCTAACACCTGTACCTGCTCCTGGTGACAGTTTTAAAGTAAAAATAAAACCATGGTGTAACTCTACTCTTCCATGTCTGTTTTTGTCTTTGGCAGTTTGCAGTAGGTGCAGCTATAGATATTCATTGTTTTCAACAGGAGAATGACAGCTTTACCGTCCTTCAAAACACCAAAGCCGGGACGAAACTGAACCTGAATTTAATTTTCCTCTGCTGCAGCACAGGGTTAAACGCTTTGTTCACAGGACTTCTGACAGCAGTTCACATGGGAAGGGCATCACTCATCCACTCTTGCCCCACTGAGATTTGTCTCAGCCTATCCAGGGATATGAATCAGACGTATTATATTTTAGCTCATGATGTTGCTCCTCTAATGTTTAAGCTACACTTTGGTTTAGTGGTGGTCGTGTCAGTGTGGGGGATTTGTGCTCAATCTCAGGCTGCTGTACTGGATATAGCAAAAGTAAAACAAACCTCTGATTGACAGTGTGACATGTTTTGTGAACACAGGCCCACAGTTAACTATACCTCCCAGAATAATTGCTCAATATATTCCCCAATGATCTGCTGCCGTTTCCTGCCCGTAGAGTCTCACAGTAGTAGAACTTATAGAGTGTGTGCATTTCCATATAAATATCCTAACTATACGACGTGTGTGTGGGGCAGTCTGTTTCTGTGGAAATTTGACTGACAAATGACACTTTCTATTCTCAGCCCACACTGTATGATGGCTAATGTAAATATTTCAGCATTGACAGCAACATGAAACCCACAGCACAACTTCTCTTCAGTGGTCAGCATTTGCTCCAGTCAGCCCTTGCTGTTTTCTGAGTGCAATATCCTGTTGATACTCAAACCAGCGGGAAAGGAAATGTCCCAAATTATTTGGTTCAATAAGAGGCACTCATGCTTCTCTAAAATGTAACTTTCTCTCCTCCAAGTAGAAATGAAACTACTTCTGCTGCTTCAACGGAGACCAAAGAAAATGTTCACACTGCCATGGATGTCATTGAAATTACAAAGCAATAACATAGAAAAAAAATGATAAATGTTCAGACCTTTAAGTACTCACTGGGGCCCTCATTTGGAAAGTTTCCCATGTTGCCAATCTGTGCCATACTGAGTTAACTCTACACCCTCTTCCAGGAAACCTTTGGGTCTGCACGTGATTGTATATTTCCTTGTTTAAATAAATACTTGAGTAAATGAGCTTGAACAAAAGTCAAAAAGCAAAGACTCATTTGGCTCCAAACAGTAAATGGCCCCTGTGACAATAATGTCACTCAGTGACTGGTACAGTCGGGGACAGACCCACTGGAGCTTGGAAACGGTGTGTTTTTGTAGCAGCATACATAAACAATGCAGGTCTAATGGGGGTTTCCTACCACAGGCCACAGTTCTATTCATCACCTTGTCTCGTATATATGCTCACGTTCTGAACGTGATGTTTTACAAAAACGGATGCTTGTATGACATCATTTTGAGGCAAAACCTTTAGAGTTCATGGGAATATTGTCAACCTCAGTCAGTTTTGCTTTTCCACGAAATCATAAATCATAAAGTTGCGTCAAAGGGTTTCTAAGGGTATTCTATTCAAGGCTGTCAGTGTGAAAGGAATGTTTTACACAGAAATCCTTCATGTGTCAAGTGACACACACTGACGTGTTCAGACCTATCAATGTTGCATGATTTGATACTGATTCACTTTAAAGGCGGTTTCCTCAAACTGCACATGCACTTCAAAGGATTTCCTTCAAATTAAAGACAATGCGTCATCACCACAGACATACTTGTGGATCCACATCACAAGAACTCAATCCTGTTTCAGCTTGTGACAATGCATTTTCTGATATGTAAACAGAGATTTTTTTGCAGCCCACAAAGGAACATTTTTTTCCCCCTCCGCATTATCTCAATAATTGAAAATCACCAAATTTGGACACACATGGTGGACAGAAACAATATGCCACGCATTTATTTCTTAACTTTTCCAGATTATATGGAAGACTTCCTGACCATGACGCCAAACTCTTTTTGACTCATGGTGGTAGGAGTAACATGAGTCCTGATTTTGGTTGGATATTCCCTTTAGATTCCCTTACAGAGGAGCTACTGTACGTATCAGACCCCTGACTCTCTGTTTTGTGTTACACAGCACTGCCTGCTGGTCAAAGTTGGGAACTGCGCTCCAGTGAATCAATGAAATGACTGAAATTCCATAACATCCAAACTCCAGCTTACACGTGCATATGTGCACTTCTTATACAGATGACTGTTTGGCTTCTTATACCGCTTCCAGATGTTCTGTAGTGTGTAACGTCTCTCTGGATGAATTATTTCTGATCATATGCATATTTTTCAAAGTGAGGCAATATCCACTTAACCCAAACTCTAAAACTGAGTTGTGCCATTTTGCGCACTATCTACAGGGGTAATTAAAGAGTAAATGTAGAGGTTTAATTGCCTCTCAGGAACATGCCATCTGCGCACGGGTTTGAATGGGCAACCGACTCTCTCTCTCTCTCTCTCTCTCTCTCTCTCTCTCTCTCTCTCCCCTGTCGCGACGCTACCTCAGGAGTTTGAATGGGTTTGGATGAGTGAGTCTCCCTCTCTCCGTCGCTCCTCCTTATGCCCCCCAAACCATCCCCTCTTATTAAAACAACACGCCAATCTGTTCCAGCCCGGTAAAAGGGGTTTGGGAGCCGCAGCAACCATAAAGGAGGCTCCGCACACAGCCGTCTGGAAGGCATTAGACAGCAGTGGCAGAGAGACTTTTAGCCACTTCTCTGCGCTTTGTGTAACCTGGATGCTTGAGGGAACTATAGCAATACTTACCTACATGCCCCTCAAGACAGCAAATATAACTGATCTGACTCAGATTTGACTGTCAGAGTCATTGTTGGAGACTTTCTTTTCTTCTGTGTCAATATGATTTACGGTGCCAAAGTTGATGGCTTTTTTTGTAACTTTTAAAAACTTTATGAATGAAACTGCCAGAAGTTGATGGAGAGAAATATTTATCATTTTTGCATTTTGCCACTCCACTTTTTATTTATACTTTTTTTTATATGAATGATGCCAAAGTTGACTGACATGATGTTTGTGTTTGTACACCTAATGTGCATGCGGTGCATCGTTAATGACTGCAGACAGACTGTTAACTAGGGAAGATTTTTTTTTTTTTAATTTTTTTTTTTTAATTTTTTGAGCATTCAGCTTAGCAATTTAGGGGAACGTGCGTGAATCTTTGATTTTCTTATTAATGAGGATCAATTTCAGCGGATTCATGAGACTCGTTACTACACAAGTGTCCTCTGAAACTTTGTCGAGACTTTTTCTCCCCGTGGAGCGGTACCAGAGCCGCCGGATTTGACCGCATCCTTTCCCAAGGACAAACGAGAGGACAACAGCTGCTTCAAGGTAGGCGGCCAGTGATCATTTGGTCTGGTGATCATCCACCCTGCTGACAGACAGTGATAAATGTTGCATCAGAAGGAGTTGGGAAAATAATTAACTGTGTTAAAATGATTATTTTAGACATTTAAAATATACTGTCTATATCTTAGGTTTCTGTGAATTATTGAAAATAATGTTCTCCACTATTTAAACTTAACAAGGGGAGTGACGCTTTTAGTTGGGGGCAGGACAGCTGTCACTAGAGCAGTTCGTTTTCTCGTCATGCGTCTTAATGAGTCGTGCGTAAAAAGCGGATAGCATCTCTGGAAGGTTGAAAAGCAGTTGCGTCTTTTTTCCTCCACAGATGTTATCTAATGCTTTTTAAATGTTATTATAGTAAAACTGAGAAAATATGTATATCAAAACTTGAATTTGTCTAATCCGGCACTGAATATCTGCATTCCTCCTTGTCCAGCAGTACCAGCTGTGGAAATGTGAAAATCCGCCAAGATTAGTCTCCTGATCACATAAAACGTCACATAGCCTTTGCTGAGCCAATTATTTTGCCCCTATAATAAACTATATTGATGACGTTGAGAGCCGTACGTCATGCTTGAGGTTTGTGAGCCAATGGGAAGGCTGGATTTGGACACGTTCGGCGTGCCTCGTGGTCTGAGCGCGTAATTTGATGCCTAATGTGAAAGACCGCTGTTTGCGCACGCTTGCACACTGCACAGCCTTCCCGTTTCATGCTGTAAATGTTAATAATAATGTGCTGGGAGTGGTTATAGCGATGGCAGACGTTTATGTTGCTGAAATATTCAGCAGTTCATCCAGCCTCTCCCATAGATACCACCAAAACACAGTGCTCTTAGGACTACACATTTCTAGCTTGCTCTTGGTGTTATAACTTCCCCACACGCTCGATACACACATTACACACAAATACACAAATGCAAATGAACATCTGTCACACTCCTTTGACATACTCTGTTCCTCTATCCGCCTACATGTGACCTCTAATGTGCAGATACCACTGTTGGCTCATATAAAACCCACACAAGGAATGCCCATCTGTGAGTTGGATGTCTAAGCATTCGTGCCATTTTTCAATGATGGACAGTACAGTGTCTGTCCAACACATGGAATCTGCTTCCTACTGACCTTTGCTATTTTTTCAAAGAGGCATTTTAATTCTGCATGCTGAAACTATAGTGATATCCACCTGTAAGGAGTGGTAAGGTCCAACTGTCAGTGTCAATATATCAATACATATGATACACAGATGTAGAAAAAACATCAGTATATCTCTATTCTGCAGGGCTGTGCATTGTTTGGAAATGTATCGAGCACTACAGTACCTCTGGAGAAACTTTTACAGTTGCTACCACAACTCAGTTTTTTTAGTTTGAAGTTTTCCTTCTTCTGTATATTCAGTGTATATGTGGAGCCTCTGTCAATGCACACATGTATTCAGACTAATACCAACATACTGGCCCTAATCTCAGCCCTCGAGGGAGTTCCTCTGCTGAGCGTGGGGCTCAGTAAGGAGGGCAATCCATCTCTAGTGCCTGTTAGTGAAACGTTAAACACTACAGCAGAGATTTCATTCTCATGTGCAGCGATGTGGGGAGTCCAAAAAGGTGACTGTTACCTACTACAGCTGGTGATTCCCCCCACAAAAAAAAGGAAGAAAAGTAATTTTTTTTTTCACACTCTTCAGTGGGTGACACAGTGATACAGTTTACTGCAGACTCATTGCTACAGGATGTTCGTCCCCACTGCTCACAGAGCAGTTTACTACTTAACAGAGGAAGGCATTCCATGACTGGTCTCCATTAGGGCTCGCTATAAGTCTCACGTGCCATTACTGCTCACAGCAAGGGTCCGTCAGTCTATAGGGCCTTGGGGCTGGCAAGGTATAACTACTGAAGTTAGGAGAGCATATGTGCAGCCCCTCCCAAACACACAACATACAACACCACCACCTACATCATCTATTCGGCACAGTTTTTTTCCAGGTTCCCTTAGTGAACCAGCAGTAAAACTGAAAATTTGGATGTCAGTGAGTTTAATTCCCACTACCTCATACTTAGGGAAGACTGATGCCAGTGCTAATGTATAGGTCTAGGAGTTATATTACTATTAAGTAACCCAGGAGCTGTATAAAATAAGCTGTGCAGAAGATATTATCATATCCTTTCTTTCTTCTTTCATACCTCCAGCCATCATTTTATTCATCCACTCAGGCTGATTATGAGTTCCTGTCTCTTATGTTATCTCTTGGCTGTAATTAACTGATAATAGAGTCCTAGAGAAGAATTTTCTACCATGTAGGGAGAAAGCCAGTTATTTTAGAGCCTGGTTGATAACTGTTTGCAGTCAGATAAGGGGAAGTGTTGGATCAATGGATGACAGAAACAAGTAAGGAATTTGAAACTTCCCATGACTGATATTTCATGGTCTTCAGAAGGAAAAGAAACCAAAAAAAACTTTTTTTTTTTTTTTAACACAATCATCGTCTGCTAAAAAAAAATAGTCACCCTTGCTGTAATTGCGAAAATGAAATATAGTGAAGAAAACCAAACAAACAATCAGACAGAGGAGTGTCCGTAGAGGGAGGGATTCTTGACTGAGCTGCATCTGTAATTTGGCTGAAAATCTTGGAGCCTGCCACAGTGGCGTAATTCCAGTGCTTCAGCTGGCAGTGAGCTGAGCCAAGTCTACCAGTCTCTTTCCCCCTCCTACTTTTGGTGTCTGCCATCCCTCCCTCCCTCTCTCTCACTAACTCACTTCCTCCTAACCCATTTTCTCTCTTTTCTCACTGAATACTGTATTCCTCCACCTCTTTCACAGTCTCTTCCCTTCTCCATCTTCCTCTCTGTCGTACGGCTGCTTACTCATTCACAAAAAAAAAAAAAAAAAAGTGTAGTATTTTGGCATGTCTTCTCTCTTTGACTCATGCCTCACACTCAAACAACATAGCCTGGCTTCACAAGTGAGAATGGATTTATTGGCGTGTTTTATTATGATGAATAGCAGATTCACTGCCCACCTTCTCTTTTAAATTGAATAATTGTAAAAATATGAGATGATACACAATAATGTCAAATAATATAAAACACTCCTCTAGGATGTTGTAACCTTTGCGTCTCTGCCAGTTAGAGCCTTATGACACCTGATTTTAATAGCTTACAGAAGGAAATATAGAGACAGTGGAGGACGGAGGAGAAGGGGGAATGTAAAAGTCAACTCCCTTGTAATGTTGTAACTTTGTACCTTTGCCAGTTGTGGCCCTGTCCACCTGATTCCAATCATGTGAGGAATAGTGCACTGTGGCGCAGTGGGTGGTGTTACTGTTTAGCTCTGGTTCTTATAATGACAACTCTCCCACAACAACAGCACAGTATGACCACATGGGGGTTTTATGAGAAGAAGGAGGAAGAGGAGGAGTGAGGAGGGTCGGCGACTTCCTAGCGGCGCCTTTGAAAATTCCCACGACTTTTCAGTGTAGAGTATCAATCAAACCAGAGCAAATGGTCTAAAAAAATCATTTAAAAGATGACTAAAATTAAAATTAAAACTATATGACAGTTATTTACGGGGGACCTGAGATGCCAGTGCGAAAAGAAATGATGGTGATCCATTTTCTAAATCTGATCCAAGCTGTTTTCTCTCCTGCGCTCAAGGTGTTTATTTATTTATTAATTCATAAATTAATTGATTTACTTATAAGCATCACTTTGTGCTGTGTTTGTGTCAGCTTTTTGTTGTTGTAATACTCATTTTTTGTCACTAGAGGCTGAAGTGCACCATGACCCCCAAGGGGCGCTAAATCGCAAAAATACCTATTTGTATGTAATGTTGCTTTAAAACTAATCATTAGCTCATTATTATGAAATGTTATTTCAATATTCTTTTTCATAATAACTGGATATAGTTTTTATTTCATTTCAAAGTGCTGGGGTGCGGTGGGGGACCTGAAGCTTGATGTTTTGCTCTTTGAGGCGTCTGATCTCTTCTTTCCTCATCCTTTCCGTGTTCTATCTGTGTCTCTGAGAGTTCCTCTCTGAAGCTCTTTTCGCTCTTCAAAAGCTCCTTTCTGAATCTGTTTTGACTCGCTGCCAGTTCATTTTTGAGTTTTTCATCAAGAGCTTGACAAGTCATTTTAGCCTGTTTCAGAGCTATATGGGTGTCAGTCAGCTCTTCCAAGGTGTTCAAGTACATATTTGTGCGAGCCCGTCTTTTTTCAGTGATCCTGGTGATCTCTGCGTCCTTCTCAGTGATGAGCTTTTCAAAGTGGCTGATCTTCTTCTGCCACTCTTCCGTGTCCTTTGGCTCACTGTGTACTTTCAGGTCATCAATAGAGGCTCTCATCCTCTCATTTTCCTCTTTCTGAGCAAGAAGGCTCTGATGAAGAGTACTGATCTGCTCATCCCTCTTTTTCATCTCTTCTTCTGCCTCATCATGATCTTTGTTACATTTTGTCCAACAGGCAATTCTTTCTTCATGAGATGATTTCTCCAGATCAGAAACCTGGTGGCAAAGAAAGTCAATCTCCTCTTGAGTTTTCTGGAGGATGGATCTTAACCTTCTGTTGTCTCTTTCGGAGAAGGACAGCTTCTTCTGCAAGGCCTCATTCCGATCAAGCAGCTGCTGTCTCTCATTTGTCCAACACTCCCTCTTGTTAAGGACCTTTGACTTTGCTGAGGTCCTTAACTTGTGCTCCATTTCTTGCTTTTCATTCTCCACCTGCTTCCTCACATCCGCAACCGCCATGTGAAAGCCCTAAATGAGCAAAAAAATACATGTTTTAGCCAAACAGTGAAAATGAATGCAGTCATTTGGAGTTTATTAGCACTCTTGCATAAATCTTATTACTTGCTTCACATTAAGTTTGTTAGTTAATTTATATTAAAACTATGTAATTCAAATGGATGGAAATTTTCAATGCAATTGAAATGCATAAGTGGCCTAAACATTTTGACAGGGAACATCTGATATATCAGTGGTTTTGTTAGTGCAGTGAATAGTGTCTCCTGGTTTGAATCTTACCCTGCTGGGTCTGATCACTCTTCTGTCCATTGTGGCTGCTGGTATCAAAACTCAGCCGAGGTGAAGAACCGATGTTATAGATATTGTCGATAATCGATCAATAATTTTCTCTGAAGACACGTATGTTGGTCAGGTCAGCTTAGTGAAAAGTGACTGCTCTTGTCGTTAAGAACTTAGACTCATAACAATCTAGAACAGGAACACTCTTTTCTAGAACTCAGTCAGAATATTAACATCTGAATCTTAACCAAAACATTATTATTATTTATTATTTATTTAAAAACATAAATCATTAAAGTTCAGATCAATCACATTCATTGCATTCAAAGTTTTTTGCTCTGCGACTGTTTATATAGCTATGTTTGTGAGAAAAGGCATACCCTTGTCAGTACGTTAGCACCTTAGCATTAGCTAGCTAAGCTTGATAAAAAAAACCTGGTGAAAGTTTTTTTTTTTTATGTTGTGTTATAAAATTCGGTAGTTTGGAGGAGAGTTAAATCTCCTCTGCTCTCTGTCTCCCCTGTTTGCATTTGGCATTGCTGGGCTACATCACATAACAGCTGTTATCTCATTGGTTGCACTTTGAAAAGGTTAGCGGCACCCAAGCTGCCAAAACTCTTTTATTTTTATATATACATATATATCGAACTAAGAAAGATTATTGTGACAAAACCTTTTTTTTCACCCGTTTTCAGTCATCAACACAAAAGAAAACAATTTAGATCAGATGTAGAAAATGTCTTACCAGAATATGTTTCTCTCACTTGCCTCTCAGGGCTTCCGTAGCCGCTGATTGTGTGTGTATCAAGTTTATTTTATACCTTTAATCCTGCGCTTCATCATTGGAGACTCAAGATTTTATTATTTTTCATAAACCATACATGAATAGAGCACATTTCTATCATACACACAGTACACACAGAAGAGCAGCTCAAGAAAGTAGACAGGAAGTAGAGTCAGCCTTGAGCATGTCAAACGTGTCTCGTCTAAGTCAGCAGCCAGCGCCTGGGTGTTACCCAGCTGCTCCCTCTCCTCTGCTTCATCATCTGCCTAGGAACATGTGATCCTTTCCTGCATCCTGCTACAAGTATCATGAGGGCCATCTCCACATTTAATGCCTTTACAAAATGCATCCTGCCATTCCAGCCCGACCCAGCTCACATGCACACACACATAACTTCACTATATGCATTGCTTGTTCCAGTTCCAGACTGTGCATCTCTCCGTACATGTGTGTTTTCTGTTGGCAGAACATCATGCCTTTGAGATTTCAAAGATGTGTATGACCTCAGCAGGTCTGGTTTTCCAGTATAGTCTTGGTTATATCATAAACGTTGTCCAATATTTCTTCAGTGGACCAGCACTAAGAGATTTTTAGCAGACTGTAAATACCATTAATGTATCTTCATTAGCTTGTATCTGACATTATCATAAACATGCCCATAGTGTGTTACATTAAAACCCTGTCAGTCACATATTATATTCATGCCCAAAGTCTGTCCAAAGCTATAAGATGGCTCACTCTTCAGAACAACCCTAAAATTTGATTTGTGAATAAGACTCATCTGGGCAGAGCTGCTGATTTGTCAATGTTACACATCCAACCAGTGACTGCTGTGTCACAATAACATGTAGATGTAAGCCTTATGTTATCTCAACTCCACACAGAGTAGCAAACTGTCTTTTTTGGCTCTGCTTCAGAATTTTACTGCCTGTGCAGAGCATACAGTAATGACACACACTCAAAATCCACATACACATGTGCTACTTACTGTATAAAGACACACACACAAACACACACAAAGTCTGGCAAGCCTAGTTATATTTTAAGTTCCATCGCAGGCCTTGGAACTGGGACTCTGCTCTCCTGTGAGTTTAGTCAAACCAGCTCTTCCTCCCTGCAACGCACGTCCACTCGCATACACCTCTTCCTGTGTGCATGTAACGGCGCGCGCTGTGGCTCAACACACACACACACCGAACATATTATGCTGAGCTCACATATTTGCACATACACACACGTGAACACATGGCCAGCTTTCAGCAGCGACAGCGAGATTTAATGGCCATATATATATCTGACAGCGATCCACTGTTATGTAACATACATACTGTAAGGGTCATTGCACCATGTGGTGATTCCCTTGACTGTACTTAATCCCTTATTATAGGACCGAAATGGGTCACAGAAACATTTTCTTTAGTTCCCCACGTACCAGGAACACTGACGTGCCTCAAACTTTTGACATGAACAATTGTACATGGACATTTTAAAGACTGAATAGAAGATAATTGAATAGCATCTAAACTACTACTCAAAAGTAGCTAAACCAACACGGTGAACCAAGCAGCAACCGGCATGGCTGTGACGTGAAGCCAATGCAGAAGTGCCCAAAACTGCAGATCTTCAAACAGCTGCTAGAGGCTGGCTACAGAACGAGTCAATTTCCATTAGCTCCCATATTAAAATTCCCAACTTCACAGTAGAAATAAACAAGTTCCCCGCATTCCGAGCTTAACAATGGCTCTGTAGAAACCTGTGGGTGACGTAACAGCTATGACATCAAGTCTTTATGCCATCTATGTGGTGAACGTATGATATAAACATTACACTTTCCACATATTAAGTCCATAATAAGTCCACATATTAGCATTGTCATTGTGAGCATGTTAGCACGGTGGCGTTAGCATTTAGCTCAAAGCACCACTGTACCCACTGTACAGTCAGCTGCTAGCATGGTTGTAGTCTTTTTTTTTTCATCCCTCACAGTAAAAATATGCTGTTAAGACGGTAACATGACATAATTTAGTTAAACAACATACATTCTGTGAGAGGTCCATGCATGTCTGATAGGATTATAAACTCAAATCAAATATTGTTGATATATTGTTGAAATATCCTGTGGGGATTATAAACATCTAATTTATGTTACAGTAAAAATTAGTTATAATAACATTAATTTATGTTACAGTTGGAGGCTCTTCTGCCTTGATAAATGGTGCCTGGACCAAGACAATTTATTCATCCCTTCATTCATTTATTCATGTTCATCTCTCTGTTAACCCATTATCTTTTCTCCATCCATGCAAGTAATATAATCTCCAAGACAGAGCCGGTGGGAGTTTTACTCAAGAGACTGTTAATGATGTCAGAATGAGACTGCTAAAGCATCCAACCAAAGGTCACCATGGGGTTGAACACACACACACACACACATACACGCATATGCAATAAAGGCCAGGAGATAGTGATGGGGTTCTCTTACTTACATGCGCCAAGATACAAAAACAAACAAAGAGCTGGGGTGATATCATTCACATGTGCTAATGACACCTTCACCACACACACACACACACACGTCATATCCCAACATGCGTAGATACACGTACATACTAACCCACGGAGACAACATCCACATGTGTCGATGACACCTTCACTGTCATACTCATCTTATTAGAGGTTTTATCTCTCAGGGGCCCAGGCCAAGCTTGGATGACCATCACGGCTGATTTATTTTCTGCAGACTGCGGTCTGAGCTAATTCTTGGTTTTGACATTTGCATTGGATCATCCGCCCATAGGGGTGTTGGACACACTATGAAAAGCAAAGCATCCTAACAACAGGCAATGTCTTAGCTGTGTCTTTTTTTTTTTTTTTTTTGCACCGGATCACTTGAATTCACAGAAATGACTGTGTTTGACAGCACTGATGATCTGCAATGAAAAAAACAGCAAAAGTCTGGACCAGGACTTGAATATCACAGCTTGATTTTGTATTTCAACCACAGAATTTTAACCAGACCGGATTTCATGTCAGTAAAGCGTGGAAAGTAAATAAACAAGCAGTCGAAAAGCAACAAACGCTGTTTGGAGTTTGTATGTTCTCCATGTGTCTGCGCTGGTTTCAGACCCAGAGAAAAGATTAAGATTAAGTGAATTGGAAAGTCAAGAATGTTCCTGTCTGCACTAGCCCTGTTCTCATATCAAAAATGTTTAAAATCTAACTTGCACCAAACATGCACAAACCAATAGGTACATATATTCTAATGGCACATTTACAGTGAAACATGTTTTCTCGTAAAATGGTTGAAATCATTCAAGAGACGGGGTGAAGGAGTTTGTTCTGCAATACCTTATATAGTTGTGATACATTATACACTCACACACATACTGTGCACAAACTAAATGATGTCTAAGGTGAAAAGAAGTGTGTATTTCTACAGACACACACGCACTCTCTCTCTCTCTTATAATAAGCTTTTACGTGCATTTGTGTGTATGTGTATGTGTGTGTGTCGGGGGTCTTGTAAATGAGCGGCTGACGTTAAGAGCTTCGCCACGTGCCAGGGGAGGCCTGCTACACTGGTTGTGGCCTTCTCATCCAACGATCAAATGAACAAGACATTATGTTTGAGCCAAGGGGTGTGTGTTCGTATCCCTCTCTCTCAGATTAGCCCCTCTCTCTGCTCCTGCCCCTCTCTTGGTGTCTCTTGCAGTCTTTCGATCTTTCTCTGTTTCTGCTCACTGTTATCTGCTTTTATCTGCTTACTTTTCCCCGTCTGTCTTTCTCTCAGGCTCTGCCTTCCTCCCTCCCTCTCTCCAACTGTCTTTACACTTGTGTCTCGCTCTCTCTCTCTCTCTCTCTCTCTCTCTCTCTCTTTCTCCTTCCATCAGTCTTGTGTGTTTAGGTGTGGTGTGAAGTACTCTTGCCAAACCACAACGCCGCTGGGCTTTGTGTACTCTTCTTTTGATTGCTTTACTGCTTGTCCTGATTTACATGTCTTGCTTGTGTGGACTAAACTTACAACTCACAAATCTTTCAGATGCAATTCAAGATGTCAAAATGACATCACACAAGGGGGCGCCCCTCTGACCCAGTGGCCAAAGAAGCATACTTTGACCTTCATGACGTCAAAGGGTCAAACTCTCTCTTTCGATTTAAATAATGCAACTTGCAAAATAACATGTTCTCTTTACAATGTTTAAAGCATATCATTCTTACCCTCACTGTCTTCACTTCATCCTTCACTGTAAATCTTTATCTTTGTGTCCCTTTATTCAAAGAAATGATTTTCTTGTTACACTTTCTATGGTGCGTCACTGAGGGGAAGAAGGACACGTGCAGCATTAAAAATCTAAAAAGCTCTTGTCTTCTCCTTCTTCCCACGGAGATATAAACAGATGACATCACAGGGTGGTCCGCTCTGCGTTGAGCCGAGCTGAGCCACGCTGAGTGGGTCTCCGTTGGTCTGCCAAACAGATGGCGGTAGCAACATAATGAGGGCTGGAAACAAACTTCAGGATTTTGAGCAGAAGATTTTGTGCAGCAGGGCTCGGGTTTATAAAAGACTGTCACTCAGAGTTTAGACACAAAAGCTTCTTCACTGGTCCCCACATAAAAACACACAGAATAACCTTTCATGGTCTACATTAGAGTTCCTTATATGGGATGCTTGGCTGAAAATGTTTTTGAACCCATTCTTTACAATACAGAGTAAAAAAAAAAAAAAATCATAATAGTTTCTCCCAGGCGTTCAGAGAAAACTTGGAGCTTGGACGTTTGGCAAGGGAAATCAGCGGGTCGGTTAATTAGGTCAAGAAATCTTGTAATGTGCGCCCACCCACACTAAAGGAGAGTTGGAACAATCGGCTACTCACAACTGTCTGACATTTAGACAGGGATTTTGGGGAGGGGTAGAGGGACGGAGAGGGGGGAGGAGGGAGTAAAAAAAAAAAAAGGCGGGGGGGGGGGACTTTACTGCTGGGTTTGTTGCAATAAAACAAGTAGAGCCAGCCTGTGGCATAGGCAGTATAGGCAAACACTAAGGGCGCCGTCCATCCAGAGGGCGCCACAAATGGGGGGAAGAAAAAAAAAGAGTAACTTTCACTTTTCTCATACTATAACTAGTTGGCACTATTTTTTCTTGATGAAAAATTAAGCACAGGTTAAATGAACTGAATAGCAAAGCCTATTAAATAATAATAAAAATAATAATACTTTCCTAAGCCATCCCTCCTGATTAGACTGTACCTGCTCTCTGGGGGGTGGTCAATTTTCTGATGTGACCTCCTTATTGACAATAATAATGTGAAAATGACCAAACTCTCTGGTACCGGGGAAGGAAGAAAAGAAAAGAAGAGGAAAAATGTGACAAAGAGAAAGGTACAGTAAAGATGATGTCATGACATGATTTGTCTGTGGCAGAACGAATGTAACTTTTAGCCTAACACAGTTTGATAATCAATAAATAGAGTTATTTTGTTTTAACGTCAGTTCATGTGATGGAGCGGCCTAACAGCTGTTATGGAAAATAATAATGTAGGTGACTGCTCCCACCTTATATTTCTCAGAGTCATCTGTAAAGATTAGATCTGTTCAGCAGGTGTTTACATCTGTCTTTTTATTGACGTGTGGTTATCTAACGTTTGCTCTGCTTGTAATAGTCAGTCAAAATGTTATTCCTTCTCCACACCTTCATATATTAGAGTTGTAAGCCTGGTTGTTTGTTGTGTTACAGTTCATATTGTCTAAAGTGTGTTTATAGTCTTTTACATCATCAAATTTACATCAGTGTTAAAGTGCACATCATGAATGTTAATACTTCATAACTTAGCATTCCCATATGTTATATTATATTGCAGTTTACTGCTTCTTTGCATTCTGCTAATCAGCAGTTAACTGCAATGATAATAAGATTGAATCCAATCTAATTTGCATATCAGAAATAATTGTGTTGTATATGATACATGTACAGAATAGGGGGAATCATGCCTCTGTTGTTGTTTCATTTTTATTATTTCGTTTCATTTTATTCTTGGTATCATGTTTTTTTTTAATGATTAGACTGTAACACCTAGTGATGTCACACACAATTATTTTTGATTTTATTTTATTTTTTATTTTTGTATTTCTAATTTATTATCTCCTTGTGTACTGTTTTGATTGGGCAACTTGTTTTTGTTGTTTTGTAAAAATAAAATAAAATGTCAAAGACAAAGCTATTCAGTTTCTTGTGTGTTTATTGGTAAATTGGCAGTGCTGCGCTGCAAGGGGGGGCATCACCTTAAATCTTGCCTAGGGCGCCAAATTGGTTAGGGTGGGACTGAAAAGAAGGTCGTGTGTGCCATAGAGAATGAGAATGCAGAAAAAAAAAAAAAAAAAAAGCTGTGGATAAGAAATGTTGAATGCAGTGTGTGTTTTTTTTTTTTTTTTTTATGTATTTTGTGTGTGATTGTATGTCTGCAGTTACAAATACATTTTTACATATAAACATAAATGATTTCTTAGCATAGTCATATGATGTCTGTAGGAAGTCACTTCGTCATCGTGTTGTTTAGTATATTCAAAAGGAAGGATTCAAATGAATGCAGTTAAATCCTTCAAATGTTGTGCAATGTTGACTAAATCTAAACTCTTTTTCCATATTTTATCCCTAGATGAGGTGTCATAGAGTCCTCACCTACCTGCGGATATTTGGGACCACCATGTTCGGTGTGTCTCTTCTAGTAGGCATCTCCACAGCCTACATCATGGGCTACCAGTTCTTCACCACAGCCCGCAATCACCTCTCCTTCGGCCTGTACGGTGCCATCCTGGTTGTCCATCTCATCATCCAGAGCCTCTTTGCGCTCTTGGAACACCGAAACATGCGGCGGTCCTTAGAGACGCCAATCAAACTGAATAAATCTTTGGCGTTGTGCATTGCAGCGTATCAAGAGGACCCGAACTACCTGAGGAAATGTCTGGTGTCGGTGAAGAGGCTGACATACCCAGGGATCAAAGTGATCATGGTGATCGACGGGAACTCGGAGGACGACATGTACATGATGGAGATTTTTAAAGAGGTCATGGGACGGGACAAATCGGCCACGTACGTGTGGCGGAGTAACTTTCACCACAGAGGGCCTGAGGAGACGGACGAGAGCTACGCTGAGGGCATTCAGCATGTCACCAGGCTGGTGCTGAACAACAAGTGTGTGTGTATCATGCAGAAGTGGGGAGGGAAGAGAGAGGTCATGTATACACCCTTCAAAGCACTGGCGAGGAGCGTGGACTATGTACAGGTAAATGCAGCTAAGCCTAAACCTAACCCTGTGACACTAGACTTTGGAAATGACTAGATTAAATGCAAAAGGGGCAAGAGAATAGCAACAAAAAGAAGCCGGGGATGAGGAGAGTCAATGGTGCAATTTAGACAATATAACGGATATGATATTTAGTGGCTTGTCTTCGTGTGTATCTCACACTGACACAGGTAAGACAAGGACAGTTGACATCAGTGTGGGCTGAAGACAGAGGGAAAGGAAAGAGAAAGAGAGATGGTGAAGGAGATGGCTGGAGAGGGCTCTGCCAAGCCAAATATGGGGTCCACAAAGAGTCTTTTGTGTTACTTTCAGATGGACAGTGGCTGTGTGCATCGTGTCGTGAAGTGTAGCGTGAAGGAGGGCAGCAGTAGCTGATGTCTTAGTGTAATAACAGATCTGTTTCACAGAGAGTGTTACATCATCTACACGGATGGCATTCAGAGTCAGGGCCCTAAACTGTGTCAGAGAAAGGTTACATTTGGTATGTGTTTATCGCTCGCACCCAAATAGCTTCAATTTCACTTGATTAAGACACATTTCTGTCAGCCAAAGAAAGGTACATTAATGAAATACCGTTGTCAGTAAAATCAGTGAAGCAATAATGATCTCAATGGATTTTAATGACACTTAAATTATATCTTTGGAAAAGCATTTGGCTGGCTAATACAGTCTCTAATAATACTAACATTGTGTGGTAGTGTGGTTTAGAATATAAACAGGAGCTAAAAACATTAAACACAGTGCCAAGCTTGGCAACACACAAGTAGATGAAGTACTAGGAGACCTTTTTTTTTTTTTTTCATCCCGTAGGCAGTAAATGCAAAAGAAATATGGGCTGTTATGTGACTAGATAGTATGGTCATGATCCAAGAGCATAGCTCTTTCCCATCAAAGCGAAACAGTGTAACTTTCAAAAGAAGAAATAGCACATTGTACTCATCACAAGTAAAAAGCTGAAGTCATAAGAGCTTATAAAACCTACCATTGCTCAACTCAATACACTCAGGGGTTGTTGTGGTCCCATATGACCAATAGCTCACAGAGACCAACGTTAGCTAACTTTAGGTATTACTGTGTAACTGATATTACTGAGTTTGTGCTACTATTGCACAACATTTTAGCATTTAACTGTAAAACGCACACGTTGAAGGGTGGAATGATCGCACTGTAGTCTGAGCTGCATGACTTCACACCTTTTCCTGAAATCTACTTGGTTTGGCTAAATAGTGCCATTAATTGCACTTTCCAATGACATTATTTTTTCTTTCTTTCTATGAATGAATGATTGTGTTGAACTGCAGGGAATAAGCTCTATGAGTATAACTGCACCAAGAGTGTTTTCATTGCGAGAAATTTACTGCAAGACTTTTTGGCTCTAGATAGGTCCAACAAATTAGCAGGTCTTTGTAATAATGTCATGATACGCCGCTGTTGAAAAAATACAATGATAAGCTTCAAACTAAAAGTCTGTTTCCTTTTAACACCTTCATAATTCTTTAACACTGCGAACAATATCACATCGGATGAATGACATCTACTGCGCCATTGTTTTATTTTATGATGAGAGGTTTAGTAAAAGCAAAAAAAAAGAAAAATCATGAAACAAGGGTCTCTCCATTAATGTATATTTTAGTAGGTTTACAATTAAATGTATCTGTTGTAAAGTACATTGGATTGTGTAAATTCATTTCAGGCCCATTCCACTAAAAATAAAGAGCTTTCTAATTAAAAAAAATCCTTGACTGCATGCTTGTGCACAAGTTGTTTTCAACACTCCTACAACTGTTTGCAATTACATGATAATTCTGGCTAAACTGAAATAGTCGATGGGCCAAAACGTCATCACATCATATGTGTTTTGTCATATTCAGCTGGTGGTATTGAGCAATGAAAGAACTGAACTAAAACTATACAGGAACCGCATTACTGTAATACAATTTCATTGATATTGATTGAGCTTGTATTACAACAAATGACTTTGAGGTTAAAAACTCTTTAATGTCTGTCTAACACCTGCAGCTGGATACGGCCTGCCAGAAACCTTGTGATTAACAAGAGATTTCAAAACAACTTACTGCAACCTGATAGTATGCCAGTACCCTTCAAAAAATCTAAAGAAAGGAGGGACAGTTGCATGCCTTTTTGCTATGATCAGGTTCTACCTCTAACAGATGTATTTTGTTAATAGGGACTGGGCTCTAGATTTGTTTTCATCATCTGATTTTGTGAGGGAGGACAATTACCATTTATAGAAGAAAATGGAGAGAGCTAAAAAAAAAAAAAGCATCAGAAAGATGGTGGTGATTAAGTTGAAAGCTGTTACTCTTTGTTGCAGGTGGTTATCCACTGGCCATATTCTTAATCACACCATTAAAACTTTAAATTGCATGCATGATTATCTTTCACTTCTTCCACATTTATCTATCTTCCTTTGGACCACCAAATACTGCCCAAAAGGAGAGTAAAGAATGACAGACAGGTGGAGAGTTAGAGGGGGGAGATGCATGTAACAAGCAATTCCAGCCTGACAGATAAAGTGTACTGTATAGTGTCCTCAAGTTAAGTCGATTTTATTCATACAGATCACAAATTTGCCTTTAGGGACAACACCCTTTACTCTTCATTCAGATACGAAAATGCCCCCCAAGCTGTGTGCCTTTTTACATGACAGTAACAGATGACCTTTGGTCCTAAGACAGGTAACTCACTGTTTATTTTGTGGGGTTTACTCAGGTGTGTGACTCTGACACTATGTTGGACCCAGCATCATCGGTGGAGATGGTGAAGGTTCTCGAAGAAGACCCGATGGTGGGAGGTGTTGGAGGAGATGTACAGGTTAGTTCCAAAGCTAAAAATATTGTTTTGTACTCTCCAGACAGCACATTTTAGAAACTGTAATGTCATTTCACAATTACATTTACATCTTATGTTAAATCTCCAACTTTTTTCTTTTTGCTAATCAAATTTCTCCCTAGATCCTGAACAAATATGAGTCCTGGATCTCCTTCCTGAGCAGTGTAAGGTACTGGATGGCCTTCAATATTGAGCGGGCTTGCCAGTCCTACTTTGGTTGTGTGCAGTGCATCAGTGGACCTTTAGGAATGTACCGGAACTCCCTGCTGAATGAGTTCCTTGAAGATTGGTACAATCAGACTTTCATGGGATCCCATTGCAGTTTCGGGGATGACCGCCATCTCACGAACAGAGTTCTAAGTCTTGGGTATGCAACCAAATACACAGCACGATCAAAGTGCCTCACTGAGACGCCGATTACATATCTGCGGTGGCTCAATCAACAAACTCGGTGGAGTAAGTCATATTTCAGAGAATGGCTATACAACTCCATGTGGTTCCACAAACACCATCTATGGATGACTTACGAGGCTGTGATCACGGGCTTCTTCCCGTTCTTCCTCATTGCCACTGCGATCCAACTCTTCTACCAAGGAAGGCTCTGGAATATTCTGTTGTTTTTACTCATTGTGCAGGCGGTGGCACTAATCAAGTCATCATTTGCCAGCTGCCTCAGAGGTAACATAGTCATGGTGTTCATGTCGTTCTACTCTGTACTGTACATGTCAAGCCTGTTGCCAGCCAAAATGTTCGCAATAGCAACAATCAACAAGTCTGGATGGGGGACGTCTGGAAGGAAGACAATAGTTGTGAACTTCATTGGTCTGATTCCTATATCAGTTTGGTTCACCATCCTCTTCATTGGGATTATCTACACGATAATCCTGCAGACTAGAAAACCCTTTCCTGAATCAGAAAGGATTGTTCTGATCATAGGGGCAGTCGTCTATGCCAGTTACTGGGTCATACTGTTGACGTTGTATGCAGTGCTCATTAATAAGTGTGGGAAGAGGAAGAAGGAACCACACTATGATATGGTGCTGGATGTATGACTACAATCATCATTTACCACTGAAGTCTCTTTTTGAGTTTTCACTCACACCAAGTTGTTGTTACACAAATGTTTTTCAGATGCAGAACAGCTCTGGGGGCAAAATTGGTTCAGTTCAACCAAAATGGAGTTTGTTCAAACTTGAATGGCAACAATACAGAAATGACAGTGGCTGCTTTTATTTTTCATTCATAACCATAGCATTCATAGTCTTGGAACATCGGCATGCAGGCTAATTAGCTTATCTAGATTTCTTTGATCAAATGTGTTTAGCAGAAGATCAACTACTCTAAGCTAACTAGCTAACCTTGATATCTTAGTATGACAAGTATAAATATATTGCAGTTGTTAGCAAGAGTGCTTGGCTTTGTAATATTAGCTACCTCTTACTTATGTCATTTTCACTGGGCTTCAGTCAAACATTTTGCAACTGAGCCAAAGAAACTGTGGATTGTATATCCACCCATTGGGGTTCAACTTGACCAGCATGAATATTTTACCTCCAGAGCATCATTGTGCCTCCAAGAAATGTTTGTACACCCTATCTCGGAACAAATCTACCTACCCTCACTAAGCCAAAAAAACACTACCAGTCCCCAGCCGTGCCAGGCAGTCTCCACTGTCAAATGACTGAACAACATCAAAGATTCTTAACTCTTAAAGGTGTTGAGAGAAACTAACATTATCACTATCTAATTAGTGTAATTGTAATCTGCAAGTATCTGCATGGCCTGTGTGTAGATCTCATGAATAATTTAGCTTGGCCAACAGAAAAATCCACTAGAAGTTATACTGCATCTGTTCAATGATTTTCGTGCCACAAACCTTTCCAGTGTTTTCAAATCTCTTTTAGGAGGAGCTACAGTATCATTTTACAAAGAGTGAAAGGGTGCAGAAAGGGCTTTAAAATAAAGAGCTGCTCTCCTTTTTTATTGCACTCATGTCATATGGGAAAGGACTTTCTCTTAGTCTTCACATACTATAAACTGAAGACATTTTTTATATCACTTAAAGCAATTCATAATTGCAACTCCTAATTCTAATGGCAGTGCATGGCTATGTGCTTGACAGTGCAATTGTTGACTTGCTGTTTGAAATGGAAACAAACACATCACTCCCTGTGGTGCATGTACTTGTTGAATGTGAAAAGGACAAAGATCCATAGAAATATCCAATCATGCTATTAAGCAGCTACAGATCTGGACACTTAAAAGTCTTGATGTTATTCCCATATGACGTGAATGCAGTATTTTTCTCTAAGTTTACAAAGTGAAGAATCTCAAACTGATCACTGATTGGTAGATATAATCTCCACCGGATCAGGTGACCAGGTGAACATGTGACCAGAAGAGAGACGGTGTATCATTGCTGCTGTGACTGTGTTATTTTTTACAGAAACAATGCCTTTTGTTTTTTTTGTTTTTTTTTTTCCTTTCTTTAAATATGAATGATGGGTGTATTTTGCAAAAATGGTTTTAACACTTTTATTGTTAATGTATTTCTTTCTAACAAGTTGAATGATAACTACCAAGTAGATATGGTAGACATGTTCCAATCCAAAAATTTTAAACGTGATCTTTGCCTTCCATGTGCCCTTGCTCTCTGTCGTGGTACAGATACTGTATTGGGGGTAATGTGGCTACATTCCCCTCCTTCCTTGTGTTGTGTTGAACAAGCACATGTGAGAAGAAAAGAGATACGTACTACCTGGAAACAGGAATGTGAATAGGGCACTTGATGGAAGGGAACAGCATTTTGGAGTGAAACAAGTCCTGTGTTTGCTAAAGACAACCAGGAGCAGACATGAGTTTAATTCTTATGCACTTTTATGTCTCTCCCGTCGTCCAGCGTGATGCTTGACCTAATCAAGATGAAATACCTCAGTGGTTCTCTTTGCATTGCATCAAGGCGTCAGGATGCCGTCCAAAGACTGATGCATGCTGAAGGTCTCAAGTAATTTATGATTTGTTTATGATATTAAATATAAAAGTGTCCTTTTTTTATACGCAGTTCCTTATTAAGTCAAAGCTGGATTTCTCTGCCTTGTCGGCCCTTTGCTGTAGCCATTTACTTATTGTTACTTTGTATTTCAGTGCATTTTATATAGACATTTTTATTCTATTTTTGCTTAGCTACCAAAGATTCTTTATTTTCACTCATGTTTTTATAAGAAAAATGGGAAAATGTATTTGTTGTGCTTTCAACTGTTCTGACAATGACTTGTATATCTGACCAAACAATGTGAAATTATGAGCTGGGGGTTTTGTCTGCAATAACAACAATAAAAATGCAATTTGTAGGGATAAGTTATTGATTTCAAGAGAGGTGATGAACCTGTGTTTTTGTACTTTGTACGTAGATAGACAACCAGCATATTTATGTTTATAGGATTCTGTACTTAGTAAGATGTCCTCTGGTATACACATAAAAACCCTTAAGGTTCCAAATGTCTCAAATGTCTACACTGCAAAAACAATAATTTAGAAATTGTTTTTAATATATGCAACATGTGAACAGAATTGCTAGGCAAATTTTTTTGCAGGGTTGAAAGTATGTGGAGTTCTGCTTCCTTTGTTCAGTTCTTAATATAAAGGACAACAAAGCCAAAGCCGACTGAAAACCTTTGTCCAAAACATTACAAAAAGATTTGCACAAAAATGTAATTATCTGCAAATTGTGTGTTTTAATGTTATGAGGTTCCTTAATGAGCAATAACAAAAGAAATGGGTGACTTTTTTTTTTTTTTTTTTTTTTACATTTTTATACTTTTTTTTTTTTTTAATTCTTTTAACATTTTTATACAGGAGAGGTTTTATTCCAAGGTTTTATGAATGAGACCAACAATTGAACCATGAGGTTTCATGCCAAACTAGTCATGGGCAGTGTTATTATAAAGCACTTTTGTGTTGTGCCAAATAAAAACAACTATTGTCATAATGTGCTGCTGTTGGAGTTTTTATTCACTTGAAAATCTATCTCTGTAAATGTGGTTGTACTATCTATATGTCTTAAGATTAACTTGGAAACATCATCAGTAACATAACCTGCACTCATTGGGTGTTTTAGGTTTTTCAGTATCACACATACTCTCACCCTGGCAAACCCACCAGTGTTGATCAAGCTTTGGCTTATGTCCCAGTAGCACATACACTCCCTGGCTAACTCTGTTTGATCCAAAGCTATCAAGAAAATCTTTCCATTGCCTCACTGGTACTTCTGATGGCTTTTGTTTTCATACCCACTGTTCTTCCAAGGACACTGAACACTTTGCTGTGGGACCTGTCGAAATCCCTACATCCCACTGCCACCAGATAGGACCAGGAGCTCCACCCTTGGTTTCAATACTCCTTCACCAGGCCCTCAAACTTGGATCTTTTCCTCTCATTGGCTTCCTCCATCTGGTCTTCCCAGGGAACAGTGAACTCTAGCAAGACTCTTTTTTGAAAGTCAAAGTGAGAAACTGGTCCATCCCACGCCTAATAATACAGTCCATAATAAAACTAAAGGGCAACAATCACCACACTGTTACAGTAAACACTTGTTATAAATCAGGTTACTTATAACCTTTCAGGTTACAAGTGAACTGGAGCAGACTTTCTTTCAGCATGTGAGAACTCAGATAAGTCTTAAAGTTGTGTTGAAAATGCCTTCACTACACACTGTTTGAAAGTTAGCAACAAAGAGACAAGAAACAAGATTTTCCATACACACTTCCCAATCCCAATCTTTATCTAATCATTTAGACTGTGGAGAAGTCATGATTAGCCTAGCATTAAAGTGCATCTTCGCCAAGGTCTTTTGCCAAAATAGTTGGAACAGTTTTCTGAGGAGAATTTACATGAATACATCTGCCAACTTAAAAGCAGTCCATTCTGTGCAAAAAAAAAAAAAAAAAATCATTTTCATGGGCGTCTTGTACTCTCCACAATTTCATTGTAAGGTCTCCAAATACGCAGTGATGTCCATGTGTGGGAAGTGTGGGATTGGCATCAATATGTGTAAATTGTTGGAATGAAAAATGTTGCATTTTAATGATGATTTGACTGGTTTAACAATTAATTATAATTTATTCTGTATTATCAATTTGGCCTGTATCATCATCAAAGTCTACAAAACTTTTAAATATTTTATCAGTGATAACTGTTTTAGACAAACAGAAAACCTACGGTATAAATCAGGATGGATTTCTGTTTATTTGACTTCGAGTAGATGACTGCCTTTCTCTTGGCAGTAGCAGGGGTCATCACCACACGCATTCTAACGAAACACTTTCTCTGTATCAGAAGATTTTCCTCGTAATTCTGTGAGGAAACTTCTGGTAATTGGTTAAAGTTGACTTATTATTTGGAAGTAAACCTCATGGCTGTCTAGGATCAGCTTTTAAATTCTCAGAAAAAAATGACCTGCCAGTAAATGAACTCTTATATAAATAATACAGCACTTATTTTTAAAAAAATGGAACAATATGCCACCATTAGTATATAAGTTCAGTTGTGATTAAGTGTGTAGCCGAAAGGTGAGTCAGCCCATTTGAATTTTGAATTCCCAGACAGCCAGTCCGACCATGTTTTTTTGGATGTGTTCATGTGCTTTACAGTAGGTGTGTGCAACCAAAACAAGGGAGGGAAGATGGATACACAAATTTTATGGATATCAACATGTGCAAACATACGTAATTTGGGACAAGGTTATCAAATGGGATGGCTGGAGATGACTGCTGTAGTCATTCGGCCAATGAGTTGATGTTGACGCTCGAAAATGTGTGTGCATGTGTTGTGTTAGTTCTGTGTTAGATCAGACGAATCAACGGAAGGAGAACAGAGGTCTTTAATTCACCAGTGTATTAGAGGGTGGGCGGTTGTCAGGGCAGAAATAAACTTATTTACTGGATACACACACATACACAGACATGCACACCCACACACACACACACACACATAGTATCAGAGATTTGGCTTCAAGGCAGTGCAGGAAGATGTCCTAATATCACTAAATTGTTGTCCAAGTCGGACATTAAATCATTGATGGTGATGTGAATTATCCTGTGAGAAAAATCTGTCTTTCACGAGATTCAGACTTCCTCTGCTGGCTGTCTTTCCTGGCATGAGAAATGGAAACTTTACATGATCTGCAAGTCATAGCTTATGTTTTGAAAATGGTTAGGGATCCAAAATAGTTTGGCATTGCTTTTTATATTAGGTGAGATTGTCGGTCAACAGTGTTAATGCTGTTAAAGTCTGGCAACATACTTAAGAGACAGATAAAGAGAGAAGAGATAAAGATAGTCTCTGACTAAAAACACCACCTGTAAAACTGCCTAGATTTGAGACAGGCCTTTGATTCCTTTTGCACAAAAGCAAAGATGGGGAATACAATTAAATTGTTTGTTTAAACCAGAATGAACTTATATTAAGCTACTGAATGAAATGTCAGCTGTGAGTCATTCATTTTATCTAGCTCCAAGAGACAGCACATCAAGGCTTTCTTCATGCACAGAGAGATAGACAACAAGTCAGCAAACAGTGAGACACATGGCAATATCCACAATATTCACAACTTAGATTACTTTTTATGATGTGTTACGACTCATTCTTTCTTTTTTTTCCTTTATCTCTCATGTTTATAATGTCAGTAAATTCCAATGGACTATTATTATTCCAAGTGTATCAATTATATTGGTCCATGAGCTGAACAAGTGGGTGACCCAGTTTGTTTTAAGAGCTTTTATACACCCAAGGAATTTCAATAAAAAAACGTTACCAGCCATCTAATTGATTGCTGTGTTCATTTGTCAAAACGTGTAGCCACACTTCTCAGCATTTTAATTGGGGCCTAGCTATTAATTTTACAGTTTTACTGCATTTATTCCAGTTTGAGTAATGTTTGCTGAAAACTACAGTAACTACACAGCTAGATGATGTGTCACACATTGATCCTAACATTTTAGGGAATTACTGATTTATTACTGCTGATGGAAGTCCTAATGACCTCCATCCATTGATCCAAGATGAGGATTACTACACAAAGGTGCTAGAGCCTTGTACAGTAAGTTATTTTTAGATTTAAATAGGTAGCTGTGTTGACATCTGTGACTATGCACAAAGCATACTGTACTAAGTATAGTCATTTCTAAATACCTCAACCACAACTTGCCACTGTCTTGTGTCACATCCTGTCCAACAGCTTCAAATATTTAAACTAACCTTTTCTCTAGTTTCCCAAACCACAACTCCCAGAGTACATGATATCCTCCTCAACTCTCTTAGAACTCTCACTTTGTTTTCTGTGTTTCTGTGTCTCTTGTGTTTGTGTCTCTCAGTGAAGTAATTCTCTTAGAGGAGAATCGTACACGTGGGCAGAGCAGGAGCACAGTAGAAGCAGCCAGGCTTTTCTCTCAGTGCGTCAGCAGTCAACGGCATCACTACTTTCTTTCTGCCAAATGCATTACAGCACTGCTTAGTGCTGTCGCTAGCTAGCTAATGACTCCCTACTGGCAAACTGTCTCCAGCAGCTGACTGAATCATACCCTGCGTGTCCCTCTCAGCTGGTTGCTACTTTTCTTCAGGTTTTACAACCTGACTGCCTACCACTACCTCTAAGCGTACCCTTACCTCTAAACCCTAACCTTAACCCTACCTACTACTAACTGCAATGTTACAACAATGCACTTCATTTGGCCCAACCACAGTCTTAAACTTTGCACAACTTGGCTGACATAAAGTTCTGTTAAGTTCACAACTCCCAAGTGGGATACTATGTCTAATGTGTGTTTTTTATGAGTTGGACCATAAGCGCTTGGAAAGTTATAGTTTCACATCTGAAAGCCCAGACTTGTTTCTCTTAGGTACTTTTTGCAAAATAAATGATGAAATCAAAAGAAGACACATTCCCATGACTGATTTGATTGTGCCCATTGTATCCTTATCAGTGTTATTGCAGATACATGTTACAGTTGTTACAACAATATTACAAGAAGGGCTTGGAGCCAAAGGGGGCATGAGTGCATTTTATCTGATTTTACAGGAAAGCCAAGACAGGTTTTGAACAAACTTGAATCAGTTGCCGTTGCCAGGTACTGAACAGGCAGATATTAAAAAACAAAAAAAAAAACAAAAAACCATTGCTACAGTTTAAGTTATGAGAAACATTTATTACATATTTTCAAGATGACAAAAGAATGAGACGCCTATTTGGCAGAATCATTTAACCAATAGACTAATGCAGGATGCGGGCGTATGAAAGTAAACTATAAACCATATCCAGTTTAATTCAAATATAATTGTTTTTTTTTTTGTTTGTTTGTTTTTTTATCAATGCCATCAAGTACCTTGATTTGTCATGTATTTATTTATTTATTTATAGATTTATTTATTTTTTTTAGGCTTTATTTTTGATATAGACAGCTGAAGAGTGACAGGAATGGGGGCAGAGAGAGATGGGGAATGACATGCAGCAATGCGGATTCAAACCCTGGGCCCCTGCGGCAAGGCATTCATACATGGGGCGGATGCACTACCAACTGAGCTAATCGACACCGCGTCATATATTTATTTGACTGAAACAAACTTTAACCATGGAAGAAGAGCATTGCTAATGTGACTTTGCAGGCTACATTGTTAATTAGCACAGTGGAAAGCTCAAATTTTTACCAGCGAACGTCAATGCGGGTCAGATCAGATGCCAAATTGTGAGATCATTCTTCTTCGGTACAGCTGCTAACAAAACACTGTCTGGAAAGCTGTAGTTTCTAGCGCAACCTTGCATCTCTGTGCCTCTGCCAACTTAGCTGTAAATCAAACTGACCTGCCCACTTGGAGAGCACTTCTAATGTCTGTGATGATATTCTTTCACATATTAAAAATATTAACAATAAAAGTGAAAATCACTAAGTTTGTGATTGCAAAAATGGATAAATACTGTGATATCAGCTGAACTTAAAGGACCAGTGTGTAGGATTTACTGGCCAATGACCATTTACTGGACATTGGAGTCAGTGAAACATAGTAGACTTTGTGGAAGGCTAAGGTAACAGAAACATAATGATTCTTATTTTCAGGTGATTATACACAAATGAAAAACATCAAAACACAACCACACACACAAATATACTGGACCACTAAATGCATGACACAGAAATTGAAAGCGCTCACACACACACACATTCTGGACAGAGCGGTAGTAACTTCCATCCATGGAACAAGCATTGACCCGCCACCCTTTTTTTCCACTCATACCAGATTGATTGCTAGTTCAGCTGGCGTTGAACTTTGCCATCACTGAATATTTGTGATGTTAAACACTCTTCGTGGAAAGTAAGAGACTGAGAGAGAAATCCCCTAAAAAAAAAGGTATGACTTGATGTTTATTTGCTGAATATGATGATTCTTTTTGCTCCAGTAGGCCTGCATCAGCTTGTGATTGCTAGCATGCACTGTGGTTATCTATAATGCCATATTTACTCACAGATTGCATATAATAGCAGTGTATAATGCAGGTGCGCCAACACGAAATTGCAAAACTCAAATTCTAGTAAAGAGTTCTGGTTGATCTAAACTGTACATAAATATGTAAAGTATTGTCAGTAGTGGGTCTGCATTGTGCGCAGTGTAATGTCACAAATCTAAGAACGTGCAGTCTAAATACTGTAGTCAACATATGCAAAAGAATAGCAGTAAATTATACAGTACATATATGGAAAATGTTAGGCTAGAAAGACTAGAAAGAGTTCTCAGTCGAGTTAGATTAAAGGTGATGCATGGAAAGAGAAGAGTGACAGCAGCTCTCTGTTTTGTGCACCAGACGTTTGGTTAAACACCAGGCTGTGAAATTGGAAGGCAAACTGACCGCAAACTTGGCTACAGAAGTTATGTTAGATGTTTATGCCCTAATTATGTCACTTCCTGACTGACTTTGCGTAATTAATTCCTTGCAAAGGGCTTCAGAGTTTCAATTATTGGTATTCAGTTTCGTTTAACAAAAGAGCTGAGTGAAAAATATTCTGCAACCACTTCATAAAGGAAGAAAGGAAAGAAAGTTGCGCCGGTGCACGAAAACCTATAGTCCCTGATTTGACAGTGACATTAAAAGATGCATGTCAGTACTTTGCTGGTGTCGTATCTTGCCTGAACTTGAGTGGACTGGATGATTTGGATTAAGATCAGAACCGGTTTCTTCTCCAGAGTCTGACACATGTTCTCAGGAGGATGACGGGACCACATCGCTGCCAGGAACTGATCTCTTCAAAGTCTGCTTCCTGGTTTTTGGTTTTCTTTACTGATAAACATTTGTACAGGGTTTTCAGTTGTCCAAACTTTCAGCTTTTTTACAAACAAGTTTCATTTGTCAGAGCCAACTGTGGATTTATGATCAGCGTATGGTGGTACTAGTCCAAGGGTCTTTTGTGTCAAATCGATGGTGTCAGAGTGTTTTTCACAATTTGATGCATCCCATACACCCCTGATCTGTGGACCGCCTCAACACATCTGGGGGTAAAGAAACTTTAATTCAGATAATTAAAGCACAGCCTCCACCACCTCTCCCATCACCTCTTGACCACTCCTGCTTCCTTCACCACCATGATTCTTCCTCTTCCGCCTCATTACATTTTGCTTCACCTCTTTCTTTGCCCTGTTTTTCTGCTCTTCACTCATGTCTTTCACCTCATTTTCCCACTTCTTCTTCTTCTTCCTCCTCCTCCCCCTCCTCCCTCGTCTCTTCATCCAGTTCCATCTTACCTTTCTCTTCCTTTTCCTCTCTTCTGAACCCTCTAACTACATAATGAGCCTCATTCAGCAGGGCTAATTGTTTTAAAAACTCCCATGTGTTCCTATACCTCAGAGAGACATAAAGGACTCATTGGTGAGGGTAAAAACCCTTTTCTGCACCAGATACTCTCACATATTAATATCCCTCACATTATATGTTTTGCATAGGTCGTCTTAAAAAAACAAAAGTGAAATCAGAAGATTGTAAATACAATATTCAATATTAACGGTGATTTTTATCAGCGCATGGAAAAACTGGAGTCACTGAGTGTGGCTTTAGTGGGTGACGTTGGTAGAGTCCAGACGTCTGCTAGCCTGCGGCTAAATGCCTGACCACCCACAGTTTATCAGATTTTTTCACACGCAATTGGGTGATGTAAAGAGTGCTTTGTTGTAAGTCCTGGTGTTTTTGTTCTATTAGTTCTGATAAGATATTACTCACAAAGTAAATTGCCGCAGAGTCATCTCTGCATCTCTACAATATACACCTGGGAAGTAAAATGCTATCATAGCCACTAGGACTGAGAAGAAGAGGTGCGTAGACGGTGGATATTTTGCCATAAGCTCTCAACTTGCAGTTGTGAACACTCACAGTACTGTACAACAATCCTGAGACTGACGTTAGGGTAAAGCTGGTGCAGCCACAATACAAATGTGTTTACAGATGTGTGTACAGATGTGCAGCCTTTGTTCTGACCTCCAAAGAGTCACGAGATAAATCTGAGGGGTCGTCAGATGACTTGTGGGAGAAGAAAAAAAAGAAGAAAAAACAAACAAAGCTTTTGTTTGTTTGTTTAATCTTTAGAAATGTATTGTACATGAGAGAACATATCATATGTTTTTAATCTCAAATCTACAGCTACATCTACAACTGTCAGATCAGTTTGTGGGGTGAAAAAACACGATATTTGACTGAAATACAGTCAAGTGTAAGTGTAAAGTCACATAAAAGGAAAGCACAAGTACCTCCAATTTGTACTTATAGGTGCAATACTTAAGTAAATGTACTAGTTACTTTCCACCACTGTCATTTGTATGTTAATCACATTATCTGTGTGTGTGTGTTCTGGATGTTTATACAGTGCATGCACTGAATATGTGAGGAACAGAGACAAACAGTCCCAGCTGTGACTTGATTCCTGTCGGGGGAAGTAAGATAATGAGTTACTGCCTCTAGAGTTCACAGCTAGAAGGATGGAGCAAAAAGTATGGAAGTAAGTGTGCGTTTAGGGGTGGTGGTTAATGAATAATGACTCGGTGAGTAACTCGGAGAGTCGGTGCCTATGGGAGTGTGAGTAAGTAACGTTTGTGGATTGTGATGTGAATCAGAAGTAAATTCTCATAACAGACAAATTCTTTCAGATTCGTTTTTAGATAATGGCGTGAACATTTTCCTTTTGTTTTTTTCCCACTCACATGTGGTGCCTTTTGAAACATAACCTAAAAACTGTATTAGCAAGCATCCTGTGATGATAATGAAATGAAACGAAATTAATAATAAAATTCAGGAAATCTGATTTAATCACTTGAGAATTCACTTAGATTTTTAGCCAAAGATTCATTTTTAGTAATAATTGTTATATTTAATATTAACGTGGCATATTACATTGGTCATGTCTACATCTTGCATCAATTACATGTCAGTGGAATTATGTCATTTTCCTTTTTATTCCCATAACCTTGTTTTTCAGGCTCTAATGATCACAAACAGGCACCACTGATGTTGGTGAAGGTGGAAAATCACCTCATCTTGCAGGGGGCCACATATTCCTGCTTGTACTGTAGCTGCAGTCTCAACTGGCAGATAGTCAAACTCCTAATTGGGCCCACAGTGTGTAATGAGACTGAGGGCGGCGATCATGTTGAATGTGAGTTTTGCCCACACTTGTTGTCTGGAGGTGCGTGCGTGTAATAATCGGGTTGCACTGAGTATGTCCACAGTCTTCCCTGCCTTAACGGGACCCATGTGTCCTCTTTCTTCTTATTTTTCTGTATCTCCATTTTTGTCTCTTCTTTGCTGTCAAGCACACACACACACGCGCACACACTGCCTGAATCCCACAAAGCACATTGCACACGCTCTAATTTAATAAAGCAGAGTACATTTGACCTTTCCCAGTGGAAGCTGATTAAAGGACCACTGACTCTTGGAAGGGAGGGTCTCCTTATGTGTGCTTGATGACCACTTCAGGTCCTGGATGGTGATAAAGATGACGACAGTTGGTGGGGGGAAAAAAATCCCTTCATCAAACCCTCTATGCAAATGCAAAGTACAATGTGGAACAGAGGCTAATGGGCGATACATAGGAAGTGATTTTAGGAGATTTTTTTAACAGGCATTTTTTCTAGAAAAATACTGGGTATTTGAGTAATTTTTTCCTTTACAAATACAAGAATGTTCATGATTGGCCTGACATCCACAACAAAACCATTAACCAAATGCGGCATTTTTCTAATGCTGTCAGTGATGATAATGAGTAATGAGGGTGGAGTGACTTTATGTGTTTGAACACCAAAATCCCCTCTGGGATAAACAGCCAAGCCGTTATTATAGCAGAAAACAATGAAGAGCGGTGGGAAAGGCCTGACATGAAGGGAGCACGGGGCACGCACATCTTGACAACAGATAGTCATAACAGATTTCAGACGGACAGATTCTGCTTTGTTTTATGCAAGTCAGGCACCGCAACCTCGACTTCTCTGGTATACAAAAAAAAAAAAAAACATCAAGTCTCTGATCCTGCATCAAAACAGAGACTGAGTTGCACCAACAATAAGAACATGTGAAACACAAGACACCCTACTGATGAAATTCACTTAAGTTTGTTTTTCTCTCTTGACCTTGGAAACAGTTATTTTACAGATGCGGCTGAAAGCTTAACAAAAAGCTTGTAAGTTGATATTGTCTTTGTCAGTTTGTTTGGTTTTATTCAGCCTTTATTTTTTATTTTTTTTATTTTGCTGTTTAGGGTTGTCCATGTTATTTCAGTTGATGATTAAGTGTACATAAAATTCAAGTCCTTGTTTTGTTAATCTATTAATATTTACTTGTGGGATGTACTGAACATGATATAATACAGGTATATTCCTGTGGTTCAGAAGAGCAAAATGTATTCTATTATAAACTATATAACTATAACCATACATTTTAAAGGAGACATGTCTTATAGTAATAATAATGCTAATAATAATAATAATAATACTATTTGTAGTGGACTTCAAGCATGACCGCAGCAGCAGGTGCAACCACAATCCCCAATCTAGGCCTAGCGACGATCTGTGAAAACCTGTGAAAATCAAAAAAAAAAAAAGATTTCACTGAACACATTAATGTGATGAGCAAAGAATTATATTAGATCAGGATAATGTGTAATGTAATAATGTCTGCATAATTACCTGTAAAGATGAAAAACTACAGCTCAGTTCAGTTCTGAGTAAGTAATGACACTAAAAGAAGAGCAAATAATTACAGGAACTTACGTAGTTAAGCAATTTGAACAGATCCTGCAAATTAAATCTGACACATTGCTGGAGAGAGTTCAGTTTAATAATGTCAGCGAAGTTGGCATGTAACAGAAGATGCTTGTGATTACAGGTGAGAAAGTGAATTTCCTCAAGTAGGCCAAAAAAAAAAAAAAAAAGCATATCTATATTCCTTTAAAAGGTTTTTTAGTAAACTGTTTAGTAGACAGTTTTTAAATAATTATTGTTGTAGTACAAAACCTCAACAATAAAGCAGACATAGCAGACATTAAATCATGTAAAATAAAGAGAAAAGCATCAGGAAAAACAATACAGACCATAAAATAATAAACCAGAAGAGTGGGTGTAAGAGGCTTTTGACCAGCAGCTGAGGATCACAGGGCGTGGGCCGACACAGACGGAGTGAGAAGGTCAGAGATGTAGTGAAGAGCCAAACCCAGCTGTGTTCTGTCAGTAAAACGTATTACCGCCACATCAGTGTGTACATTATAAACTGCTACCCAGAACATGAGGAAAGAGTGTATGAACTGATTCCACTTAATCTAATGGTGTCTTATTTACCGTAATTATATCTTCACTAATTTTTATGGCATTCCAAAGCCATGTATCAGAAGGTCATCTGAAACAGACAAGAATTTAAATTTCAACTTTTACCCTCTAGCAGATGGTTTTACAAAGCTGTTTCATGTGCTTGTGCATATGAGTGTACTTTACAGTGAAGTTAGAATCAGAAATTGACCTCTCAGCACGTAGTGGGTCACAAACCTACTATGATTCATTCTTTTCTTTTCCAAGGTTTCCGTGTGAGCGCACACAATGCTCTCCTCTAAGCCCTCTGCCCTCTTTCAGTCCTCTCTCTTGAGGTCAGATGCTTTTTCATGTCACAAATCGAATTTGGTAATTTTTCTGTTAGAGCTGACAGAGGATTTTATAGTCACTCAAATAGAAATCACAAGGATCATATAAAAGAGCGATGCATTCACTGCAAACGGAAGCCGATTATTGACCATTAGTTGTAGATGCACTTGAGGACTTCAAAGCAGGAGGGTTCGAAGGACGTGACTTCACCTGATTGTCACATGAGCATAAGCCTGAGGGTTACAATATCAACCCCACCGGGGTTTTAAGGCCAGAATGTTTAGTATGGATTGAACAGATGGTGCAACATGTGTGGTCGATCAGAGAACTATACTTTAGATGACATAGCTTTGGTGGTACAGCAGTATTGAAAGGACTCACTCTAAGCCTCTGTTTCTATTTCTGTATTTCCCAGAATTTTTCCACCAGCGCTACAATCAGACAGCAAAGGGTGCATTAATATTAGTTTCCCAAGGTTAACATGCTTCTCTTCATCCAATTTCCTCAAAAATAATCCAATTTACTCCGAACACAACGACAGGAGATTACTTATAAACTCGTCATCTCATTACATTTGAAGGAAAAGTGCAACATTTTGGAAAAGATGTTTAGCTTTTCTTGCGATTTCGCACAGCTAACAGCTATAGATCTATAAAGCATTATGTACTTTTTTATTAGAGATCATACCAAATGGTACAAGAACAGGCATATAGTGCACAGAGTGGGGATGATAGTGGCACTATTTACAAGCCAGTGTTGCAAAATGATGCTTTAAGTTGTGATTTAGCAGAAGTCTATTATCAAGTAAATTTAAAGTATTAAGTAAAGCTGAACTGGAATACATTTAAGGTATGATGGATTAATTATCAAGTTTTTTTTTTCGAGAAATTCAAGACGATAATTGGCATATGATGTCCCAGATTTGTAAACCGCAAATGGCTGCTCTTGTTTTCTTAATGTGTGTGTGTGTGTGTGTGTGTATGTGTGTGTGCGCACGTGTGTGTGTGTGTGTGTGTGTGTGTGTGTGTGTGTGTGGACACAAGGGAAGGACATTGGAATGAATGTGGCTCAAAATGAGTGGCTGTTAAGTCCCTGTTGTCTGTCAAGAAGCTCAGATTAATGTACTGATTTGGGCCCTGGTTTTGAGAAGAAGACTGTTGCTGTAACTGCTGTAAGCATGCCACGACTCAGCTGTCTGTCTGTTCAACTCTTCCCAACGTCTCTGTCTGTCTTTGTCACACACACTCTGTCTGTATGTGTTGGCCTAAAGAAATAAATCAAGCAAAGACTAGTTAATACTGGTGCTATTTTAATGCCTTTCAAATCCAAGTCCTCAGATGATCACAGAGGGATTACACTTAGTTGGCATTGCTATACATAATTGACTTTTCATTTCTAAATACATCTCCACCTGTATCAATGTGCAGGTGGACAATTTCAGAACTGAACAATGTGGTTTTGTCAGCACTTGAATGTAATGGCTTTATCTCCGGGATAAATCATGCCTGAAAATTAGGGAGTTAAAAGTCAACAGTGGTGACATACAGCACATCAGCAGCACTCACATTCAAATGCTTATGTGCACACAATAATCTCACTCAGCGATACACCCTCTCTTTGTTCTCGGTGTAAAGACTCCAGAGAAATTAAGAACCCTTAGATGAGGTCATATAAAACAGCGACTCAAATGGCAAGATTATATCTATGAGATTTTAAAGCAGCTTTAATTGTGGTGGTCGGTTGGATTCTAGAAAATGCTTCACATGATTTTGACTCTCAGATGTCTGCAGTGTGGCTCATCTCATTTTGACTCCCCTTTGGATAGGATGAAAGGAAATGAGTCAGAAACACAAGGCTGAGAGGATGAAGGACAAGAGGTCAAAGACGCTTCTAATAAATATTTAAGAAATAAAAATCTTTTTTAGAATCCTTGGTCACAGTGTATTGGATGGGAAACTGGCTCATAAACTATTCAAATATCCACAAGAGTATATGTAAATAAAGAAAAGGGGCGGGGAAGAAACTACTCTGAGGGGCGTAAAGAGAGGGAAGAAGAGATGAAGCCGTTTGGTCGTTTGCTCTCTGGGAGGTTAAGAGTGGACGGCTGCGGTCAGGGACTACAGGGAAGCGACCTCAGACTCTGTGCTTCCATGTTCCCAAGGTCAGACATGCCTCATTTGGCCTTCCACTGCACACAGGAAACTCATAGAAACTCAAAGTTGGCTTCCCTAAAAGGGTCTTTGAAAATCATCAGACTGCAAATGCAGCAAATTGGATCCCTGGCTTTAAAACTAAAACCCAAAAAATAACCCATAAATGAATACGTCATATAGGAATGTACTGTTGATCCTTTACCTTATTCTTCACCACCTGAGCACACATTTTTATGCTTGGCAGTCTGCTGCAGCATTTTGTACTTTGTTGATTAAACTGTGTGTGATACACACACACACACACACACACACACACACACATACACGCTTAGGGCAGGCAGTGGACTGGCTGTTGATTTAGTGTTGCCAGGGGAACCCGGGATTCAGGGATTCTGTGCTCCAGATGTTTCATGAACAACAAGGGGACTTCCTGGTTCCTGAAGGACTTCAGTGCATGTCAACCTTGTGTATGTGTGTGTGCGTATGTGCCTGCATGCTAGTGTGTGTGTGTGTGTACTAGAATGCATGCGTTTCTGAATTTCTTAGAAGATTCAAATGCTCGTCAGCTGTAACTCCACCAGCATGTGTGTGACATCAGAAAAGACCTTTTTCAAACCCACCCCCTCCCAGTAGGACGGGACATTTTCTTCTTTCTCCACACAAGCAGGAGAGTATAAAATATAACACACCCACCTAAGCACCCACACCCACACACACACACACACACACACACGTGCACTTACAAAGAATAGGGATAGTCTGTTTGGAAAAAATTAAACAAACAAGACAGAAACAGAGAGGAGTAATCAGATTGAGAGAGAAAGTACCAGAAAGACAGAGAGCAGTGTGTAGCACAGTCAGCTTTGGCCTGCAGCTCTCTGCAATGCTACTGAAATGATCTTGTCACACACACACACACACACACACACACACACTGAACAAGTTCCCGCTGAGTGTTTATATCTGTCATAAAACAACATGGCATGCTTCTCCAAGTCAGTGGGTTCAAGCCACAAGTCAGGCTTGTTAAAATATCTCCGTCATTGCATCTCTCTTTTATCAATCGAGAACGTACAGGAATGGTAAATGAATGGGAGTAAGTACGTTGTATATCGCAGCAGTGGGCTGGATTTAAACTATGCCATTTGTGTCATAAGGCATGCATTTAAAAAAAAAAAAGTGAGCAAAAGAAGCCATCAGATTTATTTCATTATATCTAAGATCCAATTGTCTCAAAGCCTGAATCTTACCCATACATCTGCGCAGTAAAATACAGTAGATATAGCAATAAAAACAAGAAAGAAACTGTGGTTAAAGTTGCATCATCATATTTTATTAATAACTAATCAAATGGCTACGTGTAATGTGAAGCTGTTAATGGTGACGGACTCACAGCAGCTGTTTTCAGTGAAAACGCTCGGATAAATCCACCACCTGGTACGCAACCTGCTCATCACCAAACGGCAGAGTGACACAGCGACAAGCTGGTGAACATAGTGGAGCATTTAACAGCTAAAGAGCCAGACAGAGCTAAACGGAGAAGGAATATTGGCCAGAAACACAACTCCAAATGGATAATGTTGCTTCACGTCTGCTGGAGGTCTAGTTTTTGCTCACATTTGCCGCTATCAGCTTAGCTTGGAAGGTAGTAATGTGTCAGCGTTGTTTGCAGCCTGTTGTGTTTCACACAAGTGGCCAAAAAATCAATACATTCATTCAAGTTCTTAATTTACTGTAACCTGTCTGGTTTGTTCAAAATCAAAAGACCCCGTACTCTGAAAAACTTTCATAGCTGCAGTCAGATTTGTGGTGACACTTGTTGACCAAATGGGCTAAATCTAAAAAAATACTAACCTTATACAGTTAAATAATTATACAACAATTTGAGTGATGGACATTGATGGACACTGGCGAGCTGTGAGGCAGGAAACACATTTTTTGAAAAAACACCAGACGTTTAATGACAACTGCAATAAGTCTAGCTAATATGATACATTACGGTGTGAAATGGCACCAAGTAGCAGCAATAACGCTAATGAGCACACCAGAGTAGCTTACCATATGCTAGAGAGACTTAAAATGTTGACATCAGCTGAGCTGTCTTACCTTTTTACATTTTAGTTTGCTTCCTCACTTTCTTTCTTTTGTCAGCGGGACTTCAGTATGCTGAAAACCATTCAGCTTGAGCCCACATACCTTTCCTCATTGTTTTCAGATAGAAAGTCCATTAACTGCAGTGTATAAATATTATTGAGACGCGGATGAGTGGTGGCCAAGCACACCGACAGGAAAATTTACACGTTTCCCCGCACGCTTCCAAAGATGAGGTCAACAGTAATGAGGCTAATGTCATGTCTCTGAGACAGTTTTAAAGACAGGCAGGTATTGTGCTAGAAAAGAGTTATTTGCTCTTGCTGATCACTGTCTCTGACTATAAAAACTAGACAATGTCTACATTCAGACAATTATTTTTTGTCATTTAGACACATTTTTCTGCAGTCCACAGGACAAGCGGCCACCCAAGCGCTGCAAACGGCTAACAAAGAAAGAAAGAAAAAAAAAAAAAGACATTTTCAGTGGACTCAGGCTCTTTTTGGACTCATTTCAGGATTTGAAAGATAATCTTGCTGCATCAAAACCGCTGGGACAGAGACTCTCAGTGAAGATCTGTGTGTCTGCTCTCTATGATAGTTCCACAGAGAGACCTCAGAGACCTGCTCCTGTCACGAAGCCTACTGGATACTCTGTCTGAAATATTAAGTCTGCATAAGTACATAAATGCACGAGGAGGAAGTGAGTAAAATTTTAGGATTTTTAACAGTTCAACTGTCCACTTACTGCTTATTGTTTTTAGTTATGTATTTATTGTTTACAGCATGTGTTAGCTTAACTACAGATGCTTAACTCATCTATGTGTTGCTGTATCTTCCTGCTATATGCTTGATCTGAAATGTTAGTTTAATCAGTGACTCGTGGGAAGTTTGTGACTTTAATTAGTACTAGTACTAGTTATTGATACAGCCCACACCATGCTCACTGGGCGCCTTTCTTACTCCGTATTTTAACAAATTGAAAGTAAATGTCATCTTGCAGTCCACTTTAGAAATCCAAGACTGTTTAAGTGCTTAGAAACAATTAAAACTGATTAATTTTGTTACAGTGTTCACATTTTGTTTCAAGTCCAGATTAAGCAATTCATCACATTCCATTTCAGCCCCATACAAAGTTTCTGTCTTCCTTCACTGTCATGAAGTTTTAAAAAGAGCATATAATGATTTCTGTGTTGTGCTAAAATCTCTGCCACAGCATGAAAAGTGAGACTGAGAGTTTTGTGGGTCCAAATGGACAAGAGGTTACTCTTTTGGACACTAGTGTTCTCAGGACAATGTGTTCTCTATAATAACAGAAGGGCAAAAAAACAGATTTCATCACTGTCCTGCAAGAATAGCTTGGTTTGATCCCATTCCTGACAAAAGTTCTTTCAAAGGATTTAAGTAAAAAGAAGTTTACAGGCTCCGCGGGCTATCCATCCCTCTCTCTCTCTTTAAAACGACTTGAGCAAGAGAGATCTTACAGTCCAAGATCACAGTGACACACTGCTGGGAATCAGACCTTTGAACACAAATCAAGCTGCTGTTTAATCTCTTCTCCACCATTTCAATCCTCATTTTGTCTGAGCTCATCTATGAGCTCTTAATCCCCCTCTGAATTAACGAGCGACTTTTAATGTGTGCTGTTACATTGTTTGTGTTACGTTCTTTTAATCATTCCCTTTTACATGGTAATTTAAATTCAGACAGAGAACAAAGCCGTGCTGATGTTATAGCACCAGAACAGGAAGAGAAGGAGAACAGGGAGATCAGGAAAGGAAAGAAGATACAACTCCCTTTTGCGTTTGAATTTTACAGTAAAAGGTGGACACTAACACTATCTTTTGGCACACAGGTGCTTAAAAGGGAGTACTAAAGCTTTCCTGCTCTGTCATCTCCAACAAAATATTTCCACGTAACACAGAGACCAAAACCTCTGGGCAGCATTTCATCCTCAGACAGTTCAGATTTACAGAGTGCTGTCTGGCACATAAGTCACAGTCATGTCCTGCAAGGTATTTATCCATCCTAACTCTGTGTATATATACGGCCTTGGAACAGGATCTGAAATATTGTTTGTGTGTACGTCTAGGAGAGAGGATACGTTACAAAGAGACTTCACTGCATGTCATTCTTACCTCTTTCAGTAAGTGTCAGATAACTCTCTTATTCCCACTTATTTTTGATTCATCACTAGTTGGATTATGGAAAATAAAACTGAACAGCCAGGAGAGTAAGTTGTATATTTTTTTTGTTGTTTGTTTTTACACACATACAGTGTTCCCTTCATTCCCATGCATGAGTGCAGTAGCCGACTTTCCCAAAAGCTCAGTAACATTATAAAGCCTTAGTCCTCCATCCACTGAACAATAGACTGAAAGAGATCAAGGTACTAATCTGTTTGGGAAAATCACCCCTGCTCTCTCTCACCCTACCAGACTCCAAAAAGGTGTCAGTCTTACCTGGTTATTTAACAGACTGGCTGTTAGCAGTGCTTGTTTCTTTAGTATCCTTGTTGATCATTCAATTTTCATCTTGTGACAGGAAAAACAATGCAGTGCTTAAGTTCTGAAAAATTACTAGCAGATGCCCCTTGTTATTAATCAGTTGGACTATTTTCTAGTGGAGCTTGAGACAATTTTTTTTTTTTTTTTGCAAAATTGCATCCATGACCTGACAGACTAAGTATGAGTATTTAGAAGTACTTGTATGCAATTTGAAAGAAACCCTTGCAGTGGTTTGAAATGGTGATCAAAAGAATAACTTCTGAATGTCATGCAGTCTTATTTTTATCCTGTATTCAGTCTGAAACATTTCTTGTGTGACAGAGGTAAGGCTCACACGTCCGTCATGAAAGAAGAAATTGCGTTAGATTGGCATATTTTTCTGGAGTTCTCAGGTTCTCAGTGTAGCTGTCCAGGGGCAAAGCAGGCCCTTGAGGCTGTGGCACACTTAAGCTTTCGAGGTCCTGGCCAGCTTTGTTATTCTAGACTAAACACTCAGTAAACCACAGTGGATACAAACATTTTCACGGTCAGCACAAGACTAGTGTGTGCGTCTCTGAGAAAGAGAGACAGAGGAAAGGAGAAGGAGATGGAGGAAGTATGTGTCTCTCATGTGCTCAATAAAAAAGAAACTAAAGCTTACACCTCTGTCAACTCCACTGAGGATGACAAATTAATATCCTGTAAATCTGAGTAAAGACACACATCAGAGATTAAAACCACTTTAAAGATTGAGTAGCTTCATAGTAATTGCAATTGAAAAGTTAGATTTTAACATTCATGTTTGATTTGATATCACAACTACAAGTACTACTGCAACCACAAAGCCTCTTAAACATAGACCACACATCCATCCTTCCATCCATCCATCCATCTATCCATCCAACCTCCCCTCTGTAATATAGACCAGAGGTTTTGGCGTGGATCCTGCTTTTGTGGGAGAAACCGATGCAAAGGTCAGTGCTTCAAACAGGCGCTGTTTTACACAGCTTCCCATGATGCATTGTTGCAAACAGGCGCACAGTTTTACACAGATTCGCATGACGCAACATCACAATTGACCACACATGTTAACAAATCAAAAGCTGATGAGTAATGCTAAATGACATTCACTGCCTATTAAGAATTCAAGGAGAGGTGTGGTGCACAGGGTGAGACTGTGTGCAACATGACAGCCGCTATATCAAAAACAGAAAATGTCAAACTACCACAACCTCTACTATACTATACTATACTATACTATACTATACTATACTATACTATACTATACTATACTATACTATACTGTACTATACTATACTTGACTATGACTTGAGGAAATAGGTATGATGTCACTGTATCTTATATGTGAACAGATACTAGCGATTTTACACACATCCCAGATTTCCTTGACGTAGTACCATGATGAAGATTATTGGACAGATTATTATTATTTCTACCACATATCAGCCACCTAGGAAGAGAAATGGCAATGAGTCACTGTTTCAGTTTACTTTGGCCACGGAGGGTCTTACTAATACAGAATGTCGACAAATTCTAAACTGTGAACTTCACAGCTTTATCTAACTCAGATGTGAAAAGGTGACTTCAGAATTTGTGCTGATTGAAGGCTGATGGTGTCGTTCTTCAATGACAGGTTAATAAAAGTGATGAAACTCTTACTTTTACAAAGACACCTAGAACCACAAACAGTAAAAAAAATTAGTAGAGTTTCAAGAAAAAAAAGTACCCTGTGACATTCAGTGCTACAAAAGTGTAGTAACTGTTGATGCATTCCTCTGTTTTACTTTCTCAGCACAAAGTAAATGGTCCTTCAAAAACATTTAAGATGTATTCTGGTGTATCATTTTTTACATCCTTAAAGGAATTGTTCAGCCTTTTTGGAAATATGCATTTTCTCTTTTTTACTAAGAGTTATATGAAAAGATTGATTGCACTTTCATATCTGTGCGCAAAACATGAGCAACCTTGTTAACACAAAGGCTGGAAGCAGGGGAAAAGGCTGGCCTGGCTCTGTTGAAGAGTAACAAAATTTACCTAACAGCACACACATATATATATAGAGAGAGAGAGCTTTTCTTCCAGACTTTTTCCTGGCTGATTGTCTTTCAACTGGTCCCAGCCGAGAAATATTAATGCACATAGTCCCATAGTGGGTGGAGATGTATAGAGGTTTGGACAGAGCTGTTTCTCGCTGCTTCCAGTCTTTGTGCTAAGCTAACAAGCTGCTGGCAGTAGCTTCATATTTACATACAGACATGACAGAGGTGTCAATTTTATTCTCTAACTGTAGAAAGTGAACCAAGATAGAAGCACTTTAACCTTGAGAAACACTCTTCGCTGTTTCAATGCAGCGCTGGTAGAAAGCATTCTGGGAAATATGTACACATAAAGTAAGGGCTTAGAATGAGACACTCTGTTTCCACCTGTGTTTCATGTCCATATCATATGTGTATAGGTCTTTATTGCAGTGTACTGCAGGGTAGTGCAGTTTATTTCACAGTCATAAAACTTACATAGAGGCTCCGTATCAGTCACATATACACTACAGAAATGTACACACATAGCCAGTAAAGATTATTTGAGTGCACACACACATCTGAAACATAAATACACATAGACTGAGTCATAGTTTCTCAGCTAGTTGACTCTTACTTTAATGTGGCTGTTAGCAACAGAGAGCTCTCCAAACATCAGCTGTCGAGAGTCTGCAGTCCACCTGAAAACACTCTATGAAGACTCGTTTACGACTAATCACGTGTGTGAAAGTGTGAGTGCCCCTGTATGCGTGAAGCATGCAAGTGTGTGTGCTTGTGAAGGGCCTTTGTGGGGGTTACTGTGGCTAAATTATTTTCTCTGGTTCAGCCCTAACACCAGCAGATGTCATGACACCATAATCACCCTCACGCACATGCACACACACACACACACACACACACACACACACACCCCGCAACGCTCTGACATGAACCTGCAAAAGAAAATAAAAACATTCAACCTTAAGTTTCAGAACTGCAGTCTAAGGAGGCATTATCATTGCATATTCATCTGTTTTAGGTCTTTTTTTTCCATGCTAGCGACAGGGCTGTACACTTTTCAGACGGTAATCTTCTCTGTCGCTTGTGGATAAATGTATATGATAATTAACACTCTGGGGTGCACAGTGCAGATCATGGACTGCAGTGTTCTTTGTTCTAATATAGCTAAGGACCTAAGGAACTTCTGTAATGATGCCCATAGCAACATGACCATAGTATTGAGTGTGGACTGGTAACTCAAAAAGTGCCAATTTACCTCCTGGGTACTGCCAAGGAACAAGGCACCGAACCCCTAACTGCTCCATCAGCCCCCACCATCTCTCCACATTTGCATGTCTGTGGGACTTTTGCGTGTTTGTGGTTGTGTTTCGTAAAACTAAAAACTGGACTGAAAAAAGAATTGTGGGATTAATAAAGTAAATCTTCTTCTTCTTCTTCCCATAAACAACCATAAAAAAAAAAAAAGCTCCTCATAAATCTCAAATCTTGCTTCATCGTCTTCATGTTTTGTTGTATTCTCCAGGATCAAAAGTAATCCAGTGATAGTTGTTTGTACATCCATAGTTACAGGAAAAACAGCAAAAAAAAAAAAAAAAAGAACAGAGATCCCACAATACTGCTGTAAAGAAGACTTGTAATTACATTGTCTTTGCTTTTTTACACTGACTCAAACGCTGACATAATGCTGCAGATAGCACGCTGGCATTCTCCTGTAGAGGCAAAAGAGCGACACAACAATGTCAGCCCCAGTGTGACCACTGAGTGTCACCTTTTTTTACACAGACATCACGTAGTCTGTTAACTCTCATGAGCAAATAAAAGAAGCTTGAGAGTCTGGAGCTAACTCATGACAAGTCGAACTGCCACTACATGACACCATCAAAAAGCCAGTCATCACATTCATGTTCACCTCAGCTGAACTTTATCATTAAGGAGGTTGTGTTCAGACTGACTTGGCACAGCACCCTCATTCATTGCAATGAGACCGCTGCGTTGGCACTGTTGGGTTGATCGACAAAGACTAAAAGCTGGGTTAAAAAATGTTGAAGCTGGCTCAACGTTGGCCAGTTTCACACACACATTCTAGGTAGATTACTCTGAACTGTTTACTTTGACGAAGAATACAAAGTGTTGAATGATGAATCTAAATATTGTGCATGTTATTTTCATTTCCCCTTTGTGAAATCAGCTTTGTATAGGTGCTGTAGATGGAAGGGGTCGTCTGAGGTCCAACGGGATTACAAAGCAAAAAAGGGAGACTCAGACAGAGACGATAAGAGTGCATGGAGGAGAGCTTAATAAACACGTAGTGAGAGATGTTAAGAGAAACCACTCAGTGTAATTTCTCCAGTCTCTTTGGGTGGGCTCTGGGAGGCAACGGGATTTAAACCACGGCTGTTTGACTGATGTTACACAAAGCCGCTCTCGTAAGCCTCGAGGATGTTTAGATGACCGGCAACAGTCATATTGTGCTAAGTTATATGTTCTCTGTGTTTTATGGTTTCGTTAACAGCAACCTAAGACCAGTTAACTCCCCTTTTCCCCATGGTATTCGTTTAGGTTACTATCAGCAAAATCACAATAATTCAAACTGTATCCAAGGACACACCCTCCATTTTCCCTGTGCTGTAATAGTATTCATACACTACAGAATATTTAGTCAATTTCACTATATTATATGAACGTGGGAGTGAAATGAAACACCTCTTGGTTGTAGGTCATGGTAATAATTATGCCGGTGCTGAGTGGTTGCATTCCTGTTTAATACAGTGAGAATGGTTGGGTCCTTGAGCTCAGGTGATCCATGCAGTACTTATGACATTCAAAACCTGTATTAAAATAGATTTTTTTTTTCTATTTTAGTCCCGTGTGCTGTGCTTTAGTCCTGTTCAAAGCTATCTGTCCACTTTAAAATGAATATCTCACACATATCAGAAAAGGGGAAAGCTTTTGCAGGATACACCATACTGAATTCTTTGAATAAGCCAAAGAGAGGCTGATCTTATCCTGCAACTGATTTGTCACTTCACACTTTTATAGCTTTGCAAGTAGGCTGAATTCAGAGAGAAAAGGAGAAAGAAGGATTAGGTCTACTGTGCTCCACCCAAGGCTGTTTAAATGGCACGTTTCTTTTTTTTCTTACTTTTCCTCTCACTCACTTATAGACACATAGATACAGAGCTCAAACACACACATGCACACTTACATACTCCCCAGGTGATACCTCCGATTCTGCTTAATGTGGTGTGAGGTAATGCTTCTAGGAAAGGATGGAGACGTTGGAAAGGGAGGGATGGGGATGTCTGGGGTGTGAGAGAGCGAGAGAGAGAGAGACTCTAGAGAAAGAGCGTCCCGCAGCTGTGCGGCTTGCATGTTGTTGTGTTTAGTGCCAGAAAACCAAGGAGCTACCCCCATGCATTCATCGTCAGGCTGTTTAAACTCAGACACTCCCAGCTAACACAGAACACGAAGCAAGACCTTGATATCTGGCCGCCCTTCTTGCATCATGACTATGTTTTATGTGCTGAAAAATGCTGAAGCAGAAATTGAAACTATTGTAGTGGCAGGGCTAGCAGTCATAGCAGTTATTGAACAACACTTCCCTCCAATTTTACTCTAATCCCACACACTTCCTGAACCTAAGGATCCTAAGATAGAAAGGCAGCTTCATTTAAATCCAGCAGAAATCTGATCTGTGTATCAGCCTGGGTCTGGCACAGATCTGTAGAGGGAAATGTCAGAACTTGAGTGACAAGGATTAGTGAAGCTAGTCTGAAGGAATGCTACTGCACATGCCATCCATCTGATATGCAGGTTTACTACAGACAAAGGTACAGAGTAGAGAGGCGCAGGCCATAACAGAGTTGAGGACAGAGCAGTGAATTAGATTAAAATCCAACACAAGCTAGAAAAGAAGTAGGAATGGGGTTATGGGTCACTGATATCGTCTTCATTTTTTAAAACATTCTGTTTTAGACTAAATAAAGGCCAAACCTTTCCACGATGTGTGTGTCCTCGAAACCCTCAAGCTAAACCCAAACATCACTGCGCCCCATTCTGAGACTCACCTTTTAAACGCGGCTCTGTGTTTACACAGTGAGGTGATGCATTTTGAGGCTGCTGTGACCTCATGGTCTTAGACAGCTGCTGGTACGATAATGAATGACACCCCTAGAGTGGTGTGCGCACACACACACACACATCACACATCACACATCACACAGAGAGAAAAAAATGGTTTTTCTGGGAGGGGGGAAATATTCTCATAATGCATCACAGTGTGTATGGGTGGGTGGGTGGGTGGGTGGGAATAGGCTGCATGTGCAGAGTTGTTCTTTTTGCCACTGGACTGTTGGCAGCACTCATTAGGCTTCAAGCTGCAGTGAGCATGTAGTGGTTGGGTTTCCCCTGACACCCATTCCTGTTTTCATACCTACAGCCCACTCAGAGCCATGTTTATTTCTCTCAAAGTTACACACTGCAGCAGTAACTTGTATCAGCTGGATGAGGTGCATATTGTCATTGAATTACGGGTGATTTTGGTTTCTATGTGTAATGCCATCCTGGTGAAACTTTCAGCAGTAAGGAGGAGAGAAGTAGCAACTCTATTAGAATAGGCACATTGGAGTCTATACTTAGCCCTGGCAACCAGGTAGACTAAAAACGACACAGGACCATGTTACACATTGGGAACTGGCTATACTGAATTGAGGACAAAAAAGAAGTAGATGAATGCTAAAAATCATGCAAATACCAGCACTTATGACAGTGTGTTCATTAACACATTAGGTCACAGAAACACAGCTCTTGAACTATGTTGAGTACCTAGCGAGCAATGAGAACAAACCACCTAGAAAGGGATATAATGCATGTGACCCATGTCCCATGTCTGCACGTAAACAGCTTGACACATCAGGTTTGGTGTGTAAGTCACACACGGGTTGGCCCTGTGCAAGAAAACAGAGTGTTTGTTTTGTTGAAAAGGTTGTGAAAAGGCCACATATAGTGGCAAATAAACATGTAGTTAACGCCAGTGTTAAGATGACACAGATGTTGATCCATACCAGAGCCATAGCTGGCTTCTTGGTTTGAAGCTGCAACACTATTAGTTAGTACATATCAAAGAAACCTGGAGATTCATTTATTAGGACATGATTCAGTTGGCATGGTTACCACTGTGGTCTTTGGTCTGTGAGTATTTTCCACACATGATGACAAAGAACAGGTATTTGTTAGGAAAAACTGTAAGATGTAAAACAATAAAATACAGTTCCTTTAAAGCCTTCTATAAAAAGCGGTCTAGGCCTATTTAAATCCTGGCTCTGTAAATTCAAATAAAAAGAGCCTTACTTGGTAAAAACTGTCCTGTAATTGAGTTTTCTCTTTCTTACTTTACTTCTGTTCCCTGAAACACTCTTACAGCATTATCACTCTCTGGCAAGAGTTTTGTCTTCCATCAAAATGTTTTTTTTTTTTTTTGCAAGATGTGTCTCTGTGGTTGCCATGGCACCACATATACACACTGTGCAGCTGTGCACAGATTGCCCGAGTGTGATAAATGTGTAGATTGCTCCCTCTGGTGGTGTCAGGGATGAATTCTGCCCCCAAACACGTGTGCCCAATTACAAAATAGATGCAGCAGGCTGAAGTCACAGCCTTTTGAAAAGGGAGTGGCATTCTGGGTGCAATCTACAGCTTGACAGCTATTAAAACCTACACAGTGGACTTTTAAGGGAGGATCACACAGATAAAATATGTCGACGTGTTAACATAGGTTTATTTCTTTATTAAGCTGAGCAATCTCATAAATATCCACCAATATCTCTGACTTGCACCTACTATAAACTCTCCTTTAGGCATAGGATCTGCTGAAATGAGGTGCTGCAAACACAATGAAAACCACAATGCACATTTACAAAATATTCTGGCCCTTATTGTTACATAATATCCCATCCTAATTTCAGTCTAGCTAATAATGTTACTACAAGCTAACACAGCATTCCCTGCATGGCTGGTGTGCCTTTTCAATGGCTGGTTATACAACTGAACTGACAGCAAGCACTGCGTGTGTCCTAATAAAATAAGAGGCCACACTCAATGATCATGTTCTACTGTGTACTGCATGTTTCAAAAACTGAATAATCAGTATCATCATCAAGGTCTTTGTCATAGCTCAGGGTTGAGTCAACTGAATACAACACACAGGTGATTGTAGTTATTCTGGCTGACTACTCTTGGTTTAAAGTTACTTGAGGTAACCCAACTCCTTCATAAGAATGAAGGTGTAATATCATTTTACAATCTTACATCTTACAAGACAGTCAGTGATGGATAAATTCTGTTTAGCTGCTTCAGTTCCAGGACCTTAGCTTACTGGGGAACATGAATAGAACAGAGCCATCGTTAATGTTATTAGTAACACCTGTGCACCTGTGACACATCAAAAAGTCTGTTGTAAAGAAGGCCAATCAAAGACTGGCTCACAGGCTTGAGAAGAGGACTAATTAGGCAACAAATTGAAGACAGCTGTGTGGGTGGACCGAGGCTGTGCAGGGTTTTTAAAACAATATTTATATAAAACATTTTTTAAGAATGTTGTGTTTCATTTTGTTTTGTTTATCTTATTTATTTATTTTCATCAAGCATTGCTTGGAAAATGTTACAAAGAAGTGAGGTATGTGTGTAATTTTTTGACCCTAGTCTGCATCTTTTTGATAAAGTCCTGACATTTATTAATATTTCAGACAATATTTATTTGTTTCCAGGGCTATTGAAATGAATTTCGTACAGATAATTACTTGAACAATCAGTGAACAATTTTGCTGGGAGACAGTGTTGTACACATCTATTACAGCATGGCTACTACAGGCTACTACTCATATAACTGCTGTTGTGACTGTGGATTTTAGGTTTCCATCTATTATTCACTGAAGGTAAAAAAGTGGCTACTTTTAAAGAGCATAGAAACTCTTTCATAAATCATATATATTCTTATAATAGTGAAAATGTAACATATTGCCTTTTGCTTATTACACCAGTATGCCATGGTTTACTGTAGAAAATAAGTCATTTTATAGATGTACAAAATTAAGTGTAATCTGGCTGTAATGAGCAGGTGGCTGAGACGGGTATAGGGTCTTATTTGAGTTTACGAAATATACCTTTTAAATCTACTTCAGAGAAGAAGAGTACTATGAAGAGTGGGACAAAAATGAATATCAAATTTATATATTTTCTCCCCATGGATGATTGAAAATAAATTAGAAGAAAAAAGGAAGAAAAAAAAACCTTTAAGCAGTGTAGTCTGTTGATTTCACAACAAAACTTTAAAAGAAACACAGTGGCTAAAAAGAGAGACTGAGGCAGTGTCCACCAAAGCCAGCCTCCTCTCTTTTAATAGACAACTAATGGAGAAAAATGAATGATGAATCCTAATGAAAAATGGGGGACGGAGGAGGAGGGGTGTGTGCGTTTCCAACCAGCCATGTCATATAATTTTGACTGTGATGAATTAAAGAAAATTATTGCAAAGTAAACTGTGTATTCATTGCAGGAGGTATCATTTATCACCTCCTGACCTGTCAGACTACTTAATCAATTAATGCCCATGCATTAATCCATCTTCAGTCTTTCCATAAAGCGAACACTGGATGTCAAATGGAAGTGGTGATTCATCACAGGCTGACCATTTGAGAAAAAAAATATACACTGTCTCTGTAAAGACCTCATGCTGAACCTACTTTAAATGAATACAATAATTGAAACATATTTTTTATATACCCATAACATTTTAATGACAGTTCAGAAAGGTAAAAGAACTAAATGAAACTGGTGCATTTACGTTCACTATAGCACCGTTTAGTGGTTTAGACTTTCTTTCTTTACTTTCCAACAACCAGAAATGTTGTTATTTTTCACAACATGGCAACATTTTTAAAAAGTATTTAGTCTTCCAACAGTTGGTATGGCTTTTATTGTCATACAGATTTTTTTTAACCTTTAAACAAACTCAATTACATGGACAATTGATATAACTAATACTACAGAAATGTGATGAACTTTGCTCCATTAAGAAGTTCTCAGTTTGAATATGGTAATCCCCACGAGAAAACTTCACCACAGCTTTTAATGCTGTAGTGATCAGTTGTCATGTGAGTCCTCCTTGACAAAAGCAATACATTTTAAGAGAAACATGGAAATATCCAAATTCAAGAGTAGTAGCTTGTCTTATTTAGCCAAAACGTACTAAATCGTTTTCATACTAATAATACTCCGCTCCATGTACTTTGCAGTAGAACATGAACTTAAATGCAACACTTCCTTACTGGATGTGTTGTAAGACTCACTATACTAAGCAGCAACAAATGAAAGCTTTACATTTTCATCCGTGGCATCTTGGCATACTCTAACAAAGTATTAAAATGTCACCTATTTTGATATGTTGCCTACTTCAAGTATGGCAATTCATTTTTCCCACGGAACGGGAATGCATCATGTGACCAAATCAGGTGAGAGAAAACAGAGAAGCCGCGCGCAGCGAGGCCGCCTTCTCGTGTGACGCATGGTTCATGCTACGGTACGCCATTTGTGTCTAGCAACAAAAAGCGCGGACAGTGGAAACATTCGCATAACAAGAGGTAAGTTTAATTGTGACTGCACCGCACTGCTTAATCACTGCTCGAGTTGCTTTAGTTGAAACGATAGACGACTCTCTCGAGTGTTTTCGGGCACTGTTTAGACAACATAGAGCACAGTTTCAGAGGTCGATGTTAGCCTCCTTTTTGGGCCTCTGTGCTGCCGTCGTTTTCTATGCCATGGAGCGAGCTAGACCCGCCTTTGACCCGCTGTGATTGGACGACACAGCTGATGTAGCAATTTAATTGGACGCACTCTGCGTAGCTCAAGATACAGTCGGGGAGATATGTCGCTTGTTAGCATGTTAGCTGTTGTGGACAGCAACACTATCCACAACAACTTTGTGTAAAAGCTTTTAACGACATCAGAGTAGGTTTTGCGCAGTATTTCACACTGCAACAGCGGCTGTCTTTGGCTGCCGGTGCTGTTTCTAACATGCAGAGAAAAACCTGTTCGGTTACTTTTAAGCTAGTATCGGATGCTTAGTAGTGAAACCTCTGGGAATTCATCCAGATCATTAGCGAATCGACAATGTAGCGGAGTTGTGCTGGAAGTCTTGACAACGGAGCTGTACGGGAGCAGACACCGCATTTGTTGTCCATCTTTTAATGCGGTCTCAACCGACAGCGTTGCTTTCTGTCCAGATACTGTCCGTCCTCCGCTCTGTACAGGGAACACGATACCACATTATCTATTAAAAGCACCGAAAGTCAAATTCGACATTGATTAAGACCATTAATAATCGCCTATAAGTCACCAATCATTTCATAATCAATGTAACATAAACGACCAAATAAACACTTTACAGAATATTCCAACTTGATGTGCTGCCCCTTCTGATAATCCTTTAGTTATTCAACCAAAATGCACAGAGGATGGCGGTAGAGAGCACCATGAGCTCATTCTTATAGTTGGACTTTCTCGAAATAAAGTGTTGACCTTAACTCAACCGCCCTAACCCCTTCTCTTTTTATGGATTTACTTGTGCAATTTCAAATAAGCTCAGGCTTGGTAGAAAAACAAAACACACACACACACACACACACACACACACACACACACACACACACACACACACACACACACACAAATACAGAAAAGCAGTAACCATTTTAGATTTTGCTCAGTATTTTTTTTTAGCAATAACAAACAATGAAATGTACGACCAAGGTTAAATTAAAACCTGGAGACAGGGACAGGGATTTGAGGGAAATTCACTTAAGAATACTTTTTGTTCAATATGTCCTCTATACTTTAGAAAAACAATGTGTCATATGGTGACCGAGACTGCTGCTAATAAGTAAAACAAATTAAGAAACATGTTCATCACTTTGGGTGTGGTAAAAGGAAATATGCTGCAAATACAGGAAATACAAGCAAAGAGAGAAGCACTTGTTGCAGTGCCTTAAACTGTCTCAGCCACTGTAGAGTTACATTACATCATTGCCAAAAAAAAAAAAAAAAAAGAGACACGCCATTTAAAGCGTTAGACATACAAGGTTATTCACAACTGCCATACTTAAAATACTGTTGCAGATCTATTTGTTGCAATGACTGAATCACTACTGAATACATACAGAGATTTAGTATGACAGATGTATACTCTATAAATGACTGTAACTTTGGTGGACTTGTTTCTCATTGAATAAGCAGCAACAGCCAGTTCTCCGCTGGCATGTTTTTAACCTTACAATTTGTGTCTGGAAGCACTAGATGGCGACATTTACTTGTGTTAAGTCAAACAGTGTTGTTGAAGGATTGGTCACTGTTTAGAAGTTTGTGGTTAGTTACACAAGTTATGCCTAACACAATTAATTTGTTTACGTACATTTCTTTCACTGAATTGATTATGTCAAGCATAAGTTCTGTGTTTGTGTTTTCCCCCAGGAGTTTGATTCAGCTTTCAAGATAGTGACCAACTTCGCTGTTATAAAATTATAAAAGGATATGATATGGATAAAACATTGATATCAGGAAAGGAGGCTGTTGAGGACATAGTGCCTGTAAATGACACCAGTGGGACAATGCAGTCAGATGATGTGGAAAAGCAGGAGACGAAACGAGACTCACCCAGTAGGACTTCAAAGCCTGATGAAGGAGATGAAGATCTCACTGAGAGACTACAGCCAGATTCTGAAGATATGGATAACCTGTGCACAACTTGTGGCTTCTCAGCCAAATGTCCTAGATCACTGAAGATTCACTGTGCAAAAAAGCATGGAAAAACCTCAAAGGATACTAATAGAACTGCTAAGCCAGATGAACAAGATGAAAATATGTCTGACATGAGTCCAGCTGAAGAAATGGAGACAGAAAGTGCTGCTGAAGTTAAACAAAACCAGAGGACCGGTCTTGATAAGCAGAGTTCAGCAGCCAGTGACAATGGCACAAACACAAAGAGTTCATTTAGAAAGGAAACTGTTTTAGACAAACAGCAGGCAGGTCAAGAAGAGGCAATCCATACCCAAGAGAGAAGAGTAAGTAAGCGAACCCCAAAACCTAAGATGATACATTCCTGCAACTACTGTGGGCAAGAGTTTAGGGACAAGTCCCCTCTGGATGTGCATATCCAGAGATACCACACCAAAGGCACCCCATACACATGTGAGTATGCTGCTGTCTAGTTCAGTCACAGTTAAAATGTAGCTTCACACTGAGTTCATTTTATTCTGAAGATGTTTGATAGTTCAGTCTCTTTTTGAAGGAGAAATGTTTTATAGTTTTATATCTATAAATGTTTTTTTATTCAATATTTGAAACAAGACCTAAAAAAACGTCTTTAAAATGTCTTTCAGTTGACGCTGATGAGGACATGGACAAAGAAGAGGAATCTGAGGATCCTGCCAGCACTGTGAAGGCCACTCCGCCACGAGTGGCAGCCAAACGTACGGTCAGCAGGTTCCAGCTGAAGTGTAAAAACTGTGATTTTAGGGTTAGCACCCCTGCGTTGCTGGAGAGCCATGCTCGAGCCAAACACCTAGACCAGGAGTGGTACCGTTGCAAATTGTGTAATTTTTATTCAGCCACAGCTGAGTGGATGAACGGTCACCTGTCCTCAGATAGCCACATGCAGCAGCAGAAAGGGGAGGAAATCACAGACTCATTTGATGTCTATGTTGAGAGTATAACCAGAGAGACCACTGGAGATGATGCTATTACAGATGATATGGCTAAGTTAGCAGGAGGAGAAGGAGAAGCTACTGAAGAAGATCAGGAAGCTGAAGAGGCAGTGGAGGCTGCTAAAGCTGTGTCTGCTGAAGAGGATGATTTAGAGTTTGAACCTCCTAGAAAGAAAAGAGGAAGACCAAAGCAAGGGTCCACAACCACTTGTGGTTACTGTGGCCTTGTAGTGTCCAATGCTACTAATCTTAGTGTCCATGTCCGCCGCAAACATAGCAAGGAGTATGGCTATAGCTGCACTCTGTGTAACTACAGCTGTGTGACCAAAGGAGACATGGATCGTCACTGTATCACAAAGAAACACGTGCGACGTGCACAAGAGTCTGCAAATAAGAGCGCAATCAAAACTCACACAAGTGCATCACTACAGGAACCTGCAACCACACAAGCCGAGGAACCAAATGCAGCCTCAGAGATGGTCGACAAAGAGCAGGAACCTGAAAACATGCCATCCAAAGAACACAGTGAAGAAGAGCAAACTCAGCCAGACAAAAGCCAGAAAACAAGTAAATATGACTCTGTTAATGCTTGCATCCATTGTGATTTTGTAGCTCAATCAATCCCTTCGCTCCATCTTCACGTCAAGAGAAAGCACACCAGAGACTTTGAGTATGTCTGTCTAGCATGTAGCTACTATGCCGTAACGAGCAGGGAGATGTCCCGCCATGTCAACACAGAAAAGCACAAACAGAAAAGCCAGAAATACCTGGAACCACAAGGGAGTGAGGGGCAAAGAGCCTCTGCACTACCGTTGAAGCTAAAGGAAGTTGTTGAGGTTGGTGGGGCAAACTCAAACACTGAGCCTGAACCTCCGAGCCCCAGAGAAGAGTCTGAATCCTGTTCAGAAGTCATCCAAGCTATGGAGAGGCAGAAAACAACTATAGACTCTGTCACCCCAGAGCCTGTTGATGCTGTGGCTAGTGTGGCTGGCAGTGCAGATGAGAAGCAAGCAGAGAATATTACATCTTCCAGTGGCGATGAACCAGATCCAGCCAACCAGACAATTAGACTTGGATTGTCTGAACCACAGCAGGTTCCAGCAGAACCTAAGCCCGCAGAGGATCAGTCTGAAAAGCAAGAGAACCAGGTGGAAGGGGCTAAACAAGCAAATGACGAACACTTGAATCCTGATGTGATGATCTTAGATGCGAAAAGTGACAGCTCTCACTCAGATACACACATGTCCAAAGCCCTTTTCTTTGATGCCTGCATTGTATCCATGAAGGACCTTGCTGAGCAGGAGCAGTCGCTGCAGGAAGGTCTGTCTCTAGAAGGCGAGGCTGCTGTGATATGTCTGACTGGAGGAACACAGGTGCCCGCCAGCTTACTGTCCCCCAATTCTGCATATGTCAAGAAGCTCAAACGCAAAGAAATAAAGGTAAGAGAGGAAGCCAAAGTGAGCAGCTCTCGTATACGCTGTGAGGACTGTGGCTTTATGGCAGACGGCATAAGTGGCCTCAATGTCCACATCTCAATGAAGCATCCGTCTAAGGAGAAGCATTTCCACTGCTTGGTGTGTGGCAAGTCATTCTACACCGAGAGCAACCTGCACCAGCACCTGACCAGCGCTGCCCACCTCCGAAATGAGCAGAACAGTGTGGAGGAGCTGCCCGAAGGGGGCGCGAGCTTCAAGTGCGTGAAATGCACGGACCGATTTGAATCGGAGCAGGCTCTATTTTTTCACATTAAGGAGAAACACGAGGAGCTTCTGAGGGAGGTCAACAAGTACGTGTTGGAGGACACAGAGCAGATCAACCGTGAGCGCGAGGAGAACCAGGGCAGTGTGTGTAAATACTGTGGAAAGGTGTGCAAGAGCAGCAACTCCATGGCCTTCCTGGCACACATTCGCACACACACAGGTATGTTTCCTGTTTCTGTTTGCTGACACACCCTTCTTTTTCCTATCACTCTCTGTGTCTCTCGCACATACTGTATGTATGTACACCAATGCAGTATGTTCGCTGTGTAAAAGCAGGTCAAGACTATTGTCGCTCATTTTATGTATGGTGTAGAACTGAGAACCACTAACACCTTAGCATCTAAACCCTACAGTATTAGGAAGGTATTTATATCTTAATATTTTATCTACCTGCAAATATTCAAATTGATAATATGCATATTTTAGATGAACTGTGATAATAAATAAAAACTGATTTTATTTGTGACACTTAAGAGCACTTGAACACAAGTTTTACCAAAAAATCTTCGAAAGGGAAAACCGTAATCTTTTTGTATAGCTCCTCAGCTATTAGGACTTTGTTTTTAGGTACAACAGTATTGAGTGGGGAGACACAGCCTCTTCTTTGGCAGCTCAAGCTAATGTTAAGGCTACTATCTACTGCAGCCAGGTAATAGCTGTTTCAGTAGAGGTGAAGGTAAAGACTGATTGAGCTTCAGACCAGCAGGAGAGACGCTAATGGACCCCAGATTGGGATTCCCTGAACAACGCTTGGTCAGAGACATGTGCGACTCATAATTGATGTGTCCATTACCAAGACTCAGTTGTAATTATAGTCAATAAGTCTCTGTAAATGTGTTAAAGCTTAGGCTAAAAGCATTGGAGGTCCAAAGAGAGGTGGGCTAATAATTTAAAATAATCAATGCAGACGTATTCAAAGCCTTTAATTTCCCCTGTGTCTGTACGTCCATGTTTGTGTATATGTGTGTGAGTACTCGTACGCCTAGTGAATGTGTGTATATGTCAGCCTTCATGGCTAGCTGATTATGCTCAATCCATTAAGATTTATCTTGTCATTTATAATGCAAAGCAGGGCTGCGTTGACCAGGGCTTCGGCTGGGAAGTGTCCGGCAGGTTAAGAACATAGGGCGCTCCATTACTTTTCCCTGACCATGTGTATTAATTGCTTTTAAAATCAACTTAATGCAGGAACGAGATGTGAGGGCGCCATCAATAAATGCCCTTCTCTGCCTCCTATGGTTCACCCCCCTTTCAGCCCAAACTTTAATGGCACTTTAATTGAAGTCCGTGCTCTGTGCTTACAATGTGTGTACATGATTGTATGTGTCTTTATGTGTGTGTTTGTTGAATAGGGGATAAAATACAATTGTTTCCATTTTCAAACTCAGCAACAGTGGATGGTTTGTGCACATATTGTAGTTTTATCTTGTAGCTTTTATGAGAAAACCAAGAGATAATATTCCCCTTTGTGTCCTCACTGAAAACAGGTGTAGCAACTTAAAACAGTGAGCTGATTTCAGTCCGTTATGTCATCATATGCCTGTAACGCAATGGGCTGAAATGTGTTGCAACAAAATGTCCACACATGTTGTAGAAGAGGGGTAACAACCAGTGTTTTTGCTGTGGCAGAGGAATAATTTTATTTACGTCCTTATATCTAGTATATATGCCACTCACCTTGTGTGGCCAAAGTCAGATTGCTTACTGCTAAAATCAGATTGCTTAAAGCTGTAAGAATTGGAGGTTAAAATCCTGATGATTAATGTTGAGCCACCACTTTCTTCTTATTAACGATTAGTCTATATGTATTCATAATTCTACCCTGTGTCATAATTCTTGAGTTTTGAGGTCACTTACTTAGTGTTACTTAAGAAAATGAAAGCTGTGACACTGAGGTCCCAACAGATGGCTCCAAGTCAAGGGCACATTCTGAGGTTTCAAATGATGAATTTTTTTTTTTTTTTTTTTTTTTTTTTTTTAGGTTTACCTCTTTTTATACAATTGAGTTATGTTCTTGTTTATGAGATTACTTCTCCACTTTCATTTACGCTGTTCTTATTTGTGGAAAGCACCTATTTCTCTTCATTTTGACAACATATGCCAGTTGTTATTATTGCTAAGTTCCCTCATTACAGTGAATTATTCACCTTTTATATGGTGGTCATTTATTCTCAGAGTTTGTTTGTGGGGCTGTGGAGCTGCACGGTGGGGGTCTGCCAGTTTCTGGGCTGGGAGCACGTCCAGATCCTTTTAATTAAGACCTAGTTTTTATTCACTTGATTAATCAGTGAAATCAGGAAACGGTAGTGGGAGGCTGCACACAGATTTGTCAATTTGTCCCTTAAAGGAACATGCATGCATTTTACCAATGAGGGTAAAGCTGGAATTTGCATTTTGAGGTAAATTGGTCACTTTTTCACTGGAGTGAGCTGTCTGACCTCAGACTGAGCCTTAAAGTAATGGACACACATGCCATGCATGCATGTTTAGGATGTGATGTGTGTTTAGATAACTGGAAAGTAAAACTGCAAGTGTTCTACTGGGTGCCTGATGTCAGGATTTTTTTTTTTCACAAACATTTGGGTTTGAGACACATTAAATCCTTGAAGTTGTTTAGCGTTTTGAAGTTTTTTCTTCTATTAAGCATATAAGCATTTTGGCACAAAGTCTCCACTGAAAGCAATTTCTGTATCCAGTGTCACTCTGATGACACCATGGACCTTGTATCAAATTCAAAGTGGATATAACTTGTAATCCACATATTATATATTTATTTTATTTCAATTGCTGTCAATTCCAAGTCCATTTTGCAACCACATCCAGACCCAGATTGGGTAGACCAAAATGGACACAAAGAGTACATTCAAATACAATGACAAAGGGGCTTTTAAGGATGAAGAATGAAATGTTGATTTATATGCATGGGTTCTATACAAACCATCACCATCACTCACCATTGAAGTAATCAGCACATGGAATTTTGACGCCAAGAAAATGCAGAAGGACCAGATGGAGAAAAGCATGAAAAGGTGAAAGCCGAGTCAGATAGAAAATAGAATGGGACAAGACTGAAGTATTTACAGCTCTAGATTTAATTGCTGTTTTTTCATGCCAGAGCCTCCTGCTGCAGCGGTCACCGCGCAGGCAGGGACTGGTGAAACTGTGTGCAGAGGGAAGTCTCCAGGCTTTAGAAGTCTTTGGATGAGCTGGCACAGAAGTCTTTGGATGAACTGGCACAGGCCCACAAAAAGGGACTTGGGGACAATTTGTCTCTCAGGAAAACTATTGGGGAGCTGGGGCAGGAGCTGGACAAACTTCTTGACGACAACGTTTTTTTTTTCGATGGACTCTCCAAGGGATGGTGGAGAAGGTAAACCCCAGCAAGTGTTGGTGACCTGAACTGTGAGCAGCAGCTTTTTACTCCATCATAAGAACAGTTTCCCCTGCTGTGCCTTTTGCCCTCTCTTAGCCCCCCACAGAGCTCTCCTCTCTCCTCTTCACAATTTTCACCTTACCCAGAATCACCAAATGACATCCCATCATACCTCCACACTACCAGACCTTTGTTCGGCAGACTGTGGATCCAGAAGTAGAAGAAAACATTTTTTAAGTTACAGTAAACAGATATGGCTGCCATTACGCAGCAACAATGTTTATGATGATTGTGGACTTTTCCACAGACCTGTCCTGGTGTATTGGATGGTGTTTTGGACTGAAATGGATGGCAAACAAGGCTTTCTTAAGTTCAGTGCTGCTACAAGAATATTTTAGACCGCTGATAGAAAGACAGTGGAGACTGTTTTGATGAAAGATCCTAGAAAGGTGGATCCCAAGACAGACAGGGTTTCTCATTGGGGAAAGAAACACTTTTTACACTTTGCCATCTCTTTAGGATACCGTATTTTCTGGACTATAAGCCGCTACTTTTTTCCCACGCTTTGAACCATGCGGCTTATACAAAGATGCGGCTTTTCTATGGATTTTTACATTACAGTGACATATTAAAACGTTTTGGTGGTGCATGCAGCTTTTTAAATAATGTCAACATTATAATAACATCATAACATCAACATTTTGATTTCTACAGTTTAGGTTATAAAATGGAAAATCCCAGTGGTTCAGTATTATTTACTGCTAATATCCAACCTGTCTTTTGTTTTGTAATGGAAGGTTTTATTTTGTACTTAGGGGGCATGAGTTGTCTTTAGCCATTTGAGAGACTTCAGTTTATTCATTATTCTACATTAAACACTGTACCACGGTCAAACAGAAGTCCTCAAAGTCTTCCTGCAGAAAAACTTATCCCATTGTTCTACTAATTGGCCATCAGTATGACATTCTCACAGTTAGTGAGGACACATATCCCCCACAAATCAGCCAAACATAAATTCCCAGCTGATAATTTACTAACAGGTGTGCGCCACAATGAATGACAAATGAAAACTCATCTGTAGCCTTTCTCTTGCAATTTTATACATGAAGCTCAGTTTGTTCTTCATGAAGAGTACTAATCAGCTCCTGTGGCACTGGAGGAAACTTACCACACTTTAAAAAAAATAACCCCATTGATGCCATTGGGTTTATCTTGAATTGGGCTTGACAATTTTTATTAGAGTGTAAGGTTTAAAATACGTGAGCATTTAGGCGACAAAGAAAGAAACTGTCATGGGGATATGGAGCTTGGAGCTTTTTATTATTTATTTATAATTATTTATTTTTTTTATTAGGGACTAAAACTCAGAATCTCTCTGACTCTGCTGCTTCATTTTTGACACTTTTAATGTGTATTTTGTGAGTCACCACTAAATGGCTGGAGTGCCCCCTTAATACAACTGCATATTGTAAACGTTTCTTGTTTTTATTTACAAAGGTCTCTTCACAGACGGCATCAAACCTGGTTTGCAAGGAGGGAGATATTTTTTCACTCCCTCTCTTCTTTAGCGTTCGGTTACAGCATATGTTTCACATGTTTGTGCTGACGAGCTAAGATGAAATTGTTTACTAGGATCATGTTTAATATTTATTTGACTTATTGCGCTACATTAAGCATGCTCTAATAAACTCACTTTAATATAAAATAGATCTAGTGGTAGGCTGCAATAATTGAAAACATTGTGACAGATAAAAATACATTTGGACTGGATCTCTGCAACCCTTTGCATGACAGATTATGATAAAGTGCAGAGTGCTCGTAGGACTGAAGCCTAACAATGCAGATAGTTATATATATGAAATGATCATGAAGTATTCTCTTCTTCTATACCTGAAGATTAAAGCCAAGGCAATGATAGCAGTGTGTGACATGTGCAAGGCTTAAGACATCACCTTGTATATGTGTGTGTAGGTGTGTGTGTGTGTGTGTGTAGTGAAACATTGCATGAGGTTCTTCTCCCCTCTCAGGAAATGAATTAGTCATTCCCTGTCTCATCTGGGATGTGAGGGAGCCTCATCGCCCCTATGTGGATGGCAATATTAATTTAACATGACACTGCATTGATGGTCAATTTCAGTTTCACGGAGGCTGTTTAAGTGGAGTGGTGGAGTATTAATGTGATAAGATGTGAGAACTGAGGGACGTTACATCTCTCTCCTTTCTGCCATGTCTCATACTCAGCCAGCCATCTGGACAAATCAGCTCCCCACACGCCTCCCTCTCACCTCAACTTTAGGTTGTGTGTGTGTTTTTGAGTGTGTGTGAGTGAGAAGGAGAGAGAGTGATTGTCTCTCCTTCTGTTTGTCCACGGGTGATTATATCTTGTGAATTTAATGTGTGTGTCTGCATGCACACACATAGGTGTGAGGTGGGGTTCTGCATCTAGATGTAGGTATGTGTAGGTGTGATGGTGGGTGTGGTGTGAGTGTGTATGTCAGTCTTTTTTTTTTTTTTTTACGGGTGTTGATGATTGTGTGATTTATTTTTTTAAGTGTGTGTGAAAGTGTCTGCAGATTTAGGTGTGAAGTGTGTAGTTATGTATAGGCATTTTATCTGTTTAGAAGCCTTTATTTGTTCTTGTGTATGTGCCTTTGTGGCTGTGTGTAGTAATTTGTGTGTGTGTGTGTGTGTGTGTGTGTGTAGTTTACTGTAGGGACATGTGAAATGAAGAGGCTGGCTTTGCTGTTGCCCATGTGTGGACCCCCACCCGCCCCCTGTGTTTATGGGCCTTGTTAGCACAGGCTTGCCTTTCAATCTTCGTTACCGGCTTAAAATTCAATGTGTCGTACTTCCAGCTCACAGCAAGTGAACCGTGTATGAACGAATTAGTAATCTACACAAAGTGCTTAATCAAATCAGCGGCTGCCCCTGGAATAAATATTGTAGAACGTCTTGGGATATTCACTGCTAGAGGGTGAGGGTTCGCTCAAAGATGCGTATGTGGATATCACATCATACTAGGCTGCCACTTAGATTGCGGTGTCGCGCAGTGTGATTCTGGCCTAAATCCGGCTTAGCCATGCCAAACCACTACCAATATCACTTTATGTTTTGCCAGTAGCATATGTTTAATTTCTTTGACTTCAGCCCATTCCCTAAAGCATATATACTAATTCAGAGTTTGAATAAATGATTTTGTCTAACATTTGTATATGCACAGTTCTGAAGGAGCTAGTTCACTTTTTCAACTTGAGCCAGTGTTGTTTGTGCGTCACACAGATAGCGGAGGCTTCAGCCCTCGTAGCTCTGCTCTTAAATGACTGATTGCAGGCAGAGGCTCTGCCACTCTTTCAAACGCTACCCCGCCCTCTGGACTTATTAATGACAATAATTAGGGAGAAACCTCCCCGCGAAGCCCGCCAGAGTGATTAGCGCTTTAATGATGGAATGGGAGGTAGTGAGCGCACACAGAATTGATTTACGTATTCGCCCTGACCTTTGGAATCCAATTTACGCGTCCACAGGCAAAGGAAGAGTAGGTAAGAGATGAAGGAGAGTGACAAGGATAGATAGAGAGTGAAAGAAGAGACGCCTGGCACTTGGAGTGTGACTGTAGTTTTTATGGGGACTGTAGCAAAGGCATCTGTTTTTATAATTCTGAAGTCATTTTGTGGCTGTGAAGTAGGTTGAAGTCCCAGCACAGAACTAATAACCGTCTTACATGCCTGGCATTGAAAAATGATCTGTAATGTAAAATCAAATTTCTGCTCAGCGGTTATTCAGTCATGTTTTATTAAAATTGCCACTTCTTTCTTTCAAACATAATATTATGGTTGGATATGAACTCTCCATACCTTCTTTTGCAGGATCCAAACCCTTCATGTGCAAGATCTGCAACTTTGCAACTGCTCAGCTGGGAGACGCCAGGAACCACGTGAAGAGACACCTTGGCATGAGAGAGTACAAATGCGATATCTGTGGGTGAGTTACATCTTTTATAAAGGATAAAAAAAAAAACCCAAAACAAAACAAACAAAAAAAACACTTTCTTTAAAAGCAAGCATCATGAAATCAAAAGGAGTAAAAATAATCATGGCAAGAAGTGGAACAAAGACTTTGCTATGTTGCAATTGTAGATTTGGAGACACAGGGTGGTCGAATCATTAGAAAACTGAACATGTACCCCTCCTTAAACTGATATTGTTACCAATTATAATTCTAGAAACAGCCATTTGAGAATTTATGCTGCCTGATCAGGTAAGTTTGAGATCAATAAATAAACATTTAGATGATAGCATGACCTGCTGGCTCCATTTATTTGGTTGGAAACTAATATAGGGATCATTTAGGAATTAGTTTTTAGTTGAAACTGAGAAGCAAACTCTACTGTGAGCCAGTGAAGGTGTAGGAAGGTTTCATGTTGATGTCTAAGGAGTGATTTGCTGTAATTATCTATTGTCCAGCCCACTTTAAATTGCATTTGTCTCAAGCTAATTCATAATTCAACCCAGTTTAACCTTGCCGACCACAGTGAGAAAATAGCTGCTCCACTGATGTAGATTCCTTTTCAAAATTGTTAGATTTCACTCTGTAAAAACAACATGAAAATCCTTTATGTGACGCCTAAATGAGCTGCTAATCCAAAGATCAAAAATCATCTCCAAGTCTTAGGGTCCTGGCTGAGTTCAAATTCTACATCAAAAGGATGAGAAGGCATCGATGTATGTGTTTTTTTTTTTTTTTTCACCATCTACAATAAAGTCGAACTTAAAAGGTTTTGGCACATTTAAAATTCTGATTGAAACTCTATGAATACATAGGGTATTATTTATTCAGGCAAGAAACGATCAATTTGAAGGCATACTGACAAAAACTGGCCGCAGCCAAAAACAATCCAAGAATTTCGGTAATAGTCTCATTTTAATGTTTGAAAACGCTTTCTCTAACCTTTAACTGCTCGCAGGTTTTTCTTAAAAAGACAAATGCGGTCCTCATGGTGGTTCCTGATGAATTAAAGGTAAAAGAAATAGAGTTTATTTTACCTTCTTTTTTTTTTATTTCAGCTGTACAAATACTCCTAATTGGAAGTTTATGTAGGTAACCACAAGCCTATAAATACTCAGTAGTGCAAGAGTACAGTTATTATCCCACTACCTTGTACCCCCTACATGTAGACCATATGTTGTGTTCAGCTCGTTTCATTCCCGTGGTAGACCTCCTCACTGCCTTGCCATGTTCAAATGGACGTGTTAAGCTGTTTAACATGCAGTCGGGGAATAGAGTAAATTGTGGGATTTCCAGCTTTGTGCCATCGTGCTTCTGCGGCTACACACGCGCTAAGATGAAGACATATGTAGAGTTATTAGTTTCTCCCTCTGTGTAATTCTGTGTAAACCGTTCCATTTAGTTCAGTCGCAGGCCGATTTTGTTCCTCTAAAGCCGAGCAGAGCGAATGTGTTTATTTGCTCCCGCTGATGTTCGCAAACATATTACAGCAGGGGCAAACAAGCTTTGGTTTAAACACAGCTTCTCCTTTAATGAGAGGAAAGGCTCATGTTTCACAAGCCCTCCAGCTGAAAACCCTCTTCTCCCAAGTGCTGCAAATGTGTTGGGCTTTTGACCAAGCTTTACATTCACACACACACACACACACACGCACACACATGCACACACATACATACGGAGCGGTTCTCCAATATGCCTTTAAATGGGCCTACTAAATACAGCCCCTGGTTTCACAAATCATGCGGATGGAGGAGCTGTGTGCTGCCAGTGCCAGCCACTGGTGACAAATCGGCCCTGTGTGTGCTTTCAGTACTGACTGATCACCGGGCCATCCCTCCTCTTGACTAAAGAGCAGCAAACACAAAGAAACCCCCAGAAACACCCTCATTAAGGCCAGAGCCATACATACACATAGCCTGCTCCCCTTCCCAAACTTTTCACGTTTGATGATGTGTCCTTAACCCGAATCTAAAGCACGTTGCTAATGGATGACCATGTTTCAGCTATAATGTGTAAAGTGAGATTATAGTGCGATTAAGTTCTCCATCCTGTGGATACTAATGACGGGGCAACATTTTATGTAACCAATAAAAAAATTTTTCTGGATATTTGAGTATAATCGCCATTAATCATTTGAGTACAAGACTGTGTTGGGGCTGTTTTTTCATAGGTATTTTTTTTTAGAAGATTTGTGTTTCATTAATTCATTTCATGCTTACAGACTCTTGAGCCACCATGGGGCATGGAGTTTTGTTTAGAGCATCGCCTCAGCATATTGCTTGTATGTTTTTTTTCTCTCTTTTCCTCCTCTTAAACCTCCCCCCACCACCATTGATTGCTGTGTTTCCCTTGTTAAACTTTCGGACGAGAAGATTACCTCGGCTTTGACATTGTGAGCGAATGGATGTGCTGCACCTTGGCTGTCCACCTCACTTTAGCTTCAGTTCACTACCGCTGGTCTCTTCGCAGGAGTGGGGGGAACTTGTTGATAGTTAAAGATCATATTGTTGTGGCATTTAATTAACAAATGCAAATGCAGGGCCAGGACAGATTGGAACCCTTGACCATGCTGCCAATCAAACCTGAGTGGGCTGGTCAGTGCTTTGCGCATCATCGCTAACACTTTATAGGCTTTCTGTCTCTGCCTCACCATTTCTCCTACTTCCTCCACACGCCTGTTTGTCCATGTTTCCACCGATCTGTTGCCTATATGTGTCTTTAGTTTGAAGGAGACTGATCTGTCTTAATTTGTGTATAAAGAACTCTTAAGGTGCAAAAGCAGCAGAAAAACACAAATTGGCTGTTAGCATGCAAGATAAGATTTCTCATATTTAATTGGTTAAAAAAAAAAATCCTCCAGCGTGTGAGACGGCAGATTCTTGCGCTTCCTCCTGGCGTGTTTTGTCCACAGTGGGGCTCGGCCACTTAATGAGCCTCCTCCTCCTCTCCTCCATCATCTAACAGAAAGGCCCTGGATTCAGCATTTCCACCCTCCCCGCTCTCTCGTCCTCCCCAAAGATGCAATGGACATCCAGTGCTGTTGTAGGTGTTAAATTATGCATAAACAGTGTAAATGCTTTGAGGCATTGGTTTAATATCTCTGCCCAGGCCTTAGAAGTATTAACACTATCATGGACATGGATTGTCCTCTTGTGGACTGCCGTTTTATGATTATGGGTCATAAGCTGCCCATTTCCTCGTGTCACTTCAGGAATTTGAACAAAACTTAAAAAGCGGTGCCTTCTCACAACAGAAAAAAGTTTGCAACGTGCTAAAGTTTGTCTTCTCTGTGGAGGAGGCTGCATTGTGTTTTTCCCTCCCTCCCTTCGCGTCTCAGTTTTCTTGACTTAGTGTTGGAGAGAGTATATATAGTCATGATTTCATGTTGGGTGTTGTGTGTGTGATTTGACTGTTAACAGGATGGGGCTGGCTCATGTCAGGGTTTTTATGTCCCCCCTGTCTTGTGAGATTGTCTGGTCTGTTCCCAGAATAGCCCATCAGTTCCGCCCTGCGTGGCTCATCCGCTGTAATGTGCCTTAATGCCCGGGCCTGTATGAGTAGTGTGAGGCCTGGCAGTGACAGTGGAGGAGCATCTTAGCTTGCTGCTTATCCAGAGAAAGCCGTCACTTAACTCAGCCCCTCTATTGTCTATCCACACCCCTCTCCTTCTCCCCTGACGTGATTCTCTATAATCCTCAAACAGATTCTGGTTAGAACTCCCTGAGAACTATTTTTATGTTTTTTTTCCTCCCATTTAAACATTAATGGTTGTTGCAGATGAAGAGAGGGATCCCTATGAGGATGATTATAATGTCACTCCACTGATCTCCCGCCGCCCCGAAATAATTGTACATCATCGCTTCATAACGTGTCAGAGGGACACGTTGGTGGCGTGCAATTAAAACCGCAGAATATAATACACCAAATTACTGCCTGTCAGGCCTATGAACAACACACTCGGTATTTGAGTTACACTTAATCATCACGTACATTAGCGATTTTGCTAAGATCCCTCCACCCCACCCCACCCCCTCCGCTCATACAGCAAGGGCATGAAACACAGTGCTCCTTACAGGCTGAGGGATTGTGTCTGTGATACAACAGCTCTAGGGTATCTACATATTTATATTAGAGGTAGACCTTTTGAAAGCTCATAATGTCCTAAATGATTTAGCTGGGTGTAACCAAGAGCGTGCACCATGTGTTGGCTGGAACGCCGGAATTCTGAATTCATTAACACACAACAGATGTAAACACTCAATATTTTTCCTCAAATAGTTCAGATTCAATAAGCCTTTTGTGTTGACATATTTAATTTGTACTTTTTATCAGCCTTCAGCTGCCTTTATATATGCAGTTGCAGACATGTAAAGCGAAAAAAAGAAAGTATGACCGCCTCAAAGCAATCTGCCCCCCCCTGTCAGGCCTAAAAGTTGGTGAACTAATCTTGACTCAGAGGCTGTGTCCTCCAGCGCATCCCTGAACGTCTCTATACATTAAGTACCAAGCACATATTTATATATTTAATATATGTGCTCATTATTTAAATGTCTAAAAAAAAAAGGTCCCTTTTCTTCTTGTTCTGATCCATATAATTTATTAGTGCTCATCAGACACAGGGCCTGGTGTTTATCCCCATCTGGAAGACGTATTAATGTTTACTGTTTAGGACACCTAAGAGTTTGTGTCTGGGAACATGGTCCTTGTCAGTCAGCGTAGTCCCCTTCACCAAAATAAACACGTTTTGCTCTGATGCATTTAACTAAATTTAGTGTGCCATTATCGGAAATGAAATAAGTAACGCTAAAGGTCATTTGGAAAATAATGCAGAAAGGCTGGTCTGGAAAGGTTAAGTATGTGACGGAGCTGTTCTGATGATAACGAGGGCTGCGTATGGCTTGGAGAGCTCGGCATTCTGGTTTGACTCGGCACTCTGCGATCGCTCTTTATGACCGAGACAGCTTTACAGCCCGTTACCCCCCATAACACGATAAAGCGCAGCATAATGGATTGGATGTGTTTAGTAGCCTTGGGCTGATGTTTGTAAAATTAATGTTTTTTGCAATAGAAACACACTCATGCACAGGCACACATGCACACACAGAAAAAGGCAAGAGAGGAAAAAGAGAGGAGAGAGAGAAATCAATTCTAGACAACATCGATGTATCAGTATAAATCCACCAGTGTACAGTTTTACACTTTTTATACTTGTTTTGGAGCTGGATTGTCAAACTTTATTTCCCCACAAGTGACGTGTCCTCGCAGATCTCTCTCTGCTGAAGAGATGACAACAAACATATGGCTTCATTAGTTGAGTTTGGATTGTAGGCCCAATACTCAGCAGAAAGGCGACGAATGCTATTAGATTTGTGTTTCAAATTACACAGCACAATTACTTGAGGGAGATAAAGTCTGTTTGCTCAGTCAGTCTCAGTATGGTGAAAGGATGCTTTTCAAGAGTTTGAATGGGACCCCACTCAGCATCTCTGAGCGCGAGAGACAAAGAGAGAAATCTTTGTCAGCAGATCAGTCCTATTAGGTTTTAATAACAATCTCATATTCTTTAGTGGGCCCAGAACAGGGGCCTGGGGGCTTCATAATCAGAGCATTTTGCTTTAATCAAAGACAAACAAAAACAAACATTGGGTCCAGACGCTAAACGGCAAGATCAGTAGTTAAGCTAGGGAGCCAGCACAGCACATAGGCTTATGATAGTAAGTTATACTACTCTTGAGGACCATCTAAGTTAAGAGGCTATTGTCTGCACTACATATGATCTCAGTTTCTTCTTTTCAGAAACATTAAACTTCTTGTGGTCTCAGCCTTTCTCTTCTTTTTATGACCTTTTGTTTTTGTTAAATCTCATCTTGCAGGACAAAAATGAGGTAGTTGTAATTAGTAGAAATTAGAATAGAGTAGCAGCATTTTGTGCCTTACACGACCCGACGATCTAGATAGCATTTATTCGCTTTGAATTTACCCTCTAAAGATTAACATCAGCTAACAAAGGCGAATTGGCTCCACTCGTTAGAGAAACGTAGGCAAAGTTTGCACCTTCTGCACCAAACCGGATCCCCACAAAAGAACTACAAACTTTATCCTTTAAAGTAGTTGGATTCATTTAAAAAAATTTGGCTGAACAATCCATTCTATAGAGCTAATCATGTCATAGGTATATTATAGGAGAAAAAAATAAAGAGGGGAAAGTTAATGAGTGATTAACAACAGCAATTAAAAGATGAAGAGGAAGGCAGATGAAAAAAGGGGTGTAATTAAAATATCAGTCCTCTCATTGTCAGAAGTGCGAGTGTCATCCATTGTGCACTTATTAAAAAGCTGGGTGGAGGGGAAGGAGCAAACGCCGCTTAATTCCAGCAGCCCAAAGTGTCTGGTAATCTGCCCATAGATGGAGCTGGAAAAAGCTGTAACTCATGTTTAAGTGTTGGGGCCGTGTCATTGCAGGTTCACAGTCATGCATTTCTGTGTTGACACCCATCGGGGCAGGGGATATTTGGCAGTCAGGAGTAATTTAACTTAATTAATGGGATGCATATTTGATGGAGGAATAAAATATCCCGGCTCAGCAAAGTGGAAAAGGGGAAAGATTTAGTGGGAGTTAAAGGTGGAGGGGAGAGTAATTTGTGCATTCAGTTACCGGCTGCTTGAGAGACAGAGCGGGAGAGAGAGCAAAAGAGAGAAGGAGAAAGAGAGAGAAATGAAGAGTGGGTTGGGGCTGATAAAGATGGCAACCGGGAGAGAGGAGGAAGGGAAGGAGAGGATGAGAGATGGATGGTTGACACAAAGCTGAGCTGATGTGTAGAGGGGAATGGGCTGTCCCTCCATTGAGAGGGCCATCAGACTGACAACGCTTGATTTAATTGATATCCGGACTGAGTCCTTTCTCAGCGCAAACAGACACATTACGCTGGTTTGCAAACTTGTAGCTGAGCTGCCGGCTGCCAAGGGCCTTTTTAATATTCATGAGGGGGCTTTTAAAGGTGTTTGGCAATGGTCTCCTCCCTCCACCACCGCCACCCGCTTTCCAACACGTCTTTACTACCAACACACACCACTTTACCTTCCATACACTCACAGCAGATGTGTAACACGCTGGTTCTCCCCGACGAACCCGTGGCCTGACGAAAAGCTGTCACGCTGCTCTTAATCTCCCCTGGCACTTTTTAATTGACTTCCTGTAGGTATAGATTATTTTCATAGTGAGTCTGCCACAGAGATGTTTGATACCGTCCCGGAGACTGGCATCTGGATGCTTGTAGCTCACCGGAGATGACGCTGCTATCTCAGTCTCTGTCTCTTTCCCCCTCTCCCTCTTCTCTTCCGTCTCTCTCCCCCTCTCTCTGTGTGATGGCCAGACTTATTGGGGGAACAGGGGAGAGGTAAAATGCAATCAGTCATTGCCATCATCATAATTGAGCTGATGTACCTGCTGGGAGTGCTGGGGAATTGTTGGCTTGGGTGGAAGGGAGACTCTTTGTGTCTGACTGAAGCTGTTAGTGGCATTAGACCAATATACAGGGCAGGTATTGGCCTCCTGTTAAAAATTGGATGTCAGCCAGTCTGTGCTGTCCAGTTAATATGATGGATATGATGTAGTTTGTTTGATTACATACTGTATTTATTGTAGAATTAATCAACACTATGCTGCTTGTCAGAGGTAAGCTCTGAAGTCTAATGAAACAATTTGATCAGATTCCAAACAGTTATGTACAGATTATGGTTATGATTAGTAGTTGGGTCAAGTCAAGTACATTTTTTGTGGCCCAGTCTTACTTATAGTGTCTCAATGAACTTTACAAGCCCACAATCAGCACTTCATAACCCAGCAAGACTCGGATAAACGGCTGGAACAGGAGCCATAGGTGGGGAAAGAGATAATTACAAAAGTGTTTTGGATAAATAAAAACACAAGCAAGAAATTCAAACAGGACTGTAAACCAGTAGTAAGATTGTAATATGCTCCACACCAGGGTCTATTGTCCCAGTGTTGCGACTCCATATAACTGTAATGAAAATCTCTGAGAAACACTAAGTCTTTGTAAGTTTGCGAATATTTTGGCCTTGAAAACGGTGACATTTCAAGTTATGAAATACTGGCACAGACTGTCTGCTGTCAGTGGCTTGAGTCCAGAAAACATTGTTACTGAAGACTTCGTATCCATTGGTACGCCAAATACCGCTCTCACTTTGTGTATCACATGTGGTCTGGCCCACACATGCTCATACCAGGCACACAAGCGAACAGGGCCTCCTCCTACACACTACCATCTTTTTACACACTTGTACGCACACACACACACACACACACAGACTTGCTTTTTCTATTATGATACAAGACGGTAGCTTCTACATCGTGATTTAAGCAGGAAGGATATTTCTAACGCCCGGGGTCTGGCGGCCCAGCAAGAAACCATAGTGGGGGTTAATTTTATTGTTACTTTCACCCCATCAAGATTCAAGTACAGGTTCACTCTATGCAATATTACAAGTATATCAAGCAAACTATATCAAGCACAAAACTCATCAGACAATGTTTGTTAGCTCTAATCTTTATGAATAGGCCTCTGTTTTCTGTTGTGGATGTATTGAGGGGCTACATAAAGCGTACTGTATTCCTGTTTTATGATATGTTACATTATGTTTGCCGCTTGTTTCAGTAGGCTTGTTAAATGTGATGCTCATTCTCTGTAGTCCATCATTTTGTGGCACCCTTCAGGCTTAATAACACAAGATCCTGTGGATTCTCAGATTTATGAAGTGATATTGACCATTGTCTATGCGAAACAGATAATAAGCCGTGATGAATGGGTGACATTAGTGATGAAATTACATCAACCTTAACTGGCTATTGTATTAACACACCTAGCCCATCCCCACTCCTTCCCTCTGCCTGTTTAATTGATTAATTGCTGACATGGATGGATGAGGGGTTGCGGGTCCTGAATCGGTGGCTGATTGCTAGTCAACCATAAACAGGAGCAGCCACAGTGGGCCCTCAAGGGCAATATTCATGCTCCCCAACCTTATGGTGATTCCTTATCCAGCTCTGACAAGAGGAAAAATATTCGGCCATAAAACCGTTGGTATCACCGGGCTGACATATAAAGCCCTCCGTCACTCCCTCTCTCCCCCCCTCTCTCTCTCTCTCTCCTTGCCAGTGTTGCATCTCCTTTAGCTCTCAGTCGCTCAGCACACCCGTCGGACTCTGAAATCACCCATCCTCCTCTGCATGTGTAGCTACAGTCCCTCAGGTAGCCCCAGCTTTAAATATGAGCGAATAATGGCGGAGTGAGTGATGCTGCCTGTGTCCTTGACTGGGATCCTCTGTGTGCTATATCCACATCTCACTGTCTCCGAGCCCCATGGGATGCATAAAACACCCCCGTAGAAAAACTCCCAAGGCTTGTTGGTGGCATCCGTTGGATGGATGCAGAGATGCAGAAAGGCAATGAGGTCTTTGTGTATGTTTATGCAAGTGCGGAGGGGGGTAGATAATGTTTACACTGCTGTGTGTTTAATGAGAGGGGCACTGTGTCCACTTTAATGTGTTTGCATTTCAGATGTGGTGCAACAAAGTTATTAAAACGTTATACGGCACATCACATCTCTTTTATGTCTTACTGTTTGTTTGCCCGCTTCTTTGTGGCCCTGGTAGCTGATGTCAGGTTTAGTGGGGAAAGAGGTTAGGATCATGCTTTGTGGGTGCCACTAAAAATCTCCTCATCAGCACAGTTGCCACCTAATTGTGTCAGAGCTCGTGATGGGGCTAGAAGGGGGTAATATTTTGAGGAGGATAAAGTGTAAGGGTAGGGGGACATGGTGGCCTTCCAGGCCAGCTTCCACAAGTGTCAGGCCTGCAGGAAAGAGGAGTGGACATGTGGCCAGAAAAGTAGAAGACTCTACCATCAGCCACCCTATCTTCATTCTCCCCAGTGCTGCGCCACGTTAACCCCCACGCTACTGAGCCCCTCCAGACCGAGGCGCAGGTCTGCACCCCTGCAGCCATCCGTGAAAACGCTGACACATCGATTACCCCGCATGAAAAAAAAAAAAAAAAAAAAAAAAAACTCAGTGTGATGAGGGCGAGTGCGCCATGTGAAGAGGAAGCATTTATTCATTTATTCAGTTTATTCAGCAAAACAAACAGGGGTCACGATTATGCTGCAACACTGATAGCTCTGTGTCTATTACAGTTAAATTTCAAATTAGGGGGTTCATTCTGCCCACTTTTATGGTCACTTCAAAGCCTGCTTGATGCCTTCCAAGCCCCCCAGCAAAATCTGATTACTTACACTTTTTACAGACTGCATAAGCTTCAAGTAGAGTCAGAAAACTAATTTGTTTCTTTGAGTCCGGTTTGGAGCTCTAAGAAACACTTGCTGGTGCTCTTGACTTGTCGTCTTATAATTGGACATTAGATGGCGCCATTCAACTTGCTAGAAACCCACAGTCACAGACTTGATTTGCAATATGAGACTGCCTGGTGTGTGGTACATGTGGATCTCTTGCATGAATGAAATGCAATTAAGAGTCTATTCGTTCTGTTTAAAAGGTTTGTTCAAATCTTTGACTCTTTGAACATTTATCTCAATTGATATTTGTCATTTTTGAATAAAATACAACTGCAACATGTATTGGGTATAATTGTATAGGTTAGTGGCAATGTCAGAACTGGCGAAAGAGAGATAATGAAGTGAAACTTTGTTGCTGGTTTATTTCAGGTTACAAGCAAATTGTACAATTAATTCAACGTGTACAAAGTGAGATGGCTCATTTAAATGTACTTTTGTGTCCAATGTGTGCCAGAGTCATACTTTCAGGAGTAAAATTGGTGAGCAGAATATTTCGCCCTTTGGTAGCCTACCACAGTGGGTGTTAGTGTAGTTGTAAATGAGCAGAGTTGGAGGCTGGGTTTGTGGCAGGGCAGACGTAGCGTTCAGAGGGGTGTCCCTGCCGGTGCTACTTTAACTAGGACAAGCCTCTCTATACCGGTGGACCTCAGGGGCCGATCAGCAGGTCTCAGGAGAGGCTCCCTGCACCGCCGTCTAACCAGGCCTGTCACGAGGGGGCTGATGCTGGGCTGGCTGGCTGGGTGTGGGGCTGCTGTGATGGTGGGTGGTGGGTGGGGGCTGACACGCCGAGAGGGCAATTACAGCAAGGACAAAGACTACACAGTGATAAGTCCCCACAGCACCCTAATGAAGAGAGCAGGTTAGCCTGTTAAGAGGACTGGGGAAATGAGCATGGTCTCAGTGCATGTTTGTTTGTGTGCGAGTGTGTTTGTGTGTGTTTAACCTACCCGAGGAGGATACATTTTCTGAGGTCATGTTGCTACCATGCTCGCTAACCTCACTGACTGATGCCTTCCCAAGCTGGTGTTTTCCTCTCCGTAGAGCAAAAGCAAACAACGGCATGAAACTGGAAACCAGTGCATCTTTAGGGAATTATATTCCTGTGGCTGCGTATAGTGAGAAAGAAAGTCCCAATGCAAGCTATTAATGAAATGAAACCTTTAAAATATCATGCCTTCGGTGGGTAATTGTTGCACATTAACGGATCTACAATTTGTTTTTATCACACCACTTAATGATTTTTTTAATAATATCCCACTTAAAAATTCAGTACATTATATTCTGCATTTTCTTCGTGAAATAAATTGATGAATCTGTAGGTCAGCAGTCGTAGAAAATATATTCCGGATGAGAAAAGAAGTAAAAAAAAAAAAAAAAAAGGAAGCGTAAAACAGAAAATGAAAACGGGGGAAAGGAATCATTTCCAGAGAAGGATTAACTGCCTTCCTCTTTTGGTCACTTTTGCATTTCCAGCCTGGATGTGATTATAGCCAGATCATGTTATCAGGCAACAAATCCCAGATGCAACAACAACTCTCTTCCTCTTCTTTCTTTCTCCTTCTTTTCTTCTAACCTTTTTCTTTTCTTTTTTTTGGGGGGGGGGGGGTGCAGCAGAGAGAGATGGTGTGTACCTGATACTGCTGTGTTGGCACACCCGTCTGGGATCTGATAAGAGAGCCTCTGGAGCGGTGCTTATTCAAATCAGTGCATGTTCACAGTGAATAGGAGCAGGTAAAGGCAATAAGATACAATGCGATAACCTTTCTGGAGAGGAAGAGAGAATAGTTTTACACTCTGTTTCGCAGCTCTGCTACACTAGATGAGGGATTTTCAACAGAGCCTAATTGATTTGCTTTATCCTGATTTTTAACTACAAAACAAAATCCTTTCTTTCACTAGTGCGACTTAAAACGGATGTTAGACAAGTTTATGCAGTTTTGCGATGCATTACAGTGATTTTATCATTAGGCTTTTTTTTATTTGCTTTGTAAATTGATCAGCTTTCAACCTCCTCATTGACCACGTTCGACTGCTGTTTTGGCGCTACTCGTAAGTGTGTGTTTGTGGACTGGTCTGTGTATGGTAGTGTGTGTGTGTAAATGTGAACGTGCCGTTCCATGTTTATATTAAATACATATTCAAATGCCACATAATCAATTTAGTTTTTTAACATTCACCCTCAGTAATCTCTTTTAGACCGACTTAAAGATAAAAGCAGGAATATGCTCCGTAGTGTGGAAGCCAAGTGTGTTTGGTCTGCATGAGCGTGTGTCTGTGTATATGTCACAAACATAAACATCGCATTAAATCAATTTAACTTAATAACGCTGATCCGCAGTGATCAGTTTTAGAGCCACTGTGCAGAAATCTGAAGCAAGGCTTAAAGCTTATTTGCGGAGTGGAGGGTGGTGTGCCAGGAGTCTCAGGGGGTGGGAGGGGGGTTGTAACATATGTTACGTGCACTCAGTGCAAGACTCAGCAGTGATAGTGAAACATTGGGGTGAAATGCATCCTCCAAGGGCCCCCGTGTTAATGTGTTTGGCTTGTACTGAACTCAGCCTCTCTACATCCCTGCATTTAAAACCACGGCGGCGTAAAGCCATCGCCCACACTGAGTATATTTTGATGATACAAATTATCAAGAAAATTGAAAAATTATTACAGTGACAACAGTAATTACTGTGACTAATAATTATGACGCAGATGTAATATACAAATAATATTTTTTCATTAATTTGCCACTTTAGTTTTTAAGTACAATTTAGGAAATTATTATTTATGTTTACTACATAAATTTTTACCGTCGTAATTGGCCGTTCAAATTAAAAGGAGACGAGAGGAGTCTGTTGGATTTTCATGTTCTTGTTTGAAAAGTGTGTGTTTCTTTTTCCGTTTTTCATTGTGTGTGTGTGTGTGTGTGTGTGTGTGTGTGTGTGTGTGAGAGAGAGAGAGAGAGAGAGAGCGAGAGAGGAAAGAGTGAAAGAGAGAGTGCAGACTTCTGCACACTCTTGTGCTTGTAAACAGTTTTTGATGCAGTTCCTGCAGTCACAGATGATGAGGTGATGTTTAGTTGCAAAAACATGCTATTACAATTTTATTTATATGCTTGTGTATTTAATATTTGTTTTAAAAAAACATTTAGAGCTTTTTAATCATTGTAATATTATTAATTTAAATGCTTTTTAGATGTAGATATTGATAATGCAGAAATCTGACATGCACTATGATGATACTCTAATCTCCAGTGCAGTAGGCTATTGTGCAGCTCATTACGGTCAGGGCGTCTAACGTGCAGGCTGTCTTACTAAATTAATCTCTTCTCTATTTTCATATTGACTCCCACAGTAATGCAGCCTACCAAGTGAACAAGATAATGAAACACCCCCTTTTCCCCTTTGCAACCAAACACCACTAATCTAATATATTAGTCACCCATGCTCGTGTATGGGTGAGCAATTATTCTAAAAAGTTTCCATGCCGTGCCGAGGTGACAAAAGGAATATGGGCAAGGAGTACTGCAGACACATTTGACGGCTACTGCGTGATGCTGATAGGCCAAACGGTGGTGGGAACCCGCCACTTTTAATCATGTGGAGGGTGACGGCTTTCATAAGAGCACGCAGCGACTCTGACAATTCTAATAAGGAGAGGTGACAGAAAAACTTTCTGTGTTCGTGGCAAAACAGGGGGAAGGTCTCCTTGTTTTTTTTTTTTTTTTCCCTGTTTTTTTTCTATGCATACGTTTTTTTTTTTGTTTGTTTTTGGTTGAGTATAAGAGATGAATTTTACAATCTGAGACTGGATTTGTGGTGAAAGAATGTCAGCATTAATAAAGGGCTTTGGGGACAAGGTCACACGGGTCCCTGTACAGCAGAGCACCCCGAGTCTGTTTGTGGCTTCTGAAATAGGCAAAACATGCTAAGACGTCTCTCCGTGCATAAGGTAGCCGACTGGAGTTTTGCCCGTCAATGTCTCATTGCACAATCTAATTTATGATTCTTCAGCCTTTTTTATTCAAAGACAATCTCAGCTCTGGAAAAAAAAAGTAAGCGAAAAGGAATGATGCTTTGAGGATATAATTAAAGATATCGTTCAAAGAACAACTTTTTGCATATTTGAATTATTACTGTCGTTAAAAACCACACAAAATATGGAAATATGATTGCCGGAAGCACATAAATCAATGATCAGCAAGGCCTCAGAGCCCAATAAATATGGGGAGTTAAATACTTTAAAATGCAAATCACATCTTAAAATTTGCATATGGGTGAATTTAAAGGAAGTGTGCCTCCTTAAGACCCTCTGAGGTAGAAACGGTTGGGGCTGGAGGGGGTTCGGGGGGTGTGGGGGATACAGACAGGCAGTCGGAAGGTTTTTTTTTTTTTTTTTTTCACGTTGTCATTGGTCAAGTTGTTGGATTGTTCTAAATGATAGCAGCTGAAGTGGGCTGACAGACACGACTGCATCTCTTTTGTGGATCCAGAAAGTGCCTTAAGTGATCTGAATAATTAGGAGTTAATTATTCTTCATCCATCTAAATCAGAAAGGGACAGATATGGGAATGGAATTTATAATTTTAGCCCGACGTCCTGTCTTGTTCTAATGTGGTAAACTAAAGTGACTGTGAATAATACCTACTGACCTTCGAGTAATTACGCCTCGCCTGGCAATTTGCTTGCTGTTGCTAATTGAGGGTATTGATTCAGTGAGATTCATATTAAAAATACATATGTTTTATGGCTGGGTTTTTTTTCTTCTGGTTGTCTTTAATGTATTATTAATCTGTATTATTTTATTTTATTTTTTTTTTTAACAATAATTAGCAGGCAGGATGTGCTACACCGGAGGGGTTGAGCACTTTCTTTGTCCTACTCCTACCCACTGTTGCAGGTACTGTATATTTTGCCAAACTTTTTGCTGAATCTAAATTAGTTTTCATGTTGTATGAAGCTCTAACAGCAGCTGTTTTTGTGAAGTTAACTGGCCAAGCTAGGAGTAGCACAATTAAAACTACTACATTACATTGACAATATTTTACATCAAACGATAATGATAACTGCAGTAGCAAACAGTGATAAATGTAATGTAAATTGTGAATAATATTCCGCAAGGCTTCCACATGATGGCTATGATCCTGCTAGTTTAACATAATCCCCCCCCCCCCAATGTTGTTTTCCCCCTCAGACATTTAAAGACGCTCTGGCGGCACCACCAGATCAATGGACATGATGTCTCTTTGTGCATTAACACTCAGGTTAGAGTGTTAGGTTAAAAACCTGCCCAGCACCTCCCCGGGAAAAAAAAAAGACAAGAGTGAGAGAAAAATCAATTTCCCCTACGGAGTCAGAGGGGCGATCTGTTGGTTCTGAAGGCATCCCTTTACCAATATATATGTATGTATGTGTGTGTGAGTAACGTGGGGGTGGCCGTGACTGTCACTCTTGAGTGTTTGCATGTGTGAATGCCCTTCCTGTGGCGCCTGCAGGTATTGACCACTACACAGGACGAGGTGGTTTGCTTCAAACGCATCTCTCTACCCTCTTTAGCCCGTAATATTTTAAGCCTTTTCGACCAGCGGAGCTCCAGTGGCAGCTCACAGCCTCGTAATAACCCAGATAGGGATCGATGGCGCTGGATTTAGGCACTTACCCCTGCTAAAACTGGTAAACTCATTTGTCTTTCCCGAGCAGCGTTCTCTCCGTTGTTTAAGGAGACACTTAAAAGAATCCCCTGAATTAAGATAATGTGGCTGTTGGTGTGTGATCAGGCAGGCTCAGCTGAAAGGACAAGCAGCTTTAGCTCTTTTATTAGCTCTCTGTTTAAGGGGCCATACATGTTTTGACGGAGTCCAACTCTCTTTATTTTATTTCTGTCATCCCGATTAGTGTGCCAGGGCACACCCGCTTTGCTCCCCCACCCCCTCCCCACCGGACAAGTGTGTGTGTGTGTATGTGTGTGTGTGTGTGTGTGTGTGTGTGTGTGAGAGAGAGAAAGAGACAGTGTTAAGCATGCCAGCTCTAAATGAGATGGACCAAAGTGTGATGGCCCTGCTGCTCCTCATGTTCAAGCCTACATGAACGCCTCGACACAAATTCTTGGTGAAGGACTCAATGGATGCCGTGAAATCATATTTGCTGTACAGCTAATGGCATAGGACTGGTTCTGCTACAGTGTTCCTCAGAGCAAGAAAACATGCCGGTTGTCCATAATGCACACTGACCATTTACACTTTTCACGCAGACCGTACTGTGCGGATGTTGTAGTGCCATGGATGTAGACTTCACTTGTTTGCAGGAATGTAGACAAAAATCATTTTGAAACTAAAAAGTTATTTTTAAGGTTTTTTTTTTTTTTTTTTAGGAATTCATAAGAGATTAATATTTCCTCCATCCCTTGGATTACTATGTCAAACTTGCAGTTTAAGTAAAAAACATAAAAATCTGCAAATCAAGGGATACACAGTACACCACCGCAGTACACCACCCACACAGCAGCACAGTGTTTAGCACACAGGGAAGAGAGCCCAGCAGTCTTTAGAGGTGCTGTTAAAGGTGCCTTGTCTGGAGAAAGTAGGACGAAGTGTCAAGTTCAGTGGTGGAGAAAAGCAAAGAAATATTGTTAAAAACAAAGAAAGGAAAGAAGGAAAGGAAAAGGTGTTTTGATGAGTCAGAAAAGTGACTTCTATAAGAAGAGGAGAAAAAAAAAAGAAACGGCCTAAACTTCCAAACTTCAAACAGACCTCACATTCTTTTTAGCCCACCTCCCAACGCTCGCAACCTCCACCCCCCCCCGGCGTCATGGGCGTCTCTTTCTCTTTTTCTCTCCTTCGTTCTGCGTGTGAAACTACAAAGGGCCGTCCGTCCGAGGGAGCCGCACTGCCGTGGGTGCCGCTGGGTGCTGCTGCTGGTGGTAATTAGGCGTCACAACACTTAGGCCGGGTGTCTCGTGCGGCACCGAATTCCTCCTGACGTGACGGAGCGATGGAAGAGTTGTTCAGCTCTGCAGTTTCTTCTGCTCTGCTGGTCATCTGTCCTCTTCAGGGCCCATCAGGCTAAACAGCTCACCCAACACGCTCACACAAATACGCACACAGACACACACACACACACACACACACGTGCACACACTCCCTTACCCCCCTACCAACCCTTCCAAGCACCCGGAGGCAGAAGAGAGAGGCAGTGTGTTAGAGAGAGAGAGAGAGATATCAAAGCCCTCGAGGGGTTAGGAGAGGGTAGTGTGTGAAGGGGGGGGGGCATAGTTAAGTGTGTGCGTGTGTGTGGTTGGATGGGCTGGGGGTCTTAGTCAATACTGTGCATCACTAACTGTACAGACAATATAGATCAATATGAGGTGAAGGCACATATATTTTACTAATTACTGCAATAATTAAAAGGGTCTGTTGTGATTAAAATAAAATCAGTATGTGGTCAATTTTTAGCTAAATGGATTCAGACACAGTGGACTAATCCTGTTTCAGCCTTGTTGCTCCCTTGTCATAAAATCATTTGAGAAAACAACATTAGTGAGGTGAAGTTTTTTTTTTTTTTTTTTCACTCTCCTGATAGGTCAAGAGCCGGGGACAAGATGAAGGAATAACTTTCTCAGTTTACTGTTATTGCCACAGCTGACAGTGTTGAGTGGAAACCCACCTGAATCTGATCTGATGTGGTGACTTAAATCAAAAAGAATGTAGACCTGTCAGGCACTTGTTTTCTGTATGTGGTTTTTTGAAGCGTTTTAATCTGCGGCGTTGTTAATGTTTCTTTGCTTGTGTCCTTTGTATTTGCACACAGTTGTCGATCCCCTAATTAATAACACATACGTTAACAACAAAAGGTTTGATTGAATAATGACGAAGGCGGGGTTTTGGGGGGTGGAGGGCGTGCGTGCAGGGTTGCGAGAAATATGCTGTGGCAGTAAATTCAGAGTTTGTGTGGCATGCCGAGCATAACGCCAGGCTATAGGAGGGAGAGACACGCTGCTTTCATGTCCCTAAGCCATGTTCACGTCCACTGAAGACTTCTGTTTTTACACAGGTAGGCAGTTTGGGGACTATCTCAGTAAGGAAGAAGGGGGGGGGGATAAAAAAGAAAAACGAGAGGAATCAAAGGATGTTCCCCCTTTTAATAATGTAACAAATATTCTAATTTCTAAAAATAAAACCTCCTCTCCATCCTTCCTGCTAATCTGAGCTGTAATTTATTCCAACCCAAGGCCATATTAGTATGCTAGCCAAGGGCAAAATGGTTACGACAAGACCAAGTTCCCCTCAAAAAACTTAGACACATATAAAAAGAGAGTGAAGAGATAAGGCTGCAACTTGTAGACACCTCCCAAATTTAGGATTGGATTGTAGATAACTGACTGCAGTGGGTTGTAATTACCATATAACAAAAGCCTAATGTTAGTCTAATGTTTTGTTATTTTTCGAATAATTCGAAGCAATAGCTGAACTAACATTTTAGAATTGTATCCGTTTTTGGACAGGTAGTAAAAATGAATGGACACATAATTAAGATTTTAGTTTTATAATATTAAATTAAAAGATAAAAAGGAAACGTAACATAGTTTTAGAGGTAAAATAAATGCAGCATAAGACAGTGCTTGGCTCTGCACACGCAAGCATTTTTTATTTCTGATTAATTGCATCTGAATTGTGAGTTTTTGTGTGTGTGTGTCTGTGTGTGTGTGCGCGTGTGCATGCGTGTGTCCACATGGATATATTGATGCCATTTTATGAAAAGCAATTGAGCAATGGGACTTTGTACCAACCATCAAACAGACACTTCATTATGGGAGCAGTGATAACAAATACATTGTGTAGGATAATGATGGCAGTGGTTCATATTGTTCATTATACGTCTGGGTGTCACACGGCACTTAGAATTTATGTGTGCGTGTGTGCATGTGTATGTGTGTGTGTCTTTGTTTTTGTCATTTTACAACATCATGTTTCAGCAAATTAATGTCTGAACCATTGGGAAGAAAAATATACCATCATTTGCCATCGGTGACAAACAATATATTTTGGATAATGATTGCATCTATTGGCTTCTGCATTTGTAAATGTGAGGTAATGAATTTCCCTTGTGAGCAGTGAAAGCAAACAGAGATATTATGTCACTTTGTTTGAATAGGCCTACTGGATGCATGATGGACCGTCATTCGATGATAAACTATCTGTAAGAGAAAAACACAACCCTTTTGATAGTCAGAACATGCTAAGTAACCGCTCTGTGTAGAATGCATACATTTTCCTATAGATTCTAATGCTGTTCAGACACGCTGGCGATGTCCCATGCAGAAAGTGGGAGGTGTGTGTGATGTGGAGTCTGACTGGTGGAGGCCTCCAGCGTGTTGGCTGCCTTTGACTTGTGGGCCCGTCAAAGGTTTTGGGGCACTGGACTGAGTCGATGCCTGCCACACACATGTCATGCCTTCCCTCCCTGATGAGCCCTGCAGTTACGCAATCAACAGTATTATTGCTTGGAAATGTATATATTTAATTTGTGAAACAATGACAGTTTTGCTTGATTTATGGCGCAAGGCAAGGTTTAATTAATTGAAAAATGCATATTACCCCGTGACTTAATTATTAGCTAATTAATCACCGGGTACTTGTTCAGTGTTCCCCCTCCTTTTTCCCCTCTTTTCAGGCATATTTCTGTGTGCGTCTGACACTTGAATTTCCTCCCGGGGTCATTTTTATGTGAGGTCATGCTTTTTCTTCCTGAGTGGCTGCTGAGATGGAGAACACGCGCCGTAGAAAGCCTTTGGTAAAGCCGGACGGCACACAGCTCAGGTGAAAATGCACTGAAGTCAGTAAAGTCTTGACATCATACATTGGGAGAGTAGATACAGCATTCACAATATGATTAACAGTGTGTTTTGAAGTATTCGCTGTGGAGAATATTAGAGCAGCTGAGGTCACATAAAACCCTCCAACCCCAAAAGTCATTTTGTGAACTTCGTAACGGGCCCTGCATGAATATGTACATGTGCGTTTGTGTGTGTAAATCAGGATTCTGGTCACTTACTTTGCGAGTTTGCGGCTGAAGGGTTGTATCCTTACCTCTAGCTCCCCATGTCTGTGTGAGATACCTTCTAAACACAGTTTACACACATCCACCGGACTATCGTGATGCGGAAACATCAAGCATTTATGCACAAGGGGGAGAAAACAGGTATGTAACCAATACCTCCTCCAGTGCTGAACCCAGCCAGACAGATGACGTGGCCTCAAATCAGGAAACCTGGCTGTGGCTGCTAGATGTGGCAAAATGCTCAACTCAGCCCCACTCACAAAAATAAAAGTATACACACATTAATACACACTCAACCAATCACACATACATTCACAAATTATAGTCTACACTTCAAACTCCCTGAAAAGGACAACCGCTGACTTGTTGCACACATAGAAAGTATTCATGCCTTCTCTAGTAGCCTTGGGAAGCACAATTTGCCAAAGGTGTAAGCCGATCCTTGGGGTCATGGTCAGAAATGGTGAATAAACGTCTCACTGTTACAGCTGTCAGTGGTTTACCTCTTGCTGGTGAAGGGTCTAAATAGTAGTATTTATGTCAGTTGGTTTTCGACTGAAAAAGCAGGGCAGTTTTGATCAGAAGATCAAGGATTTCCCTTCACGAGAGCTTCTCCAGATAGCCGCTGTTAGGAAATGATAGGGAAAAGCGACACTGGATGCAAGTGTGTAAGACAGAGGAGGAGGTGCGGCTGCGGCTGGAGGCCGGCCTGCCAAAACACCTTACCCCCAACACCCATCCTCCCTGCCTGGCCACTATCTGGCCCCCCATGTGTCTGTGCCTGGTAATGGTAAGCGCTTTAAACTATTAGAGCTGCTGTGAAAAAGGCCCGTTTGAGTGCAGAGCTGTCAGTCTGCAATGAGGCAATTGGGGGTGGGGGGCTGTCATGGCTGTCACTCAATGGGAGGATGAGAACTGTTTGGCCCTAATGGATTCCTCCAGGCGGACGGCTTACACTGCGGCTAGAAGTAAAATCGATGCGTTGTCATGAGCGAGTGAGGCATCATCAAACGGCCAGGTGGACGGGGAGGCAAGGAAGGGGAGGCTTGCCCGGGTAGTTACGTCTATATCTCAGCCTGTGTGTGTGTGTGTGTGGTTTGGAAAGGAGAGAAGAGACAGACAGATGCTCGGCTCAGCTTTACACGCCCAATGGGGCCTCTGCTATGATTGTAAGCATGAAAGGGGGCTCTGACCTCCATCATCTCTGTTGCTTTTATTTTCCGGTTCTCTTGGAATCGGACACAGATACACACAGACATTCCCCCACACACATACACATAGATAAATGTGAAGCAGTGCAGACAGGGGGTATACCGCCCTGACAAAAGTCAAACATCATCTTGTAGGCAAAATCGCTTTTCATACAACAGATTTCTATTCAGCAAGTCCAAGTTTTGACTAGAGCCTGTGGAGAATGAGGCAAGTAGATTTTAAAAGAGCACAAATGGTTTAACAGGTGATGACAGAATTTCAAGCACATCTTTCCTAAAATATTTAATGTGGTAAGATGAACAGTCTGGAAAATTGTGACAGTGTAAGATGAGCATGGGCAACCTGCTGGAGGAAAGAGGAAACCACAATTTGAAACTTACAAATAGTGACAGAGGACATTTAACAAGATGTTTCCTAAAGAAGATCACAGCCTAAAATAACCAAAGAACTGAGCCAACATAGTCACACAATCAAAAGGTTTGGAATCTAAAATACGTCTTTTGTATTGTAGTATATACCCAGAAATATTTCTTTGACAAGTAGTTCTTTGAATGAGCTCTTTATTAAATACATTACAGTTGTATCTGCTTGTTTTTTTAATCACTTTCCTGTATGTTAAGAGAGAGAGGTTTATTTGAAACACAGACAGACAACCATTAACTGTTCCAGTTTATTTTATGTCTCCTTGCTGTTTTTTCCCTGGTGGGGACGGGCCTTTGGGGACACAGCGGGGCCACCCTCTGGCCCCAGACTGGGCCCATGGGAGAGGTTCAGGTCCATTGATTGGCAGGTAGAGTTGGAGGAGATTGCTCCAAGCTGGCTGTAGGCAGGCTGCTGATCCTGAGCAGGGATGCTGGTGTTCAACTTCCTCACTTGGCCTCTCTGCCTGGGCTCAGTCAGCCTCCGCCAGCTCCTGTCAGCCCTGCCTGCCTCTTTGTCTTTGACTTACATTTAAAAGATAAATCTGCTCAAATGCTATATTTTTCTAATTGTTTGACAGTGCCATGAAACGACCAAAGTAAACAACAAATGTATCCCACTTAAAAATAGCCAGAGCCTGATGTATCTTATTTCTCTTCACCACAGAGCTCTAAAACCTCTTAAAAACACATCATTTAGCCACATTGTTGTACTGGGCTACATGTTCTATCATTACAATGAACATGGGCACTGTAGTTTATTTTGAGTAGACCCCACATGTACTGCCCTGTACTCACTAGACCACCAAATCCGCAGCTAAATATAGTAACAAATGCTTCATTTCTTTACCCTGTTTGAGTAACGTTTACCAAAAACATCAGAGGCCAGCTGTCTTACAAAATGACTTTGCCTTTTTTTAATGAAACTAATATTTGTTACATGTTCTTAAAGACAAGCTGGAAAAGTCACATTTTGGTGCATTTCGGTATAAAAGTATTTTTTAAGATTTCACAGACAGTAATGTACAGGAATATATATTTTCTGGTCTTGTGTGTAGATTGATATATTTTTCTAAACCTCTTCAGTGAAGTTGTATTGAAGTGAGCATTCTTCCTTGTGTTTGTTCAACACTACCTATCTTGAGTTTAGAACTCGAGTCAAGACACTCACAATACTCTTCTTGTTAGCCTTTGGAAACAGGAATTTCTTCTCTTATTGCTGAACACATGAAAGAGTTGGTGTTGATTAAGGAGGCCTTTTAAGCTGTGAAAGCCCTAAATGTGCTGTGTCCTTAGTAAGATGAAAAGGAGTCGAAGTTAGCCTGAGTTGTTTCTTACCTTAGCTCTTCCAATGGGAGAACCTTTGGGAGGATGCCTGAGAGAGAGACACACAAACTAGAAGCCCTTATTCTCTATGCTAATTTCTCCACATTTTACTTGTAATTATGCCCCAGCATCCTCCTTTCTTTCTCTTTCCTCTCTTTTCTTCACCCCCCCTACATGTCTCTTATTGCTGATGAAACATTTTCCGTCTTGCTCCATCTTTGTCGTTTTCAAACACCAGCCACATCTTTGAGACCTTAGTCTTCTGTTCACAAGAGTATTTGATTATTTCCATCCTTATAGAAGCAGTTTCTCCTAGATGAAACAAAATACACTTTTGTTTCTTACTTCATCGCTACAGAGTGAATTGGAACAACATGGCCCTTTATCGATGCGCTATGGATGTCTGTTCAAGCCAAAGTGTTTTGTGGTGACGTATGTCCCCTTTCTCCTTCGAAAATGTCACTTCCCCTCCATCTCAACGCTGCCATTGCCCATATTTATTTTATCTCGCTAATGTGGGTCACCCCTGTATGGCGGCCATCAGCGAGGCACAGTCAAATAGCTGTGTCTGAAGCCTACCTTTGGCATGATTTATGGGCCGGTGTGACGCTCAGCTCTCAGAAGGACCGCCATTGTCCTGCTACAGCTCTCAACTCCCGACGTAGGGGCGCTTTGTCTGCGCTGAGGCAAACCAGACCCCCGTCTTTAAAAAGAATCAAATTATTTCATCATGTTGGAAATGAAAAGGCTGTAATTACTCCTAATTAGACCCTGACTTTTTTCTTTTCTTCTTTCTTTCCCTTCTTCTCCTCCTCTCGCCTCCTCTCTTTTCTCACTCCGGAGTTTCGGAGGTGAATTCTTTTTCCAGAGGGTTTAAGATTGCTCTAAATCAGAGCCGTTAGAATGGAGAGTAGGAAACAATTTTCTGTTCAGTTTGAAATTGATTAATTTAGGCTTTTGACAGCTCTTCTGGCTTTGATATTCGGTGAGAGGGGAGGTCTGAAGTGGTGTGATGACACTGTAATGTTTGCTTTAAAGCTCTACCTTAATGGGGCTGGCTCCACAATGTCATGATGTTTCACAAGCCAGAGGAAAAATGAGAAGCAAAACACACCATTTGTGGAGTGTTAAAGCATATGTCTGTGTTTGTGAGGGTGTGAGTGTCTGCACGTGTGAAACCTTGGTGGACCATCTACCTCATTGCACTGCTTAGAGTGTGTGTCTGTGCGGCCGTGTAGGGTTTCCCTTCCAATAACACCCCTCCACGTTGGAGAGCACCAGCCTAATGGCCAGCTATCATGGAAAATCATTTTCTGCCTGTCAACTATTTACATGTATCTTTACCACACAAGTCTTGTCGTTTTACGCGGCACAACAATTTGCTAAGCAAATCCACTCGCCATTTATCTATCAAGGGGTGAGCTGTTGGTGTGTGTGTGTGTGTGTGTGTGTGTGTGTGTGTGTGTGTGTGTGTGTCTGGGAAAAGTTGGGGGGGGGGCGGGATGGTGGAGGATGGCTTTTCAGAGGAGGTGGGGGAGCATTGAGGGAAGCAAATATTTTCTCTGGCTTGCGACAGCACAGTGAAAACACACTCCTGATGCTGATGTGCATTAGAAGTGAGCCGGGCAAATATTAGCACTGCCTTACAGTGGCAGAGTGGTGTTGTGGGGATGTTGGTGTGTGTGTATGTGATGGGAGGAGTTTACTGGGCTGCTGTGCTATGTAACACTAGTGGGTTTCAAAAAATGGGCTTCCACAAAATAATGCTGTATTCATTTATAAAATCATTTTTTATGGCCAGAGGAGGAAGCTTAAAATAACACTTTAAATAAGGGATTAAGTAAAATAATATTTATCTGATTTTGGACTGTAGAGCTTCATCAAATTATTATTTTCATTAGTGTTAAATTGATCGACTCATTTCTTGATTAATCTTTCATTTGTTTGTTGGATAAAAGATCAGATCAATAGTGAAGACGCCTCATAATTTACCACATTCCAAGATGAAGGTCATCAGTAGAAGTAGTTGCCTACTTACATCTGTAATGAGCCTAACTGCTGGTCCAAACATAACAGGAATTTGGCTCAGGACTGAATTGTGGAAAATGAAGCCCGACATTCACTATTTGACTGACACTCCAGTCCATGCCCTGCTCAGACACACTCACACATACTGTACACACACACACATACCTACCCACCGGCCCACCCAGTGCTCCCAAACAAATCAAAGCATTTACTCAGCCGGACGTTAACCTGTTCAGGTTGGTATGCGTGCTCAAGGGCACAACAACAACAACAACAGCAGCAGCCGTTAACTCCACCCCCATTTCCTGCACAATTCAAATACTTGTGAGAGATGGAGAGAGGGAAAAGACTGCGAAGGGGGCGGTCAAACAGAACGGTGATGCGTCTTGTTTGTCAGCAACAGAGTGCAAGGAAATGTGACAGAGCGCTGGAGGAGGTTTCCAAATCCATTTCCTGCTCTTGTCCGTCCACATCAGCCGCTGACGACGGATCTGCTGGTTCTTATTGTGTTCTATTATGGAGGGGCGGTCTATGTCGAGGGGAGGGGTGGTGGCGTGGGGGGGGGGTTCGCTGGTGCACACATGCCCAAAAATGATGCGTCTCCTTTGATCTGTTCCAGTGTGAGCCACATGAACAGCTCCGCCGCCAGGCACACACACACTCATAGTCACACGCACACACACACACACACACAGACAGCCCTGCAGTTTGGCCCTTTGCACTTTTTATAGCCCTGCTCAGTCTGTGTGTGTGTGTGTGTGTGTGTGTGTGTGTGTGTGTGTGTGTGTGTTTGTGTGTGGTTTTGACTTACTCCGGCATCTTGTTTTTTCCATCCTCATGATTTTTTTTCCAGATACATTTGTAGACTCACTGTAATAGGAGCCAGTGTTTGAGGTGCAGTGCTTATTAGTTTCTTATCTCAGCTAATTACCCATTAAATAACCACATGCGCATACACATACACACACACACACGCTCACACACTCTTATTACTGGATAATTAGCAACCAGCCCATTATGAATATGCATTTCCCACTGCTTAATACACAGAAATATGAATATATCCATTCTAATTTGCTCAATTGACTTGTCATGCTTTTCATGATGCTGAGTTAAAGGCTATCATGGGTTACTTCACCAGAATCCGGGGATAAGAGTCAGCTAACAACACTGCTTCTTATGGGATGGGGACATTTTCTTCACTGTGTGAGGACACTTTCACTCAGTTGAGTATTTATATGTGCAGCACTGTGTTCCATGCATAGTCGGTTTGATACTTCATTAGCAACAATTGATGCTGGTGGCCTGCAGGTGACCTCAGGAGTTGGTCCAGCAGCTGCAGCTGTGAGGTCTGATTCAGTCCTGACTGGAGCTTTACCTTATTATTGATGCTGATTTTAATTTTCTTTCTTTTTTTTTTTTGCAGATCTCCATTTTTTTTTCAAGCTTAGAATATTAAAAGGCCAATTAATAAACTTTTCATTTTTTGGTTCATACATTGCTTCAGGACTGGACAGTCTGTTCTTGTTTCTCTTTGTTAGCCGTGCTGCATGTTTTGTTGTTTTCACTCCGCCTTTCCTCTCTGGCCTGGTGTGCAGAGAGGGTGCTCGGAGCGGTGTGTGTCACATCAGGTGCGTCAGGATACCCATTGGCTACCGGCCGCCGTCCGGAGCCATCCCGGCCAATCAGCTGTCGGCAAGCTGACCTTTTCGCTGGCGCCCTGACCCTGATGGAAGGTGAAGTGTGTGGCTGGTAGCAGTCAGCACTGGCACAGCAGGATGAGGAGGAGGACTGAGAGGAGGAGGAGGACCAGGCCGGAGGGCGAGAGATTTTCTTGGCCAGTCACTCCTGTTCCCGTCCTGCTTTCTCCTCTCAACTCCTCTTCGGCTGGAGTCATGACAGCCTCTCTTGGCCGGTTTACACCATGTTTCACATGCGAGGACTCTCTCTAGTCTCTTGTTACAAAGTCAGAAGTAGAAGAGTGTAACCACATGAGATACTTCCCAGGCTTGTCCGTTGTAGTGTGTGTGTTTTCGTGACTTTGTGTGCATTATTTGAAATGGTGAGTCGTCCCATTTCCCACTAGCCTCTGCTGTCATCTCAGAGGTGCTTAGCAACAATCTGTCCTCCCGAACGAGAAAACAAAAATCAGAGGGTGCTCGAAAATGCTCTGAAATGCAGTAATGAATATTTTAGACATAAAGGACCACTCTCCCAGCCTCCATTTGCCTGGCTCAGTCCTCCAAACAGCCCTTTTAAAGTCAAGTGATGGGGGTTAAGTTAATTATGCACATTAGGGCCAGCCTCCCTCTCTTGCTCGCTCAGTCGCTGTGTTTGTGTCTGTGTCTGTATGTGTGTGTGTGTGCGCACGGGCGGTGGCTTGGGATGCCGAAACTCTGCCTTTAATTAAACACAGATGCATGGAAGGAGAGACTGTCTGTCACACACACTTTTAACAGCAGCTGCACGCATGCAGGCGCGTGTGGGCACATACACACACACACACACACACAATTGAAGAAGATGAAAGAGTGTAACAGACTCTCTGTGTGTTTGTATGAGAGGAAACAACCTCCTTGTATCTCTGCTCTGCAAAGGGATAAATAACTTTATCTAAATGAAGCCTGTAAATGATTGGCTTTAAAGGGGCAGGCATGCTGGATATTCAAATGTTTGTGCATGTTGTTTGTGCATGAGTTTAAAAGTCGTTGTAGGTTTCTCATTTATTTATCAATTCATTTATTTATTCATGAGTCAGCCTTTCAATATTTCCTGTTTTCATATTGTTTATCTGCCCACTTGTTTGGTTCCTGGTGATTTTCATGCACCTTCGGCTTCTTCTGTCCATTAGGCTGGATAGATTTATGTTTCCTATTGTTCTGACACTATTTGATCTCCCGTGACGTGGCGGCTGATTGATGTAATCCATTTGCAGGAAGCAGAAGAAGCCAGTGTTAATCAATGACAAGACTATGATATAAAAAATGCCACTTCAGGACCAAAAATAATCAAACATCTACAACTAACAAGAGTCCAGTTGCACAAAACCGCAAAGGGTTTCGAGAAAAATTGTTCTGCAACAACAGAGCTACACTAACACTCAGTCAAAAATATTTACTGGATACATTTCACATTACATTTTACATTTACTTTGGCACAATTTTGCTTTACTAAGTAGTAAGAAGTATTGTACTTTTTACTCCACTACATTCATCTGACAGCTATAGTTACTATTTGCTGATTAAAATGTATATATTTAATATGAAGATATTACGAGTTTATTTTATTTCATTTATGATGAGTTAGTATTACTCTGATAACCACTCCTAATGGGAAGTTTTGATATCTTGAGTACATTTTGTTTCTAATACATCACTACTCACTGTAAAAAAGGATATGAGCCATTTTACATTTAACTGCAGTAGTATTCATACTTTCATACAAGTAAAAGTTCTGAATACTACTTACCACTGTGAATTTTTTGAGTGTATTTTCATTCATCGTTGGTAATTTTTGCAAAATAAAAAAAACAAAACAAAAAACAAAACAAACCATACCAAACAAACAAATGTTTTAAATTTGTTTAAAAAGAGTTTTTTTTTCACAGTCTAAATTATAAACTCGACATAATTTGAATGTTTTGAATGTTTCCCAGCTCAGTCAAGACTACTAAATAGTATTTTTGTTTTCTTCATAGAAACAGCTCATTTCTGCTTTCATCACTTATGCCAGTTTCATATTTACTTCAGCCTAATTAAGGATGTGCACTTAGCAGTTTTCCCATGTAAGACAGAGGCGTTTGCTATCCTTGAAAGCCTTAAATTCAGAACCTTTTTCCTCTCCTCTTTGTCTCTCGGTCTCTCCTGTGCCGCAGCAACGGCCTCATTTTTCATTAGAGGATTGCCCCATTATTTCATTTCTTGTGATAAAATGACAAGAGATTACTCACGAGAAATACTAAATACAGAGCTGGACCGATGGGATCTCCCCTCATATGTAACGCTGCTGCGCTATGGCTGAAGGCTTCATATTTCCTATTTCTCTCTCTATTATATATATCTGGCAGAGTTGTAGATACAAGGAATGTGTGCGTGTGTATGTGTGTGTGTGTATGCGTGTAGGTTGTGCATGTGCATGTGTGTATGGTATTACATTCTGGGTGTCCCAATCTGATCAGACACCACTAGCTGGTCAGCAGACCTTGTTTCTTTTTCTTCCCTTTTTTATTTATTTATTTATTTTTTTTTTCTTTTTATTTAGAAACCTAATTTTAGCAGGAAAAATGTAGAAAAATTAGCTGCACCGCTGACAGAAATGTCAGCAAGTTGGGGGAAGAATAACTTATTTCACACACAGAAGGAAGAAAAAGGTAAACACAGTAAACAAAAGCTGGTGATGGCTAACTGGGAATTAAAGAATAAAAACCACAAAATAAATAAATAATAACCACACCATATCTTTATCTAAGATGATTCATATTTTATTTCAAAACAGTGCCTCCATTGGTCACATTTTTCAGTAGTGGATAATAGAAAATGTAAAGATACGGGCGGTGAAATATGAGTCGGTTTGGGGAGGTAAGAATGAGAAAAGATTAGCTTGAGATTAGAATAAGAGAGATGGAGGAGGGAGGAAGATGAGGGCAAAGAGTCTTGCAGTGTGTGAGTAGTTTTCGGAGTGCAGGTTGGTGTGTCCGTCAGTGTGTGTGTGTGTGTGTGAGGGAGAGAGAGAGAGAGAGAGAAGAGGGATGATTGTACACGCTCCCACCCTACTTTGTTTTCCACCTACCAACACACCAGTAGAGATTGGACATCCTTGACTGACCTCCTCAGCTACACTCACACCTGCCCACACATTGGCACACCGCTTTTATTGCTGCTGACCTATCAAACTCCACATATACCTTAATTCACATACATGCTTACCATATATTTAAAATGAGAAGAAAAATATGCAGTTTGTACAGCCTGCTCACTTCCATGCTTTGCAAACTAATAAACATATGTTTGTTTTGTGATATTGACACCATTGTTTTTGCATATTCATGTGCATGTTTGTATCAGAAAACCCACCTCGAGTCGAGCTCCCGCTGTTGTTTATTCAGTGAAGTTGTTTTTCTTGACTTGCCTGCTGCAGTCCTTCAGTAGTTCAGAGGCTGGCCTCCCCTATTCCCAGAGTGGCCCCTGTGTCTTTAATTTAACAAGATACCCACCAAGGAGGCTTGTTTTGGCTGCTCCCCTCCATCCGGAGAGTCATTAAGGCCGGCCCACGGTGAGGGAGACCCAGCAAGGCATTAGCATAACCGGGCAGAGCGACACAGAAGGAGCCTGGGGTCAGTGGAAACTTCCAGATCAAACTCTCCCAGTTACCCCCAGACCTGGGCTCTGGTTAACACCAGCAGGAAGCAGTAGCCCTGGGAATGTGTTAGGAGGCTAAAACCAACATTAGCAGCAGGCCCACACACACACATATACACACACACACACACACACCTTTTCTTCGTTACTTTTTTCCTCCTATTTTGTTAGCAACTTGAATCCCCATCTCTTTTTATTATCTTACCATTAGCTCTGCTGCAGAAGTGACATAGTTATTAGTAGCAGCCTTCTTGACAAGACATTTTATTTATTTATTTATTTTATTTCTTTCCCTGACTGGGTAAAGATCTGCTTGCAACACTAACTAACGTCCCACAGAAGAAAGGTTTGAGGTTCTGTCAGAGCCCAGGCTCTCCTTTTTCCAAATTTTTTTTATTTTGAAATGAATTCTCGCTAACATGATTGCTGTGACACATTAGTTTTCATGTTCATTTTTTTCCCTTTCAAACTGAACCTCTCATTTTCCCCTGTTCTCATGGAGAAATCAATTCTCTGTTTTGCATCTTGAATTTCAGCACAAGTACGCCTGCAGCCACGATTCCCAAATGTTTATTCTTTTCTTTTTCTTTCTCTAGACATGACTATCAGTGAAATTTTATCTTCATAGACATGCATGGGCTACGTGTATTTTTTTTACAATGTTTTTTTTTTTTCGTTTTGGTGTTTTGTAGAGGGTAGGGCTGCCATGCAATTGAATTGTGACTTGCACAAACAGACGGTGAAAGTACATCACTGTGAGTTACATTCAATAAACACAGAGAAGGGTGGGTAAGCTATGACCTGAGTCAGTTGTCACCATAAGTCAAACAATCTCCAGCATCAATAAAAATTGTATTATACATTCAGAATTTTGTTTTTCATGTTTTTCAGATTAGGGCTAAATCTTCCATCAGTGTGATACATTTTACCATAATGTATACAGTGTATTTGTGTCCTCAAGTTTAGAGCACACACTCGTTTCTTTAAAAAAAAAAAAAAAAAAAATCACATGGGCGGGTCATTGCAGTTCTGGTTACATTACACGACATTACATGTGGGAAGGTCATTTTAGTCTCACAGCTGCTGTCAGTATGTAATCCACTAGACACCAATCTGGATCGCTCATCTTGAAAAAGAAAAAAAGCTGAAACACGTACTTTTGTGCTCATATAAAAGCTCTCTGTTGTTTTTATCATCATGGTATGAAGTGTCCCTTTTACAGTGCCTGCTCTGATGGCATCTGCTTTGCTTTAGAGGAGAGCTGAGCGATTCGCAGTGACGGACGTGGTCAACCCATCACGCAGGGCTAATTTACTTTAAGTCCTGCCGCGTTTGTGTTGCTTCAGATCTGTCACGGGATCACGTTGACGTTGCTATAGCATGCTGTTGTTTTGTTTTGGGGACTAAGAAAGCCAAACACAAGGATAAGGTATGACGAATAATGCTGTCTGACAGACGGGGCCTGTTGTTGGTGGACATAGCTGGCAGAGGCTGCCACTGCTATGTGTGTGTGTGTGTGTGTGTGTGTGTGTGACCATGAATTACCATGACTTGAAGGAGAAATGGAAGAGTTTTTCCATGGATTCTCTCTAAACACTTCTGTCTTTTGATTGTTTTCAGCCACTCTTATAAAGCTGTTCAACTGTTGGATGTGCTTAAAACCTATGAGTGCTCTTCAGCAGCTGTTTGGATTTACATAGATTCAGTTGCTTTGTGGAAATTTGAATATTTTATTTTTTAGCAACTTTTGTTGAAAAATTCACTTTTTCAAAAGTCATTTCATAATTTACTTTTCTCCCCCCATGACACTTTTATATCTTGACTTTCTGGTGACATTGGATCTGTCTTCACCCTCCTCATCTTTCAGACAATCACATGCCCTCTTAGCAAGCTCAACAGGAGACTAACAAGCTAGCTTCTCATACTCCTTCTAAGGCAGAATAATAAAACTAAGCTCACAAGACAGCCCAGGTAGTTAGATGTTTGGTTGGAGAGGTTATTTATTGTTCTGTAATTGTGTGCTTGTTTACAACTGCAGCTAGTTGATCGATTCAGGATTACTTTGGCACAGTTGTTGCTTCAGCTAACAGGAACTAACTGGCTGAACTCCGTAGCAGTTATTGAGCTTGCCTTTGGGCGTCAGTTCAGTCATATTTCATTTGCTCAAATCCTGAATTTCGCTAGAATCAACAAAAGCCATGCAGGTCCAATCATTTTCTTAAGCTGTATAACTGCGGATGGATTCCTCTTACTTGAAATAGAAGCCACAGTTGACCAAACATGCTTTAAATTAAGTCCTGTGAACAAATTAGATGTAACATTCTCTATTGTTAACATATCGCCCTTGCAGGTAAGCAGTAACAGTTTCAAAGCTGCTGGCCTGCTCTGTTTCGCATAGAAATCTGTAGCTTCCTACGACACTCTTTGCAGATGCTGAAGACTTGTTTATCTAGTTAACACATGTCAGTCGAAAAGCCTTCTGTCTAATTAGAGACGTGAGTCATTGTCATCTGTCTCATAATGAGGAATCATGAAGGCTTCTTATTTCTCTGTAGTGCCATTTGATATTTCACTGTGTCTACAAATGAACAGGGGACAAGTTTCCATATTTTAAGGAAGCGCTGTAAACAGGGTCGCTTGTTTTTTTTTTTTGTTTTTTTTTTTACATGCACTGTCAATTACCCGGTGGCAGTAGCCTTGCAGATGCAGCAGAGCGCTGCGCTGGCTGGCTGACTGGGTGACTGGCTGGGTGGCTGACTTGGTGGCTGACTGGCTTGTCTCTTGGAAACCTGTGAAATATGATTTACATTGAGAGCATGTTGTAGCAAACCCTAGCCCACGGTATGCATATTCCCCCATTGTTTGTGACAGTTGGTTGTACCTGCGCCGGGGGGAAGAGCGCCAAGTAGGCATCCGACTTTGCATTTCAGTGGCTGAGCTCAGGGTCAGGAGCACATCTGGTTGACTGGGAGGTTTGTGTGTGGTGTGTCATTTCTGTGTTTCAGATTCCATAACTTACACACACACACACACACACACACACGCACACACATTCACAAGTTCACTTGTTGCTGTGCAGCCGGAGTCTGTGCGTATAAAGCAGCAGCCGCGGCACACAAACAGCATACCCGGCACACCGGTGCACTCCTACACAAACAAACAAACACACCTGCTGCTCCTGGCAAGTCGCTCTGACAATCAGCCGAAGGAGGGAAGGCAAACAAAACAAACAGTTTAATTTACATGACAGTAGCCTGCTTTACATTAGCATGCCGTGGCAATGATAGAGTGAAGCTCTGCTGGAAACAGCAGGTAATGAAAAGTGATGGTCCTATTTGCGGTATACTGTAAGTACAGGAATGGGAAGCTCGAGCAGTCAGAACTAATAGCGTGTACTGTGCTCCATGTCTGCCAGACAGTCCTTTTGGTGTGCTGGTTTAAAAAAAAAAAAAAAAAAACAGACTCCCAGTCTTTCTCTAAAATAACTAATTTTTCAGCATAGCAGAATAAATATAAGCAATTTGTTGTGGTGAAGAATTCAAGATGTGTACATGTGTTAAGTGAAGAGAAGACTGCAATTTTTAATTTCTTTTTTTTTTTTTGCTTTCCGTTTCTTCCAAACTTTCCTCGTTTAGACAGAACATGAAATGTTTATGCAGTTTGTGGAAAACAATCCATGTGCAACTTTAACGAGCAATTAACCTCATCAATAAATAAGTAAACAGTGTTTTGGCCGGTTTGTAATTGCTTAGAATGGTATTTGTGTCTAGAGACTGCTGTATTTGTACTTGGTAAGCTTTATTTCTGAGGGCATTTATGCCATGTGTGTTGCGTGTGTGTGTGGTTTGCAGCCGGGTTCGGTTTGTACATCGTGTATGTTTGTGTTTTTGCAGATGATAGCATACACTCATCGTGTCATGTGTTTGTAGTAATACTGTTTAGGTGTGTCTCTACATGATTCTGTGTGTGTGTGTGTTGCTGTGTGTGTGTGTGTGTTTGTGTGTACTGGCTCCAGTGGTCTGCTCCTCATGTAAAGAGATAGCATCTTCCCACAACAGATCAATAAGGGAATATTTCTAGAATCCCTGCTTCTGTCTCCGATTTAACCAATAACCATGTGTGTGCGTGTGTGTGTATGTGAACGTGAAGGATACTCAGACTGACAACCTCACTTGTGTCCTGGTGGTTAGCTTGAAGTTGGCTGCCATTAGTGAACCTATTGGCACATTATCAGACTCTGAAGAGCCAAATTTGAGTAGTCTCAGCTCTTCAGTCAAGGTTAGATTTGTGTTTCTTGTATGTTTGTCACCTGTTCATCAGTCAATCAGTCCAAAAACCCTCTTTCTATCACCACAACAGTTGTGGAACATTTGATAAAACTACTATTTTTTCATATAAAATATAGGTAGAACTATACTGTCCTCTCTGGATACAAGCACACACTTCTACTGCTGGTATGAAATATTGACACACACATGTGGATACACTCTGTCTTGCACGTATCTCCACCACCCCCACTCTTCACCCAGCTCATGTTTACTTGCCGTAAATTGTCCTAAAGGGACACAGCCACAGATGATTTATGGTGCCAGATATGATTAGATCCCATGTATTTTTACACAATGGACACATTTTTTGCATGCGGCGCCTTAAGTGGGAGCCAGTAGTCATTAATGACTGAATAAACAGCGCGTTCCCTACTTATTAAAATATGGCTTCATGTTTCCTCCCCATTACTGTCGTGGCGGCAGCGCCTCGGCAACAGAGGACAACCCACTTTGAGTGAAAGTGAAAATATTTATCTAAGAATGTATAATATGTCTGAAGATCTGTTTTGTTTAAAGGCTGGCATGTGACAAAAAGTATGGAGTGGACTCAGACTGGCATTTTCTAGTAAATTAAAGCTGACTGGCTGGCTGACAGTCTGACAGCCAGACTGAGTTTTTCTTGAACTATATGTAGCTATTTAGGCTGTCCTCTAATGGATCATTAGCAGATTATTCACAGCGTTTCAATGGGGAAATAATGTCTATCCTGAGGTACTTTGACAAAACAGTTAAAAATGATTACTACAGTTGAAGAATTCTTTTTTTGATTGGACTGTATGTCCTTATTGCTGTCACGGTCAATGTCAAAAGCTTTTTTTCTTTATCCTGTTGATGGTTGTCAGATTTTTCCATCAGAACAACAAATGTTTATACAATTTTCTCGATTCATTGCTTTGTCCATTAAATCTAAGAAAATCATGAGAAATGGCCATCAGAATCCCAGAGCCCAAGGTAACATCTTCCAATGGCTTATTTGAAGAGATGTCCTGATCACCTTATTGTGTGTATATGTTTCATTATAGCAGCAGGTATAGCACTATTAAAAACAACGTACTTTTCATTTCATGGAGTTGATCTTTATAGCGATTGGCTTTTGACTGATTGTTTTATACTCATTGCTTATTCCTCACTTTTCCTAAAGATCAACTGCTAAGCTAAAAAAAAGCTAGTTTGTTACAGGTGACAGGAAACAATACCTGATATGACTCACTAAAATAATGAAACACATGGTACAAGATGAATTAATCGTGATTTTGTTAGCTTCGCCACCATCAAATGGTTTTAGTGATCAGCGACTTAAAAGCATTAATCCTGATCTAATGATAGCATTTTTTTTACTCAATATGAGCCGATGATGATTGGAATTATCTAAACATCGCTACTTATTTCATCCAGCCAACAGTCTGAAACCCGAGGACATTCACTTTCACTTTACCATCATATGAGACAAAGGAAAGCAGAAAAATAAAATCCCACAGAAACCTATGCACAGTACAGTGCTGTGTACATGCAGCAGTTTACTTCATGCCCAGCTATATTTTATATTTTTGGCCTCCTTTACTCTTTGCTCTTGAGAGCATTCAGACTTGTTGGTATAGTTTGCACACACATTCCTTTATGTCTTGCAGAGGTTGAACACACACAGTTCAAGGTTAGTCTCCAATTCAGCTCAGTCCAGCTCACAGATAATTGTCAATAAAATTGATCTTTCTTTTTTTTTTTTTAAACTCTGCTCATATTTTTCCATCCTCCTCCCCTCCCCTAGACACTTCCCTTGACTCCCTCACTCCACTCTCCTTTGCCTCTGTCCTTCTCTTTTCATCTTAAGCCAGATAAGTCTGCCTCGACTGCCAAGAGTACCGAGTATCACTGCTTGCTTTTTTTCCCCCTCCTCTTATGTTCTTCTCACAGTGCACTGAAGCCATGTCGCAATTTCTCAGGGAGTTTTGATGCCTGGATGTCTCCTGTCTGGGTCCATCTCGTCTGAGCTGCAGCGCCGGCTCTATGCGATCTGAACTTCGCTGCCTCGCTGCAGGTCAGCCTTCACGGCCGATTAGTGTCGAAGCGCCACTTTGGTCACAAGTTGTCGGGAGTGCTTATCGTGAAGATCAACAGCGATCAGTCTCGCCACTGCGCTCCCTCTCTCTCTGAGTCCTCTACATCTCCTCCCTCTTTCTCTCTCCTTTCTGTTTTCTGCCCTCTCCCCTTTTGGCATTATCCCCTCCCCCTCTGTGTTTTTCCCCTAAAATCACCATATTTCCATCTACATCTTATCATTGTCATCCTTCCCTTCTCCCACCTTCCCCCCATGCTGTGTCTCCAAACAGTCTAAAAATGTTTTTCCTTCCCAACAACTCCTCCCTCATTGGAAAACCTCATGAGGTTTCAACTAAGATGTAAGGTCTTAAGATTTGTACAATGTTGTGTAAGAGAATCTGATTTTACCTGAGCAATTCATTTAATTGTCTTGATGTGATCATGGATGCTATGTAAGTGTTCCCATAGAAACTTTGACTTGTTTTTGATCAAGAAAACTCTCAGAAACACACGTCTTAATGCTAGAGGTTTACCTCCACCACAACTTGGTTTTAGCTTGGCTAAACAAAGAAAAGTAAATGAGCCCTTTTAAGTTGGCAAAAAAAAAATCACTTTTCATTGAAAGAACAAATGAAAAGACACATTTCAGTTTCAAGTCACTGCTGTTAACTTTTTCCACTCATTATAAAAGAAGGAGTGGATGTTTGATTGGTCTCTATCCAGTCAAAACAAGCTGCTCTAACTCCAACCAGTCAGCTCAGACGGAAAGTGAAAGCTTTGTTTGGGGTTTTTTACTCTCACCTTTTTTATGATCAAGTCTTTACCGACTTTTCTTTCACCGTGCGTAGTGCTGTGTTCTGTTTGACCAGCTCAGGAGACACAGGTTCAGTTTGTGAATACAGTATCCCCCCCCCCCCCAACCCCATCCCCACCCCCTACATTCAAATCCTTCCATCCCTCCCTCTCTTGGCGTCTCTGTGTGCCGTCAGGCCTCGTCTGCAGCAAGAGCGGAGACGAGTCATGTTTTGGCCTGTCAGTATGGCTGCTAGTGTCAGTATCTGGAGCTGCTGGTTCCTCTGACAGCGCTGGAGGGGCTGCTGGTCCTAGCAGAGTGCAGCCGTCACCCTGTGACACGCTCAGTGTCACCGATCCCCTCCGTCTGGTGACATGGCACCCCTCCCCATCCTCATCTTTGCTCGCCGCTCCAACCCCCCTCTCCCCCACCCAGCCAGTGGCCTTTTCACTGCCACTCTGCAGTCACTCACTCACTCAGTCAGTCACTTACTGCCTCACTGAGGAGTCTTTAGTACGAGCTGACCTACATGTGTTTTTGAAAGCTGATACCAGTGTTTGGTGGTGTTTACAATTGATATTACCTTTTTAAAGATTATAGAGATAGATAGATAGATAGATAGATAGATAGATAGATAGATAGATAGATAGATAGATAGATAGATAGATAGATAGATAGATAGATAGATAGATAGATAGCCTCTGTGCACAGCAGGACTAAATATGTATGTGATTTAATCTGGCCTTGGCGAGTGTGCAGCAGTGACAAATGGATGCTCACTATGAAACCCCCTCATCCAAGAGACAGTATTAGTTTTTGCTTTAATTACCAGCAGCAGTAATGTTTCCTATCCATAACTGTCGGCCTGCTAGAATGCAGCCTGGCAGAGGGGTGAGGGCCTTGTCTCTTCTCTCAGTGGGCCTCCTGTCTCTTCTCCCCCCCCAATCCGTCTATCCTCTCTCCCTTTCCTCCCTCCCCCTCCTCCCTCCCATCCCCTCTGCGCCCGCCGCATCTTTCATTTCAATATTTCAATATTTATGCCTCATCTGAGAAAGTTCAAAGTCACAGTAAGGAGGCATAACTTTCTCCCGCCTCCCCGCCGACACACAGGACCCTGCCTGGTGGACAGGAGAGGAGAGACTGCTGACGGCTGGTCTCCCCTCCCCTCCGCTGGTCACTGGTGACAGAAAGAGAGAAGGGAGGCTTTGCCTTGGGTAGTCGGATGCAAAGACAGACAGATTCTTAGCGTAACAGATATGAGTTTTTTAAACTGATGGTGACCTTACATTAACACGATTTATGATATTTTGCGCTGATATTTATTGCAAATCCTTGAAAATATATGTGTAAAAGGAAAAAAAATGTTATTTTTAATAATAATACTATAATATAATCAATCAATTCTGCAATCATTCATTAAAAAAAAGAGAACAACTGCATCACATCCAACCCAACTAAGATATTTATTATTCAGTTTGAAGCCGATATCAGTCCATTGGTATGACACGAGGCTAAACACCTTCAGCAAATATTAGGTTGCACAGCATGTAGCGCCTCAAAGGTCCAGGGGCAGCGCCAAGGTCCCGTGGGTGCCCGTGTTGGATCTGTTATCCATGTCTGAGCCCATGTCACTGTGCACGTACATTTTTCTGTGGGTCTCACTGACCATCCCTTTAGAAAATCCAGAGCCAGTTTTAATAAATAAAAGCACCTGACAAGTCCGTCCTTAGCCATAAAGATCTTTGACAGCCGCCGTCTGGTAATAGATTAGCCTAATTACAGCGTCCCTGAGTTTAGATCACACCGTCACGTACTCAGCCTGTCGCTCTAATAGCCATTACAGCCGTTACTCTCCACTCCCCTCCTGTTAATGTAAAGTTGTAAAGAAAAAAAAAAAAAAGAAGAGGGGGAAAAAAAGGAAAAGCCAAAAGGAAAAGGTCGTCCCCATTTGCATGCAAGCCTTCATTAGAATATGCGAATATGCTAAGGACCGGAGCCGGCGCTTTGCATGTGCAGGTGATGAATGGCCAGTGCATCGCAGAATAGGCCGAGATGGAGGCTTCGTCACCCTCATCTGCATAGCATACTTTATTTACTTATTTATTTATTTATTCATTTACTTTTGAGTGCTCGCTCTCTGTGATACATCTCACGTCTGAGGAGGACCTTTGCAATTTACTCCCCCCCCTCCCCCTCACACACACACAAACACACACACTTCAATAAGACGAGGCTTTATTAAATGGCTGAAGGAGAGCTTTGAGTTTTCACAAGGCTTTCTTTGCTCTTGGAAAAAAAAAAAGGGGAAATGTTTGGATGGCTCCTACTGTAAATCTTTGTGTTTGTTTACCACTTTATACATTGCAGCGAGGACTTAAACAAGGCATTACAAAAGGTAGAAATTGGCTGTTTATTGAGCGGTGATTCAACCTGTGGAGCAGCAGAGAGCGTCAGCGGTGGGAGGGAGGCCAGCGCTCGCTTGAGTGAAACCTTGCAGAGTGAGTGTTTTTTGTCGAGGTGGGGGGTGGTGGTGGGTGGGGTGGGTACGGTGGTGGGGTGGGGTTTGCGGGGTGGAGGGCGAGTTTCCAGAGAGAAACTCTTCTCTTCACTCTTCTCTGTTGCCGGGGCGGCAGATGGTGGGTGTCAAGACAGCGGCAGCAATAGCCAAACAAAGACATCCTTTGTGTGTGTGTGTGTGTGTGTGTGTATGTGTGTGTGTGTCTGTGTGTATGCATACTTTCTGAGAGGTGTAGAAGTGCGCTAGCTTTGAGTAGGAGGCAACAGCATCTATAATAACACTTGAACGGTGCATTGTATAAATTCCTAAGCTCACTCAATATCCAGAAAGTTCATTTTTTTGATTTGAGACAGCTGACACCTCAATGAGGAACTATTCAGAAACTTGTGTGAAGTACTTTTCAGTGACAGATGTCACAATTGCAGTTCCACTTTCCATACCGACAGAGTGATCTTCCTACCTCTGTACAATCTTTTCCCTCCATCAACAGTTATGGTTCTTTGAGCCTAATAAGTCATTCTTTGATAAGATCGCTGAATATTAGATTAGTACCATAGCGGTTTATTTTGCTCCTCTGGAGTGTGACCTTAGCTGCCCTTCACAGAGGCGCGGGGATAATGAGAGTGGTAGCTGGCGGACAGACAGGCCCGACATCCCAGCTACGCCCTTCACTCAGCTGGCTGAGGAGAAACGTCAATACAGAGGCCTTATGTTTTATGGATTATCTGCTTTAGCAAAACTATAGTGAGAGAAATACAACTCTCGCTTGTCATGTTGCCTCAGTTCTTTTTAATGTGCGAGACCACTCACCAAAACAACAACGGTCGAAATTAGAGGCTGTCTTCTCTGTTTGTTTCTTTTCAATTTTCTCTCTCACCTCTCGCGCCTCATTCTTAGTGTCTTCCGATCACTCAGATTTGAACACGGTGATCTGGTGTTCTTTGATTTACCAAAACTTGCTTTTCTACTGTATTTTGAGAAGCCATAGGTTTGGGTTTTAGACATATTTGATTTCATTAGTTATCATTTTGAGTAGATCTGGCAAGCATCCTTCCAGAACAATTTCTGTCATCATAGACCTGTGTAAATTAAACGCTCTCCACGCCTCCAGATTTTTATTTTTATTTCTGGTATTTAATTATTTATTTTGATAACTCTCTCAGCCTTTCTCTTCTTTCCTCTTTCTTTCTTCCTCTCATTCTTCACTCTCTTCTTCATACATTTAATTTGTTCTCAGAGGACAGGCAGATAGAGTGTACAGTAAACAGACTGAATAAATCATCTTTGGGCTTTTTTTTTTTTTTTTTGAAGGGGGGGTGTCTCAGGGATACTGTTGGTTTTTATCCCCAGGAGGCACTAGGGAAGCTTGCTGTTGTAAACGAACCCAAGTGGAGTCCTGTTATCCGCAGTTTAATCTGCCCACTGGGGGCCAGAGAGAGGTCGGATGGCGGGAGGGGCTCATCACAGCTCCCGGTCCCTGAAGGAGCACAGAGGGTGTAGACGTGGGGACGGAGGTGAGAGGGGTGGCTGGTGTCTTTCCCCTCAATTAGACTCTTTAACAGAGGATGAGGCCCTGCTGGTGTGTTTTCCTGTTATAATGACACCAGCCTTAATGGCAGTGGTCAACTGAAAAAAAACAAGTGGTTCCAGTTACACCAATATATCAGTTTGACTGGCTGATTAAAATTATAATGCTAACATCAGCAGGTTCGTCTACCTCAGATATAATGTAGCAACCTCTCTCACCACAGATAGTCAGTGTTTACTCGTCATGCCTTCAAAGACGTCATTTCAGACCAGCGAGGAAGAATTTTATTTAACAGCTTCAGTAGTGTCAGTGTATAAATCTTGAAATGAAAGCAAACACCTCTTGCCTTAAGGAGCTTTCTAAATGAATTATATCAGTATGTCCTATAGCTGCATCCCATGATCCCATGATGGTCTAAGAGCTGTTTTAAAAAAAGTGTTTCCAAACTGCTAGAAACTCTATTCTGGCAGAAACTGATTTTTTTAAACCACAAATGATGTAATTTAATGCTATTTATCCATCACCACAGAATACAAGCCATCGGTTAGCTGCAGTTCTGACCTTCAGTCCAGTTTTAATACAGGCTTTCTAATGTTTGCAGTCAAACCTTTCTGGCAATAGTCATGTTTTGCTGTCTTAGTAATATTATCAACTTTATAAAACTATATTCACGGATGTATAATAATTTTGCTTAGTGCTAGATTTAGTGCCAAAACAAGCGTAATAATATTGAAAGTACAAAGAACACAAATAGGCTCTCTTTTTATTTCTCACTCCCCACCCTTCACCTCTTCTCCCAGCATACACCACACACACCTGAGGAGACCTTATAAACATAAGGAAACCTGCATTACAAATTACTGCACATCATAGAAATTGTGCAGCAAGCTTTTTAAAATACCAGCGCTGCCAGTGAGGCGCTTTGTAATTTATCCCTTCACGGCTGTTAGCTGCGCCGCGCAACGGTGATTTATTTGGTTTAAGAGAAGTTTTGTTTAGAGAGATAATGAGCAGGACTTCTCTTTAATGATTTAACACGGCGCAGTGGAAAGGAGAGGGGGAAAAAAAAGCACATATATTTTTCATATCTTTAACTGCACTGCAGAGAGGAAGGAGAAAGAGATGCATTAGCAAGAGAAGCTAACAGCCTTTAACAACCAGCATTTTTGATTCATTTTGTTTTGTTGTTTAAAATGAGACTTTCTCACCTCCACATAACGCGGCAGTATTTTAGTATGTTATATGTATTTCATTTAAAATGTTCCTCAGGACAGGTCCCATCTTCATAGGGACAGTGTTTTTTTTTTTTTTTTTTTTTTTTTTTTTTTAAATCCATAAAAGTGAATCGTATTTGTGCTGATTCAACACAGTATGCCAGCGTCTACAAGTTTTGTTTTGAAAAGTGCTATAGCCACTTGTGTAGCTGTCTGTACCTTGTTCTTTATACACCTCTCCTTTCATCTTTACACCCAGTACAGTATTATTCCTTCTTGTTCAGCATTTTCAAGTTTCTCCCCTCACTTAGGATTTAAATCCCAAATTAAAGCAGTTAATTAGAAAATATAATGATGCTGAGTAGCATAATCTGCAAACAGTGCAATGACGCTCAGAGCTGGGGGCTCCGTAACACTGAACACTGCCATCGGCGCATAACGATGATGATATCAATAATAGATTACTTCATCAATCGCTGTTCTCTAGAAGATGGAAATGCGCTGTTGGGAAGGGACTGAATTTTTAGTTTTCATTATTCTAATTTTTTTTTTTTTTCCTCCCTTCCTCCCTCCCTTTCACGTAGCTTGAAAATGTCTGTTTCATCTCACATTAGGGTGTGCTCTGCATAAGTGCAGGTGGAACTTGCTCTCCCTCTAAATGATCCTTTAATGGAACAGTGTGCACTGGAGCTGGGAACTCTATGGGGCGCTGCCACTGTCGATGAGAACTTCGCCTCAATCAATCCGTCAAGCCCCATCACCTGCCTCAGCAGATGATCCAAAAACCCCTTTGGAGAGGCAAAGTGAGCTTTTTATGTACCTCCTCTAAGACTAGAGGACACACACACGCACACACACAGGCGCGCACGCACAAGCAGCAGCATCATAAGTGAGAGGTGTCTGTTTCATTGAGGGGCTTGACGTTGATCAGTCGTCAGAGAAACACTTTGCCTCCCTTTTTATTTTTATCAAGATCATCTTAGAATAGATCAAGTGCTTGCTTCGCTCTGGCACGGGCACAAAAACAAAATCAATTCAGATGTTTTATTTATTTATTTTTCCTCCCCAATATCTGTTACATTATGGGATGTTTCCATAAGCGGATCTCTTAGAAGCCCAAGCAATATTGATGCGAAGTCGCCTCTTGCTTCCGTCAAACAAAGCGACAGCAGCATAAACTGCATTTGCCTCTGCGTCTCTCCCCAGTTCACATTCACTTCAGCTTATCTGGATACTCCATCATGATTTTTCATATTCCTTCATTTTCCTTCTTTCTCTCCTGTGGCTTTTCTTTCTCCATCCTTCCATCAGCATCTATCTCCACATCTGCAAATTTGACACCGCATTTAGTTCACCCCATCTACCGCTATAGGCCCGCTTGTAGAACATCCATTAAACTCAAGCCTGTAAACTCAGCAGAATCCCTCCTTCACCGGTCCCTATTCTTGACGTCTGCATGTCTGTCTCTCTGTCAAGGAAAGCAGTCGCTCCGTCTGTCAATAAATGTCTTATCTTTCGACTTCTTGTTCCTGTCTGTTTATCTGTCTGTCTGACATGTCGGCAGCTGTCTCTGCGCTCCAGGGTTGCTGTCAGCCAAGTGTTGGTTTCTGTTCTTCTGTCAGTTCACCTGCCTGTCAGTGCTTCTCAGATTAGACATGTCAACTTACCTCCAGGTTTTCCGCTTCTCCAGGATGGGTTTATAAAAAAAAATAAACAAGGAAGAAACACATTATGTTTACTCAGAAGAGTAAATTAGTCGTGGCGTTGTGAAATGCTCTTTGTTATGCTATGCATCTACCTCATCAGTGGTAAATATAGTACATGGGTGCAGTATCCTTAGAAATTAAATGTGCTAATGTATGTGCAGCATGTCTTCTGTCGAACAGATCATTGTCAAATTAGTTGTGATGCTTTTACAAAAAGAAAAAAAAGGAGGATATGTGACTGACTGTTTCTAAATTAAGAATCCGTTTCCAAGAAATCCTGTTGCTCATTTAGTCACTTACCCTGCACAGAAACGAAAGAACTGCGGGAAAACAGAAAAGATGGACAGAAATGGGGGACAGGAGATGATGGGAGCAATGGCAAAGCGATGTAATAGTGCTAACAGGAAGGGAGTGGGAAAAAAATGAAGCTGAGAGATGGATGGGAGGAGGTGATATTGATAGGAGGAGTAAGGAGGAAAAAGAGAAGATGGAAGTGAAGGGAGATGGAGGAGGCTGAGATGGCAGAGGAGATGGAGGGAGGAGGATGCAGAGGGGAGCTACCTGCTGCTGATGGCAGTCAGAGTCAGTGAGGGATGGAGGGCGATCCAGCTGTGACATTAAAGCAGCAGGTGGAGGCCATCATTAGGACTAGCACAGGAGGCAGTATGAGCCCACACACACTCATTTCTTTGGGGCCCAGTGGACCACCAGAGAGTGTGTGTGCGTGTGTGTGCTTCTCCTCAAAAAGAGCTGAAGCATAGTCCCATAACTTCAGAGCTCATCCCCACCTCCCCCTTTTCATCTTTCCCTCACGGAAGCCGCCTTCGTCCCCAGGTTTCAGCAGCTTCGCCCGGTGAGGGTTGAGTGCTTCCTACATCTGGTGGCTGCCTCTTAATGGTTTTTCAGTTACATTTTAACCAATTGTAATGAAGTTTATTCGATTTCAGCTTCATTTTTCACCTCATAGCTTTTCCTATGTTGCGTTTACATCGTAGTGGCGCACAGCAGGCAGCAAACTGGATGTTCAATTGTTTTCAAAGGAAAAACAATAGGAAATTGCGCCAACTGATTCCTAACTTTTGTCTTCTACAACCATAGTAAGGACAACACAGAAAATCTAAAATATGTGTGCTGCCTTTGTCCACTTCTTTTCTGATATAGTCTACTGGTCGTTCATTATAAGATCTTGGAGGAAATAACATTGCTTTTGGTATTGCACTACATTTCGTTAGTGTGGACACAATGTACGACAATTAATTCAGCGTTTAGAAGTGAAAATTGGTGAATGATGACTGAAAATATGTTCTGTGTCCATGCACTTGACGCTGATAGAAGTACTGGTGTTAAACCTGAATTTTCACTGCCGGTGTAAAGTTCTTCCTACGCACAGGTTCATTGCCTGGTGACAAAAGTTCAGATTTCCCAGCCATGCCATTGTTATACCTGCTGCCATCTGGTATGCACTGGAATGAGTGCATAGATGTCACAACTAAGCATCCTCTTTTACCTTTCAAGGTTGATTGTCAAAACCTGAAGAAACCAGCTGAAAGTAACTCAAGCACAAGTTGGCAAAGTATGTCAAGTCTGACCTGGCTCTATCCCAGCATGCCTTGTGCATAGCTCTCGGGAATGGGTGTGTATGATTTGAGGGGTGGCGGGCTACGGTACGTCTAAGCTGAGTGTTGCTCCAGGCCTTTTCTTAGATCTCCCATCCCTTCCGGACCTGTAGATGGGCCTATCCAGGAACACCATTAGGCAAATGAAGTTGTTTGTATCAAATATTGACATGTTATCTCTTCATCATCAGGCGGCGGGAGGGAAGAGAGAGAGAAAGATTGTAACTGTGGGTAATTGAGCCGTGTCTCCCCTGCTTATCGGTAAAGCTCCGGCACGTCACGGACCTAACGAGCTGTGGCGCGCCGATTAGTCTGAAGGGAAAGTCGAACGTGAAACACCAGAGCCTTCGTCTTTCTCTTTCTTTTTCTTTTTTTTTTCATATCTGCAATGGATATTATGAGCCTCCCTGGAGGGCAGAGGCACAGCCTTATTAGTTCAATTCATGGGGGGGAAGAGAATTGATATGGATGAATGGCATGTTAAAGTATCCCTTTGTTACAATAACCATCAAGGCTGATGGTTCAGGCTGATGATGCAGCCCAAGGCAGCAGGACGACAAGCTGAGGCCTTGACCCGGATGGCAGAGGATGCACACACACCAAGGGCAGGGGGCTGATTACACACTGCCTTAAACAAATGGATTTGCCCCTTTAACATTTAGATATGGGATATTTCTGTGTGATGCTGTGTGTGTGTGTGTGTGTGTATGCATGAGAGAGGCTACTTGTGGATGTCTCTTTTTGTGAGTAAAGACTGTCATTTGTCTGAATTTGTATCAGTGTGTGTGTGTGTATGTGTGTGTGAATGCAGCCTGTATTTTATCTCAACATTATCAGGAGTAGTAATTTGGGTACATTAGATAATCATATAGTGGATAGCTAATTGCAGATGTATTATCATCACCATTTGTGTGCATAGTAGGTATTTATATTTTTCCATTTGTGTGTGGTTATTTGCGTTTATGCATGTTGTTATTGTGCATTTCTGTGAAAATTAACACCCATTTATGTGTGTGTGTGTGTGTGTGTGTGTGTGTGCGCAGCCTGTGCCAGGTGCCTCCACAGGGCATTACCCATCTTGCACTGGTGCCACTCTGAGAATAATCCAGTAAAAAATGGGCGAGATGCGAATCTCACAACATGCCAGTTTGATTTGTACCCCTCGCTATCAAAGAATGCTAATTAAAATCATATTTTGCATATGTCTTGTCTTTCATGCGCATATGCAAATTGCCCCTGTTGCCTTTCAGCACTCTGTAATTAGGTTTATGAAGGACAGCTGTAATACATAATTAACAGAAATGTTTGCAAGCTCTTTTTTCTCCGCGTCTAAACACGACGACTTAAACAAGCGCGCGTGAAGTGTTCCAAGGCCGTGCTTTCCTCTCAAATATATTGATTAATTTTTTTACCCCCACCCTCTCTGAAATATCTTAATTATGCTGTTTGTTTATTTATAGATGACGGCGTCAGTCAGAGGCACTTCCAGTGGGCCAGAGAAGCTCAGCATTTTGATCTTGCCATTCTCCCTGATTGGAGTATACAAGATTTAGTCATACGCTCGCTTCCAGTTTAACTCGGAGGCAATATTCTGGATGGGTGGATGGATTGAGTTAGAGAGGATTGAGGAAATGTAGAGTGATGATAGCGAGGCAAAACTGTGGAACATGTTTGAATATTTATATGGTGGTCTTAGTTAGCGTCGGCCTCAGGGGCCTCCATGACGGACGTGACTCTGGGGCCGCCATGGGATGGAGGACACAGCCGCCTGCACATTCCCAGATGGCTGACACAGCGACATAAATGGTGAAATAATCATGCTTTCGCTTTATTAAAGACTGACTCCTGAAGTTAGAGGGGAAGCTTAAGAAAGGCGCAAACAGGCTTTGGCCAGAGAGAAAACAGAGTAATGATCTACTTGGAAGAAAGAAAAAGTGAAATCCTCCAGAAAAGAAGAAATGGGAGGAGCGACACGGGGGAGGAACCCGAGTGTGTGCAGTGACAGTGCCAGCCACATGACTGTCGGTTCAACTCCGTCGGCCTCTTTCATGTAGCTCCATCCTCAGCTCTCAGATGTGGTCATTGTCTCTCAGTTGCACAATAATGGGAAGTGATGGGTGCTAAATGAAAAGGCCAGGGGATGAAAACACTGGTGAAGCAGCTTGGATGTCAGAGTAGTTAGTCCTGTCATCCGTTCATTATGTTTTCATATGCTGTTTAGGAGACACGGTAAACTCAGGGCCCTCGACAAAGTCAGGACATTGCGGTCACTGCCGAGTTATGGCACCCCGGTATTTTTGACCGTGTGTGCGTGCAATTGCATGTACTGTTGATACATGTGCGTTTGAATCCTGGCACGTGGGTGCGTATTTGTTTGACACATTGATGCACAACATGTGGAACTCTTTGCATAAGACTCTCATTCTACTGTCTGACCAAAAAAGGTGCCTGTAAAACAAACATTTTCTAACTTTCTGCCCCTCGTGCGGTGCAAAGTTTGTTTCTGTTTTGCTGGTCTGTCCTCTATTAACGGAACAATAGTTTTTCCACCCAAAAATCTGCTTGTGACAGATTATATTTAAAACTCTGTGTCACATCGGGTTTCCTGGGAAAAGTCTAGGAATGTAAGAGAAGGTTCGATTTGTGTTCTAAAGTGTCTACCAGTGGGACATGTTCCAAAAGTTAAACAAAAAAAGAAGAAATAACCAAAACAAAGACATAACCACTCTTCTGTTTTACAGCTCAATGTTGAAAACGGTGACAAACAGGAAATGTGTTTATATCCAGCTTGCTTCCAGTGCTTCACATCTTTGAGTGTTTTGTTCCATCCCCCTTCTCTTGTAGTGATGCATTTATGGTTCAGACTTTCTTGAAAAAAGAAAAACAGAGTAGTTAAAATGAGCCCATACTGGTCAAATTCTCTTGTAAAACTTGACGTATGTAACATATTGTAGCTTCATGTAACTCTTTGAATTGAACCCATGTTCTCTGTGCGTTTTGTAGATGGGCCTTTGTGATGAAGAAACACCTCAGCACCCACCTGCTGGGAAAACACGGAGTTGGACAGCGTAAAGAGAGGTAAATTAAACCACTGCATTCAGCTGCACATATCATAATCTGCATTTCAGTCAAAAGGAAAACATATGTTTGAAATTCCAGTACATTTGCATTCATGACAGATTAGATGCAGATGTCTTTTTATCCTGGATCCTTACCGTCAAGCATTTTAGCCTATTTTCAGGAGACTAAAATAAGAGCTACAGCAGACAATTAATTCAAGATTCTGGGAGATGACTCCTATAACCCCTATGGAGGCCTGTAAGGTTGTAGCAAAAAAAAAAGTCTCCACTAATTACAGTAAATTTTTAAGTTAAATATAACTTGAGACCCTCCCTCCCTAATGAGTTAAATGGCTTTCACTCATCCTGTCTGTCTCCGTCTCTTGCTCGCATCCCTTTTTTCTGTCAAACTTTATCTGCCTCCCTCCCTCATCTTACTTTCTGCTCTCCCTCTTGAATTAAGGATGAATGATGTTTCTTTTACCATTTTTGTCTGCGTATGGGAGTGTGTGTTTTCTGTGTATGTGTAATGTCTCCCGCTTGGCCCTGTCTATCAGAAGCAGAGCCCTGCTGTCAGAGTGTCTGCGTGTGTGTTGTGTATGTGTGTGAAAAAGAAAGATGAGGAGATGAAGTTGTGAAGCCCCCCCACCCCCACCCTGACAAGCCAAAACGAGACGTTAAACACCTCTCAATCTGTCAAGCGAGCTGCTAAAATAGAAACAGACCCGCTTTTTCATTACTACGCAACCAAATTGATACTTTTGACAACGTGTGGTATTAGATATGACAAGTGGCTTCAGATATGGAAGTAAGCAGCCCGACCAGATGCCTCTCCATCTCTCAGACATTATCAGCTAAATTCCTACTGTCAGCTGTTCATCTGGATTAGATGGAAACAAATCCTCATATCCTCAACTGCTTCAAGTTTCTGTTTCATCCACATTTTTCACATCTGTGACCTAACCAGTGCAGCCGCACTTTTCTGCTGTTTGCCACCGGGCTGACTGACCCGGGACTCGAACCGCTGACCTCCTCGTCCAACATTTATGCTACTGTTGTCCATTGGTACATGCTTACCTGTCACGAAAAGAACTAAAGCAAACCAAGGGAAAAAGAAAATTCAATAACAGAAATGTCTGTCATGTATGGGTTTACATTTTTAGTTCCATTTATATAACTCACTATCTTTGCAAACTGTCAAGAAAAACAGATAACCTCAGGTGTTCGTAGGCTCCATAGACAAATGTGGGAAGAAGGCAGAAGAGAACAAGCTGTCATTACTACAGTAGTATCAGTATTATTTATATCACTTTTGCCATGAAATATGTGTGGGTTGTTCTGTAGCACATGTTCCATGCTCAAGACTTCCATAAAAATAAAGTTTCAATCGATTGCTAGATGTTTCATCCGCACATTCTTCAATTCTTCAACCCTTCCTTTATCAGCTACTCAAACAATAAACTTCAAGTTTGGGAACAGAAAGTAAAATCCACAAGCTTCTGCTGCATGAAATCAATTAAACTTTGATTCATCTCCATTAAATCCTCATGTCTGCATTATTAGCGGCATGCCTACAACAGAACACTAAAGACTGGTGTCTGCCTGCAGTGTGCCGCTGATCCCTTGCTACATGGTCAGGGTATACTCGGCACGTGCTTCCTGGCCCTAATTCCACTTTTACTATGGCACATGTTTCAGATTACTATGATATGATGTATTTTATCTAATTAAAATCCAAATCCCAATCAGTCAGAGGAGGCAGTCGCTGACCATCAACGCAAACATTTCTGTTTTGACTGTCAGTGAAAATGCATTCAGTTTTAGTCCAGGTGGCAACGCGGAAAAGCACAACACATAAATCAGCCAGTGGATTAGTCTCTCTGTCTGCCACACAAGTGGATCCTCGCTAATTTGGAAATGCAGTTCATCTGAGAAGTGCTGTTTTAGCCAGAGCCAGCAAAAACACCAATTTTAGTTTAAACAGCTTAGCATTTTTGACGACAACTCAAGACATTGAATCGACCAGCCAGTGAAAAAAAAAAAAAAATCCCATCTCTTACTACATCCCAGAGACCTTTTGTTCTCATTACTTTTCGTAATAGAAGGTGGCAACACTACCAAGGTCATACGGGACACACACACACATTCACACACACGAGTACTGGGAACGAATGAAGCTGTGAGGTGTGCGTGTTACTGGATAGTGTTTAGCTCAGTGTGTGTTTTTGCCAAAAACAACGCCAGTCACTCTGCTCAGCCATAAAGCATTATGCCACACAGCATCATTACATCAAACACACACACATGTTCATACACACCTTTCAGTTATGTTTATGCACATAAACACACAAACACTTCCATTCCTGCTGTCATCAAAGCATCATTCTTTCATCCCTTGTTTTCTCTCTCGTTATTTTTATTGCACTCATTCATGCACACTTAAACACGTGCCTGCTGTACACACACGCACACACATGCACACACACTCACTTCCATGCACACTCAGAGGGAGGACGGCCACAAGGTTTGTTCTATTTAAACCTGTAAAACACGGTGTCATCATTTTTCTGACAGTCCTGCAGACAGAATTTATCTCATCATTAATTAACCATCATATTTCCAACACAGTGCAGCTTAATTAGCACAAGGTCATTGGGGAGGGCTTATTAAGTGGAACAAATTTGGGCAAGTGTTAGAGAGGAGGCAGAGGACGGAGGATGGAGGAAGAAAAAAGGAGGAGAGAGAGAGAGAGAGAGAGGGGTGGGATGACAAAGAGATAGGCAGAGAGGAGAGATGAAAGAAAGAAAGGAGGAAAGCAGTGCAGAAAGAGAGGAAGTGTGTGTCTTTTGTGTGGGTGTGTGTGTGTCTTTTTGTGTGAGTGGTCTGGTCCGACATGACAGTGCTAGCTCAAAGATTGATAACTGCGCCGGTTTTGAAAGCCCAGACCTGGAGACTAGGACGGGAGCTGAGGGAGAAAGAGAGACAGGGAGAGGGAAAGGATGGGGAAACTTGTGTGTGTGTGTGTGTGTGTAAGGGGGGGGTATCTGAACCGGCAACTGGGGACCAGTGAGGGAGGGGGTGGGTTGAGAGGCAATGGGGGTGGTTGGGGGGAGCCAATTGCAAACATATGCTGGCTGGCAGGCGGTGGAGAGATGGATTGCAGTGGGACAGTGTCAGAGAGGCAGTTTCATCACCATCTCTACGGCCCTGTTCACCTGGTATTTTTAGAACACTGGGGAGATCTGTTAGTCAAAGGAAGAGAGGAGGAGGAGCAGGAGGAGGAAGAGACCTGACTAGCCGTAGGTAACGCCAGGCTCCACTTAGCCAAATCCGTCTGGGGCCTCAAACGCCAAGTTATTTTGGGTGGGTATCTGGGAGGAGGATAGAGTCCCACAGGTTTAGAGTTTCAAAAAAGCTGATAGTGCTGATGATTTTTTGTATCAGTACTCTATTTTGGTCAATCAGTCTAAACTTTGTAGATTCACATGGGAAAATGTGTCCCCGTTTGACCTTCCCTAAGCAGACAGGAGAGGTGAGCAGCCTTCACCAAACATTCAGGGACTAATTCACAAAAGAATAACACATAATAAACACATAGAAAGTAACGCACAAGGTGCCAGTATTGATATCCAAAAACATGGCTGTTCAAAACATTTCTGTAAGCCAGCCTTTACATACTGCAGCGATCACGACGAATGAAGCACTTCCTTTTAGTTTCAAACCTACAGATTTTCCTGTGACAGGAGACTACTTTTAGCTTACCATGCATATTTATTAGCCTTTCCGAAAAGCCACACAAACACAGAGACACTGTGTTAACAACACAATTTATTAAAACGCTTATTTTCAAAATCAAAATCTGTTTCGCCCATACCTTTATTTAATCCAGTCAAAGTGTCTCACGACAATCACTAATGAGCATAGTGTGCGATGATGGTCAACACTGGTCAGATCAGACTTTAAATAAAAAAGCTAATATTAGCCACATACATCGTTATAACCCCAGTGGGGAAGAAGAGAAAAGGGAATCTGAGGGGAGGATGGGTGAGATGACAGACTCCAACCATCTGACAGGTTCTGGGTGAGAGAGAGAGAGAAAGGGAGAGGGAGAGGGAGAGAGAGCTGAACTGTTATAAAGTGACACAACTGGGTCTTCGTCTCAGTCACACCACCACTCCTCACTGCAGGCACTGAGCGGAGATGAGGGCTTTTTGTCCTTTTGTCTGCCTGCATGTGTGTGCTTCCCCATAGATGTATACTTAAGAGGACCTTGTGTCCTCGCAAGTTGGCATAAACCATGCCGTGTGGTTGTCTGATTGTAATGGCTGGCAGTGATCTCGAAAGGTTTTTATTGTAGCATTTTGCATTACAGCCCAGAATTATAATAAGAAGTTGTCACTTTTGTTATCACCCACTTGTAATGTCATTCTGAGCTGAATTATCCCCCTTCCTCAGTGCATTTTCATCTGAATATATAATCTCTCTTATTTAGTTAATGGATGCACGGTCTGAGCCAGCCCAGTGGGAAAATGGTTGCATAGTTCCCACTAGTTTGATTTTATTGATTTTGATTGAGTGTTGCACATCAAGAATGCTTTTCCCTGCTCATTCACAGGAGAGCAATAGAGTTATCTTGATTGTAAAACAAAAAGAGGATACGAGCAACAGTTTTGAATGTGTGGCGTTAACTACAGCAAAGAATAACAGCCCTCTGAGGAGAAACATGGAATATAAAGATTGTCTATCCCTTCTTTTGAGAAACAACCCAAACACTTTCTTATGTGACTTTTTTGAAACTATGTTTGTATGAGTGCATCTGTATGTGCGCATGTGTGTGTGTATTCCCTGCTGTTTCGGTGGGCCTGCAGGCACCTAAACCAACACTTCAATAACAAGGGAGTGGCTTGAGAGCATGACTGACAGCAGCGACCTTGCCTCAATTGCTTGTAATTAGTTCTTTAAAAACAGGGCGCCAAAAGACAACTGACCTGTCTCGCATACCTGTTTTCATAGGTAATTGTTAAAATGCCTGCCATTTTCACGCTTGTAATAATAAACTCCTTGAACTAATACACTCATCACTCTTGAAACACGAGTGCTGACAACCCAGAAGAAAGATATATTTGTTTAAGTAGAGGGGGAAGCATGATACAAGCAGCTGGAGAGAATGTTTTCTGTGTTTTGGAGATGTCTAATTGCTAAAATCTGCTCACAGTTTTGCACTCGGTGGTTGTTCTACAGCATTACTGTATGTCTGAGCCAAGTAAGCTGGTGCTAAAATCCCTCTGAAGAAAAGAGAAAACCAGGTGAAAAGGCATGAACACAGATCCAGAAATAGCTAGCATGATGCATGCAGCGCAGGTGTGATGACTCACAAAATGAAGACGGGGATGTTCAGAGCATCAGTTATTATATGACTGCAGTGAGAGGATTGCAGAGAATCTTTTGAAAGAAGAGTCTCATTTTGGATTTAAACTGCCAACAGTAAATACATGCAGTTTTTTTTTCCTGACAATGTTTGGTATCTTTATTTATATTGTTACATTTGTTATATAATCCTTTTTTATGTTTGCCATGGTGGAAAATTCTGCAGTAAATAAATATATCAATTCAGAAATGACAACAGTATATTTTGAATGAAGAGCTTGTAAACAGTAAATCAATAGTCAAATCCAGGTTTACATTCTGCACCACATTTATTTCTGCATGTTGACATGGCAGAATTGATGTATTTATATTTATACACACGTTCCTGCGGTCAGTCACGTCGCTGTGCCAGGGGCCGAGCATGGCTGAGCGGGCATCTGGCTTTGCAGCGCCGGACTCTGGGCTTGCAGCCGCATCCCAGCATGCCGCGCAGCGCGGCCATATTGCCCCGGCACCGAGGGCCGGGATCGTCCAGGCTTGACGGGTGGAGCAGGGGCGGAAGTGCCCTGCCTGGAGCCAGCGTGGTGGCAATATGGACCACACGGAGCAGGCAGGGGTCAAGTCACACAAAAACCATGAGCCAGTGTGTGTGCAGGGCGTGTGCGTGTGTGTGAGGGAGAAAAAGAGAGAGAGTTAGCAGTGTGATAGGGAGATAAAGAGTAGATAAAGACAACCCCTAATTCATTAGAATAAATCCTTTCCCTTAATTATTGATAATGAATCTGCTCTTTAATCTTTCTCTTTCTTCCTTCCCTTATCTGCCTGTGTCAGCACTTTGTCTCTCTGGCTTGGTGTTGGGTGGTAAGGCCTAGTTTCCAGCCACCCAAGGGCAGCAGTCAATAACATCCCATGCTGCTGGTACTGTAAGCAGGGATGTGATTAGCAGCACAGAAAAGGAAAATGTTCACTTGAAAGTATTGAAGGATGTGTGGACTCGCTGTGGGATATTCAGATCTCTTTAAATCCTGCAAGGAATGAAAGGAAACCAGTTGCTGTTGTTTTTATTTATGAAAAAAACTTGAGTCAATGTTAAATCAAACCTACTGCCACATCATAAAATAAATCGGGGTGCGCTCACTATAACCGCTGACCAACATCCACCAGTGATCAATGCCATCTAGTAACCTTAGTGCAACATCAGCGGACCAATTCTGTTCTGCTTGCACTCGTGAAGCTCCGCATCCCAGAGGTCTGTGCAGCTCACGTAGTCCCGGCGCGGTACTGGCAAGGCCTCAGCGACCCCCAGCTCACCTTTGTGTTTGCTGGCTGCTTGTTTGAACAGGAGCCAGCGGACATCGCCTCGCTGTTTACCCTACTCAATATTTCATGGAGAATGAACACTCGCAGAATGAGGGATTGCGTTAATATTGCTGTTAAAATTAAGAGATAATTAAAATTTGTTAGTTTAAAAGCCATTGCAGTCTATAAAAGTTTGATTACTGGAAAATTAGGTGCATTAAGTTTTTATGGGTTGGCCTGTGCTATCGCTTGGGAACGATTTTTATGAACTTGTCATGGGCATATGGTGCAGACTTGTGGGAGTCTGTGTGTGTGTGTGTTTGTGGGTAGGGGGGCTGTGAGGGAAACATGTTGGTTCTCTGAAAAGCTGACACACTTTAATGCTAAAATGTCCACCCATGTAGTCTCGCTCATCATTAGTTAAAGCACGGTACTATCACAGCCTGGTAGCAGCAACTGTGACAAAATGCCAATTATAAATCTGAGGCTGTGTCTTGGAGAAGAGAGGTCAGAGGTCATGTAAGTCTAGAGCTACTTTATGGTCGTGTCGTTTGGCCAGTGATGTCACATCAGCACTCCGACACGAGGCTTCTCGTTGTTGTTGGTCACTCTAACATCCAGCTCCTTGATGCAGGGTGCAGCAGGGTCCCATCGGCTCCTATTACTAATAATAATGTTAGTTAGCAGTCGACAGCTTGTCCCAGAGTTGGAAGCCACTCGTCATGTCAGAGCAGCATGACCTTGACTTGTGGAATAAATCTACAGCAGTAGCTTGTCTTCTCAGAACAGCGTCTACCTCATCTCGGTAGTGCAGCTCCAACAGTCCCTTCAGCTTTTGAAGTTTTTCTTTTCCCTTAGAATGATGTCACCCACCGTTGAAACCCAAGTGACATTACTCAACCAGACAAGAACGGAGAATGTGCACAGTTCACCTTCATATTCATTTCACATCCTGTGGCACAAAACCAGGCAGTTATACAGTGACACAATTGTGCGGCTAACTGTTGACAGTGGTTGGACATTATGCACAGTGGGACTGTGGAAAAACTGGGCTGTTGCCAGCCTGTTTTTCTTTTCTATTGAAACATCAGACTGTCATGGCAGAAATGGATGTTGCCAGGCATCACTAATGAGCCAATTAATCAATGAATTAGCTGAGCAGCGATTAAATTAATGCGAGCTGGACGGGCAAGCGGCAGTCGTGGATATATCCTGGGGAAGGTGATTAACACACGCACAGAACAGGCAGCGATCAACAAGGCCACTATTAAGTTGGACAACTTCCTGAACTTTTCTCTTTTCTGCTAAATATAGAACAGCTTAATTCGTTTTATTTTATGTGGACTCGGGAAATATTATCATATTTTCCCATGTGGCTACCACTGCATCGCTAATATGCTGTGGAACTTAAGAGAGATTGAGATGTATTTTTCTCATGTTACCTTTGTGTTCATTTATTTCTGCCAGTCTGCAAGGACGGTCTGCTGATGTAAATGCCACAAATAACCAATAAACATACACTTTGACAGCATGTATTTTTCACTTCATGGATAAACAGTGTCACATAACACTCGCTCACCTGTGACCTCACAAGTTGAATATTAAGATATTAGTGGCCCAAACAAGAGCTATACTTTGACAATTTCACTGATCCCTCGCTCAAACAGAAGTTTGTGTTTTTTAGATTATAATATTGCATTCGTGTTTAATAAAATGGCTAAAAAGGGAGGTGACTTGCAGGGATAACATATTATGGAGACATTTTTCAGGTGTTCAGAACTGCCTTTAAGACTCGATAATACATCTTGATCAGTTGTATCTCACCGTATATTAAAAAAAAGTTTGCTGTATGTGAGATGGTTAGAGAGAAACTTCTGCTCATACTCATACTGTTTTTTCTCATTTCAGATCATTTTTGGTAAAATAAACGATTGTGAAGTTAAACTAGTCATCATTTTACTGGGGTCCCCTTAGTGCCCCCTCAAGGAAACCTTGAGCTGGTACTCCTAACTCACTGATATAAACCACTCCCTCTCTTATTGCATAAATCAACAGTTACACATGTAACGTACAGCCTGCAGTTTTGTATCATCTGCTGTCTGATGTGCCTCTGTGGGCTGTGTGTGTGTGTATGTGTGTGTGTGTATAGTTTCATGTGTTGGACATCATATAAAGCTGATCCATCATAGGATGTCATAGGACAGTGGGTCCCGATGTGGGATCCAGGGCCAGTGCAGCGGACAGTCTTGAGCAGCCTGCAGGGCTCCTGTGGGGGCCTCAGAGGTGTCTCCAGCAAAATGAGGAACAGCGTTGGTTCACTGCAGTATAAATTCACTGGAAGTGGGTCCATTTGGAGAATGTAAAAGAATGAATATTGTGATTGTAGTTGCCACTTCTCACACTATCATCTCCTCAGTACAGTGTAGGTCGTTTTACAATCCATCACTCAATCAATAACAACAATGTTCTCTTACGGCCCAGTATGACTAAATGTTATACGCTGCTGGTCTTTGATGCCAATCATCTGGTCTACCTGATTTCTGGAGCACTATGTATGGACATGTATGTTTAGCACCAAACAATGCTCTGTCTGGGTTGTGTTGGTCCAGCACTGTACCACATCATCTCATGTCCAAAGTCTCTAGCCACTGCCCCCCCCCCCCCCCCCTTTCCCCCTCACACTCCGCTTGAGCCGAGACATTACAGAACGGGTTGCAGGGGGGGTGTTGGGGAGGCTCCCTTGATTATGTGACATCCTCCGGAAGACCGCTGGAGTTGTTTCCTCCATTACTTAGAGAGGGAAAAAAGAGGCCTTTTCACTATTGAGACTGTCACTCTCAATTTGGGCTAACGGTAAGCATGCACAAGGCCTCCTGGATATTCCCCCCCACCTGCTCTCACCCCACTCCCACTCACCCTCCCCACACACACACCCACGCCATCCCAACCACCCCTCCCCCTGCAGCGGATCGCCGTGGTGACAGTTTGATTAGATCATCAATCGTGGCCGTTAACAGCGGTTTTCCTGAGCACCTGGACCGGCAGGTCACAGCTGGCTCTGAGCTACCGCTGTCCCCCTGACCCAGAGCTGTGTGTGTGTGTGTGTGTGTGAGTAGACACACAATTGCACATGCAGTCCAATTGTTTTTGTGTGTTGCAAGACCAGCTCTTTGTACTGTATTTGTGGACTTTCAATTACTTGTATGTGTATTTGGGTGTTGCATAGTCCCATGTTGTAAGTTCATGCGTGTGGACAAGCACGGTGATATTTGTGCGCATGTCTACACGTGTCCACATCTGTGTGCAAGCATGGCTGTGTTGAACTGAGAGTGTCCACTGCAGTTTCAATTCAATACAAATGAGAAATGCATTTCCTCAGGGGGCCTTTAGACCCACCTTATTATTTTCTGTTTTTTTCTCCTCTCTGACCTGGGAGCTCGAAACACTAATGAATGTTTTAATTCTTTACATTGGTTGTGAAAGACCACTTTCTAGAGAATGAAGGTGATGACAGGTGGAAATATGAATGTTTATGCAAGCAAAGAGAGCGCTGGAAGAATAAAACGAGAGGAATACAGTGGACGCCACATAAACACATCTGTATCATGAGTTCTCCACCAGGTACTTTCCAGAGTGTATTATTCTCTGCGTTTGCAGATACACAGATACCGGTGTGTAGCAGTTATGGCTATTCATCTGTAACACCACACACACACACACACACACACACACACACACACACACACACACTCACTCTTTACCGTAGCTACGACACAGTGCACTTCACAAACACACACGTACATAAATTCACCTGCTTCCCCGCGTTGTCTTCGGCTGCTGTATCAGGTTCCTCGTCGTTCTGGTAAAGCAGTTAAATTTATGGGCTAACAATAATGGGACAAAGTGTGTGTCTCATTGCGATTCCTCAGGTATTCCATGATTAAATAAACGTCCCCGGTCTTTTCATAAAGCTTGTTTATGGCAGCGTGGCACCATATGCTACTGCTTCCACCCCACCCACCCATCTCTTTTGCTCTCTCTCACTCTCTTGCTGTTTAATTCTCTCTCTTTCTCTTTGTCTCTCTCTCCGTTTCTCTCTATGCCTCATACGCTGCCCTACACTGCCTCTACCAGATGCAGGCTAGCCATTATTCTGTGGTGGAGTCGTGGCGGAGAAGCTAAAGTTGTGAATTAACATGTAGAAGCCATTACAGAGTGATGATGATATCCATCTGCACCGTTCATAGGTGCTACTTAGTAAATTGTCTGCGCCGTAATGGCACAACAGTAACAATATGATTCTGTTTCATCAACTCCATGGTCTGTTCCCGTCTTTTCTGTTAAGTAGATGCTCAGGTGTGACTTATTTCTTGGATGCCATTGAGTATTTGGTTTGTCGCAGCTCTTCGTGGTTCTACCCTGTTGGTCAGAGCAGAGTGGGAATTTTTTTTTTTTTTTTTTTGAGTCCTTAAGGCTTCAAGGTGTTGTTATGAAACCATTATTTGCAAACGTCCTCGTTGTGCTACAAATTCTGATCATTTTTAGATTGTATGATGTACAGTCTGTGTTTTTATTAAAACACAATATTCCTTACCATTCAAAAAAAAAACTTAATAAAATATAAATATAATAAAAATAAAATATAACTTAATATAATACATAAGACAAAGAATATTGTGATAAAAACAGTCATACTGTATATAAACACAAAGTTGTCTAAATGATGCTTCGGAATCTGTCTGAGCTCGTAAGGCATTTCTACACGTCATATGTAGCAGATCATTCAATAAAATGCTAAAATACAAAGAAAATCATGGATTCATAATCTTGCACGTGTGAAGCACATATAAACCTTGTTGCTCATATTTTGTCTTCCTCTGAAGAGTCCGTGACACTCCAGCCCTCTGTGGCCGGATAGTTTTGACTACGCAAACACAGGCAAAGCAGGAAAAGTTGTGACTGGTAATTAATTCTCCAATGCAGTGTATGACTGTGTGTGTGTGTGAGAGAGAGTGTGTGCGTGTGTGTGTGTGTGTGTGTGTGTGAGAGAGAGAGAGAGAGAGAAAGAGAGGAAGGATGAAAAAAACAACAGTTGCTACAAAGCAAGTCAGAAAAGCAATTAACTTCTCCAGCCAGGACATGGCAGTAAACACATGTGATTGTTCACTATATTGTCTTGTTTGGTTCCTGGAGTTGCGTTGTGGTAGTGGGCCAGAGACAGCGAGACTGAGTTTGTGTACTCTAGACTTTTGTTGTGATTATTAATGGCCGTTTCACATTAACTTCGCCGTGCTAATATGCTCGACAATGGCCCAAATCACCTGAGCGATGGGGACGATGGAGGCAGCCCTGTCCCCCCGTCCAGCCAACACTGTAGCAGCTACCCTACTATCCCCCTACCCAATGACCAAGATTAATGAAACCTCCGCCGTTTTTAATTAGCACGGCCGCAGTCATCAATTATGTCTGCCCCACCCCAAATACAAATATTGTTATATTTGGGGGAAAAATTCTTGATTTATTTCATTGTGGTGGCCGAAGGAGTGAGATGAATGGCCTCCCATCATGGTCATTTGCAAGGATGAGGAGGAGGAGAAGGAGAGTGGGTCGGGGTAATAACATCAGTGGTGGGAGGGGGGGGGGGGTACAGTAGAAGAGGACATGGACAGGGCCAGCCTGGGAAAGTCAAGTCTACAGGGAAAGACCAGTCTGGGTCTCAGGGTCCCCTTGCAACTGTCTAGGAACTTAATTAGACTTTCCTTGAACCAGAGCTGTACTGATACCAGTTTTCCTCCAGCCTGCAGATAAGTAGACATTGTGTTGTTCAAGTACCAATCAAAGTGTTACTATGTGGTCACATAGTGATCAGACCAGTGTATGATCCCATCTAAGAAAGTACAAAGAACAACGTAGAGGTGTTTTTTTTGCTTCTTACTGGTCAAATGTTAGCCTATTCGGAACGTGTTCAGAAAAGTTAGACCAAACCAGATAAACAGATTAAAAAAAAGTTTATTCTGATAAATAACAGTATTACAGTCAAACTAAAGAGTGAGAGCCATGTTTGTTGCACATGTGCAGTGATGTTTAAGATACAACAATACTGAGTACCTACAAATACGGAGTATCATGAGTTTCAATGTGATTTTCCTCTTCAAAATCTTCTAAGACATAACAAACCATTAATAATAATAATAACAATATAGAAAGATATGGAAAGTTTTGCTGTCTGTTATACGGTGAAAAAGAGTCTCTATCCAGTCTGCTTTCAGACGTAGAAATGACATATGGATGACACATTTTAACCCCATACGCAGTTGTAATGGTTGGTCATCCAGCACGCAACATTTCCTCTGATATTAACTCTGCTTTGTTACTGTCTGGGGACCATTCTACATGCCTTCCAACTGTTTTTGTTGCTCCAGCACACTTTTATGCTGCTTGTTCAAATTTGCACGATGCTTCTATTAAGTTCCAAAACTGATTCTGCCCCTTCAAGCACTTGTATTTTGCACTGTTAACATTTTGCCAATTGTTTTTTTTTTCCAGAAGGCATACGCACTATACTGGCTTAGCTGCAATATTTGTTGTTTTTTTATCAGATTGTAACTTTTTTCCCCCTCTACATCTGATCCATGGATTTTGGCTAGAATTATAAGCATTGGATGTGAGTATTTGTTAGCTGGAACAGCACAAGTCCCAAAGGGGCGTCTCCTGATTGTAACTTGAACACAGAGAATTAGTGTGTGAGAACATAAGGCTAACATTTTACTCTTGTCAGTTTTGATCTGCTGTTTACAACAGCATTGGCAGGCAGATTGAGGGAGCAGCCTCAATCTTTGCCACGGACATTACATCCCTCATGACAGCTCATACACTAAGCAAGGGCACTCAATCCATACAGCTAGGTGTTGAGAGTAAGGCAGCATTAGCAAAATACCCTGCTACAACTTAATGTGTTCGTCCTTGTGAAAAGAAATCAGACCTGTGCCAGATCCTTTTCTCTCTACTGCTCTGCGCTCCATCCAGTGTTACTGAATGCAGACTGGACTCGTACTTAAATCCTGCCTTCCAGCTTGTTCTGATACGACAAAGCATACAAAGAAAGAAAGGGTGCAGACAAAGTAGTTGTATTGACTCTGTTTTTAAAGGGGTTTCATTTGTCTGCTGGCTTTTACTCAAACCAAGTCTAGACTTGCTTTTCTTATATTAGCATTCTTGTATGAATTGAGTTATGAAGAAAAATAAATCGCGTATTCAAAAAAAAGAACCCGTTCATAAATGATTAGCCTGGTGCAGCTCCTTTCTGCAGTTCTTCACGTTCGCTAATATCTGACTTGGATGTGTTGTAACAATAATGCAAGTACGCTGCTTTATGACTTGAAGATGTGCACGGCTCATTTCTGTGGTTTGGGAGTTCGGGTGTTTGCTCTGCGGTGAGCCACCAGCCATTTCACTTGTGCCGGCCACACATACACACACACACACACACACATAGATTTTATACCCTTACTGCCACGGCCATCGCCTGCCCACTGACTCCAGAGAGAAGGGTGGGAAACATCTTGAATATTTTATGAAGCTCGGGAACCCCACCTCTGTCTTCCCCACCCAGCAAACCACCGCTGTCCAGCAGTGCACACACACGCACACACGCATACACCAGCAGAAAACAGAAATAATGTTTTAAATGCAATCATTGTCAGGCCCAAACAATGTCATTTATCAAGGGAGCATTTGGGACTGTATAATAAGTTTCACATTATTAATACAATTTTTCATCCTCTGTCAAGCCTATCTGATTTATGGCACGCGTGTGATCTAAGGTGATCATTGAATTACAATTCCAGTAATAAGAGAGAGAATGGACCTGGTCTTTTACTTCTGCCCAGTGGAGCACACACACCCACACACATATACAAACACACACACGCGTACACACCGCCTCCAGTTGCAACATGCAGCAATTACACACAACATACAACAATAGTCACAAGTGCCCGTGTCTTTTGTAACCTTTACTGGTCATACCGTGTAGTAAATTCGCTAAATATCTGTGAGTTAAACCAATGTGCCAGTTTCCTAATTTCAGTGAGAGAAAGAGGAGTGGGGAGAAAAACAAATGAACCCAGGCCCCTGTTAATTAGATAAGGGACAAAGCTCATTATTCTAAAATGATATTGGGCCCAGAGAGTAAATATGAGTGGCCTGTTAGGGGCTCAGTAATGGGACGGGGATGCACGTCGTTACAGGGCCGAATGATTTACAGCTAGATGCTCTTTGATGTATAGACTGTACCTTTTATTAAGTGGCTGTTGTTACGGTCACTGGCTCAGTCATTTCCCTTTGTGTCTAATCAAAATCCACATTCAGACACCCCACCATCCAGACCCAGCCGCTCCATATGGGAAAGAAATTACGGGAATGTCGGCTTCCCCTTCCCACAGCCACCTTCTAAAAACCAAACCCCCCTCCAACCCTCCACCCCAGCCCTCGGCTCACATTCAGCAAAAGCTACCAGAGATGCTTATGATGCAGATAATATAATCTAACAAACAACAACAACAAATAAACAAATGGGCATGCGGAATTCTTTTGAGGTAATTAAATAACAAAGACAGACTCCTATCATAACATTTGGATCCAGTTTGAACAAGTATCTGCACTATTAGCAGTCTTGCTTTGCGCTTTATCAGATTAGCTTGTTGTTGAGGGCTGGGTGATCTGTGTCATACATCATCCTGTTTGATTTCTGTTTAGAGCGAATTTGGGGAAGCTGCTAATTGGATTGCGGGAGTCTAGCCCCGGTTAAAGATGGTAAACAGCAGAGCAGACTTGTCCCCCAACTCTCAGCCCCACAGGCTTCGAAAACGCCAGCTCTCCTCAGGATCGCCACAATTTATGACACATTTTCTCTGTATTCTTAAAAGATAATTAGGTTTATCACCCATTTTTTTTCCCTCTCAGCCCCCCTTCCTTCCCTTTTGTGTACCTGAAAGCACACAATTGCAGCATAAAAAACATAAATATTTCTGCAGCACAGCAGCGCTGGCAGGTGAGCCTAATGAAATTCTAGGAGTGTAATTTGATTTACGAGGTGCTAATGCGGCCTGATATTAGAGAGAAAAAGCTCTGATATGGCTGCCTTGTGCTGTATTTAAGGCCTATCAGAAGCCTGATAAAGAGCATCCTGTCCTCAGCACTGCGGCTGAGTTATTGTTGCAGATATTCATATTGATAGTAATTCTTCCCGACGCAATTTAGTGCCGGCAATATATAAATATGGAGATAATAGTTAATTTTGGTGGCTGCTCAGATTGCGATGCTTTAAATTCAAGACTTACAAAAAAAAACTTTGAGCTGTGAAGCATCTGGACACTTTTTAAAGTGCCGTTTAAAGGATGGGTGGGGAGGATGGGAAGAGGCCTTTGACCGAGCCGCGTCTCACAAATCAGATTTCTGGTACTTTTCGGCGGCTGCTAATTTCAGCAGGAAGCTTTTTGGAGCTCTTGATTTGCAGCTTTTTGGTTGAAACATTTTGATTAATAGTCTGATATCTGTAAAACCTATTAAGCTTTTAAATTAACTGAGTCTGGAATCAAGACATCACCCCAGTATGCGCATACACTTGGAGAAAGAGATAATTTCAGGGTGTTTTGTTCAGAATCATGTTGTTTTATTCTCTTGCAAAAAAAAATATACTTCTTGTAATTTAACGTTGCGTGTGTGCGTGCAAGAGTGTGTCTGTGTGTATGCACGCACACTTCCCAGGCTCAAATTTAAGTCTGTGAGCTTCAAAGTGTGTTTGGGACTATTGAGCTATGGCTCATAATAAAAACAGGCAATAACAGGGCCACCACGGAGGGACCTGGCCTTTGTGCCTCCCTGCTCCCCCCTCGCTCGCCTCTCCCCTCCGTGCCACCTCCTTCTCCTCATGGCCTCTCCCCACCCCCTAAGTTATGGGCTGAATAACAGCGCAACAATATTAAGATAACATTTCCTGATTGTTTGTCAGGCAGGAGGCTCCTTCACCCCGCTTTCATCACGTCCACCGTGTTCATTAAATTGACAATTTGTATTTGCCCTACAGCGGGATAAACAGGAGCTTATCTGATGGGCCTGGTCTTTTATTATTTATTTCATTATCTTTTTTTTTTTTTTTTTTTCCTCTCCTCCCCCTCTTTCTCCTGGGATTGAAGGTAAACATAAATCAGCAGCAGCATCTCTGTTGTGTGCTGTTGTTTATATTGCAGTCATATGCAGCGGCAGTCCTCTCAGAGGAGGTTCATCTACAATACTCTGCAGACACATGTGGCCTCTTCATGGAGGTTTTAGTTGTTGTTTTGTGTGACATGCTGGCTGTACACTCCTGCGGGCCTAAGTGTGATATAACTCGATAGATATTTCACTTTAAAATGTCCTGCTGTTGGGATAATCCTTGGACTTGTTCCTGAGAGATTCTGCTCTTCTTTTCCACAGCAGAGTTTGTACAGTTGTTGTATCTACTGCAGCAGGCCAGAGATGGTTGTCTGTGTTCACTTGAATGTTAAACCAGCACCATCCAAGAAACTGATTTGAGTAGCCGCAGACCACATTGACTACAGCGCTTTGTAAAGCATTTCTTCTAAGCACCGTGAGCGATGATGTTGCCCGGTTCGATATCTTAGCCCGGGAACAAGCCTGTCGTCGGTCGACATTGTGCAGGCAAACGAAAAATAACGAAGCCAGCGTCCTTACTTAGGAAACACTTGTCCCAGAAATTTAATCTTTTCCCCATTTTTTACCCAACACCACCCCTCTAATCAGGTTTCAATTGACTGCCACTGAAGGAAGAGCCTCTCCTCAGACACATGTATAGGTCCGAACACAGTCAGCCACCATTTAAGGCTTACTCAGTCTTCCTCCCAATATCTTGGAGAGCTCAGGGCCAAATGATTTAATCTTCATTCAGCTAATTTAGTCTGGATTTAAGCTGCCGGGTTGTCGAAGTGCAGAGTGATGGAGTCTGAAAACAGGATGAGAGGGAAAGGGAGAGGAGGGGAAAGCGGAAGGAAGGAGGGAGGGAAACAGAGAGCAAGAGAGATAAAGATAGAGCGATGGAGGGAGAAAGAGAGGCGAGGGAGTGTGGGGTGGGGAGAGGGGTGGGGGGACTGAAGATGATGATCCATCCTGACCCTAGTGAATGCTGTCATGTTCCTCCCTCTAGGTAATCTCTCTCACTCACTCGCTATTTTGCATGTGAAAATGCTCTCCTGACAGTTGCATATCAGATAAATTTTCTCTATTTTTTCCCTCCTCTCTCCCCCCCTTTTTCCCTTCACCAAATAAACAACAGTCTTCACTTTGAAGTTGTCTGTTTGTGTCAGTTTGGCTTGAGGCGAGAGTCGGCCTCTCTCTCTCTCTCTCTCTCTTCTCCATCTCTCTTTCTGTCTTTGTGTTGCAGTGTGAGAGAATCCGCAGATTATTTCCTCTCAACACAACATTAAAAAAAACAAAAAAAAAAACAAGTGAAGGAATCCTTAGCTGTCCAAAAAGGCCAACACAACCAATGCAGTCAATTAAAACAAAATAAAAAAAGCTGTTTACATGCCACTTGAATTAGTGTGATGCTCCACAGTATAAAACTAAACTTGCCAGAATGAGCAGGGGTGTCAGCTCAGCCCTAAGCTGTGACAACATCAGTGAAAATCATAGTTTTTGTCTGATGTCAGTGATTCGTGGCGTTAGAGGAAACATTTGAATCCATTTATCCATTTTTTTTTATCTATATTCCCATAGAAAACTGTTTTTAACACACTGTTTAGTTTTTTTATCCAGAACACATGATTTCAATTTACACTGAACACACACAGTACAAGATCCCCCCTCAACAAGCACCACCTCACCACTTGGGGGTGATAGTGAGTGTGTGGTAATGAGTCAGGTCTTTTTTTTTCTCTCTCTCCAACCTCTGTTAGAGGTACAGTAAGTCCTCCTAAGGGATTTCTATCACAATTAAGGCCAGTGTGGCCTGTGATGTTCTGACAGTAGCCCTATATGCCTGAACTGATGACAGGATCACACCACAGTATAGATATGGTAATACGTGATAGTATAGACAGTGTAGCATGCCGCTTTCTGAACGTACAGGCAAGAGGCCCACCTGGGTCTTTGAATAAATCTGCGCGGGGTGTCAATCATGTCGCCTTGCCTTGTGATCAGAGGGAGAGGGAAAAGGGGGAGGAAATGGAGAGTGAGGGAATGTAGAGATGCAGGAGAAAGAAAAGCAGAGATGTAATGACTGGAAGTAGAACTCGCTCACGATTACAATTTATTCCCACTGTGGCCTCTGCTGATCGGAGCGCAACAGTATATATGAAAAAGCCAAGGATCAGTCCATGCCAAATAATACGATGATTCTAACTAATGGTTCCTCTTTTTTTCTCTCTCTTTTTGACTTCATTTTCATGCATATTTTTGCTTGAAGATTTCAAAAAAGTTATCTTTTCACTGTGGTTTAGTCTTGTTAGTATTTAGTAATTTACCTCCAGATATTCCAAACACCTTAAAGGGTCAGTTTGTAACATTTAGTGGGCTCAGAGTCTGTCAGAATGTTTCTACAGTAGCCCAGAATGGACAAAACCAACGCTCGCTCTAGGTATGGCCTTTAGTGTTTTTCACATGTTTTGCGGCCTCTGTAGTTTCTCCAAATTCCAAATTCTACTACACATTAATATGCTTTATTTATCTTGTGATGAATGCCATTTAGTCACATATATATCTAATTTCCGTCATGTTGTATATGTCATATACTTGCCCTAAAACCCTAAAAAAATCCTCCATCTCTTTTCCGAACTTCCGAACTTTCTGGAGCTACGTTGAATCTGAAATGCTTTGGCAGCGTTTGTGAATTAATTGTGGTTGTTTTGGGTGTTCAAATTCAGTTGTAGCAAGCATTATAAGTCTTCAATATTTTAGAGCCCTCTTTCTCTCTGACTTCTGTCTCTTTTTTCCTTTCTCCCTCTTTTATACACATGCATAACTACACATGCATACACAAAATCACTCATCCTCTCTCTCTCTTTCTCCCTCTCTCACTTGCTATTTCTCTCTATCTCTCTTCCCTCTACCTCCTACCTTTGGTGTGTTTTGCATGGTGCCTGGCTGTTTAGAGGCAGTATGCATATGTATGGGCGAGACGGTGGATCGTGACGGGATCTGACATGCGGGGACAAGATCAAAGCGCTCCATCTGATCCCATAAAAACAGACGCAAACCCTCCTCTCATCCTTACAAAACCCCCACTGATAGTCAACTCTGCCAGCCCTGACTCCTCCATCTTCCCTCCTCTCCTCCTGCCTTTTTTTTCCCTCTCCCTCGTTTTTCCCTCCATCCCAGCATGCCGCGTGCCCACGTCAAGGCCTGCCTGCCTGCCTGCCTGCCTGCCTGACTTTGCGATTACGCCCTGTGATAAACAATGGCCCGTTTAGCTCATAAAGCAGGAGTGTTGTGCATAATGCTTACAATAAAAGATAGCATCTCTTCACTCATCTTATTTACCTCTCCCACGGTGGCATGGGCGACGAGCTGTTCTATAAATACCGCAGGGAGGAAGGAAGGAGAAGGAAATACAGATGCAGACACACATCTGTTGGTCAAATAAAGTCTCTGCCAAGTCGTTTAATGAGAACGAGAAGAAAACGGGGCTGTTTAAATATGCATTTGAGCTTAGAGCCAGGTGATAAAGGCGCCATTTTAAAGCTGCTCCATCCTTTCTCGTAAGTGAGCTTAAAATGTCCTCTCAACTAGCGTAGGATGACATCCATATCACATTTAGATTCATCTTCATGGAACATATAGATTGATATGGAAGCCAGGACACATTTTCCTTTCTATCGCTCCCTCTCCCTACCTCCCCATCTTTAATTCCCTCCTTTCTCCCTTTTCCCTCCCTCCCTCCCTCTCATTCTCCTTTGCCCCCCTTCTTCCAGTAAGGAAGATGTATGAGTTTGAATTATTGATTCAGACACATGCTACATGCTGCTTGGAGTCATTATTTGTTCAGGTGAGTGTCATGCTGCTCGCTATGAAACAGATACCACGGGGATTAAGCGACACAATCAGGACTTAAAGACAGCCGCCCTCCCTAAAATAACATGGCCCTCGCTGCAAGACGAATGCTCCCCAAAACCCGACTTCATTTGTTTATGACTCGCACATTAGTCATTCTGTGCCTAAATTATAGCGCGGGGGTAAAGATTAATTCAAGCAAAGGCTTTTTCTATTGTTTTTACTTGTGTGCGTTTCTTGAAGCCTAATAACACAGCAGATGAATATAGGTGCAAACATCCTACACAGCGATAAAAAAAAAAAAAAAACACAACGCTTTTGTCGGGAGGTAGGCGTGAAGCATGAAGAATAGACAGATGTCCAGAGTAAAAAAAGAACGCCACAGTCACACGTTTGTCCTGATATCAAAAGAGGCTTTTGGCACCACACTACAAAATGACACACACCGCATGTGATAAATCATTCTTTTGCATTTATTGGATGTATAGTGAGTATCCCAAGCAGAGCGAGTGCTGAAGTTGATTATGTGAGCAGAGATTAGAGGGACATGTTCCTAGAGAAGTTAGGATGGAGGGAAGCTCCGATACAGAAAGAGAGAGGCGGGAGGTAAAATGTTGCTAACTGTTCATTTAGCCCTGGCTAAGTGGTCAGGGACGCTGGACAGGTGAACTCTATTCTCCCCACTGGCCCTGCGGGGTGTGTGTGTGTGTGTGGACTGTAACAGAATTTCTCTAGTCCTCTGGGCCCTGGTGCAAAGCAGAGAATAAATGGTGGAGGTGGCAGGCCAGGACAGAAAAATCAATGCCTGCTTATACAGACATGACACACCAGCAGCCAACTGCATTCTGTGTGTGTTATATGTGTGTGTGTGTGTGTGTGTGTGTGTGTGTGTGTGTGTGTGTGTTTGGGCGTAGATGTACAGCACACAGTCATATGGCCCTGTGCTCTGTGGGTGTGTGTGCGAGGACCCAGCAACCTCCATTTCCTTTCTCACAGGGTAGATTGTCTAGCATTTTACGTCAGCTTTGGGATCAGTAAATAACTCTTCGTTTTTTCCCTCCTCCTCCTCCTCCTCCTCATTCCCCTCTGCCTCTCTTCTTCTCCTGCAGGAAGTTTGAATGTGACTTGTGCGAGCGCTCCTTCAGTGAAAAATGGGCCCTGAACAACCACATGAAACTGCACAGTGGGGAGAAACCATATAAGTGTGCCTGGCCGTCCTGCCACTACGCCTTCCTCAACCTGTCAGCCATGAAGGACCACTACAGGACGCACACTGGTGAGAGACACTGAGAGAAAGTAACCTCTGCCGTGAACTGTTACTGCTGTACTCCCTCATAAACACATTGACTGACACTCTAAACTGCAAAATTCACTTTTTTTGTAAAGGCAAATAGTGTTTTTATGAGTGAGAGACAGAAGGTTATTTACCAAGAAACACTATACTTGGATCAGACAAAATGTACTTTTTCATTCCTCTTTAGCCTGTAGACTGTTGAACAAACTGAAGTTTATGTGTTAACTGTGAAAATCTCACATTAATTATGAATCTTCACAGCTTTGTTTGGAAAAAATATACACACGTTTTTGGCTGATAATAGCCACGACTTGTCCATCTGTACTGATTTTCAACATCCAGGAAGAGAAGAACTAGTTCTTGGCGGTCTTGCAGCCACTCTTGTTCGAGTGGTTAAACCCTTACCTTCTGATCCTGACAGTACCGTCACAATTATGTGATGTTATAACAGCCAACTATATTTGAATTGAGATAATTAATAATCAGAGAGAGAGAGAGAAAGAAAAAAAGATGTTTGGATTTCATGTTGTGTTTTCTGCCATCCTCCAGACTTGGAGGGTTTCTTGATGAGGGAATTAAGGTAGTGTGTGTATTCCCCAGATCCAAATGGTTGTCATGTGTATTTCCCCAAAATCCATCTGGTCACCAAGTGTTTGTTCATCAAATCCATCTGATCCTCGAGAGTGTGTTTTCCCACAGTGAAGCGGTCCAGTGTGTGTTCCTCTATGATGCAAAACGGGATAAAAAGGAAAAATGAAGTTTGCTGTGTGTGATGTTTATTCATACCATTCCACCTTTGATCCGTAAAACACAACTAATACCATTTGAGTAAATCCTTGATTAGATCAAAGTTTTAATTATCTGTAGCAATTATATTTCAAAAGCTCAGTTTTTGTCCCTTTCAAACCATGAAGTGTTGTTAATATTATTAATGCAATTAGAAGATGAAGTTATTTTATTGTTTTTGTCTAACCTTAATTAAAAATTTTATTTGAATATACAGTACATTCTATCAGTAGTGCAGTCTTATGTACTGGAGCTGCATCAGACCAGAAACACAATGAAAAAAAAAAACACTTAAATCAGTTGGTATCATCGTGTCTTTTCTTTTGTAGTATCTTTTCTTTCTGATTCCATCCTTCCACTTCTGTGCGTAGAGTACAGTACGCTGTAGGACTGAACTGATTCATGTTTTTTTACTTACTAAAAACTTTGGATAGACAAATGGTGCGGTGGGCGGTGGGAGGATACTGTCTTGAATAATAGCCCCTCGATAGGAGCCCAAGTCAGCCTCTCTGAAAGCGTCTTTATGCTGCAGCCCAGCAGTTTCCCCTCGGCCTCAGTAATGTCCCACACACAGCTCCTTGATGCCCTTTTAAGTCAATGACAGAAGCAGCAGCAGCCAGTGGCCTGACAGCCTGACTGAGCGCTTGCAGGAGAGCCCTCCATCCGTCACGGGTGCCTGCTGTGTGTGCGTGTGTGTATGTGTGTGCGACTTGCTGGATGTTATTTTAAATGTGTTTTAACAGTGATGTAACGTCAAGGCGCCTCTGACATAATTAGACGTTTTATTTTCATTTGTTTCCAGCCCTCATCATTCCCCATCAGGCGGCTGCTGTCACACTGTCACCTAGCTGTCACCTGGAGAGGCGTGGGGTGGTGTGCGGTGGTGCTGTGTGCGCGTACGTCTTTGTGTGTGTTTGGCAGGAAGAAACGCAGACTTGAAGAGAGTGAGTGAAGTGATTGAGATGGGAACAGGAAAGTGTTGAAACAAGAGAGCTTGAAAGATCAAGGGTGACCGAGTATGAACATGAAAATAGCAGCATTAAGATTGAACCTGAAACAACCTCATTTTAGGGAGCGACAGGACCTGACTTGATTAGCAACATCCAAAAAAAGCTAACACAGTTTGCTCTAGTGTGACCCCCAACACTCCTTTGCCATTTGTAATTGGTGCTGGGTTGGACCGTTAGCTACAGCTATACAATCATCGCAATCACATTCCAGCAGCTAACCTGACACACTGAAATATTATCTGCATGTGTGAGATCTGTTTAAAGGTTATAAATCGGTTCCTTCACGGCACTAAGATGCAATACTAATAAAATAAGTAGGAGATTTTAAAGTTGAACTTATCTTTCCTGGGAACAGAGCAGTCAGTAATGTGTGTGCAGTGTGTCTGTTGGGGGGTGGTTATGTGGAGGCTCACAGGACAATGACTAACTGGGGAGTTTGTACTGGAGCGGAGTGTAATGATACACACATCTAGCTCATTTGTTGGAACTGTAAATTTCAAAGTAACTTGGTGAAGGAAGAACAAACACTCCGCGCACTATCTTTCTAAAGAACTTTATCAGAATGGCAAGTTTCGAATGAGTTGGGTTTTGTCAAGTGTGTATAATTGGTTTATAATCTCTTAAAATACTATTTCTAATCCTTCAGAACAATAGGCAGTGACATGATCTCATCTGTGAATGGGCTGAACACTGAAACAATGTACAGATAAGTTGGGAAATAGTAATAAAAACATAAAAAAAAAAAACATATGCTTTCAAAGAATGATAAAGATACATGGTGTATCAAGACCAGTGCACCAGAATGAAAAGTTTGCAACAAAGATGGTCAACTCTAAGACTTTGACATGTCCTCTATGTGGATCATCAGCTGATGATGACGCATATGTTTTTGACATGCATGTTTATACTCACAGTCACTCAGTCATGCACCATTGAGATCCTTTTGGGTCTTAAATTTAAAACGAGTGAGCTTGAAACCTTACTGTAAAAAGTCTGTCAGTGATAGCATTCTTAGTGAATTAATGTGGCCGTATTAGCTTTATAAGTTGAAACAGTTGTCATTTTAGCTGACAAATTGATGGTCACTACCTATAATTAGAGAGGCCTGCTTTTGTCTACATCTGTCTAAGGCTTAGCAAACAGTCATTTAAGAAATAAACATGTGATAAAGCCAAACTCAACAATACACATTTTGCATCTGCACCCATGCCCTACCTGAGACTAGATGAGTGTGTAATGGAAAATGTCAGATTTAATCATCCTGTGGATTGAGTTGCAGGATGTGACATGCAGAGCCCCCCTCCCCAAACAAGAAAAAAAGTTAACACCTCGGCTCTCTCTTCTCCTGCCTCTAACAGGATTCATTGTTCCTCTCTGATTTGTGTGTTTTTTATGTTAATCACTCCCTCCTCACACACCAGTCGTGTCTGAGGGAGGAGGAGGAGGGCGGGGGTTGGGGATTCAGTGGTCGTCAGCCGCCAGGGTCATTTGTAACAGCTGATGAATGAGCGACTCAAATAAATAAATAAGTGCACTGCATCTGACCCACCCAGCTTTTCCCAGGCTCTTGGGCGTCGTGGGTAGTGGGGAGGAAGGGGGGTAGGGGAGGGTTGAACACAGCGACAGGGCCACAATTGATTTCCTCATTGCTTCAGTTTGTCGCTTAATCTGGCGATATGCTGATAAATCTTCGCACTTTGTCAATTAATTTCCCTGAAAAATGAGACCCAAAATGGCGAGCACATCAATACAGCAGCGGATTCCGTGTCAAAAATTAAGCGGTAAAATTAATTGCCCTCCCATTCGCTCCTGCTAAAACATAACTAATGAGGGAGGCAATTATAGCTGCATGCAGACGCCTCCGGGGTTATTTAAAACACACACATACACACACGCACACACACATACACTCACACATATATAAATATTATATATATATATATATATATATATATATATATATATATATATATATACATATATATATATAGACACACATGCAAAGAGAGGTTGTATATTTTGACTTCAAAGTTCTTTTATTGTCTCGCAATAAGGCATATTTAATTCCAGTAAGGGGTGGAGGGTTGAGGTGTATCATGGGAACAAAAGAGAAGCGACGAGCCAATATTCAAATTGCCAGAAAGTTTAAGAGCTCTCAATGCGCATTAGCAGGAAATGTAATTTTTAAGGCATTTTTGTGTCTGGAGCCAGACTTTGGGCAGACTGGGTTATATATGTGACATATACCTTAATTTGTGTATGCTTGCAACTGTGTGTCTGGAACTTTACCTCTGCAAGAGAACAACTCAGCATCGATGTAACCCCAGCCCTGAGCTCAGGTTAAAGTTAGTCTTGAGGTTGAGGCTTCTAACTGTGGTTTGGGGGTCATTGTCGCGTAGGCATAGAGTTTAAGGGAAGGGCTAAGTATTCATGTACCGATAAAAGGGTAGAGGTTAAGGTGAATCCGAAATGAATGGAAGGTTGTGTTGTGGGTTGGGGGGTCTATGTTTGCTTTAACCAGCCAGATCTTCCAGCCCTGACAGTGTCACTCTTTTACTACCCCTCTTCGCCGTCCCCTCCCTGGTCCTCAGAGGGCTCACCGCTACCGAACAGCAGATGAAAAGCACACATGTAATTTATCGCCAACGTTTCCTCCTCAAGAATAATTGTGGCGACCGCGGCTGGGTGCAGGGATCGATGGCTATGGATTTTTCTGTGGTGGGGTCTTGTAGCGTTGGGCGTAATGAGAGATGGAAGGCAAGGAGGAGTGGAGGGGAGGAGAGGAGGAGGAACCGGCGCTGTTTTTCTGTTTTAGAAAGGTCTGACAGATCCTCAGTAACTATTCTGGAGTTTAGAACACAGAAATAAAAAGAAGACTTTGTGTGCTTTTGTCTGAGCCCTGAAACCAATTTTCTCCCCAGTGAGCAATGGACACAGAGTTATCTGCCAGAGTTTGGTTTTGTTTTTGGATAATTCGCATGACATAATCTTTCTGTTGCTGTGCCCTTGTCTGCCAGTTTCATGGTTCAGTGGTCAAGTACAAGATTTGGCCATATTTGAAAATGTGGCCACAGTTTTTTTACTTTAACTTTAACTCTGATTGTTGCTTTGTATATTGATAAAAGTTGAATGATACTGAGAAATACTGAGTGATCTGAAACCAAGTTTAAATTTCCTCTTTTCTCCATCGTTCGTGCTTGTCAGAGATCATTTGTCAGTCACTGGGATGTCTTCCTTCCTTCCTTTTTCACTTTGATAAAAGTTTACACTATCCCATTTTCCATTTAATCTACACAAAATACTATCGCCAATGAAAAATATGAAATATTTCACTTTCTCTAGAACAGTTTGACATTATTTGATATTGTCTTTAAACTGAACATCATATATTCAGACAGTAGATATAAAAGGTGCAGCATGGGCATTTATTTATATGAGAACATTGATCCTTTGAGCCACTCACACTGGGATGAAAAGTGAACCTCAACATGAACTGGCTAGCAGATGCACCTTTTTAAGGCTGTTTTCTCCCCTCTAAGTGGCACTGCATTAAAACTCTTCTCACAGTCGAGTGGCTCTAAATGGGTGTAATAGAAGAAACTTGAGGCTGCTTTGTCTCTGCGGACTCGGTGAAAGCTGCTATCTGTGCAGGAGAGGAGCAGAGCACCACTGAGGCCCAGCTGGAAGAGTCACCCAAATGTGTTGTCAGTGTGTGGCGAGAGCTCACAGAGTTCAACACCAGCATTTAGATGAATATTTAAGTGATGGAGTGTCTGTATGTTGTAATGTGTGATATCTACAGTGTTTCCATGTATGTCTTGGTACACAACATGTACATGTGTGAAATGTGCTACTGGCACACCACATGCAGGTTGATTTATTGTGGCTACGATGTAGAATATCTGCATCTCACTATGTTTGTGTGTGTGTCTATGTGTGTGTGTGTTTGTGCACATTTGCATGCACATCTGAGGCCATTCTCTAAATGTGTTTATATGTGCACACATGCATGTGTTTCCTAGTGAGACTTATCCCAAATGTTGCTGTGAGTGTGTGTGTGTGTGTGTGTGTGTGTGTGTGTGTGCATGCGCACAGGGTGTGACTACCTGTGTGCAACAGCAGAGAAAGAGGTAGAAAGAGAGGAAGAAGACCATCATGCTGTTAATGACAGAGAGCCAGATGCAGGAGAGAGGAGGAGAATAAAAAAGCTCCGCTCCCCATCTGGAAGACATCGCCCCCAAATGAAGTTGTACAAAACCATCCATTGATAATAAAAGCTAATTTTATGGCTCTGACAAGTATGTAATTATATTCAGCGGTGCTTTTCAGATTTTTATCACAGTCAATAAACCACACTGGCAATTTCCATCCCCATTTTGACATATTTACACCGGATCCATCTGATTGGAGAATTAGTTAGCTGTGAGCTCTGATGGATATACACTAGTGATCTGTGACTTCTGCTTGGCTCATCTGTTAGCCAACTAGACCCGTTGCTCATCTGTTCAGTCTGTCTTTTCCTGTTCTCGCTCTCTGCCTTTCTCCTCCTTCACACATTTCATAATCCATTAACATAATATTTCTCCTCTTCTTTGTCTTCACTTGAGCTCTTCACTTCCTTGCTCATTGGCACCATGGCAGTAGTTCCACAGCAGTGTAGAGAGTATCACTCATTCCTTCCTCCACCAGACTTTTCCACCTCAAAGCATTCAAAAGATTTCATGAATCTCCTTCACTAGCTTAGTATCTTATCACAATATTTGAGTTTGTAATTTTACTTTTTAATTGTATTTGTTTGTGATGTCAACGCAACTTTTAAATTAAAAAAATGTTAGTGACAGATTAATTATACTGAGCTATATTCAGTTAAAGGGAAAACAGCTAATGTGATGAACTGTACAGCTTCACACTCATGTGAATGACTCCTGCAGTAGCAACCAGTTCATTTATTATTTGATGACATTTTTGCATTTGCAGTATGTCATAATAAACGATCCACATGCACATGAGCACATCGTTAATACACAGCATGCTTCATACATGCTAAAAACATAAACATGTTGTCTTTTAATTTAATTTAGTTTATGAACATCACTAAAAAGTGATGTTATAACAGTTATAACATACAGAAATATCCTGTTTCTGTTCTTTGCGTCAGTTTTTTCAAATAAGTGTGAATTTCTGTTAATGAAACTGACAAATTATAAATGAGGATGAGCAAGGGGCATTTGGGTTATTTTACAGCTTGTTTTTCTTTTTTCTCTTTGGGGTTCATTCAAATCTGCATGATTGTTCAACTGCATATGTGTTTTTGCTAAAAGTTCAGAATCAAACCCCGGAGCCTCTGTGTGAGCCACGATCCTTTGTACATAGGACACATGCTCTACCAGAGGCGCCCCAAACTTAAATTATACTTTAAAAAATGATTTTTCTTAGTCTAATTAGTTAAACCGTCCAAGTATATAAATGAATATTTCAGAAAAAACAGACTAAATGAGACAAGTCATTCACTGCTTGTCCTCGTACTGAGATATTTTAATGTCATTTTTGTCAATTTCTTCTTTTTTCTTTCCATCCTAGAAGCCCTTAATACTTACTCATCCTTTTCCTCTTCTTCTCTCAATCTGTCTCCACAGGTGAGAAGTCTTATCTGTGTGACCTGTGCGGTTTTGCTGGAGGCACAAGACACGCCCTCACCAAACACAGGCGCCAGCATACAGGTGAGCCACAACACACACATCAGAACTCACACCATAAACTAATCGAAGCACACACACTGACTGTTGTGTGGGTAGACCTTCATAATCTCGGACTTTGATTGACACTTCAAGATCTGAACATCACAAAATATTTTTTTTTTTTTCACATAGTTTTACTTAGCATAACATGCTCTCTCACACACACCTTACACACACACACGCCAGGCATCAGTGTGACATGCTGCTGTCAGTGATAGGCATGTGTACCAGTATGGCTGACTGAATCTGAGATTTTTAATTTCAGTTATCATTTCTATGTCCATTCTGTCGCTTAAATTGCATTTTCAGATAGGCTGTCAATAGCAGAGAGTGCTTTTTGGAAATTGGGATAGTGAAACAAATACTGTTCTTAACTTGTTGTCTGGCGTAAAGTCAAGAATCCTGTTATAAATATTCATTTAGGTTTCATAATTCATTTTGTTGCTCCTCAGTTTCTCTGCCATTTCCCACCAAGAAACCTCAATTTCTGTCCTCTTCTCCTGTGTTGACATGTGTCAATTCCACAGATTTAGCTGCATATTCAAATCTGTTGTCATGCAGCTGCATATGAAGGGACCAACATGTCTGACAGTGTTTTCTTGTCACACTTTGGAGTGAACAGCTGAGCCAGCTTTTGCCAGTATTTTTGTGGTCCAAGTTTTCTCAAGACACCATTGCGCAATTATATAGAATTTTCAAATATTTCCACTTTCATGACAAAAAGCTTACCAGGATTCAGTGGCTAACATTGTTCTTATCTGTATTCAAATGTCACTGAGCGATATTTTAAGTACTGGACACTGCAAGAGTCCATGAATGCCATGTTAATAAACTTTTAAATTGTTCTGGGTTAAGCAGCTCCTTAAAGCAGTGTGAGTTTATGGCAGGTTTTAAAACACTGACATCCCTGAAGCGGTTGAGTAAAATACTCCCTTACTACTCTGGTCTGTCATGTGGGGAAAAAAAAGGAAAAAAAGAAATTAAAAACACAAAACGCCAGCCAATATGAACAGTTTTCCAACTTGCCAAGTATACCTGCAGACATCAGTCCTGCCACTTTGATTTTAAGTTAAATTGATACCTTGACCTGAGCATGTCATACAATTTAGAATCAAGTCTCTATCTCTGTAAGATTAATGGCTGTGTGTCAAATGGTAATCATCTATCATATAATGATAGAAATCTCTATCTGGTTTCCATCAAATCTTACTCATCATATTTCTTGGATTCATAAGTTTGAAACAGATCCTGCTGTTGACAGGCACTTGTCTGAAGCGAGCACAACATTTAACAACAACACACTACTAAAACATCCATCTTTTCATACACATTCTCTATCTGGCACTTCAACTAAGATTTCAGTTTCCTTTTCTGCTTACAATTGAACTGACATTTGTTCATGTCTTACTCTTTAAATTATAGTTCCAACTGCCGTTTATCGTGTACTCTCAACTGTTAGTTGTGTGTGTTTACATACAATGGACAAATAACTCTCTTAATCTAAGACAAGTAGAAATTTCAGCAGTTACACTCTTTCATTCCTTTAATGAGCCCAAACTCAAACTTCATCTTCATTCATGCTTTAAGTGCCTAAACTAGCTAAAACTCCCCATACAGCATTGACTTCATCCACTCTACCCTCTTCCTCCAGATCCATTTATTGTGTATTTTAGCGGGAAGGGAGATGTTTGAAGAGAGGAGATAGTATAGTCAACAGTATATAATGAAGAAGTGGTCATCTGAAACTGTAAACCTGAAGTTTAATTTGAGGTCCAACTCTGTGTGTCAAGTTTTACTAAGTTAGACATTTGTAATAAACATTGTGTTTTGTTTGCCAGCAATTCAAATTTACAAACTTTGGAATGTGTACTGGCTTAGTACATTATAATTAGTATGGCCCACTTTCATGTATGTAAATGCCAACCACTTTTGATCAATAAAGATAAATAAAAAATGGTCAAAAAATTCCTCCAGAATACTATCAGGAGTACCATAGAAAAACATCATGCTGCAATTGGACATCAAAAACATTTGACATTTAAAGATTTTTGGAAGAATTTAGCATTTTTCTGCAATCGAATAATAAGCATTTTTCTTCTGAAGATTTCTCAGAAACTCCTTTATTGTCAATATAGCATGAATCTTAAATGGTATCATGAAGCTGTGATTGTCCTTCAGGTCACTGTGAGTCATTGAGATCAGTCAGTCAGATCAAGTTTCAAAAAATGGTCTCACTCCGGCCCGAAATATAGCTGCTATAGGGACTGAAATCATCACGAATACTCGACAAATGGGCTCATTGAATCCCAGATTGTCAGCTTTCCATTTGTACTCAATTTATTCAATTCCAGTACTGTTCAGGAACTACAGCATGCAGAAATATTCAAAGAAACTATGCAAAAACAACACATTTGTACTACATTCAAAAAAGTCCATGGTTTTTGCCTCAAACTCCATGGGGTTAGCATGAAATGAGCATGTATGTGAAGGGGAGACTCGTAGGGATCAATAGAATAATGCCAGTCTCAGATACTCAGGGCAAGAGGTCAGGGACCATTTAAAATGGCCATGCCAGTTTTACATTGCCAAATTGAACTAAATCTAACTTTGGAGCATTACTTAGCCTCCTTCCCAACAAGCTAACAACATCCTGCCACAAACTCTGGGATTTTTAATTGCACCAACTTTTAGTGGATTACGTGAAACCAGCAAATGGTATCATTATATGAATGTATTAGCCACACGATGTCTCTAGCTTCCTACTGTGTGTGTTTGTCATTGAAAACATTAATGTCATCTTGGTCTCATCACCATTGTCTGTCTCTTATCTTTTCAACCCCTCCATCCCACAGGAGAGAGACCCTTCAAATGTAAGCTCTGCAACTTCGCCTCCACCACGCAGTCCCACCTGCTCAGCGGCTGCGTGTGCACGAAGGAGAAACACGTGCCGCTGCCCCTGGTGCGACTACAGGTACCGGCTCGATGACCCGCCCACGGTTGGTGGCGCTGATGGCTCACCACCACCGCTGGCACTGATGATCCAGGGGGTTGATAGGTGGGGGTAGGATGGGCTGTGGGGGGTATATAAGTGAGTGAGTGTGATGGTGAGATAGCAGGTGGCATTGTAGGGTAGTTTGGAGGGGTGGGGGGGTGGTGTTAATGCTAGAGCCTTTGTATGTATGCGGTTTTGTGTGCGTGCGTGGCCAGTGCGTGCATGGAAGGGGTGGAGTGGGAGGTGGAGGGCAGACAGGTCTAATCTCCACAGCACGACTCCATCTCATCACTCTGCCATCATCAACAGGCCCATCGATCTCCCCAACACCCATACCTCATGCACCTCTCTCTCTCACACACATACACAATGTCACTGTCACTGGCAGGTCCTGTCATTAAAACACCCATCATACCCTGAAGTAATTACACAGGAAATTGTCGGTGAAATTGAAAAAGTTTTGGCTGGCGTTGCACATCTCCATCGCTCTCTCTCTCTCTCTCTCTCTCTCTCTCTCTCTCTCTCTCTCTCTCTCTCTCGCTCTCTCTCTCTCTCTCTCTCTCTCTCATCCTGCGCTTCCTCGTCAGGTTGTGGCAGAAGAGTGTGAAAGGGAATGATCTCAAACCCATCATTGGTTTTAGATGTACTCTTCATTCGTTTTTTCCCCTCTGTGACAAAGTCATTTCGGCAGCTTGCTACACCTGCTCCGCTGCAGTGAAGCTCTCGGCTCATTTCAAGTCTTTTGTATGCAGTCCAACTTAGAAAAGATGAAATGCTGAGAAGTAATAATTGTAGTCAGGTTATTACTTTGCAATTATCAAAGTATTATCTCACCTTGTACCTAAAGTTTTCATGAAGTATCTCTTGAGTGTAGCAATTAAGGATCTACCAGTGTAGTAGTTTTTAACTGATACTGTTTGATTTGAGACGCATACATGATGCTTTGAAGACTTTTATGTCTAAATAATTACAAGTGTCATTTAACTGCAAAAGAAGGCTGCCATGCCACAATAGCGGCCACATGGCTCAAGGGGTGACAATGACTCACACACACAGTTTTGGTTAAAACTGAAATATCTTAACAGCTGTTGGATGGACTGTGCTAAAATTCTGTACAGATATTCATGGCCCCAAGAGAATTAATCCCACTGATCCATTAACTTATCCTAATGTGCCACCATAAGGTTGAAAGTTATGTGTTTTAGTGAATGTATGAAATGTATCAACAAATGTTGGGTGCATTGCTGTGAAATTGATGTTCATGGTGCCCAGAGGATAAATCGCTCTGACTTTGGTAAACCCCAGACTTTCCATATAGCACCATTATCGGGTCAAGGTCTTATTTTACCAATTATTTGTTTGTTTGTTTGTTTTTTTTTAACAAAAACCTGCAAAACAAATGGCCTTCCCATCAGCCCCTGCTATAATTTGTATTAAGGGCTTCTTAGAAAATGTTAGAATATTAACATGCTAAACTTAGTGCTGTTATTGTGAGTTAGTATGCTGAAGTTTTTAGTACATCCTCACACAACTGCTAGCATGGCTGTAGACTTCCAAATGTCTCATTAAACTCATTATTGGGTCATAGGCTTTGAGTGATGAAACTATGTAAAGAATAAGTTAATCATATAAATATTTTTTTGTTTGTTTTGTTTTCTTTTGTTTTCTTTTGTTTTTTTAATTTTGACAAGTTTTGGTCCCCTATCAGACAACAACACTGGACTAACAGCTGTATCAGAGAGATACATTACATAGAATGAGCCAAATGTTCTTGGTCCCATTGTTTCTGCACTGATACTTAATGATTCATTACAGATAGTGGCAAATGAAACAGTAAATTAGAAGCCCTATTAACATTTTGGTGGCCCCTGGGGCTCTGCGAGGTCCAGAGGGCAGGGAAAGGGTGGGGGGCAAGGTAGGAGGAGGAGGGAGCCTGGGGAAACGCCCCGCTGGCTTACTAATGTGAGGATGAGGAATTGAATGTGGGGGCCTCAGACAGCCGTGAGGGGCCTTGCCTCCGCCAGGCTTTTACACTCTGAATGCATGTTTAAAACCCTGACGTCTCCTGTGACCTGACCACAATAAGGAAATTTGACCTTTCAGTGTAAGCCAGGCTTGTGAAATAATAAATATGATGCTGTTGTAAAGATATATCTAGGTTGGAGATCAATGAAGCACTTGATTGACAGCTCCTGCTGATAAAAAATATTCCGATCTGTGTTACAGCTATACATCTGATTTTTACTATTAATATTTAGTGGTATGGATTACAGCTGCAAACAGTGATTATTTTTATTATCATCAATTTCTACATGTAATTGATTATATGTTTGGTCCATAATGTTTCAGAAAATCACTGTTTCCCAAAACCAACGGTGATGTATTCAAATGTCTTGTTTTGTCCACAACCCAAAGATATTCAGTTTTCTGTCGAAAGCAACCTTAAAATATTCACATTTTAGAAACTGAAATCAGAAAATTTGGACTAAAAAATGGCTCAAAATGGCAACTAATCAATCAATCAACTAATCGCCGCAGCTCTATTATGGGTGACATCCGTGGTTTCCTCTTGATACAATGTGATCTCCATCAAGGCTGCTCCTCAAATGCATGTAAATGAGCAGGGAGTGAATGATCTATCAAATGCCACTCATCTCCTATTCAGACAGAGATAGATAATAGAAGGGGATAATTATAGTTAGGGAATAGTGGTAAAAATATTCTAATGATATTGCACTAGGAGTCCTGGGCTGTCAATTAATGATGTCTACTTGACTGTTCTCCAGCTATTTATGCAAGCCACAAAACTTCTTTACTTCAGTGTTTAAGGAATCATTACTATTGTTCACAATGAGTTTTTTTTTTCTCATTAAAGTCACAGTGGCATCTTAAATGGTCTAATTGATGTGAAGCCTCTGACTCTGACTGCCACGTTACCATCCTTCTGGGGCTATTATTGTTTATTGAATGCTGCAGCATTCATGTTTCAATCTACCTGTTAGAATACTGTTTCAGTTCGAGGCGATGGCGGCTTTGAGGATGGCACGCTTACTGTCAATGCCAGGAAGGTTTGCGACCTTGTAAAGTGAAGGGAGAGATGAGGGAGAGGGGGGTAGACATTAATGATGATAACCGGGTCTTCTTGGCAGAATAAGATCCAAATAGCACCAATGATCCAGATATACCCCCCTCCCAACTCTTAACACACACACAAAGAAACGCATTTAAATCTCCTCTAACGAAGCGCCTCTCAATTACACCTCTCCCATTACCATGCACTCGTTTGGGAGGAGGAATATGGAAATGGCTAAAATAAAGGGGAGAGAGAGAGGGAGAGACAGAAAGAGGCAGAGAAGGGGTGATGTATCCGTTGAGCATCAGTATGGCTGATTCCCATGGTGAGTGCATGGATGGGGGTGGAAGTTGAAACAGTGTTGGACTAATTAATACAGTGTATAGTAGGAGGGCTGGTGTGGGCTTTCACTAACTGTGACACCTGCTGACTCCTAAACGCACGTTGTGTTGTTTTAATATGACAATTACGCCATTACCATATCTGAGAGATAGCATGGCCCCCCTAGGAATCCACCCGCGCTCTCTTTAGAACCTTTTAGCTTCGCTTCAAATTTTATCTATTTATGCTCCCTCTTTCGAATAAGAAATCAGTTCACTTTTAGTATTAAATGCATTTTTTAGCAGAGCGACTTACCGTAATTCATGAGCATGTGACAGTTTAAATTCTTAAGTGTGTCTCGTTTCCATTAAGCAGAAGAACAGTCAATGAATGTAGCCATGATTTGTCTGTGAACCTGTTATAGTTTGCTAGTGATGGCAGATAAAGTAATCACAATGTGTGGCAATATACTGGATAGATGATTGAGAGTATGTGTAAATATTGAGGGTTATGTACATATCTGCATGGTGTCAGTCAATGTAAATCAGACTCATGTACGTAGTGCCTTAAACACCTGGTGTTTTTGTGCACACTCATGTCAAAGTGTGGCCAGTATTGTCAGATCAGAAATACAAATACATCATTCCCAGCCATGACTGACCTCTCTAACACAAAAGAATCCTAAAAGCTTCCGTGAAGCGGATATATGGTGAATTAAGTGGTGTTATATCCATCAATGATCTGGTAAAACAGACATTTTTGGTTTGTGCTTATGTATTTCATATAGCATGAACTGAACCCAGAGAAGGCCCCGTTTTGGGTTTTTTTTTTAGGCCCCAGTGGTGCCGGTCTGGACTGTGGCCCCATGATGGAGAGAGGTGTCTCTGCAAAAGTGAAAACAAATTCTCTCCTTGGCTGGCGTGAGCTATGGCACTGTGAGGCTTTATTGTCCCGGCCAAGGTGATAAGGGAGAGTAATTGCGTATTATACTGTCCGAGAATGTCAGGTCCAAACTGAGCACGAGTGCCCCATCCATCAACACATGATGGTGTGTGTTTATGTGTGTGTATGAAACAGTGTTCTACACTGCACATGCTTGCTTGCATGATGCATTATGTGTGAGCTTTCTTGTGCACGTGTGTGTGTGCACGTTGGGGTGTTTACGGATTCAGGTCTGTATATTTGGACCAGTGGAGTCATATCAAAGATTACATTTTTTATTTTGGTGCCAACTATGGTTTCTTCTTGTCTATGTATGTATATATGTATGTATGTATGTATGTATGTATGTATGTATGTATGTATGTGCATGTTTGTCTTGCCCATTGTGTTTGTGTGTGTCCGTGGGCAGGTTTAGATAGAGCCTTGGAGCAGGTCAGGCAGCATCATTAATCAGCAGAGGGTTGTGTGTGACTCTCTGAGCTGACATCATTACATCCTACACCCTGCAGTAGCTCACTGCTTGGCCTGCCCTATCTGACCAGCCCAAAGACCCACACACACACACACACACACACACACACACACGTATGCACACACAACATACACCACTGTTCCTATATCTTTCATACAATTGCAAAAGATACTGTACATAATGCATAACGGATGTCTTCAGATATATCTCTAATGCACTCAATAGGCCTCTAGATCTACTTACAGTCTCACAGCAAGCATCAACCACTGCTCCCAACACCATCAAACCTGAGCAACTGTAGGGAAAGAAAATATGTAAGAGATGTGTAAGAGCCTGACAGAATATCAAAGAATTTGCAGGATGTAATGTGTGTGTAACAAGTGTTTCATATTTGTGAAAGTGGTCTTTAGTCGTTTGGTGGTTGTGGATCTGTTTCACAGAGGCGTATTTAGGCAATGAATGCTTTGAGAGTCTGTCCAAACATGGTTACTCCCTCAGTTCACTCCAAAGCTTTGCGTGTGTGTGTGTGTGTCATCATTGCAACAAAATAAAATGTTAGTACAGCAAACCTTTCTTTGGAACGTTGCCAAGTGTTATCTTGTGTTTTCTCCCTCATGACTCATCTTTTAATCTTTTTTTTTTATATTATTATTATCATTATTAATCCAAAGAAGAATCAGGCCTTTTATCTTTCTTTGTCTCCCATAGATCTAACTGTGCTGAGAATATCCGGAAGCACATCCTCCATACGGGCAAACATGAGGGCGTGAAGATGTACAACTGTCCCAAATGTAACTATGCTACCAACTCTCCCATGGAGTTTCGCAACCACTTGAAGGAAAGTCACCCTGATATTGAGAACCCAGATCTCGCCTACCTACATGCAGGTAAGCAGGTCTATAATTTGTACTTGAGGAGGCCCTTTTTGTTTGTTTGTTTGTTTTAAGGAAAGAAATAAAAATGTTTCATATAAGAGCCCTGTCATCAGATTAGGAGGATCTGGTTGACTGGTGGAAGGATCAGAATTACAGTCTAAGAATGTACTTTGGCAGCTGGCCTGGCATTATCCTTCTTTTTCTCAGTGTCATCCGTAAAATTCCCATCAGAAGTCACATTTGAACATATGTGCATACATTTAGAATCAACAGTTCCCTGAACACTTCCATAGTTGAAGGTTGTTGGTGCTCCAGGTTTATTTTAGTCTTGCTGGAGTTTTTACAATTACACATCTGGGAGCTGCCCACAAATACCGTGATTCACTGGATCAGTTTAAAGTTAAAGGGACACTCCAGCAATTTCATACATGGAGATCAACTCACTAGTCATAGGGAGTGCTTAGTTTGTAAAAACAGTTGTAAAATGTCTTCTGGATCACTGAAGGGGGATTTTTAAGTTTGAGAAAATACCACTGCTGATTTCATGTTGATGTCATCAGGGTTAAATCAAATTGGGTCAACTTCTTAACAAAAAATGTTATCACAGATTGGAGCTGTGGAATTTGAAAGACCAGAGTACATCTAACAAAAGATGTAGTTGGGTTGCATTATGGGATGTGTAGGATCCAGTGTTTCTGGAGGTCCATGCTGTATTCACACGGATTCAGGCAGACAGTAGACGGCAAACCAGATATCATTTAAAAGATGAGAGCTGGACAATAAAATAGTGTCAATGGTAACGGTTAACAGCATTACAGTCCAAAGTGAAAATATTTGAACCTTTTGCCGTCTTTTGCGATTTAATTTACAACCAGATGTTCCGACATAATATCATAACATTACATCTTAATGTATTTATTCCATTCTTTGTAAGTAATACAACTTCACCATAGCAAGACATCATTATGCATGTTTCGTTTTGGCGTCCTGTCATTCCATCAGACTGTTTGTTTATTTTTCTCATGCCATCCAGAAGGTGTTGTCCGTCTGCTGTCTACCATCTGCCTGAATCCATGTGAATGCAACATGACTCATACTAAGGACTAAAAGTCGGGATGTCTCTTCCTGTATCAATTTTGACCATTTTTTGAGTCCACCCAAATTCATGGAAGTGTCATAGTGAATCTCTGTGCCGCCCTGTTAAGTGCATTGGCCAAAGGCACTTTAATGGTAGCTGGGAACATATTCTGTCCACTATTTTTCTGCTATTTCAAGTATTTGAACCATACCACCTTCCATTTCCTAACTTGTCCCTCTGATCTCTGCATCATAACGTGTAATGTGCTCACACAGATCTACACACATACACACAGTACGCCCACAGACAAATCAACATTTGAAATAATTCCACTGAATTAAATCACCTGGCTGCCCCCACAACCCTGCCCAAGCTCCTATTATTCCACAGAGGTCAGATTTCCCAGAATGCTTTGGGTGTGTTTTTTGTCACTGGATCAAGTCTTTCCTATTCAATGCTGATGGAGGGCACCCAGCCACAAAGAGGCACCACTCAGATTGCTGGTCTATCCATCCCTGCCAATCACTCAGGCCATAGAGACAGATGAAATCTTGTTCCTCCTCTATTGCTTCCTTTGTATCACAGTGTTCTTCCTTTGTCCTTGAAGGCCACCAAATCCAATCGGCAGAGTGCTTGTCCTTCAGAAGAGCAGAGAGGACAGCCTTTATCCTGTTATCCCTTTGACCTTAAATAAAAGCAGTAGAGTTGCAGGGGAGCTCCATGGGATAAAGGCCAGGCAGGGACATTACTGGAAAATGGCTGCATTCTGGTGGCACTGTGGTTTATTTCCCATTGAAACTGAATGGATCTGAGTTGTGTCTTTATGCTGACTCTGAAAAGTTTATTCCTTTGAATTTCTCAAGATGGCTTATTCTTGGGGTAATTTCTATTCTTCATATCCAAGGACAAACTTCTCTCTTTCATCTCCTTGACTTCCATGTCCTAACCTCCCCGCAGAACCTTTTTACCTTCACCCACACTCACCCACAAACACCTTCCTGCTTTATATTGTCTGTACCCTCTCACCTTAAACCAAAGTGTACCTTTATGCTTCTTTTTACCCTTTCACCCCTGGATTTCCCTCACCTCTGTTTGTCCTTATGCATGGCTGACCTTTGACGAAGAAGACAGCCTCACAGATTCAGTTTGTTCCTGTGATGTTATGCCATATGAGAACCCAACAGCTATACCAAGTAATGGAGATTTCTCTATATGTGTCCAGGGCAGTCCTGTAGTACCACCTTATAGTTGGTTGTGAACCAACCGTGATTCCGCACAGCAGCTGTGTAATGTGCATTGTGGGTTTCAGTTTTCAGTTTTATGAGCGAAGGTCAGATCTTGTCTGGAATACGCGTCGTCTTTCAGTCATCTGGAGGAAACATATCCTCCTCTTTCAGTCAAGTTAAGCAGCGTGTTTTCAAGATGTCATCTTGACGTTCTAATTCATATTCTGCTCACACCACACCTCAGATATGAACCCAAAGAATGACAGCAAAAGAAATGATCCAAAAATGCAGCACTTGGTTCTTTTTTACCCTTGGAGAAAATTCTTTTGCAGGACCAATTTCTAGAGAGAAATAATCTGATCCCTCTTTGCTTTCCTTGATTACAGTTTGCTCAAAATCTTGCTTCGTGGTAGTGACACATTGGTAAAACTACTACAGGAATGCAGAAACCAACCCTTGTTACTTGATTAAAACCAAAGCAATCAAACTATAGGTGGTTTGAAAAGGCATTGAAAGTACACTTGTGATCTAACCCCCTTTCAAAAGAGTGAAAGGGAAGTGGGGGTGGTAGCAGAAAGAGCAGTGTTTCATCTAAGTAGACAGAACGAGACCAAAAGAAAGAGACAGGGGAAAAAAAGATTAAGAAGGTAGATGTTGAATTAACCTGCTTGTGATTGCTCTCTGTCAGAGTGGCACCAGGGCCAGCAGCGAGAGGCAAATCATCTGTGATGGCCCTTCCCGCTGTTCCCCCTTTGAAAGACACAGATCAAACGCACCCTAGTCACAGGCCCTTGCAGCCCCTTGCGCTGGATTGATTGACACCAGAACGTCTCCACTGCTGTTCTGTCTTTCCATATCTCTGTCTCTGTCTCTCTCTCTCTTTCGCTCCGTCTTCCCTTCTTTATTCAGCGTCGCACTTCGAATTAAAGCCCTTCTCAAGGATGAAAGCAGAGGTCCTTTGCAAACGAAGGAAGAGAGGGAATTAGACCCAGCAAGTGATGGAGAGGAATGATGATTAGAATTAGAGAGGGGGGAAAAGGAGGGAAAAAAAGGTTAGATATGTGAGGGGAAAATGTTGCTGATAGGACACATTTTAATAAAATGGTAATGACAATTGTCTTCCATGTGCGATATAAAGAGAGATATACCAGAAAGAAGTGGCAGTGCAAGTGTGATCTCAGCATAGATAGCACTGCAGTAGAACCAGAGCTACAGGTACCTCTGAGCGCTGCGACTTTGCTAAATTACCTCTCAACTAAAACTTTCTTTCTAGTTAAAATGCTGCAGGTATGCTATGACTGCAGAAGCTTTGGAAAAAAAGTATATTTTCTTCTTTCATTGCTATCTCCCTCCAGCGAGGTCAGCTGTGGTTGCAGGGCAGTGTCTCTGTTAAATCAGCCAAGTGTCCTGCTCAGTACCAGAAAACTGTGTTACACTCACACACGCACACAGGTGAGATGTCGCCATTAGCTTTGTCAGAGCATCTTCATCCCACTATTTTTAATTGTGAAATATTTCCCTAATTTTCAACCAAGGTTATAATTGCACATCTTGGGGGCATAGAGATCAAATGCTTTGTAATTAGCTAACAGCGACGGGGTACTTGGATCTGCTGCTTAGTGCCTAAAAAGATAAAACAAATAAATAAATAAACTTCTTCAAGGCATTGTTGCGGCTTTATGCAGATTCTATTTTCCTTAATAATGCATGATGGATGGCTACTGTAGAGGGCTAGAGGAGACCTGGCCTTGTAAGTGATGATCTTAATACACAGTTACAACCACAGGCAAATTCATTTGTTTGCATATATTTTTCCTTATTAAACAAATCTGTAAACAAATATGGGTTTGGATGGCTTTTACTTAAGTTATGCATCTGTGTGCCTCCCCGGCTCCCCTCCCTCGCTTTCACCTTCTGTTCATCATGTAATGAAACATTACTCTCCTGAGTTTTACTTCCGTATTGTGTTACAGCGGCGTGTTGGATTGTGGAGGACAGGTGTGTATGTCATGCAAATGTGTCCTGGTATCCCAGCGCATATGACACTGTGTCGACGTTGTGAAAGAAGCCACAGACACCGGCGATAAAATCAACATCTGTTTCTAATAACAATGTGTTATATGTGACACGTTTCTATGTGGGAAAATATGTGGAAAAAAAAAACAATACATCACAGTTCTTTGAAAAACACCTATAGGACATCAAGTCGTCAGCGCTATTGATGAACCTGCGTCTTTGTGTCACGTTCCTTATGTTGCGTTCGCATGATAGGCATTAATGAAAAAAGTCATTCTGTTCGGTACGATGTAAAATCTGATTAACACACCCTCATTGTGCTGATGCTGTCACAGCGTAGATTTAGTTATTTTGAGTTGTATCTTCCAAAGTCAACAATGAGGGATTTGCTAGCTTAAGGGAAGCCAAAAAAAAAAAAAAGTAAAGTACTTTAGGCAGCAGAGAAACGGATAAACGATGACAGAATTGAGCTCAGCTGTTTTAGTTTAAGTTCAAATTATTAAAGCAATCTCACACAGAAAACACATTATATGTCCACCTGTGAATGTTTACCAGGATCCAATAAATATGGCCTAAAACATAAATAAATGTGGCCTTTTGTAGTCGCTGTTTGTCTTCCTTTCAGTTTTTACAACACTTACTGTTTTTGTGCCCGTGTTTGTTATTCTGTCTCCATCGTATCTCATTTTCCCAACCGCACAAAGTAACCTCAGCAAGCCTGCATGTATGAACTTGAAGATTAGCTCGAGCCAGTGTCGGGGTGTTAATTGGTGAATTCCCTCATGGAGGAATAAGTTTCAGCTTCATCTGGTCCTGAATGGATCACTTTGAGGACTGATGTGAATTGTTTGAACTCACGACTCTGTATTCCTCTTTGGCCCCTTCATCCCACCCTTTTTGAACATATTGGTTGCTCTGTGTTTAATCACACCACTCTCTCAGTGTAGCCTTGGTTGAGATTTTACAGTTGAGAAGCAGCTGTTCAATGCCAGTGTGTCCTCTGAGACATGCAACAAGGGGGTGTGCGAGTGTGTTTGGGAGGGGGTTGGCTAAGCGGTTTAGGGGTAAAAGCACACCATCGGTTTCATGCATCTCAGTAAACCAATACAGGGCCGGTCTGGGCCGAGTAAGCAGCAATTCCTGAATAATGACCTGCTCCAACGAGCGTGAAAACTCCTCCAACTGGCTGCATTTATCACACATCAGCCACAACAAACGGCCTTTTGTTTCATCCTCATCTTCGATTCCCTTCCCTTCCTCCTGGCGCCAACCTGAGTGCCTCCTCTCAGCCGTTTAGTAGCCATTCAGAGGCTTGAATGACAAGTCTCATCCAATCAGGGCGGAGACGTAGAAGCAGTAGGTTTCTGTTCTGCTCCGGACGTGAAGTAATGTCTACATTGTGTTTTTGCCACCTTTAGGCCGTTCATGTGGTGAATGATGACTGGAAGTGTAGTGTCATTGACAGACTGGGTCAACCTCTGCCTCCGTCTGAGCCGCTGGACAAGTTCTGTCGCTGTCAGAAGATTTGAGGCAGATTGATGACACTTGATACATGCTCCCTGGTGTTGCAATGGCACAGTTACGTTAGGTGCTTGCTTATGTTGCACTATTCTAAAAAGTTGCAGATGGCTTATGTAGGGCACAGACTGTAACAGTTGCACAGTGTGATAGCAGGACAAAAGGATAAAGTTGTTCAGTCTGCATAGGTTTTTAGTCTAATACTTCATTCTGATCTTGGCATTTGGGACATACAAAGCTGGATGTTCAATGGCACATGAAGGAGATAAACAGTAAATAGTGGAGTTACCACATGTATCTGTGAAATATATATTAAATCTGTTATTAAAAACTGGTTTAAGTCATTAATTCTGACACCCCAGCCCCAACTGAAACTACGTTTCCTGAAAGGTTATGCCTCTAAATGGCTTCATTTATATCAACTACTAGCATTTGATGTGTCAGCACACATCAAATGCTTAACTTCCCTCTTTTTAACCAAAAGATAAAAGGAAAAATATTTGCTGTGTGTCTGCAAAAACATTTTTATGACCACTGGAGTCTGCTTTCATAGGAGCATAGAGTACTTAGACGGAAGGACACACGTAGACGCACACAAACACCTCCTGTGAGTGACGTGTGGTGGGGATGCTCACGGGCAGGGCTGCACCTCCTGTATGGGACTGCGAATATGGGACCAGACAGGCCGCCGGCTCCTATAAAGCCTCATCCATAATTCAGTCATCCTTCTCCCTCAGTTCACACACACTGTACATATCTAGCTCCAGCTAAGCGGTCTAAGACAAGACAAGACAAGACAGAAAGAAAGAAAGAAAGACAGAAAGAAAGAAAGAAAGAAAGACAGGAAGAAGGACAGAAAGAAAAAAAGAAGTCTGATGATAAAGTTGAGTAAAAGAAAAAGTAAAAAGATAAAGAAAGAAAAGCCTGAATTGTTAGGAGAGTAGGTTGTGAGACATTGCCCGACTGCTGATCACTCTCAGCCCGGTTTGCCCCGTCTTGACCTTTACTGAGTCAACACAGCTCCTATAGTGCCAACATGTTTTCCCTGATCTCCACCCTCATTGGCTGAAGTGCACTTTTGAGATCTCCACCTCGACCTTTGCCCCTTTTACTGTGCCAAGGACCCTTGTCTTCCTCCTTCGCCTCCCTCGCCTGTGTGTGTCGTCCGTTTGGTGGCTCTACAAACGTCTCAGCATCTCTAATTACCAACAGGCTCAACTTTCCCAACTAAACAACCAATTACCAGCGTTTTAGCCCAACCCAATCCCATGTTTCCTGATACAGTGGCCTATTAGGGCCCCTTATTTCTCCCCCAACATAATTGAATCCCCTGGCTGCTCATCAGTGGGCTAATTTAAGCCAATGTGCAGACTTGGTAATCAGAGGGGCTGCCTATTAGACTATCAGACCCCAATTAAGTGCCCTCTTATTTCCAACATAACAAGCCACTATCACTACTGCTGTTATTGTATTTCCCTCTTTAGTGCCCAGTTTTGTTTGGGTAAATCTGTGGTCTGTTTGGAGAACAGGAAGAAAAAGAGGGGAAAAGTGGAAAAGAGGAGTTTCAGTGTTAAGTTAGCTCTGGAACAGGTGGCGTTTAAAGAACTACTCTTGTAAATGGAGAGGAAACACACTAATTAGAATGACAATCAAGAGAGCAAAGACATACTGATTGATATAGCTCGGTGTAGGATGTTTTATTGACCGCTTTGTGACTGTGGAGAGGCTTTAATGTAAAAAAATATATATATATTCCTGCCTTCTGCATGAACCACAAACTTACTGATGTCTCATTAACATAAAAGAATGCCTGGCCTCATCTGTTGTTGTGTTTTCCACATTATTTAGGTTCAATGAGTGCACATATCACCAAAATCTAGTTAGAAAATTTATGGGCAGTGAAGTTTTTAAACTTTAAAAAATTCAAACATCTATCTCCCGCTGCCACTTGGGTCTGCCAAAATCTGATGTGGCTTAATGCAGCTTTAACTTGACAAATAGATTTGAAATGGAAAAAGTTCAGAGATGAATGCTTTCACCACCAGCACCTCTCTCTGTCTTCTCACAAGTACAGCATATCTCACTTTTTCCCCCTATTTTCTTGTTCTCCCTCCCTTTTTCTCTGTCCTGTCTTGGTGACTGGTGCAGCTGAGGGGAGCCAGAGTGTGAAAGAGGCCCACCGAGGGCTGATGAGGACTGTCTTAGCAAAGCGTGTCTCAAGTCTGGGACTGTGTTTCTGCAGCACTTTAGTGAGTTCGTGTACATATATATGTATATATATGTACACACATATATGTGTGTGTGTGTGTGTGTGTGGTAGCAAGAAAGAGCCGTGCGTGCGTGTCTCGAAGTCTAAGTGTGCGTGTTTAGTGTTGGTGTCGACTCCCCATAGCCTAATTAAAGGGCGAGGAAAGCCACTCACGGGGAGATTAAACCTAAAAGGGTAAATTAGCACTCAAAAGGGGTGTGGCAAATTCACACATACGCACAGGCCATGAAATCTCTTCTGACACCTGTGAAAAAAAAGGGGGGAAAAAGAGAATAAGGAGGATGGAGAGAGGGGAAAACTTTTGTATTTCTATAGCAGGGCTCTGTGCTGTGTATCTGTTGAGTTGAGGATCTGAACTGGACGCTTTATTTGAAATTAGAGATCAGAGTTTAGGAAAGTGCTGGGTCCTCCATGTGTGCTCGGCTTGGCTGATTAACTGGGGGACCTGTCTGTTTTACTTTACTAATTTACTTGCTGTGTTGTTGTAAGTCGTTTTGGACAAAAATCATCTGTAAAATTAATGTAATGAAATGTAATTTCACAAAGTAACTTAAGATTATCTAAATATAAAACAGAGGAATATGGGA